>OZ010734.1:33455881-34084594 GCA_963932275.1 Andrena praecox | reverse complement strand
TAGGAAACTTAACGGTCACCGAGTCTCAGGAGGTAGTGTCGGAGGACGAGAAGGGCGCGCAGGACAACAGTTCGGACGGAGAGTGCGGGGAGAGCGGTGGCAAGCACATGGGGCCGTGGAAGAAGCAGCCCGAGCAACACCGACCGCAACAGCCCGAGGTGGTAGAGCCTGCGCCTCCGCCGCCGCCGCCGGTCGCTTCTTCCGCTTCCACGGGGAGTAGCTATAGGCCGCCGCATTTAAGAAATGTCCAGACCGTAACTGCTGCGCCCAAGCAGCGAGGGAAGAACATCGCCCCCGACATACACAGCGAAGAATACTTCCCAACGTTGAACTCGAAGCAGCCGCAGGGCAACGAATCCGTCGGACCCTGGGGCAGGCGGTAGGGATTCTGCTTAACCAGCGTGCTATTCCGCGCTTAGGCTTATCGCCCCGGTCGCGACTGTAGGGGACAAACCGTTTATTTCTGTCGCAGGAAACGAGACGAGGGTACGTTCGAGGAAGTGCGCAACCGAGGGGGGACCAGATCGTACAGCGCGCAAGAGGCGCAAGCACAACCGCCGAAACTATCTCTGGGTAACAAATACGGCGCTCTCGCGCAGGATCAGAGCTGAAATTGTCTCGCTTAACTCAATCAAACGATAAACAATCAATATAACACGTCGTCGCCTCTCTCCGTTTCGTAGCCCAGCTACGCTATAAAATATGTCTCCTAGGATAGAACGCCACAAAACGTGTATCATAGTACGAATCGATTACGTACATGCCCCAGTTCTCGAAAGGCCCAGGCGTTGTGAATCTGTTTCGTTCGATAGGGACGCGGCGTCGGTCGTTAAACCCGTACGCATCATTCGTAACAGCAGCAAGCTACATTGCTTGACGAGGTTTATTTTCGTAAGATACTCATGCTCAAACGTTTAGCACCGATTTTGTATTTAATTTTTTAAGCGACGTACATCGTATTCGGGGGTTCGAGGGGCGGATAGGGGGGGGGGGGCGCAGTTCGCTAGGTGAGCCGGAAGTCGAGATGGGAGGCTCTGGAATTCTCGCGCGATTCGCTCCATTTTTGCGCACGGTGCTGTTTTTCATTTAGAGTATATACTTCAACCTCCACGGTCGATCGCCTTCATGATATCGCGGAAATAGATTAGGGCACTCGAATACCGAACATGACAAGCGCGAACGAGAGAAACGGAACGCTACGCGGTATATTTTGTGCGCGCGCGCGTGGCAAGTTTAGTGATCCATCGGTCACGATCCAGAGACCTTTCGAAATATCGATAACGCCGATCGGGCCGTCCTTATTCGGGAGTTAATCGTTTCGCTCTACGACACCGTACGTCAACGAACACAAAAGTCTAGGTGAGTTAAGATATATACATACATATATATATATATATATATTAAATATATGTACACGCGCGTGCGCGCATACACACAACACACAAAGAGACACACAGACAGATGTATATGTTATTTGAAAAGTAATTAAATTCCGGGCTGGGCTTTGGAACGGTGCGAAAGACATGATACGAGGAACAAAGTAGACGCGATACATTGAGTAAAAGTATATGCGAGAGTGTTGATATATTGAAAAACCGGCGAGTACGAAAACTGAGAAAACGGGAGACTGTATACAGACAGAAACGAGAGAGAAAGAGAGAGACATACACGCGTATCGACTACAATATTAGAAGCAACAAAAAAAAAAGCAAGGAAGTGAAAGATGTGTGTACGCTTCTGTTTGTGTTTGTTTAATTAATTTTGTTAATTTAGGGATTTCTTTCACGGAAAAAGAAACAGGACGATAATAGGAATTACAGAAATGGGGGGGATGGGGGTGGGTACTCCTGTACGAGAGCGTAATCAGGAAAACTCGGGGGGTGCTAGCGCTGTTATTTTTAAAGGAAGGAAAGGTAAATGAGTGAAGAAACAAAGCGATACACGAGCCATATACACAGAGAAGCGAGGAAGAGAAATGAACGCGGAGCCTTGTATAGTGAACGATATAAAAAGAAAAAAAGAAAGAAAAAATGTGATTATTTATAATAAATTTCCTAGGACAACTTACACGTACTGCCTTGAAGCATTTTAATTTCGCGAACCACCCACGATATGCGTGTCGGTGATCTCGCGGGCAAGCTCTACAACGCGAGAAGGTACGTCTGCTCAAGGGAGAGTTATGATAATTCGTCATAGTCTTATCACACGGCTGACCGTAAAAAGTTAGTCAGTCGTTCTGTCTCGAGGATCGAAGGCACATTTCAACGGGCATTTCCACGTAGAGAACCATTGCGAAAAGCTCTAAGCCGTGTTCGATCGTCCAATCACTTTGTTCATTTCGCAAATCGAACAGCCCTCGATCCGCTTCATATGTGAAACTTCAGTTCGTTATAAAGTACAGAGATTACCTAACGTAAAGCAAAAAAACAGAAAAGGAACATCGGGAATTGTTTGCACCGTTTCCCTTTTAAATGAACGAATTGGCTAGTCGACAACACAGGACCAGGAGTCACCGACCCGTGATTTTCCGATAGATTTCATGCAACCCTCCGCACAGGTAGGAACACAATTGATAGATAGGAAGCGAGAGAGGGGTTTGTGGGTCCTGGCCGTAAGATAGTATCGAGTTGGAGTACGAGAAACGAAGTCATGGAACGACAGCACCGAGCCAGTCGTCTGCTCGTCAGAATTGATTGTGGGCTTCGCCTGCCTTTTGTTACAGAATAGTTGAAAATGAAAATAATTTTTATCGCGACTTGTTAACCGGGAGAGAAAGCGATAGAATGACAGAGGAAGCGAGTGTGCGCGAAAGATAGAGAGTGAGGTGCAGCGTGGCGAGCGATGATGAACTTAATGGTATAATAAAAAGAGATGAAATAGAAAACAAATCACACAAGGAAATGTTCTGGTAACATTCTTCTTCTCTTCATTTTATACACCTCTCGACGCGCGATGTTCCAAGACCTTTGTGAAACGATAATAAACGTTTTTTGCAAGTAATACTGTGTACATATCATTTATTGCGTCCCATTATACAATTATTACATGATATAATTTCGTATTGCGAGTATGTACGTAGTTTAACAATGATTTGTTCCGTTTGTTCACAATTGTTCACTTCATGCACCTCCTGATTCACTTCTGCACGATTCCTTCGTTCCGATACCGATTCCACATCGCAGGTGCGCTGCTCTTGCACTGCTCCCACATCATTTCTCTTCCATTCCCTCAATATCCTTACACCTTTCCTTGATTACATTCTCACAATTCTAACACATCCCACAACACTACTCCACACTACACTACACAAAATACTGCGCCACACGGCACCAGAAGACACAACATACAAAGCTGCAAACAAAAAAATCAGCGCCTCACGAAAACGCAACAAAGTTGCAAAATTTTTCAACAATGTTGCAAACAAAAAATCAGAGCTACACGAAAATGCAACAAAGTTGCAAATGACAAATTTTTCAACAATGTTGCAAAACCAAATTAGGCGCCCGGCGAAAACGCACAAAGTTGCAAACCGGGATTTTGGTCTCGGAACACCGAATTTTCGTTTACAACATTGTTGCAAAATTTGTCATTTGCAACATTGTTGCAAAAATTTGTCATTTGCAACATTGTTGCAAAAATTTGTCATTTGCAACATTGTTGCAAAATTTGTCATTTGCAACTTTGTCGCGGTTTCTTGTGGCGCGTAATTTCGTTTTGCAACATTGTTGAAAAATTTGTCATTTGCAACTTTGTTGCGTTTTCGTGAGGCGTTGATTTTTTGTTTATTATCTATGGTGTGTGTCGTGTGATAGGAGAGTAGTGTGGGAATGGCATGGGAAGTATATAGGAAGTGTGTAGGAAGATTGTGGAAAGAGTTTACATAGAATGTGGAATTGTTGTGACAAGTGCGTGGAAAGTATTTGGGAAATGCATATGTGTGCAATTGCCTGTGAAACGGGAACTATAGTTGATAGACTTCTCCGCTAGATGGTTATAGTGCCTCTGGCTCTACGGCGGGATTAACTTAAAAAACTTAAAAAATGGTTATCCCAAATACTTATACTGCAAAATAATTTCGTTGCGGGAAGGTGGAAAAGAACAAACCCAATTAACAGTTAATAAATTCCACTTTATTTGACCTGTTCATAAAAATTTCAAATATTACAATTCATTAATCTACTTATCAGTTCGGCGGGTATTTAACGAACGAATGTGTCTAAAAAATCAATAAACTCGAGAAGGTGGAGAGAGCAACGCGATGCTAGGGAATTAAATAGGTATCAGAGTAGCAGTGTTTTCGGGCAAACGTTTATATTACGATAATAGTAGGATTGAAATGAACGATCTTTTATTGACCACTACGAATAACAATATAAATGTACAAGCGCTCGTTCGGCGAAGGGGGGCAGTGAAAATTTTGCAAGAGTACTGCTGTATCAAAGCAGATCTTCCGGCCTTACTGTACTCTCCTCACTGGAAACAAATATTTCGAGGGGGGTGATTATCAGGGTGACTGGACTTCACTTCTGTGATTGTAGGAGGGCTCGCGGACATACTTCTCGCAATACTTCAGTCCGTGGCTTCCCTCATTTGTATATGATCTATACATGGCGCCGTCCAATAAAGATGATCGGAATTTTGGAATAAAATATATCCAGGCTTTCATTAAGCTACCCACCTAACAACAGATCAATTTAATAACTGCCCTTCTAATATAATTTGCTTCAAAGACAGATATGATTAATACGCCACCTCCTCAAAGTTATCATTTGCTTTGATCTTGGCCTCTGGAGCCATCATGACACTTTCCTCTGATCGTTCATAGAACGTTGGATGCTCTTCCAGTTCATCTAGCTTCTCCAACATATGTGTGTCCACGTCGTACACTTCGCCCAAAACATGCTGCACAAAGATACAAGAAAATTAGACTTCCCCGCGCAAGAACGAAACCTGCATTATCGGCACAGCTGTCCGGAAGAATTGAAATTCACACGCCGTGTCATACTCACGTGACCCCGTCCGGGTTTCTTCAACAGGAACGGTATGTTATATTTGGTCGCAATTATTAAGGGATAAGTGACAGTGGTCTTTCCAAGCCCGAGGAACTTTGCGTAACCATTCGCGGCGTCCTGGATCAGGCTGTGATTAGGTTCCCCTCGTTTCAGCGTTCCATAGACGAACACGCGGTGCAACGGGTTCTTGAACAGATTTTCGTACATGTTTGAAGTTTGATTTTCGCGTCAATTAAATCGATAAGCCGTCTCGAAGTCGACTTTGCATTTTAAAGATCGAATCGACACAGTTGCAGGTCGACAGCGGTGTATCCCTGGCGCGGTAAGATGACAGCACCGCTCGGACCTTCCGCGCTGCCCGCGAGATGGCGATACCGAGCTGTTTCCCGACGAGGAGACGACTTGGTTATGGCGAAGCAGAATGCCTGTATCGCTCGTTTCGACGAGGACGGGTCGCGTGCAACGGTCTATGCTCCACTGCGATCGAGAAGCTTCCACGGAACCGCTGGGGAACTTTCGAAACACGAACTCGATTAGCCAGCAAACAATTAATCGAATACGATCCGCGACGAAACACCCGACGACATTTCACTTTTTGCACGGACTCTACACCAGAGGTCACGCGTGTACACTTCTTGGCCGGATGCGGATCGTCACCTAGTTCACCACATTTCCGGCGTTCGTTTGCGCGTGCAATCGCGCAATGTATAAGGCTGGCGAATTTTATTCCACGCACAAGAATACCTTTGGAACTGTCAGTGAAATCGAGAAATGTTTCGGGTTACAGTCGATTGCGATCATGACGTCAATAATATTTTTGTGAGTCGACGTGTAGAGAAGATAATATTAGGAGACTGCCACCTCGGTAACCTAGCGTTTCACCGGGTACGGCGATATAGCCGTGTATAGACTGGCATGTTCTTGTGTTGTTACTGTTGTTTTGTTACCTTACTTTATATTCTATGTTTTTCGTTTTATTTTATTTTTAATTTTATTGTGTTTTATTGTATGCTTCTTTATCTTAGTATTTTGTCTACACTTTGTATTCTTAAGGGTTCTCCCGTTGAATCAATAATAATAATAATAATAATAATAATAATAATAATAATAATAATATGAAGCTTCCCGCGTGGATCGATTTAAATTCGACACTCTGTATACTTACGATATCACGCGAGATTCTATGATTGTACTGTATGTAAACGTTACCGAGATTTTGCGCTTTAATTGTGCGAATGTAAGATCGAATAAAGATAGAAAGATGCTCTGCCATTTATTGTTATCGACTTATTACCACGGATCTCGATGATCAGAACGAAAGAACGGTAAGAGAAGCAATTGAACTGGGGACTTTACCTCGTCCGGTAGAAGCTGAATGTCAGTGGCCTCCTGGTGGCCATAGAACGAATAGATTTCGTAAAACGCGATATTGGTAAGGACCGCCGCGGCCGCGATGTGAAACAGCATCGTCGGAAATTGCAGCGCGGCAGGACTAACGTTTCCACGGAGCTGCTGGCGCGTACAACCCTGGCCCCGCATTGTCGCATGGCGGGTCAATAGTTCAAATGATAAGAGCTTTCGCGACACGATCCCGCGTCGCGCCATCGCTTCAATTCTCCCCCCCGATCAATTTCGTCTCTCGATCCTACGAGTCTAATTACTTCCAGCAGGAGCAAATTGTCACGTCGCAATTACTCACAATTTAATCGAATTTTATGCTTTTATGGCTGATAAATTGGGGAAACAGAGAGGACTTGTAACAGGGTGATATTAAGTTAGTTATGTAACGATAGCTTTCTACTCGAATTCCTCGACTTCTTCTTCGATATCTAAGAGAACAGAAATTAGAGGAATGTGGGGGATGTTAAGGGTAATCGCGAAGAGTTTACAGATGCGAATGTACTTTGATATTGCTGCGCAGAATCTCGCACTCCTCCGAGACGAAGTCTCGAAGACTCTCGGTTATTGAATAATTACCGGTTCGTCTAATGTGCAACAGTTCCTCGAACGCGGACCATTCCGAGTTGGCTTCCTTTTCGACACCTTTTCCCTAGGGGTAACGAGATGCCTACAGATGTGAAAATAAAAATAATCCCTTCACGTTTCGTACCTCCAAGAGGACGTGTATAAGCCCTTTGGTCGAGTCTCCAAGTAGCATGTAATTCTGATAGCGCAAGCATTCTATCCACTCCTTCAGTGAATTCTTCGTCAAGTAGTTATCTGGACGAAGAAGATTCTACCTGACACCTTCTAACGTTTAAAGCCAATTAGAAATACTTGCAGCTCAAGTCCAGGTATTGCAATTCCAAATTCCCAGCCGTTATGATGGATCCATTGATCGGGAAGCTCTCGTTCTTGAAAGGATGACGCTTCCCGGCTTCCAGAATCATATTCTTTTTCTACGAATACCGGTAACCTGTAATTATTAATACGAGCTACTTCGATGGAATCATACCAGGCTTGAGTTATTACTTGCACAGATTCTCTATCTTGAAAGACACTTCCCTCGTCTCGCGATATAACAGAGAAGTCCTGATGAGCTGGGAATCACGCGTATAATTAGAATGCAAAGCCAATCTGTAATTTGTAATAATTATACATTTTCTAGATCGTCGAGTTAGACTATGCCGCGATCGCGATTTACTGCTCCTCCTCAATTGGTCCTCCTCCATTCCCTCGCTCTCCCGCCTCTCCATCTGCTCGTTTTCCCGTAATTTTAATGGATATTAATTGCGGATTCGTGGGGAAGCATCATTTTGAATTATTCCATTACCAGTTCATCTCGTAGCGACAGTTCGGCGAACTTCCTGCGACGGAGGTCCACGATTTCTTCATGCGTCAAAGTGGTTCTAGTTTTACAAATTCGCAGTTACTAATTCGATTGGATAAATTATAGTTAGAATAATTTGTCATACATCTTGAGTTGCTGTATTATATACGATGCTCCCTCGTCGCATATCCAGTTGCCAAGCAAAATTAGACTCTTCAGAGATCTATAAAGATAAATCGTTTCCTGTAGTATGAAATTGTGACATCGTTAATTTATGAACTGCATTCTTTTTGCACACTTCCACGGCACGGCGCGTTGGCCATCCTCTGACGTGTCAGCGGAAATGAAACGCAACTGGGACATGATAATGTGATTGATAACATGTTATAATTGTCAACTTATTTATAGTATGAAGAGAATGAAAGTAATCAAGCTTTCTCTGTACCTAGCATTAAAGACTTATTTAATTCCTAATGTATATCAAACGTATACGTCTGTACTAAAGAGAAAAGCTGAACTGAATAAACATTCGATTGACACAAATTTATCAATTGCTTCATGACTTATTATTCCTTATTTCTTCCTGTCATTAATTGTCAAACGTTTCTTTAAACGAGTCTCGCAGTAACATACATAATTCCATAAAGAAACATAATTATAAGTAACTCACCTATTTGTACGAAGCATGTTGGCGATGTGAGAAGCTCCACCCTTCGTGACACGATTGTTCGACAAATTTAGAATAATTAACTTGGGATTGTCTGGTGGATCCCGATACTGTAATTCATTTGCGATCTTCTTCATTCCACTGTCGGATATTCCGCAAAGCTTCAGCGACAAGTAGGACAGACTAAACACGACCACTTATTAAAGTAAACATTGAGGAGAACAATTGCGCGGAGAACCTACTTTCCAGCAGGCCTGCAGAGCAAATGGTAATTCTCCTGCGTGTTTGGATTCATGTCCAGATTCACATCTCGCAAACACCCGATACTTGTCAACATGTCCGCGATCTGCACGATGCCAAATGCATTTATGTGGCAGTCTGGCAGTCTAGGAAGAAGTGGCGCGTTTTTAATCGAGCAGGAAGAGGGACATTTTTATTATTTAATTTACTTGAGAACTGTCACGGTATTGTACTTCTGCATGGTCGAATTCAGTGCGTCTAAAATGCAGATGGAAACTTCGCGACGTGAAAGGTAAGGGAAAGCATAAATTAATTAAAAACGATCCTGCTGCGGCGAGGGGAAACAAAAAGTGCTTAACGCGATACTCATCTTTGCTTTCGATCCTTTTTGGAGCATCCAGCTTTCTATTTTCATGCAATGCATAGAAAATGGGAGTCTGATCATCCTCGTCTCTTAACACACAAAAGTAAGAAAATCGAGGGAATATATTGATCGAATTAGATGTCTAGAAGAGCATTACTTCTCGCGTGGTCGGGCTAAACCGTTTTGGAGACGAACGTCCACGGTGCTTTTGACCTGAGAATAATTCTACCCTCTTAAAACTGCTGCAGGTTTTAAAGAGTATAGATTCTGGGGATTAATGAACTCACTATAACTTTTGGCAGTGGTTGAACATTGTATTCCTCCGAGTACTTTAAAAATTCCGTCGCAAAGTTCTCCTGAGAAATCCTCACGGTCTCGCCTGTTGAATTATGATCGCAAAGTGTCTGCCACTTGCAATAAACAAGCATATCAATTTAATCTACCACTTACCAGCTATCGACGACGCTTTGTCTCGAGCCGAAGAAGCATACCTGCTTCTTCTATCCATGATTTCACGTTCAAAAGTCTATGCTTCAATCACAATTCTCGAGGTTAAAAATTGTTGCTATAAACGATAATCAGTTGAGCATCAATAGTAAACTACAGTGCACCTGGAAAGTCTGAAATAAATTCTATGCTACGCTGAAGATTAGAACTATTAACAGTCGTAAGGTATTAGTTGGCAAGCATTCTCTTATTTACTTTCCCCGTGAAACAAGACACGACACGAGCCATAAATCCATAAACCCTGGCGCCTCGGAGTCCCATAGCCGTTCGGAACGCTATCCCATAAAACCACTCACCCCACGGTGGTTGTAATCCAACGCCAGAAGAACGCCAGGGCGACATCCCCCACAGATGAAACAGGGGAGAGCCTGTGGAGGAAAGTATCGAGCGATTTCTGGTGGTTCGATGTAATAGCAACAGCCTCTGACAGTATGCTTAATGGGGTGCGTCAGGATTTCAGGGGATTAAAGTCCGTCATCGTGACGTTATCCTTGAGAGGGTGATTACTGGAACGATTAGTATTCGTATCTGAACCAAACTGATTGCTAATTGCCTTCTGGGTTTCCACTATCAGCGCAAGTACTCCAAATAACTCCAAATAATTTAGGGAACTAAGTAGGTACTGAGATCTGCAGAAAGTTGGATATATCGTAGTCTCTTTAAAGAGCATATTGCTTTTAAAATATTTTCTTGTAGTCTCGAAAGTTGCTCGGCATGCTGTGCCACAGCGACTCACCCAAACACTTTCACTCCAATGAAGAATGTTGAATGAAAAGTTTCAAATTCCGCCACACTACCCTAGCATTATCTCCACCACTGTCGCAGCTATTATCATCCCCGGTGCCCCGTTCCTCCACCCTTTATTTCCCCCGTTGATCGGCGGAAAATCGAAACGTAAACTCCGCGCGAAATCACGCGTCGCGCCGCGCCACCGTGTCTCCCCGACGCTTCCCCGTTTGCGCTGCGCTCACAGCGGCGATCTCCAGCCGGTTCGGCTTCAGTTCAGCTCCGCGCTTTGACCGCGCAGCTCCGCGTCCAGGAAGTGAGCGTTCTCGAACGCGAGTCGCTTGACAGGAGGAACGCTCGCTTGACAGCTCCGTTCTCGTGCTCCAACGGCCACTGACTCGGCATCCGAGTGCGAAAAAGGAACACTTACCGAGGCTCCGCACACTTGGACGTTCTGGGCGGGCGAGCAGAGGTGGGTGGTCTTCTTTTTGCCCATTCCTCTGCCCAATTTCTAATTTCTTCTTGCCCGAGACTCTTTTCGCTTCTCGCCAACATCCACAGTGGGATTTTAACGATCCAGGTACGTAGTTGACGCGGATAGATCGGTAGTGTAATTGCGATGGATCGAAGGAGCTTCGAAGCGATCGATGATGATATTTAGAGGCAATGGAGTGGACAGAGCCACAAGAATTTGAAGCTACGAAGCGAAAAGATCAGTGGTTCCGGGCCCCTGGCGAACGCGAAATTAATGCCCAGCGACTCACAACGCTTTTGTGCTCCTCTGTCTTTTTCCGTCGCGCACACGCGAACCAGCCCCGGCCAATTGCATTAATTTACGACTGTTTACATCACGAGGCCGGGGTGTGCCATAAAGCCGGACCCACCACCATGAATTATGCATCGCGGGGTGGTTTCGGCTCTCTTTCTTTTGCGCTCGGTGCGGCGGTCCGCGTTGCATCGCGACTCGACGAAATCCGTCCCCCGATCGAGCTTCGAGAAGAAAGAAAACGGAGAGAAGCACAAAGCCTGGACGGAGGAAAATTCAAAGGACGCCCAGCCGCTAAATTGGAGGGAATTACTGTCCAACGAAAGGGACAGGCCGGCGATTAATTACTCCTCATTCCACGTGGCCACTCGTTTTTGCCCGTCTGCGAGTCTAATTTTCGAAATAATCCACACGCAAGGCCGTGTCCCTTCGCGATGCACGACGCCACGCGATGTTTTCTCGAAATTCGCCTGACAAGCAGTTTCGCGATAAGCTGGCAAAGATGCTTCGCGTAACGGTGTCAAATTTTCCATTCTAGCTTGCCCCGAGCGCTGGCGAATATTAAGTGGCATCGATTATGGCCCCTTCTAGATTACTATTTCACTGGACTCCGATTACCGAAATTGCCTCAAGCTCCCCCGAGGTTCACTGCCCTATTCCTCGCCGTCCCAGCGTCAGGCTCGAAGGTGAAATAACCGCGGGACTCGATAAACAGAAACGAGAAGGCAGTTCCCGCCTCGTACGGGGCAGATGGGACGGGATTTCGTGGGCAGAGATTTCAGCGCGCATTCCCGATCGTTTGTTCGTTTAGTAGAGGCGCGTTCCTGCGGCTGGCCGCACGGCCGTAAACCTCGAAACTCACAGATCTGGTTACGATCCGGAAACCGCGACGGTTCGGGGACCACGGCCGCGCGGCCAGCACCTATGACAGTTATTACGTGGCGAACGAAACGGCCCGCCGTGGTATTTCTACGGCGCAATAACGCCGCGCCCGCGGGGACACGTTCTCACGCGGTGACACGACGCCCGGTAATTCATTGACGGCGGTAAAACGTCCGGGTCGTAAGTGGACGTTCAGACGCGGGCGAAAATAGCGGCCGAAAAAGTTGTCGGGATCTTTCGGGCAAAAGGTGTCCCTCCACTTCGGGTGGCTATTGGAGGATGACGGCACGAGAGTCTCTATTGCAACGCGCGGAGTGTAGAGTATTAAGCCTAACGTAAGCACCGATAACGCGAAGTGAGCCGCGATCATTGAGAACTGGACCCAAGCGGGAGCAAAGTTGAATAGCCCGATGAGTCCCTCTGCGTCTCAATAAATTCCTGCCGAACCATCTCTCCCCGAAAAATGGCCCTGTCAGCGCTCTCGGGGCTATTATCGTTGGGTAGGCGCGTGAAATGCAAGTGCGGGGTCGTATATTTACAGCGGCGTTCGATCGGTAGTGGACTATTCTCCTGGGCCCGCGTGTATGTATATTGGTGACGCATCTTTATGTAGCCACAGAAGCCGTGAGGTTCGAGTGCAGGGTAATGGGCGTGTGTACGTGTGCGCTCGGAGACACGCGTGTCCGCGGTGCGAGGGTGATATCGAAATACTATCGCTTCCCACGCGAGAAGGATTCTGTCCGCTCGCCGTGCCTTCGCTCCTATCCACGTTCACGTGCGTGCGTAAAAGCCGCCTTATTGGGAAACTTTAATGGCTAGGCCACGCCGGCCCGTGCGTCGAGCATACTTTATGCCCGCCCCGCCATATTTGTCCCACGATTCATATCGTGACGGAGCGGACGGATTCGGTAACGTGTCCCCCTCGCGAGCTTTCGCAACGGTGTGCTCCCGATCGGTCCGGTGGACGTGGAAGCTTCCGAGTCCTTTGTCCCATTGATTGGCGAAGCCCAGAGGGTCTCTTTGGGCAGCAATTTTTGTAATCTTCGCCGTGGTGACGGCAGCGCCTATGCCTCTGAGCGGGACTGAGGACTGCAGCTGAAGACTCGGGTACCGCAGACGCGAGCTCGCTTTGAACTGGCAGCCTCGACTGCATTACAGCCCGCGCCCGCCTGTAAATTCACCTTTCCTTTCTTTTTTTTTTCGAGGGGGGCGGCTTCTTTTTTCCTGGTACGTACCTAACGAAGGAATGCGGGCGACTCGTGTCCGAAGAGGAGCTGCCCGAACAAAGGGAGTCCCACCGATTTCTGACGGCAGATACCACGCGCTGTATGTCGTTGCTTCGCCGCTTCGAAGTGGGTCAAACGCAAATGGATTTCCACGATAGCGATAGCTTAATTAATGGTCGAGACGATACCGGCAATTATGCCGCTAATTCGAGGATTCGATAAGTCCCGCTGCTGCTGTGAGTAATATCCCCGCTAATCTGTAACCTTCCATGCGTCATCCGGGTCGACTAGTGGTCGGCGGATTTTTTCATAATTTGTAAAGGAATTGTGGCTGGGGTCTTCTGGAATCGTTTATCCAGCTCGAGATCCGGGATCTGCTGGGAGATTCCCATCGAAAGATCGTCGCGTTAAGAGGTCATTCTTAATTTGTCCCAGTGATTAAGCAACTTGCGAGAATTTAGGAATCGATTCCCCTGTTCGACAGAGGTTCTTTTCGCGGTGTAGCAGTGGCAAGCCGCGCGAGCCGTTTGGAAGCCGAATGCGCGGCGCATTCTAATCTTCCTCGCGGCTGCAACGATGCCAGCGACGTCGTCGACCACGTATACCGAGAAAACGAGCCCCCGTGGCAATCTCGACGATCTGGAATGGATTCGTAATCGCTCGTTAATGCGTTTCCAAGGAACCAGAAGCGGCGACAGGGAGAATTTCATCAAACTAGGGAAGCTCGCTTTTGCACGCACGGTTGCTCTTTCATCGCACTTAGACACTTCTGATGGGAACTTTCCTCTAACAGTCTCAGTTTTTCGTCTCTGCAGATTCGGATGTGAAAAGCCCGTTGCATCGCGCAGGATATTTAAATTTATCACGTCTGGACTCGCACTAGTGGGCGCAGACGAGTGCTTATCGCGATCTTCAGGAAACGCGCGTTGCCCACTTGCAATTTCCAGCGTTGTAATATTTTATTCGCCATCCACCGCGGGGAACATCTGAATATCGACTGTCTGACGCTCCTGTGTCTATTCTAAATTACCATAGAAGTATTCTCCCCGGAAACTAGACTACTTGAGGACCTTGCAGCAAGAGGGGTGCAGCTCCATCTTCGCCAACTTCGAGTAAAACTCAAAAATGGTAAAAAAATGGACCTGCACCCTTCGTCATATCTAAAAAAAATGGTAAAAAATGGATCTGCACCCTCTTGCTGCAAGGTCCGCGATTAGAAAAGCACAGCCCTAGCCGATCCAAATATTCGATTAACTCTGCAGAGCTCTCTTCGAAGACCCTCCACTGAAAATTAACGCACGGAGCAAATGGGAGGCCTCGAAATTCACGTATAATACATATGTAATTCATTTGTCGTTTTCCACGGGGGCATAGCGACGGCATTAAGATTCCGTAACGCATCCACGGTCCGTATGCCAACGACTTTCGCGGCCGCGTGTGCGCGCCGCGCGTACGCAGTCTCATTTGTACCAACACGTATCCAGAAACCAATTTATATTTATGATGTATCGAGGCTCGATGACACAGCGACTGGCTATGCTGGTCTCGAACCAGCTGGGACTAGCAGGAAGAAATGGTAGAGAGGAGGAAGCGGAGGAGCGAAGCTAGAGGGAAAGGGTAGAGGCGATGGGAGCGAAAACTTGCCGACTTCCTTCTTAATTCTACCATCTACCTGGCACTGAGGGTCCTCGGAAGATATTTAATCGAGGTGCCTCTGTGTATCAAGTTTCCGGAGGTGGATGGAGAAAGCTGAAGCCATTGAAGGTTTTCCTATATTCAGGAGAATCGAGGAATTCGAAAGAACGCGAATGATGAACGAAGGGCCATGGGACGCGTAGCTCGAGCTGGCGATCGGCGATTATCTTAATTGCCGGGCCTAGCTGGATGCGCTGGAAATCACCGTTAAGCTCGTCGTCTTGCTCGTCGTACCTTAATTATCCCGACAGTCTTTCCACTGGCGAAGGCGCCTAGCGTCCAACTGTTATCACGGGGGCCCCTGGTAAATAGGAATCCGCCTGGCTCGGAAGTAATTCCGCCGAGCGTGCGCTTCCTGCTGATCGAGCCGCGATACGCGCGGATCATTAATCTCTAACCGTTTATTCGGGCAAAGGGAGCCAAGTGTGCCTGGAGACTTTTCCAGCGAATGGTCAGCCTGCGAATCTTGCAATATTTCTTCAAATAAAGTGCCTTCCGAGGAGTCTCCAAGGTGTGGATAATTAAAATTGAAGGGTAAGGGACCGCTTTGCTGACCCGTTACCCGGTTTCACCCGGGAATTATTTATGATGTTTGAAAAATAAAAAAGCCTAAACCAAAAAAATAAATAGCCTATAATCTAATCTAGGACGTGTGTAATATATATTCAGGATTTTAATGAAATCCGTTCAGCCGTTTAGGCGTGAAAGAAGGACAAACAAACAGACAACGTTTCACTTTTATATATTAGTAAGGATAAGGATAAGGATTTTGTTGGTGGCAAATGGGACTACAGAACTGTCGAATCGCAAAGTGTTATAAAGTTCAAATACCCCGGTAAGATGACGTAAAGCAAGAAATTATTTAAGTAGAAAATTATATCAGAAAATTAAATTCATTGAACGTGGCTTCTTCACTGGTGGACTAAAGTATTAAAACTTAATTTTCTCGACAAAACTGTTCTGTGACATTCCCTGCTTCTCCCCTTACCCTTCAATTGTGTATCATTGCTTTAACGATTAATCTTGCGAATTGGGTGGGGCGCGTCGTTCGCCAGGAGTCAGGGGAAACGTCGGGACACGGTCGTTTTTATAAAGAATACGCTCAACGTGGAATGCTGCAGCCCTTTCGAAGGAGATTCATGGGTGGATAGGCGTGGCTGTTCCTGGAACGCGAATCGTTCTACGAAACTGTAAATCCACCCGTGAATAAAGGCGAATTCAGCGTGGTAATCCCGTCGAACGATAGAAGGAATTCGAAAAAGAAATGCTAAAGCAGAATCCAAGTCGCCTTTTCTACAGTACCGTCAAACGAATCTACGAATAAAGACACGCTTCTAATTAAAAATCGAGTATATAAAAAAAGACGGGCCGTCAAATTGCAGAGCGAAGAGGCGCGATAGAGTGTTTCCCAAGGTTCGGGGAATGGCACAGGGCTTCGTGGAATCGTTTCCCCAAAACGTTTAATCGGGCACGATCGGCTAGGCGGATCGGCGAGGATGCTCGATCGACTGAAATCACGATAAATTATCGTCGGATAAAATCGGCGGTGTGTACGCTGCGAGGAGGCAGGCAAAAGAAAAGGGAAAAAGAAGAGGAAGAAGGTGAGCCTGGGAGGATCTTCCGAGGGAAAGAGGGGACGAAAACAAGAGGCCAGAGAAGTAAGGGAGCACCTGTCCAACAGCTGCCTTGCAGATGCTCTGGATCGTCGATGCGGGATTATGCAATGAGTAGGTGTCTCGTGTTTCCGAAATCGAACGCCGATTGTTTCAGGCTCGAGGAAATTTCGGAACGCGCGAATCGCGATGTAGCTTGAATAATTCAAGCAAAGAAGCTGCCAGATCAGAGTCGATCGAAGATTAGATACTGGAATGACCATCGAGGAAGAAGAATATCTGTGTTTATACTCTCGTCGTGACGATGCGAAGGTGCAGATTTCATTAGCGAGATCTTAAGGCGCCCCGGATTGGCCAGGAAGAGCAAGATCAAGCTTGCTCCTCGAAAATAAAGGAGCCTCGTAAAATGCCGGCCGGAAACGTGTGATTTGAATTTACGAGCGTGGAGTTCGCACTGGCCGTCGACTTACGCCCTTCTGATAACGAGCTGCCGGACAGAGGACCCATTGCTGGATGACTAATGGTCGGGGCCTCTCTCGCAGCGGCCACGAGGAGGGAGCAAGAAGCGGATATCGCATTCCGCGATGCACGAGTCGACCAAGATTCGCGAATAGCGCGGAAACATTTTTTTCAGGACACTTTCCCTGGTCTACTCAGAGGATTCTTTAACCCATGGTCACTGGAAGGGAGGTAGACTTCTGGTGGCGAAATTCCGCCGAGGATGTTTCAGCTTTGTCGCGCCGAGCTGCAAGGCTTCGTCCCCGATCCGCCTGTTTCCAACGAATTGAACTTGGGAAATTAATTCAGTAAGGGGACTCGAATCGAGACAATGGGTCCCTACTGCACACCGCCAAGGCGTGGCAGGCCACAACAATGAAGGCAACGATTAAAATGAGAAAAAAAAAGCGCGGCTGTCCGTCCATCGAACGGCAGCCAGCCTACGCGCGAGCTTAGATCGTTCTTATCTCCCTGGTCCTTCTTCGAATGGCCTACTCCAAACCGCGGCTTAATATCGCGTTCGTGGTTGACGCTCAGCGCTTCGATCTTCCGCTGCGCGACAGACTTAAGATTTAATGAGATGAGAAATTAATTCCAATTGCAAGACTTTCGCTTTTGACAGAGAATAACAGAGGATGACTTGTCCCTCCGAAGGGAAGTTCTTTTTCTTTGCTTCTGGGATTCAGAGCCAGGGGCGTCGATGAGTGCAACCTGCTTCCGGCGTTACAGATTCATCAAATCCAGCGCGGTGTCGGAGACAGTGCAAACACAAACAGCGATTAAGGGGCGATCCTAAGTAAACTCCGGCTCAAGTGCTTCTCGAGGAGGTCGAGCGCAAGAAATGATAAAAATAAGGCCGACAGATGTACAGCGCGAACGAATTTAATTAAACATGCCTCTCCGCGTCGCTCGAGGGCGTCGCTATTATTATTCACCGGCTCTTTCATCTAGCGCTCTCGCCATTCGAGCACGACTGCTCCGCGAATTGAAACACGAGCGTAGAATCCTAATCGATCCGTTTCAATCCACTTTGCCCGGGCGTTGCGGAAATGCAATTGCAGTCGATGGTGCTTTCTCCTATTCTAAATTAAAACACGGCCTTCTGCTTGATAGCGGAGAGAGAAGGCAGAAAGAGGTGAAAGATGCCGTCAGCTTCTTGATCTCACGAATAAACGACTACAAGGCCCTTTTACATTCGAGGACCCCGTCGCATCGTGACCTACCGATTTGCCACGTGGCGGCAACATCAAAGGGGAGCGTTCATCTGGCGCGAAGGAATGAAAGCGATTAAGTTCGCAGGATTATGGGGGATCAGAAGTCTCGAGATCGCGCGTCGGGAAAGGAGAGGCCGCCGCCGCCCACTACCTCGGCCGCGGGTCCCAAACTGGGGTCGCTCTAAAGTTAGAAGTAAAAATAGGTCAGTTTTGAGGGAGGGGCACGATTTCGATCGATCTCGCACGCCTTGCTTCTTGGACACGCTGAAATACGAAGAGTCGGACCCTGTCCTAATTACACTCGTGAATCATGCGTCCTTCTGGTCCAACCTCTAGAACGTATTGATCCTATCGAATCTCAACTTGAAATATTATAGAAACAGAGTTTGATGATTTGCGAGTCCCGGATATGAGTAGAAGAGGATGAGCTTGACTGGTATACCTTTAAACAACGTTGTCAAAGCAATATGAGGAACAGAAGATGAAGCCAAGGGGCTCTGGCACCCCCTCGGAGGAAAAACCTTCGCGTAATCACGACTGAAATAATTTAAGACCTATGTAAAAAGAAAACTGGATTTTATTCTTTAAATAAATTTTTAAAATCACCCAATGAATGTTATTGAATATGCATTAAAAATATTTTTATCCGTTCCACTCGGTTCCCCTCAAGGTTAATTCCCGAGTGCGCCACTGAGCCTTAGAGCTTGTCAGTGGAAAGTAAACTGCTGTCAAACTGAAGCGAAACAAGAGGGTCTAATCTCATTCCCCCAGCTGATCCAGTTGCCCTAATTCTCATCCTCACGAAAATACACGGTTTTACGAGCGACAGGAAGAAAGGGTCCCTTTATCGCACCCCGTTCACGTGAGAGCGTTTTTACTCTCGGTCGCCCGAAACTCTGCGCTCCGCTGCCAAACGGCTGACCCCTGGGGTCAATTAAATCGCGATCTGGGCGTGGACCAGTTTCACGGACCAACGAAACTCTTTGAAACTCCATCCCAGGAAACTTCACTCAGAACAATGCAGTTTGTGAATCAGTCTGCGGTTAAAAAATCGAGTTGAAGTGGGGGAAGATGGCTTTACGTAAGAGTCGGAAGATTATGTACCGTCCCCAATGTTCTAGGGGGGACTCTGGGCTCAAAGGATGGCATAAATCCACACCAGATTGGCAGCATGTGCTATGTGATAGTCACTGGTCGTAGCCTGCTGTGGACGCTGCTATCCCTGGCGGCGTTAATGGCAGTTTTATCGGGCCTCATCACTCCCAAATGGCTGGTTGGCCCACAGACGATTAAAGACACGAGTAACTATCTTCTCTTACTTAATCCTTACAACCCACAGACAGTCACCGTTAATTCCATGCTTATTCTTAGCTGGAAACTTGAACCTTAATAACTTACGCCTACCGAGATGAAATTCTTGGCTCTTTTTCTCTCACTATTCCTTGATTCCCTCGGCGCGACGAGTTCGCCCATCACCTGCACCTGAATTAGAGAACTATGTTAGATAAGGAACCAGCAAACGCTTCCTAACAACGGACACTTATTCCCGCGAGCAGAAAACGGATCGGAGCTGTACGTGCCAACGGTGGGGATCTTCAACCGCTGCATCAGGCTGCACGGGAAGACGCACTGCGCCAATTTCAACGTCGATGGCTTCGCCACGGCCTCCACCGTGTTTCCAGGCTGCTGGAAAGCCTCGTACTTCTTCCTGTCCCTTGGCCTGGCAATCATGGCAATGACGGTGCTCGCGGCCCTGGTTGGCTGCTGCATACAGAGCATCGGCAGGAAGAGTATCTTCAACTTGGCTGGAGTAGCACAAGTCATTGCTGGTAATGCCGCCACAATCTCCCATTTTCTAGAACTGCAGCCTTCGCCACTTGTTATAATCTTCATCCTTCGCGTGCAGGAATATCCTATCTATTGGGGATGATTTTGTATCCCGCTGGCTGGGGGGCGGAGAGGGTGCAGAGGATTTGTGGGCCCGAGTCGGATGCCTTCTACCTGGCTGATTGCACCCTTGGTACAAACACGCCCATTATTTATCGGATCTTGGAATAAAGGCGAATAGGACGAGGCAAGATGTTGATTGACAATGTTGTTCCAGGGTGGGCCTTCTACAGCGCCGTTATAGGGGTTGCGCTGACGTTCGTCTGCGCGGTGATCAGTGGCCAAGCAGAAAAGTCCACGGCGAGTGACAAAGTTCAGGACAAAATGAACGAAGGGAAGATGCTGATCTGTCTGGCGTGAAGCGCAGGAAACGGAGGGATTCATTTTGTCGGATGTTTTCGAAACGTCCTCCCTTCCTTTGTAAAAAGAAGGTGAACTTTTTTTTCCACCGAGGAGGAAATTCATTGTGGGACCAAGTTCGACCTCACCGAGCACCGCCGAGGTCGATGACCCTCGTCGAAGAGTCGTTCAACCTTTGCTCGATCGAGTACTTATCGCAGAAGCGAACTTTCCGTGCCAATAATATTCCTGCGAACGCTCTTTACAAATCACCCGCCATTTGCTACGGAAATAGAAAATGATATTAATGTTACTGGCGATCTTTATAGTCTGTTTTTATAAGATGTACATGAACAATGGATATTCGTATGACATAAGATAGGGTAAGCGAAGAGCAATACCGAGTAAGGATATAATAAAACATGGACACTGTTGAACAACCGTTTCTTCTTCCTTGGTCCTTCGCCATTGAGTCACACGCAAACATTTTTTCTTCAGTTTTTATTAATTCATCGAGAACAAGTGTATGGACAGCTTACTAGCGTATAATAAATAAATAATCGTAACTGTTTATCCGCGTAAAAAAGGACGAACGATATCGATGGTCGACGCAGTTGATTGGCATCGAGTCGTCCGAACGATAAGTAAAAAAATTTGCGCTTCCTGTCGTTTCTGGAAAGCTGTTTGGCGGTCCGTAAAAAGGAACAGGCTCTCGCTCTTGAGAAAGAAGCGGACAATTTTCCCGGGTGTCTTAAGGTTTTAGAGTTAAAAAGAGGAGAACGCTAAAGAAAAAGAAGTGTAATCGTGGCGATGGCGATTATCCTCGTGTACTTTGGATCGATCTCTTGAGATGTTCGGCGGGTCTCTGCGGAAGAAGCGACGGGGGAACTGTTCTGAATATAAATTACTACTTGGATCAAAGGGGGAGGCTCTCAATTACAGAATATACAGGCACAATTCATCGGGATGCAAGCTAGAGGCGAGGTAAGTAGGATAGGAAGGGTAAACGCGTATCTGTGGGACCATAATAATCGATTTCTGTGAATTAACGCGATTGCTAGCAGACAATCGCTTTCCATCCACACACGCATTATTCTTTCACGCATATGTACAGTCGCTCAGCGGCGGACGCTTGCTGTATTAAAGAAAAAAGGAAATGAATCGCTATCTGCTTGATAATCTACAAAAGTCTCAATCGAATCCCTACGAACAGTCTACGCCACCTCATCGTCACCGAATTTTAGGCGGAACAGATAAATGAGAAGAAAAGCGAACGGCGATCTCCAGTTCTCCTTCCCTTCTCCGATCGAGTACCACGCGAACAAAGGAATCGATCGAGCGATCTAGACGAAGGGGCTCCCGTTCTCATTTATCGTCTCTCGATCGGTCCAGACGCACGATCGCGAAAGCGTGGACGCTGCGCGTCGCCTCGAATCGCCGGCACTGTCAGTCGATTTATGTACACACGTATAAATAATCAAGGCACCGAGGGAATCAACAGTCAATAAATAACGCGTCCCAGCGAACGCGCGAACAAAACGACGCTTCGAGAACATTTTTAACGCGGAATCGAAATCACACCAGCCACGTCGCGTGGACTTCGTTTAATTAGGTAGCGTTTATGCGTGTTATTTGGTTGCGCGAGCTCTAATTACACCTGCCGACGCCTGCTTGTCTATCCGGTACTCCTTAAAATTAACGGGGGAGGAATTAAAGTATCAGGGGTTTCCAGACCGTCTCTCTACGGGAATGTCAACTCATTGTCAAACATACGTAGGTCGAAACTTCGCGCTAACACTCTGAAAGCTTCACCGTTGCCCCTCATCGCGCGTATTCTGGTAGAATCGATCGGCAAGTGGCGATACTTTCGGCTACGATTTTCCATGGGAGACAGTAGTACGGCTAAAGTAGTAACTGAGATTAAGATAGTAGTATTAGGCGTTACAGAAACGGTACGGATGATAAAAATAATAGGAATCGATTCTTTTTAGAGGCGTTAGGCGAGCACGATCGTGAATATGTATACTAACGTAAGCTACGCAACAAAACTCCTGCTCGGTCGAGGGAAATGTCGAATCCAAGGAAAACCACGCGGATGGAAGTCCGATCTTTGATCCAGGTATATTGGATATCTAAGACGCGACTAACATTCACGATTATAGACCCTCTTTCCCATTCTGTCGATCGTCCACCGTTCTCCACGCGACTTGTATAAATATAAGTTACTAGAAACGCGATATAGAAGTATGATCCGATAGCCCTATGCAAGTAACGTTTTCTTTTGCTCTTATTTTTCAAAAAAGTGCCATTTCCCCATTACGAATGGTAGCTTAGCGGTCTCTTCGACGGCTTCGGTTCTTCTCCATCCGTCCATCGAACGGCTCCTCGAAACGCGAAACAGAGGGACAAAAGTGTTCGACGTCACCGCGCGCTGCTCCGTTCGTCGAACGTGCATCGAATCGAACGGCAGCGTACATCGATATAAAACGTAACAAGAGTAGCGCGAAACATCACAGCGTGTTAAACGAAGGGGAACGAAGGTGTGGCGAGAAACATCGTAATAAAATATAAATCGTTTCGCGACCTTGAAAAATCGTCAAGTCGATCCGTAAAAGTCTGACTCCATCATCCATCCGAGTATCTATCAAATATATAACTGAACCACCGTGTTGCGGTGTCCCACTGTAGGCAAACACGCTCGATAATACCGGCGATATAAAGCGAGCTCGATCGTAGTCGAAGCATATCGCTGCGTAACGTTCTGACGCATAATCCTCGACGGTTTACGCAACGAAACAGGTAAACTGCAACGATAAATCCGGTGAATGTCGCTCGACGAGCAAGCCTTGAAAAAGCTTCGCGAAACCATGAGTCAGACGTACGAGCGAAAACTCGAGCGCTCGAGAAAATGCGTTAAAAAAATACCGCGCTTTGATCTGGCTCGAAACGGAGCGTCGCCGCGTCAACGCTCAAACAAATTGCTCAAGATTCACCGGCCTCTTCCTCGTTTTTCTTTTCGTTTTTATCGTTACGTGCCGGGGGCAAAGATCTTGACGGTATTCTCGGAATTTTGCGCGTTGGAGCGCATCGCGCGCCTTCGCTCCTCTATCAGCTGCCTCCGAGCCTGCTCCCTCGCCTCTCTCGCCTTCTTGCTCGCCTCGCTGGTAGCCGCGGATTTCGGCTTGTGAATGGGCGTGACGCGACGCTTCGCCGCGTTCCCGTTCTGTGGACCGGCGACCACTGGCTTCTTCTCTGGTACGGTCTAAAAAACAAGGAAAAAACGTATACTTGAAACGTCAAAGAGCGAGATCACAAGTGGGCGGACGCTTCGAGGGTCCCAGATCCAGCGATTGGTAACAATTGGTCTCTGAAGCTTCCTCTCAGGGTCAGTCAGTATTCGTAATGTAATCTTATCATTGCGAAAGCTTTGACAATCACTATTACAAAGTAAAAGGTAGAGGAGGCTGAGGAGTGGAAGCTATTAGGTAATTAATAAGGAAAACGTACTTTATGGTAGGGTAATCTTCCTCGAACTCGGATGGTACTTCTGATATCAATGGGCTTCTTGATATTGGTATACACTTTGCCAAGAATGAAACGCAATAATGGAGGTTGGAGAGTGCTCCGGGGTGACTTTTATTCCACAAACGCAATTACATTCGATTGTAGCCGTTGGAAGTTTGAAACGATTTGTACAAAACCCTGGGGTCCAGGAAGCAGTGGCTGCACGAGCCGATTTTCAGGAATAGAAGAACGAGACTCAGGATACCGTACACGTACAAATATAACGATAAGCGACAAAGGGTTCGATTCGATCTCACAAACGCGCAGGCGTGTTTCACTCGGACGGGGAGACGCTTACTATCAAAGGGATACGAGCGAGCTTTTCTATTTTCTGGGTAAAGTTGCACGTGCTTCAAGTCCTCCAGGCAACGAGCCACGTTCAACTCCCTCTTCCATGGCAAATACTTGTCGAACTTGACAGACTTGCCGCTCTTACCACTTTTGCGATCGCGCAGCGATCCCACAGTGAAATCAGAATGCACGTGCTGCGAAATATCCACGACGAGACTCCTGTTAACATCGGCGGTCTCGAAACTTTCCGCGATTAGATCATAACTCATCTTCTTGATGCTCACGCGATTCATCAATTTGGTGCTACTGCTGTTGGGCACTCGGGACACGATCTCAGGGCTCAAGGAGGATATCAGGCTGGACAGAAGCTCCTCTATCTCTACATTCCTTTCGGGCCACATCGTGATATTGCTCGCTATGTTATTCAGGACCAGAGTCGATTTGTTCTGCGACTTCATTACGCGGGGTGTGATTAAACACTCGACTGAAATGTCGTGCCTGTCGTTCATGAAACTCGTGATACCGCTAGCGATGTTAGTGTCGTAGAAATTTAAAGACCTTATACCTCGAATGCCTACTGGATTCACTAAATTATCCTCTGACATGTTCGGCGTGGTTCCACGAGAAATGAGTTTCGTCGGAGGCTCGTCGTCGCGATTCTTCGAAATACGCTTCCTCTTTTTATCGTAAAACCTCATTCGTTCCAGTTTCTCTGATTTATTCAGGAGTGCAGATAAATTGGCCTGGTTATGGGTGTTGTACACTAGCCTCAATTGGCGCAGAGCTTCTTGGGAGAGCGGAATGAAAGGCTTCGAGTCGCTCAGTCTCCAACAAATGCTATCTGATACTTCTAGCGAATCCTTCGATTCCTGCTCGATCTTCTTCGGCGGATCTTTCGTCTGCTCCTGTTTCTTCCTCGTCCACGTCCTGTTAGCGGTGACATTTTCTACTGCACCTTCGGGCCTTCCGTGGAACTTACGTTTATTGTTGAGAGAATCGAGATTCGACCACGCCTCGACCTCGCTCATAACGGAGAGATTACCTCTACCAACTTTAGCATTCGCTATCGAAGCATTTTTCTGGCGATTCTCTTTGATCCTAGGTGCCTGGACTTTAGTTTGATTGGAAGAAGGTAAGGATTCCTTGTCTATCGATTGGTTCGACATCCATGTTTTCCTTTTCGAATTTCCATGGAATACGTTAACGAATTTTTGTGTTTTCTCAGCGTTGCAATCGCCTGACGAAATTCGTTTGCTTGATAGTGTCGTTTCCTTCACATTGTCCAAAAAAGTGACGCTAAAACCGAGCTTCTTAGCATTCCGTTTCTTCGTTACGTTACACGCAACCGGACGCGTCGGGGAGACATATTTGAAGGGAGGCTTGCTACTTATTCGCGGGCGAGAAGCTTTTCCCTCGTCCATTTTTCGAGAAGAAACTAGCCTCGGAGTGCGAGATTTGTACTGATCGCCAGCATTCGACTTGATTGGGTTCACTTTCTGGAGCCTGTTTTCTGGAGTACGCGATCTGGTTCTTCGGCGATCTTTTACTTCGTTCTTAATAGTTCTTCCAATCGGACTGCAAGACTTGGCTTTCCCTCGAACGTTCTCCTTCTTTCTTTCGACAGTCCACTTGTTTTTAATCGGCGAAAGTGGGCGGTTAACGCAATTCTTACTACTTTTCCCTGTTGCAGGAAGCTCTGAAGTATTATTCCCCGTCTTCTGTGATCTATTACTAAAAGAATCCACCGTCACGTTTCTCCCACCTGCTTCATCAGTCCCTTTCTTAAATATCACCTCCAACTTCGACTTTTCTCTCGAGCGATGTCTGCCGACACCGTGGTCAAAAAAATCTTCGCGAGAGAATAAGCTGTAAGACCTGCGTCCCAGTTCTTCGAGGCGAAAGGAGGGTTGCAGAACATCCACGTAATTGACGACATACCGAGTGCACGGATTACCAGGCGGAACGTTATTTCCCAGCGGTCCTATCTCGTTAACGCTCTCGGAAAGAAAGGGATTGCTATCTGCGCATCCCAGATCGCAAGTTTCGCCGTCGCACGATGTCTCGTTGCCTTCGAGGTCCTGCAAGTTAGTCAAGACGCGAAACACATCGTCGCAGAGGCGCGTTTCCAGAGGAAACTTTTCGGTCGCGCACGAGGAACTTGTCTTGGAAGAAACTAAATCTTCCGGCTCGTTGAGCGTCTCATTATGGAGCCTTGTGCGTTTGTCGTTAAGGAAATGGGTGAAGGGCGCGCGGGAAGGTTTCTGAAGCGGCTTCGTGTCGTGGAAACTCCTCCTCGAGGGAAACTTTCTTTGGGTACGCTTCGGGGAAGGGTGTGTTTGAGGGTGAAGGGAAACAGAACATACCTCTTGCCACTGGGAATTTCGTAACTTTTCTATGTGATCGAAGATGTCGTTTACTTGGACCACCTGCAGCATCACCATGTCCCAGAAACCGGCCAGGTCCTCGTTCGTCGTCGGGAACTCCTCGCCAGGCACTTGGTTCTGTAATAAAAGAAACAAAGGAGCGAGAAGGGATAACGAATGTCCACGAATAAATGCGTTTTATTACAAGGGAATGTATCTTACGATGTTCTTCTGACACAATCCCTCGAACTGCTGCATCTTCTGCGACGCCAACAGCCTGGCCTTTCCCGCAGCCGAGCGCAGCTTGCCGGCTGCTTCTTCCGGAAGCGCAACAGTATCGCTAACCAGCTCCGCTTCCGCCGACGCGGCCAACGTCAACAGCCTGCCTGTCTCCTGTTTCAGCAACTGAAACCATTTCCGAACGAGCGTTAAGGAACTGCCCCGGTTGCCACCTCTTCCTGGTACGTACCTTCACGAAGTAATGTCCGTCTTTCTCCTCGGCCGCTTTCTCGGCTTCCAGAGCCAGCTTGGCCACGTTCGTCGAGCTAGCGCTGGGTTCTAGGACAGGTAAGACCACCTTCGGCGCAGCGGGCTGCTGGTCTGGGATGCTAGCCGTGCTGGAATTCAGCTTCTGCGCCTTACCGTCCGCGATCTTTCCCTCTAAACTCGAAGGACCTTGTATTTTTGGTTTCTGCTCGGCCTTCCGCGACACCGGTGTTACCCTGGCGATCAGAAAACAGTAGATTCCACCTCTAGTATCGGTCAATAAGAGACAAGCTACGGAGTTTCGAATGGCTCACCTCTGCAGGGGCTTCAGAATCTGTTCCGAGCCGTCCGTGGGTCTCCTGGGGCTGACCACCGGAAGCTGAGCCCGAAACTCTGGTCTCAGGTGTCTCAGGACAGGCAGATTCTTCAGGGACTCCTCCGCGTTCGCGTTGTCAGCAGAGACGTCGTTGTTGTTGCTGGACTTGTTGAAACTGCTCTCGCTGGCGTTCAGTCTGCTGGTGCTGCGCTTGAAGAAGAAGCCCTGGGCTAGGGCCCCGGGGCCGTACAGCCGTTCCACTCGTTGCTGAATGAAGGATTTCTCGCTGCTCGAAGAGATGTTCAACGTCTGGCTCTCTACCTCCGCCGAAGACCCGTTTAATATACTCGTGTCGCTGAAGGATGTATTCGAGACTGCGAACAATCGATGGGGCAAGTGTATTCGCCTGATGGGAATCCGCGGTGGAACAGAAACGCTTCACTTACGATTAGCGTTAGCTGGCTTTGGAGAAGATCCTGAGAAATGGGACGTGAAGGACTTGTTCTGCTGACTACAGGACATCATTCCAGGGCTAAGTTTCCCCGGGGTGGTGGCTCGAATGGGGCTAAGGTCGGGGAACGTCGAGTGCATCACGCCCTTGTCGACTTCCGAGTAACCCTGGCATATACTGATGGAGCTCCTCGACTCCCTGTAAGCCTCCACTTTGCAGTCCTCCTTCAGACCGTTCGAGAAACCGTTCTGCCTATCCATCGCTAACGGGGAGATCGACTGACTCTTAGGCGTATAGGGGTGCGTCGGCACGTTGAGACTCTCGTTTGATCTGCAAGGTTTCAACGATATAACTCAGCGGAACGAAACAGCTTTGTTATCAGCAACAGCGTCAGTTTCATATTTCACGAAGGTGTGAAAGGAGTCGCAGGGGCAAGAGCGCTATAAGAAAGATTTCTACCTGAAACCTGCCGGGCTGGTGTCCCTCGCGATCAGCCTTGTCCCAGGGCTGCTTTCCCTAGACCGGAAGCCTTCCCTCAGCTTGCTGTCGTATCTGTTCAGCCCCGAGTAGCCACTGATGCTACAGGCCAGGCCCAAGTAACTCGGTTTCTTCACTGTCAGCTGCTCCGGCTCGGCGCTGCCTCGATGACCATTGCTGACGTTCAAATTCTCATCCGGCGTCAGCTGGGACTTTTGCAGCGTCTCGCTGCTACCGTTTGCCAGCTTCCCCGAGCTCGACACTGAGCCACCGTTGCAAGACAAGTTCAGGCTGTGCAGGGTCTGCTTGGACACGGAGTCTACGGTGGTCTCTGCAAAGCAACAGTCCTCGGTTGGACCCGCGAGTTTCGCTCGGACGTTAACCTACTGCCCTACGACGCTCTCTGACTCTCCCTGAATCTTGAAGGGACGCAACGATGCCCCGAACCCCTCGTACCATTTACACTCTGCGCACTCGTGAATGCTTCACTGGGATGCACGATCACGCCAGGGATCGAAGCCGAACGCGAGGAGACGGCCGAAAGATCGAAACCGTGCCCGCTCGAAACGCGACACAGGAATAACCCTGGAATGGCAAGAGGCTGGCCGAGGCAGAGGCGCAAAAGAGACGACCGCTTCTCCGCGCCTCCTCGTCTTCTTGGCACTGGCGATAGAAAGAAGGCCCTGCCCTGCGCTTGCTGCACTCTCGGTCCGCGATCTAAATTCGATCGGCACGGACCGCCGCACCGAGTAAAAAGGAACTATCCACGGGAAGGCGGAGGGATCGGTGATCTTGAACGTTCCAAGATCGTCTCGGGGCTAAAATTCGGCGCGGGAGCCGCCTCTCGCGTCGTTCTCCGCGGCCTTCGTCGCATCAAGTGCAAGGTCGCTCGACGACGACCCCCAGAATTCCACTGGTTACTCTTAAAACTCTCTAATCCTCCACTTTCACCCACTATAACACTTTGCTGGCTGCTAAGATACCCACACGTGTCCAGTGTAGGATTTAATAACATAATAATATCATTGAAACTATCAGAACTACCGCAGCCAACAAAGCTCTAGTGTTTCCCGCCACGTTTCCTAGTTTCTTAAAGAAGACAGTGTATAGCGTGGTGAGAAGAATCCAGGCTAGACTCAGATCCCCTGCAAGACGCTAGACATCGAGATAGCCAACCTGATCGGTCGGACGCGGACTGGTCGACGTCCAGGCTGCAGCTGCCGATGCTCTCCTGGCTAGTCATTTTGGGATGGCGGCTGGTGACGACGTCGATCGAGATTTTCGGGTCCGGGTCGAGGCGGCGGTAGTTAAGAGGCTGCACCGCGAGGGAGAGCGGCCTGGGGCGGCGATTCGACCTGATGCCGCCGGCACCTGGGACCGACGGCGTCAGCGTCGCGACGCAGGCGTCGCCTACGTCCTCAAGGCCCGCTACCTCGCCTCCGACGCGCGTTTGTCCACTAGCCCGTCGACGATCCTCGTTCCCGTGATCCTCGTGCACACTGTTGATTTTCGTTTCTCTTTTGTCCCGCGCTTTTCCTCTATTCATTCCCTCGCTCACAATATTGCATTCTTATCCAAGAATGCTGGACTCTGTACACAGTCACAGTCCATCGTTCTTGGGATGCAGCTGTATACATATATCTCCCTGCAATGCTCCGATGCTCTCAAGCTATATGTTCGATCCAATGGCAAATGCTGGACGAGGAAACTGTACCGATTTCACGTTCGAATTCAAAGAAACATCGCGGCCGGTTATCGAACAGCAATTTTCTGTACCTACCCTCGACCGGGAAAATGTTGGACGGTATGCAAACGACCGATGCAATCAACGGCCACGCGAAAGCGGAACGAATTAGCATCGTGCTCGAGATATTCCAGCTGTATTGTTTCTGGTTAACGACGGAAATTCTTTGCTGGTCGAACAGCTCGAGATCATCGTGGGCATTAACTGGAAGCTGGTGCTGTGTTTGCGGTAAGCCAATCTCATCGGTAATCTTCGCGTTACTCTTTAAGCTGCAATGTGATCAGTCATTTTCTGGTAATACCGATATAAATGAAATTTAAGCTACCTTTGTGTACTTGGATCTTCGACACTTGGCAGAGATTATTCAAGATATTGCTTTCGCGATACTCGATCGATTTTTATAAGAGACTATCGCTCGTTTAGCTACGTGGAAGATTGTACAAAAGGATTCTCGAGGTACTCAATGAAACCTTCTGCAGTTTCGTGCACAATCCTGTCAGTGGTTAAATTCATTCCGCGGATCTAATTTTACGAAGCGACCGGTAGCAGAACGCAGATGAGACGGACGTAATAAATCGACGCCTCTGTTGGGCACACAGCACGAGCTCCCACGTTTTCCTCTCTCACCATAAAGCCGGGGATCCAACTAAAAGCTAAGCTATGCTCTGTTGAGTTTTAAAAAATTAGCTTCAACTACAGGATTGGAACCGTTTCCACCAAAAGCTGAGCTAACCTGTACTATGTTTATTATATTTTTTCGCACAGTCTGAAATAGCATAGCATAGTATAACTTAGCTTCCAGGTGGATCTCCGACTTAACACCTACTTTTTTACAACGCTCCACGACGTGCCCGCAAATAGCGACGCAAACAGAACCGGTAAAATTGATTTAATCTACAAAAATCTAGGCCAAAGCCTTCGGACAGCGAGAGCTTGAGATTTCTCAAAACGATCCAAGTTGCATCGCTATTCGCGAATTATTTCGGTCCAATTGACCTGACACTAATTCCACGCTAATCGTGGGAGCGGCTCGCGGCGATTTCGCGCGAATCGCCAGGGCTATGCATAATCACAAGGCAAGTGCAAGCTGGTGCGTCGGTCGGGTGCAATTCACTCTGAAGAATCGCATGCACTGTGAGGGCGGTGAGGTTAATTCGACCCCTTCCAATTCGTATTAATCAGCTACAGAGTATTACGCCAATTAATTTGGATATGTACAACACGTTCGGACAATTTACACATTTTCCACGCATTTGTTACACGAGCCACACAGTGATTACATCACACGTAACGGAACATCCGATTAATTATCCACGATTAAGGTGCGAATCCACGAGGAGCTTTTACATGAGACTTTTCTATCATCAGGCAACAATCTCAGCGACAACTAAATGCAAATAATGGAAATAGTCGCGAGAGATGAGGTTTCTGGAAATATATCATGAAACTAATTTCATGAAACTAGTGATGAAATAATTAAAAAATAGTGAAATAATGAAATAATTGTCCCGTGAGATTAAAGTCTCATGCGACACGATATTCTTGCCTCGTCGTGGATTCGCACCTTTAATGTCGGATTGTTAGTTGCACACTTGGTAACATAACTCGCATTCAGTTGTTTTTAGATACATATGCAAACTGCTTGGAAGGTTCGAGTGACTTTCCACGGTGCGTGGTGCGGTCGGTGGAGTGCAGGCTCCTCTAATCGCGAGGGTTGCAGATCAACAGGGGCGTTGAGTGTGCCGTGCAGCGAAGCGGAGGTACGTACGCGAGGACAGTGCAAGGTGATCGAATCATGCTTGATCGTGAATGCGTCGATGATGAATGGAAACGGAATAAACACGCGTGGGAATGAATGCCAGATGGCTGTGTAGAAAATGTCAGAGCGCCGCTCGTATCCACCGCGGCTACTCTCCGAATAGTAATCACGGTTGATTAACCGCGAGGTAACGAGCACCGCGTACAAGCCTGCGCGCGATGCACTCGGGGAACGCTGAATGGAAACAGTGAAACCGCTGTTGGATAAATAAAACGGCTCGTGGCGGAGTTCCGCGGCAAGTTGCTCTCTAAATTGAGTTGTAGAAACAGATGCACGCGCGCGCGGCTCTGTGAAAACGATAGCTACGGAGTCCAGGCTCCACCGAGGAGGAGAAACTATGCAACAAGAAATCAGGGGGAAAAACCATGCTCCAGAATCACCGTGGTATCCAGAGAAATAGCTGTCGCACCTCCTACGCCAGTGCTTCCAGAGAAGAAACTTGGAGGCATTCTTTTTGGCCACAGGGTTCACCGTGTAGGTGCCGCTCTCGATTTTCAGAGGCATCCTCCAAACACCTTGGGCTCGTGCCCGATGCTCATCGACTGCGCTGTCGATCGTCACGGCTCGGAGTATCGCGCCTAGGATGATATCGGAGCTGGATTACTCGCCTTTCTATCCCGGATATCGATCCGAGCTGGTATCAGGCTTCGATCCCCGAGAAATCGCTCATTTATCACCCAAGGTTCGAGTCAAACACGAGCCGATACGACTACCACGAGAACGCTTCTTTCAAACCACTGTTCGTTATGGATTATGATTCCTGAATGTAGAATCAAACGTCTCTGCACGCGAATCGAAAGGAGCGCACTAATTCGATGGAAAGGTTCTCCAGGTTTTCCTAAGAGCGTCGCGCGGCGTGGAGCACGTGCCAGCTTCGATCCACCAAGATAAAAGCTTTCTTCCTCTCCAGCGACCTTTGGCACTGGCAAGAACTCGCGAAGGCACGTTGCTAGGATGACTAGTTACCGAAGACTGGCATTCCCATCTCATCTCTCTCTTCCACGACTCTAGCAGCACTCTCTCTCTCCCTCGCTTTCCTCCCTCTTCATCTTTCCACGGGGGCGAGGGCACGAGGATATTTCGGGAGCACTCAAAAAACCACGAAAGCAGCCGCTTCCTCCGCGCTCCTTGCACTCCCCTTTTCGCCGACCCTCGGGCCATTCCTCGCGCCAACACGCGACTTGGCTCCCTCGAAATTCAGGTTTCTATACGTCTTTCATAGAATTGCATTCCGGGGAAATTGCGAGCAATTAAGATCGACGTGCTACAGCTACCGAGTCACCTGCTGCCGAAATCTCGATGAAATACCATCGGACACCCCCTGGACTCTGTATTTTCCTAAGCTAGAGGAACTTGAAATTTTTGCCTAACCCCCAACTGGACACATTTGAAGAGTCCTTCATTTCTCTATCCAAACGTGTACTCACACTTTAGATGTTTCCATCATTTGCATAGAACGAGCCCCAGGACGCGAACAATGGAAGCTTCAATGCCGGAGGGAATGTAAAAAATGGTAATAAGAAAAGGAACGAGCGCGTGCGAGGAATTGGTGGCATCAGCTGCGGAAGGGTAGAAAATTACTATGGTTTCTAGCTCGAACACGTGTCTGGCACGCGCGACGCTTGCACAGAGAGCAGGGCGTAGGCAGAGGGGCTTGCATTTCCGATTTCACGTTCAGAAGAGCGGCAAAGTATCCTCAGAGGAGTTCGAAGGGTTAATAACCCTCGTTCTCGTCGCCTCACCAAAGGCTCGCTCTTTTACGCGCCGTCAATCCGTAAGCGCCTTTATGGTTCGCGTAATAGTCGCTCCTAGTGCTTCGCGAGGTTCCCGTCGTTTAACACAGTCGTTTTGTGTTTACATACACGTTCGAGAAGCTCCGATACGCGGATCGTGACTGGGGGAGTTTCTGGCAAGGGTGGGTCTTGCAGCTGGCTTCAGAATCAATGATACTGAGCCATTCAGCCATCAATACTCTGGTCCAAGGTTAAGAGGCCATTCTTAAATTACGTAAGGGTAGTTTTGGAGATTTCTTACGCCCTCCCTCGCTCGGTATAAAAATTCTTTTAAAGGTTTATACAATTCATTTAACTCCGTTTCGTATGTACAATGAATCATATTTTTTAGGCAATTCATATGGAAAATTAGGTTAACCCTCTAGGGACGACTGGGACTCCAGAGTCCCATTCAGATTAACACATTTTTATTTACGTTCCATCAATAAGATCGAGATTTGATAGGTATAGTGACCTTTAGTAGGCAGAGAAGAAACTGTTGTACCATCAGAACCCGAAATTAAACCTTTTTTGTTATATTGTTATAAACAAATTAAAAAAAAAATTAAAAAAAAAACTAACGAGTAGCTTCCAAATCCGAAGTATAAAATAGACTATTTTAACGCTCAAAAAAAATCTACGTTAAGTTTAAAACATCCCCGTCCCTAGAGGGTTAAAGAAATATTAGTTAAAACTCCCCTTGCCTCAAAAAATCCTTGCGCAATTCAAGGAAGATCCCTAAATTAATGAAAACTGCATTCCTATGTATAAAACCACCACGTACCCTTTAACGAAATTTAAATATTTGTTCGGGGCCGTTTCCAGTTGCCAAGGAACACGCACGCTGACACGGGGATCGTTAACGCCAGTCTTGACATTCCCCAAACCGACGATGTAAACGGGGAAACCTCTTCCGCGACAAACCCTTCCGTCCCTAGCCAACGCAGGATGGGCCCCGTCGGTTTCGATTACCGGGCCCATGAATCACGGAGAGTCCTTTCCCCGCGCACGGAAATAGAAAGACGGCGGAGCAACTGTGATAGGGTTAATTGGCTCGAAGGTGAACGCCGTCGGTTATCGTCGAATTTTATATTCGGAGGAGATCAAGGTTCATCGAAAGCTGGCTCTAAAGGGTCAATCTTTTTAGAGGCGAGCGTGGAGCGTCGGCTCGTAAAAATTCTTCGCGCCGCGGCATCTTTCTCGCACGCTCTGCCCGAAACGAAATGCATCCCGGTCGCCGAAAAAGTTCTCGAACCACATAAATAAAGTCCATACGCGCACGCATGACTAGCGTGAAACAAGAGCCGCCGTCTGGGAATGCAGAAAGCGCAGCTATGAATTCAAATGCAGTATGGCGCGCTTGCGTTCAAGCCCCATTCTAAGGGCGCAGCTGGACGGACGGAAAACTACGCGAGGCAGTGTTCAAAGTGTTCCTTTCAGCCCGCGAAACGACCGTTGCCTTTCCGTCTGTCGTTTCGTGTATTGTGGACGACATTGCTTTAAAAAAATAACCAATCGAGCTGTAATACTGGCGAAGAAAGAGAAAGTGGCGCGAGCTTGTGTTACTATTAAAAATCATTGATTTGATGGCACTTTGAATTATAGGCAAAGTTGGTTAGGTGCTTTGGTAAGACTCGTAGGACAGGTAGAGCTTGGGATATTTCCGCAGAGTGTTAGGATGGAGAGATGATACCCATAGAAAAGCGTTCGCTAGGTAACTCTACCCTAACGTCGTGGTTGAGAGCTCGCAAAGTATATTGAGTTACGAAATGAACGGTAAATCGAGGGGAGACGAGCCTAAAATAGAGAGACACTGCCACCGCGACACGGTTTAAATACCGACATTAAGACAATCTTCCGGTTATATGTTCACGCGTGCTCACAATGCATTCGTCCAAACGCATGGGTAAGGGGAAAAAAAGGGAATGTCACCAAACAGCTTTATCGAGAAAATGAAGTGTTTTGCTCCTGTGCGGAGTGGAGATTACCTGTTTTTAAGGGGTAACACCACTGTAACAGCTTGAAAAATAGCGTTTTTTGGCAATTTTTCTTGGATGGAAGGAAAGGTAATAGAATAACTATACTGGAGGAAGTTATTAAGCACATATTTTGTTATTAAAAAAAAAAAGTTATTGAGAAATATTACAAAATAGCGGCACTGAAGCCATTCTCGTGAGGCATGTTGAAGTTTTAGCGCTCTGCGGCACGCAGTGTAGCTGGTGCAAATTTGAATTTAAAAAAAAAAAATATGACTTAAATCTACATGTTTATACCTAGAAAAATACGTAGGGGATTTTAAAAATATTGATTTTTGTGTGATTGGTGAGCATTTGAATGAAAAACGTTCAATTTTCTATAAAAAGAGGGCAATCATTTGTTAATAAGTAATGTTTAAATTAACTTATCGGAAATCCCGTACGTATTTCTCTTGAAAATGTTATTTTAAAGGTATTGTTAAAAGTTCGAATGAAAAGAATGAAAATTGTTGGAGTTATGCTGCGTGCCGTGTTGAAAAATCGTGTTTCGAGAAAAACGCATTTAACGCCGGTAGTCGTTTCGAAGCAGTCCGATGCGCTTGGGGAAGAGCTCGAAATTTCAAGGAAACAAATTTCTTTCAAGTAATACAGTTTTTGCCCCATATTCTAAAAGGTTCAAAGCATCTTTTAAGCAAATAAAAAAAAAAATCAATTTTCCGAAAAATTTACAGTGGTGTTACCCCTTAATCAATATACCAAAACCTCAACGTTATCTTACGGGGGTATTTGAACTTTACAACCCTTTGTCCCAGTTGCCGCCAACAAAATATGCTGTAAATCGCAAAGTCACGAAAAATGGACATTCCTCGTTTTCCCCTTACACTTCAAATGAAATAAAGAAAATTCGGCGGAACTTCGCGCGCGCGACAATCACGGTGTCATTCTACTGCCTCGATTTCTGAAAAGCCTGAGTCACGTGTACCAAATGTGACCAAGCGTCCAAGGGACGTGGGCCTTGTTTTTCGGAAATCATTGAGACCAAGTGTCGCGGTGGCCAGCCAGAGGTAAGTGACACCGGCTGAACTCTCCGGTTTCTATATATAAACGAAAATAAAGCAGAGTGACATTTGAACCATACTCTCCTCGAGGCGCGCGCGCGCGCGCGCGAGATCGTCGCGTTCCCTCCGCGTACGAAAAGGGAAACGCCGCGCGGCGTCGCGACGGCCGTCCAGAAAAATTGTGTCAGCTAAATCAGGAGAACGCCGTTCTCCGCTGCTTTCAGAACCGCTTACTCTTTTTCCCCTTGCGCGGCCATTTCGCTGGCATTGGAAACGGCGGCGATTAATCGAGGCTTGATATTCGCGGCGGGCTGGCGATAGGAGAGCGCGCCCGCGACGCTGGCTTTTCTGCGATTAAGTAGCGCGCGGCAATTGAGGAGAGATATGCGGGCAAAAGGGAAACGGGATGGGACTGCGATCGAGGAAAGTGGAATACGCGGCGACAGTCTTAACGAGATCTAATCAAAGTAGAGAGAGGCTAACGAAATAATTGACACGAGACTATTAGTCTGCTGGGCGAGGCTTAAATTCCTGCGAGTGCAGCGAAAGGATCCTGTTACTTTTCATCACTGAAAACTTCTCTGGAGAGTAGAAAGAAGGCCAGCCCCAAGTTGCAGAAAGTGCAATCCACTTTTACCACTGCTTCTCATCTGTTAATTTTCTTTAAACGGAGGAGCTGGTTTTGAAGATGCGCGAAGTATGTGGAGAGATGTCTGCCTTATGTTTCCTATTACGAGCATAAATTTCAGAGCAATTTAATAATTACAGTTGCAGTCATCGCAGGCCACGATAAGAGGACAAGACCATGGCACGTCGAAGCGTCCGGCGGCGCAGCCTAAATGATTCTAACGAAGCGGCGCGCGGAAATCGCAAGCATTGTTTCAGAGCGTGTCAGGAATAACAATGTCGACCGGACAACGTAGAAGCAAGCCCTGTCCTCCGCGCTACAGCTGCTCACGTTGGATATAAGTATCGACGACACTCAGCCTTCTGTCGGAGGAGAAGCACCTGAGTAGCTTCTCAGGGCGCAAGACGCGGAAACCACGGCGAGCCAAGTACCAGCCGCGCGGTTCCGGCGAATTCATTAGCGGACTTTCACCTCGATACAGAACTTCCGCTAGCTCGCTTCGACGTAAGAGGCGAGTCACGCGGGAAACCGTGACAATAGCTTATCAGGGGAATTGAAAATTGCCTATAAATAGCAGCAGACTACTTAGGGACTCTTTATCTAACTAGAGCACGAGGGATGCTCGTCCATCACGCTCGATTCGCGAAAAAATGGTACGTCAAGCTTCGCCGCTCTTCTGGATATTAAATCAGTGCACGTAGATTTCCATCTGCCTTTGAATATTTATGTAAAAAAAATTTATATGCCAACTCTTCTCGGACACTGAATAAAAAAATTTCCCTTTCTAATTCTCCCGCCAATTTTCCTAAAAGCCACTTCGGAGAGGCGACGCTGGTGACATGGCGACCTAATGAATCCCCCTGCGACTCCAACTTCCACGGCGGCGCATAAATTCCCCGGAGCAGGGTCAGGGGGAGATAAATCCATATTTATTCGGCGGGGTCAAGTTTCGGGGTCAGTAGCTTTTGGAAATCGGTCGGGGAATGCGGCCCGAGCGAGCTTATTTTTGCCGAGCGAACGCGCGAAATGCGGCACAGGAAATAAAAGGAGCGCGGCGGTCGCACGTGCAACGGAAGAATGCATAACGGCTGACATCAGGGACGACGCACCGTTATTCATGCGATCCAGAAAGGTTAATTGCTCTTTTTAGGGCGGCTCGGGACGCTTGCGCGTAAAAACTGCGCGACGCTGTACTCCCGGCGTATCGTTCGGCGCGCGTGGATTTTGTTAGATACCCCATCATATATTTTTCGCCACCTAGTATATTTTAAGAACGTAGGCTAGGTTGAAACTTTCACCTTGTATTTTCCGTTCCATGCGACGTATCGAGGAACGGCCGATTTTGTCAAGGTCCTCAAGGACCTCGGGTTTTTCCCACACCCCCACAGTGAAGGCTTTTCCTAACGGTCAACGAGACAGCGTTCTTCACTTCGTATTCCGACACTCAAGCGAAAGCATCTCTCTTATCTCTAGCATCTCTTTAATTTACTTTACGCAATAAATAATATTTAAGAATATTAAGAAGATCATTATCCGCATTTCTCCCGGGTACACGACAATTTAATTACCGACCGCGCTCGCCTGCGGTTTGATTCCCCGCGTTCCCAATCGAGGATCACTTTCGAGCCGCTGGCGACGGAGCGGGGCTTGAATTTTAATGACGAGACTCGAAAAATTAGAGGCAATTGGAGGTAGTTTCCAGCCTCTGCTGCGAAGGCGCGTAAATTGAGCGTGGGCTCGCGTTCGTGGCCCAGGATCCAGTCAACGAGGGCATTCTTGTCCTTCGAATGCAAAGCGAGACACGCCGATTACCCTGGTAGCTTCAACGAATTTAATCTGCTTAGAACAGGTTACAGTTTTCCACCACAGCAGGCTCTCCTAGCAACAACTATGTTCCCCGAGTCTCTCGACAAAAGAATCGCAAGTTCCGCAACAGTGATACTTGCTCGTGACACGTTCCCCGATGCTGATTCATCGGTACGTCCCAGCGGCTGTTCCTAACGGCGAAAGAATCGCGGAGATCTCCATCGGCTCGCCACGCGAGTGAACGTACTCGCTCGCACGTCAGTCTCGTTTACTCGCGACTTATGGAAAAATGAATGAACGCTGGCCGCGAGCCAGCGTGAATCATCTGGCCGGCGGTCAATGAAAAATCGCGGGGACATGATCGATCGTGGCATTCCGGGGTTACGTGCAAGCGATACGCGTCCCTATCGATGATGATCGGTGTTAATCGGATGAAATCTTGCTAGCTCTAACGACACATGTGCGCGATATAGGACGAAACATTGCGTGCATCTGTACACTAATATTGTCTAAGTTCAACTAGACGCTATGTACATGTCTTGGGGGCAGGGATTGAAAAGGTTCGAAAATAACTGTTTCGAACTGTTATATAAAGGTTCTGACTGAAAGAGTTATGAAGAACCTTTAATCTGAATAACCGTTATAAAGAACCTAAATATCAGACTATATAAGTATAAGTTACGGATCCTATATAGCTCTATAACTTTTATTTTTTAGGTTCTATATAAGTTCCAAACGGTTATAGAACCGATTCAATAACTTTTATTTTTTAGGTTCAATATAAGTTCCAAAGCGGTTACAGAACCGATTCTTGTAACGATTGTACAGAATTTTATAGAAAATGAAATGACAACATATTACAACTATAGACCACTGTGTATAACCAAATTGTTTAAAAATTATTATAAATAAGTAAGTAAATATATATTATGTACACATTTGTACATACGTATACAATTCTTTTGTAATATGAAGTGTTCGTTAATATAAATGTTTGGTTGTTATACCGATGAGGGTCTAGCTCCCCGATTTGAATGATATTTTAATATGTTGTCAGAATCATGATCCTGATGGTGAGGTGGCCCCTAATTGAAAAACTGAACTTGACAAATAAATGTTTCGATCTATGGTATTAAATATTTATTGCACTTTTTGTTATAATACAGAATAGATATTATAAATTATAATTTTTCAAGTGCCCGCTTGTGGTTCATATTACAAAAGAATTGTATACGTATGTACAAATGTGTACATAATATATATTTACTTACTTATTTATAATAATTTTTAAACAATTTGGTTATACACGGTAGTCTATAGTTGTAATATGTTGTCATTTCATTTTCTATAAAATTCTGTACAATCGTTAGAAGAATCGGTTCTGTAACCGCTTTGGAACTTATATTGAACCTAAAAAAGAAAAGTTATTGAATCGGTTCTAGAACCGTTTGGAACTTATATAGAACCTAAAAAATAAAAGTTATAGAGCTGTATAGGAACCGTAACTTATACTTATATAGTCTGATATTTAGGTTCTTTATAACGTTAATTAAGAATAAAGGTTCTTCATAACTCTTTCAAGAACCTAAATCTTTATAATAACGGTTTCAAGCCCTGCTTGGGGGACGGTTAGTGCCGTTCACTACCATGGACATCGTGCACGATTAATTAAATAGTATGTATCAGTAACGAGCTACAAGTTCATGGAATTGTTAGGCGAGGATTTAAGAACAGAAAGGCTTGTTTAAGAGGTAAAAAGTTTTCTGCCACACCGTGTGAATGTTCCAAGGTACTGAGAACGCGTTACAATTGTATTGTACTATGGACAGTCTGAGAAACAATGGAGGATACTGTTACGAGGGTTCACAGGCAGTTGTACGGGAGAGACGAGAGAAGATAAGCTTTCCCGATCATCTGACCGCAAGGATCTTTGCGAAAAACCATTGTATTGTCGCTGAAAGATATATCTGGCACAACTGTAGGACAGAACAATCTGTAATCGTGAGTTACTACCGAAGCAGCTGTAATCATTGCTCCCCTAGGCAGTGATTAATTGCCGTTCATTACTCCGTATTGTCTGCAGCTGCGTGCTTCGCCGACGACTAATTCGATCTATGAATATTTAATTTATCACATCTCTCGGCAGGCAGGCTTCCTCGACAGCTACAACTATCGACGCTCCAAAGAATCTTTTCCTGCACGTTTCCCGCCTTTCCCCACGTGTATCATTAAATCTCCTCGCACAACATCCCCAAAAGCTACATCCCCTCTCGAAAGGGCTCCTGATCTTTTATTTATATAATTTCTGTTACATCCCGAACTGGAAATTAAGAAATCTTGTGTAATATAATCTGTGCCTGATATAAACGTTCCATAATATCCACTTGGGGATGTAACAAAAATAATATAAATAAAAAAATCAGAAGCCTTTTCCTCCCACATTACCTACATTTATTTAAAAAAAAATAGGTGAGGCTATTCAAGCGAACAGCGCTGTATGCATCAATCTCGCAAAAAATCTCGCGATAGTCTCGACCCTCGTTGCAATTAACATTCTCGCGGCTGGAAGTGAAAGCTCATCATCGCCAGGGAATCCCCGAGGGCCACTCACGCGAGCGCGTCTATTTTGATCCAGGAAAAGCGGGCCGAGGGAACGTCGGATTCGGGGCCGACGAAAGAGGCGGATACGCGCGTGCGAGCTTTTCTTCCCCTCGTCGCTGTTCCTCTTTCTCGGCGGGAGGAAAGCGGGGAACCGGATTTCCGAAAAAGGGAAAGCGACTGGGGAGGCAGGTTGCCTGTACGTCGCGACCGTGTACCCGCCCACCCGATTCCGATAAATTAAACGAGAAGGCGGCAGCGAAAGGGTCACCATAAAAGAACCTGCTGCGTTCCAGATATTAGACTGGCGAACGGGCGTAAAATCGAGCGGTGCCGTGCACCGGGGGCCTCGGGGCCCCGTTTTTGGACAACAATAGCTTTGCGCGCACTAGTGGTCCTCCTACGGTTTCGAAGCGTTCGCACAGTCAGTGAGGCGTGCATCGTCGAATCTTGCTAATTTTCAGGGGATACGGTTCTTCGAGCATTTGAAGTGAATCGAAGTGATTCAATGTACGATTTCTTAGGCATTTTGGATAATCGCTAGACCGGTTCCGTACGCATCTATTTAGGAATCTTCAATCACAACAATAAAATTTTCTCTTGCGCCGTGATTAGGCATGAACAGGCAGACTGTTATATGTTGTATATGTATTAGTATTATTTTATTTTACTTTATTTTATGTAAATATTTTTATTTCTATCTCTTATATTAATTTTCCTATATAATAATGGTAATAATTTTGTATCTCTGTACACTAAAGGGTCTCCCGTTAATCAATAATAATAATAATAATAATAATAATAATAATAATAATAATAATAATAATAATTTGACTAAGAAATGTCAGATTTTAAAATTCAGAAAAATCCCATGATGCCTCCTCCCTTTCTCCCGATGCCCTTATTGCTTAATCCATCAACATTAAAATTTCTCGAAAGAAAGATCACCGCGTTCCCGACCCAGGCCCCGATCAACTCATAAAATCGAGTGCTAATGCTGAAGGGTTTCACCTCCCTTCGCGACCGTGAATGGGGTTGTCCCACGATCTCGTTCGCTTAATCGCAACCCCGTTATCCCATCGTTAAGTGGCCCCGTAACACATTGACTCGCAATTAAGTGTGCGCACACTTGCGCAGCGACAACTACGAGGCTATTGGAATATCGACCGAACAGGACGAGCAATACACGGCCGTTCTCGCAATTAACGCGTTTCGTTGCCTTTCCCGACTGGCATGGGCTAGACAGTGGGGGCCAGCGTGTTACCACGGCTGCGAAGTTAATCCTCGATGTTCTTCCAATCGAATCATTATCCCATAAAAGGCGAACACGTGCTATCGATAACCGCCTGACTGGCTTCCGCTAATGGTGCCCCGTGCTCGATTAAACTCCTCTTCACCGCTGCTCGTGCATTCCGCGAGCTACGATTTGCGCGATAAAACGATTCTGTTGAACGAGCGACGGAACTAACTGATCCCTCAGCGAGCAGGAAACTCTACTGTCCAAGTTTTTATCCGTTCCCGGGCATACGGTCGGGTGCGAACTATCCGCGGGTCTTTATCCTTTTTATCGATCGTCCGGAACCGGTACAGTGAGAGCTTTCGAGCAAAACGAGCCGCGCGACAAAGGGCAGGGCCTCTGGCCGCGTGTGTCTCTATGCAGGCCATGCCCATTGTAATCGCGAGTCTCGGCGAAAGATTCTGGTACAGTGGCCCGGGGAATGTTCCAGAAGGCTGGCGAAAAATCGGGCGTTCCGAGAAATAGGTCGAGAGACGTTTCCCAGGGAAAATGGGTCGGCGTCGCGCAATGACAATCTTCGTTCGCGACGAGCGAGCGTGCCTCGTGGAATTTCGACACGATCTTCCCACAGAACCGCGTGAATTTCCTGTTTCGCTGGCGAAAAGAAAATCGCGGGCTTCCTGAGGCGATCTCGCGACGCGACTGTTAAGGGACTATCAAAGGAGGGCTCGGCGAAACGGGTCGATGGGGAGAATAATTGCTATTCAGTGGGAACGGGTGTATCGATAAGCGAAAAATCGCCACGTCACGCGCGGCACGGAATCGCACGGCTGGTCGGTGACCGGGGGCCTCGAACCGGTCGTTTTCATATTCGATGCAATCTCACGGGACGTGGACAGAAATTACGCTGCAATCGGCACTCGTTGCGGATGCAAACGCGCGAGCGGAGAATGCAGCAGCTACGGGATGCCAAGTGCCTCTTTTATCGCCGATACGCGGTTAATTCCACGCGTCTCCAGCTTCGAGAACGATAAGGGGACTCGCCTTGGGTCTATAGCGGGCTGGAAGCTTCGCGAAGCAATGTCGATACAGTGGAATCGAAAGTTGCGTGCCTGTTTCGGGCGTTCATCGACATTGCGATCTAATTCACCGGTTGCATCACGGTGTAGTTTGCGTGCAACGATGGGATATCGTTATCTAATACTTCAGCTAGGAAATATATACTAACTGGGCTTTGCTTTCCTCATTTTAAGGAAAAGGCCTTCGCAACATAGAACATTCTGGTGCCTTCTACGGGTGTCACTTCGGAATTGTAGATACTATCGAATGCAAGAACTAAATTTCATTGCTGTATCTTTAAAATTGACAGAGCTAGGTACGGTAAATTTTCTGAATCGATGTTTCGGCTGACGAATTCGACGACTGACCCTTAATTCTTATCTAAGCTAAATATAGGGTAAAGTACCCAATTACTGTGCCTCTAGTTTATCATTAAGCATAATTAACTTTATATTTCTCGAATAAAAGATATTAAATTTTTTTATTTAAATTCAGTTAATTATTTATTTGTTAAAATTCAACATGTAACACACAGAAGTTCTTCAACTACGAAAAAAATTATTTTACTTTTTTGATAATGAATTCGCAAAATTTTCTGTAAAACTTATGAAAAAGCTTAAGAAAATACTGAACGAATGAAGGTCAAAGTAAAATAAATCGTTCTAGGTAACATTCACAACGTTAATTATATTAGTAAAACGTATTTAGATTACGGAAAAACAAAACAGCGATTATTTATTTGAATTTCTGTATTTATTTTCAACAAATTCAGTAACTGAAACGAATTTAGAAGTAGCGTCATTTACTGTGTACAATAACTGGAGTTGTTTTCGCACGTTGCGTTAGTTACTGTGTCGTTTACACTGCCGCGCGTGTTAAATATTCTAACCTGTAACGCACCTCCGGTTATATTTGGAAAGAAAAGTACAGTAAATATGAAGAATTTATTAAAGTGGTCATCTCTAATGTGAACTTTTATGTGACTTATTATGATATTTCATTTTTATTACAGAAAAATTTAACTTAAAAATGAGTGTACCTAATAAAAAGCACAGTAATTGCAGCACAGTATTCAAGGAGGAAGCACAGTAATTGCAGCACAGTATTCAGAAAGGGAGCACAGTAACTGAGGCACAGTAACTGATTATTGGAGATTAGAGGCACACAGTAACTGATTCCAGCAGTTCTTTTTTTATATTTAATATTATCCAAAGAAGATGTGATATTTGTTTCATGTAAAAATTTATATCGATAAAAGAAACATTGAAATTTATCTTTAAATGCTTAAGACAAGTCAATTTCATTACTAAAGTTATTTTTACTAGAGAAAACTCCGGAAGTCCTGAAACAGGGCACAGTAATTGGGTACTTTACCCTACACCAACCTGAACATGACACGATCTGTGACTATTTTTATGACTGTATTTTTTCAATATTCTATATTTCGCATCCAACAGTACAATTGTCTACATTCGTAAAGCTAAGCCTGGAGTCGAGATACATGCGTGTAAACAGGTTCTTAGAATTGCGAGACTTACGTCACTGGTCGAACAAAAAGGTATTTACGTAGAGGAGTTTGATGCTCCACTTTTTACCGCGAGATTTGCTTTTACCTCGAGAATGGACGCAACGATGCCGCGAATGCGATTATACTGCACGCAAAAGTAGAATGTTCCGTAGGAAGTAAAAGCAAGGACGACTCTCGCACCGATCGGCGAAACAATCGGCCCGCGAGTGCCCGAGGATCATCCAGAATTTCTTTCGACAATGCCGCGCGTTACTCTTCGATCTCGTCGCACTCTACTGACGAACGATGCCATAAGCGATTCGAGTGCCGTTACCGTCGTGTTCACCAAGCCCGGAGTAAAGAGGAAACGTGCTCTCGACATATTTCGCGCCGACCAGCGACGTATTCAACCGTGTCGCCGTTCCGCGTCCTTTCGAAATTATTATTGTCGCTTCGTACACCCGAATGTATACCCCTCGATCCTCCGCGGCGCTCCAAATGCTCCGCGGAGCGTGTAGAGTTCTTTTAAGTAAAATTCGGCTACCGAATATTCGAAAGAACAGCTAAAGGATGAATACAGAAGATGCAAAGTTAAAGGGAATTGGATCACTCGGGGTGCAATATTTTTCGGAGTTCTTATACCTCCAGTATAAGAATTCTTAAAATTTTATATTCCAACCCCTTGCCCTCTTCCTTACGTAATATTTTTTACAATGCATTTTGTCTGTTATTAAAATTCTTTTGATGGTTTATATAATTCACTGAACTCGGTACGGGAAATTTAAATTAAAATTACTTTTCTGGAACATCGATGATAGAATTTGTATTTATTGAAAAGTAGGTTAAAAAATATTACTAAGACGCTACCTGACTCCCCACTCGTGTAAAAAACATAAAAAATTCGAGACCCTCCCCAAATATTACGTAATTTAACGACAACTCCTTAGTATATTCACGAAGGATTTACTTTTCCTTTTACCGGGAACCACGCTAAACGAGGGTTTAAATCTATTCCGAAGTGGCTACCTAGTGAAAGTACATCGAAGGACCAACGATTACATTTGTTCCGATTCCGTAGACGAGATTTCTCGCGATGGAGAAACGAGTCAGGCTCGAGTCGAATTGGTCCGATTCCAGAAGCTAAAAACGATGGTAATTAGGTCGATAACTGGGACACAATGCCGTATAAGATGGGTGCGACTATGCGGCGGCTTGAACGTGAGAATAATTGCGCTAGTCACGCGATGCAACAATTTTCCGCGAGCTTTACGCTCACGCCAGCCAGTTTGGGGAAAACTATCCGCTGTATCCTGGTTTATCGCGGTGCGCCGAGCGCAGGCACGAAACCCGGTGGAAAAATCAGCTATGTGGACGGACGATAGATCGTTCCTTTTCACGTCGAAGAAACGTATAACGGTTTGCGCGTATACCAGGTGTTCTGACGAGTTTGCAACGCTGGGGGCCAAAAGGAGGAAGACAAATTGAGGAAGCACGGTGATATGAGCGCACTCGCGCGAGAAAGAAGTAGGAATGCACTTTAGTCGAAAGGATCTTTCATTTTGGATAATGCTTGGGAAGAGGCATCGACCTTGCATCGAGTATTATCGAGGAACGAGCAGAAGAGCAAGGTGTTATGTATAGGAGACACCGCGTATAAGAAACGCTCGCATGGCAACATTAAAGGACATACCTTGAGTTTAACAGTACACTTTAATGCCGCGACCGACAGGCTTAGTGGTTCGAGTGGCGTAATCGTTAAACGAGCCACTTGGCATCTTGTCGAAGGTATTCCATCGAAGGAGAAAAAAAAAAGGGGGAATGACCTACCTCATTGTGAGCAAGTCGCTAGAAATGCCCACAATCCTGTCATATCTATTTCGAATAATTATTCACGCGATTGTGGCACTCGAAGCGTATGAAAATCGAGGAAGATTAAGTGATACTGAAACAGTAAGGTAAATGTACCAATAACGAGCCATGCACCAGTACCTAGCCATCTGTTGAAATATTAATAATTGTTAAACTATGCACGTACGATAAAATACATATTTGGTGTAATTTGCATTATTTAATTGTTCGGTTTAATATCTGAAGTTATATCGTCTTGTTTTTTTGTCTAGATATTTAGAAATACCATTTATAGTCTCGAGGCCAGATATATGACGCGTTTTCAGACATTCGTTATGATATGGCTAAGAAGAGCGTGCTTCTTGTTAAGAGCATAATTATTATAGGATAATAGTTTTTTAGATAGAAAAAAGGGTTTTAGAAGCTTGAAAATATTTGTAACACATAGAAAGAAAAAATTTGAATATGAAAACTATTTTTTATTTGAATATTTACATGGCTATTTATCGGTGCAAACAAATCTTGTTAGCCCAGTAACTAACCACGTGTTCAATAAATCGGGTGAAGTGAGTTGCAAATGTTAATCGGCATCGCCAGAGCAAAATTACGAAAAAAGTGTGAATTTCTGACTCGATATTTGGAATAAAGCCGGTAAGTATTTTGATCATAAATCATAATATAAACATTATTTTTCTAGATAATAATGATAGCATTTAATTTAAGTTTATTAAAGTTTATGTATATGTACAGTTTAATGAATTTGGTGGTTGTTTTGAGTCTTATATAAAATAACCACAAACTTCTATTGATAGTGTAACTAAACTTATTGTTTTTTGCATTTATTTTCTAATCTGTTTATTATGGTTATTTATACAATAATTTTATATTTCTGTACTTCTTACTTTTCCTTAACAGATTTTTCAATTTAAGACAAAGAATCAGTTTTTAAAATAATTTTTACACGATTATAAAACCTATGGCTAGGTACTGGGACATGAAAATCGGGCCGCTAGGTCAATCGCGTGAGGTTGGCTATATATTGGTACATTTACACGTACAAATATTCCTGTTTATTTTACGTTAAATGTATATAAAAAACAAAAATTGTTATGTGAGTACTGATGAGAAACACCAAAATCTTTATGAATGAAAAAAAGTTTCACTTAAATTGTTAATTTTATAAACAATATTCATTATACTTTGTCACCGTTTCCTTAAACGGCTCGTTATTGGTACATTTACCTTACTGAAACGTAAAACATGCTACTATATTATCAGTATGCACGTATTTTGCGATTCGGTGAAAGTGCATATAGAAAACACGCGACGATCGTCGCGTACGCGATGCGCCAGGGATCCCCTCGTTTCGCGATTATTTTCACAATATAACGTCTATCGAATATCTCTCCGGTTACTGGGCATAGAAACACGGCAGTGAGCAGAGAAAAACAAAGTATGACGTGGGAGAAACGCAGCTCCATTTGGCAATCGATAGTCACTTATGGACGTAAGGAATCTCGGCGACACACGCCAGAGGCTACCGCGGAAAAATCTCTGTCCGTCGATAAATATTAATGCCACCTATATAAAACATCGGCGGCTGCATAGAACCGTCACGGCTAAAGTGACACGTTATCCGAGGTAATGATTCGTGCAACGTTAAGTGGAATGCGACCAAACCAGCAGGCAGCTGATAAAAGCTACATACGCTAACGATAATTCGGTTCCACCTGACTCACCGATCCTTCCGGCCGATTTCAAAATTCGAAAGCTCTTTCACGCCATAATCGTCGCAGTAGGCCAGCGAGAGAAGTCCGGTTCAAGGCCGACGGTTGCAGGCTCGAAGAATAATACGGGGTATCACCGAGGTGGGGTCATCGACGATGACAGCCGTGCGTCAACTGCCCGCGGGACGCGAGTTATTCGGCGAGAAAACTCCGATCACCAACACTTGGCAATATCGACTCACTTGGTAACCGTCCCGGCGCAACGTGCTCGCGGCACAAACAAAAGGTGACTGAGGGAGACCGTGCGTCCTCGCCCGCCTGTTTACCTCTGTGAATTCCACCGCAACACCCCACCTCAGCGTTATCGAGCCTATTGACGCGCGACAGGCAGGCAACGTGCGTTTCCGGGGAAAAGGGAGCGCGCGTTGACAGGTGGTGCGAGATGATAAAATATCAGTAGTGGATCGGATGGGAGTTGTGCACCTCGGGGGGCTATCCCTCGGCCGTGTTTTCGGCGAGTTACTCACGTATGCGTGTCCCGCCGTTACCGTTCGCCGGTCCCTGGATAGCCAGCGAGCCCTTCACTAAACGATTTCACGATCGTCGAACATTCGACGCGACGATCACTCACTTTTTACAATTTAACGGCCAGGGTGTGCCCCCGAATCTCCACGCGACCAACGGCACCCGTCAAACGTGAACTACCGCCGCCATCTTGACACGGACGCCTACTGCGCCGCGCCGCGGAGAATCGCGCAACTCCTGGCACGTACGCGCGGGACAATTTAAACGGTTTCGCGAGTGATTTTCTCTTTTCAATTTTCGGACTCGGTGGAAAGGGTTGTTGGAATTTGGTGGGGACTTTGGGGGGGTGTTCTGTGCGGGGGAGGGAGTGGTACGAAGATTATTCTTGCGATGGTGTGAAATTAGTGTTTCTGCGAAGCAGGGTTGCCAGATCTCCGGCATTCAGCCGGAGTCCCAGGTTTTAAACCGTTGTCTTCAGGCCTCAGGCAGGCACAATAAAAATCTCCGGCAGAATAGAGAGTATGTTGAAGCATACCATCTATCGGAATTACCGTTTTTTTATTTAATATAGTGCAACGAATTCTCTCTATTTCTGTCAGTTCGGCCAATATCGAAAGAATCTTCTCTCTTATGTATCAGACCTGGACAGATAACAGGAACAAAATGAATGTCGATTTAGTGAAAGCAGAGAACTTATAATAAAATCCAATTTGAAATATAATTGTCAAACATTTTTTTAACGCATTTAAAAAAATAAAAAACTACTAAAATCTGTAATGAATTCGAATAAATATTCATAATACTTTTATTACTATTATTATGATTACTCCTTTATAATAAGTTATTATTATAATGAATTTTAGATGCCTGTTTTTCTATTGGCCCTTATTTGCTCTCCCTCCCCCCCCCCCACTCCATCCCTCCACACTCCACGAATTTGAAATCTCCGGCAAATGATCAGGCCTGATCTGGCAACCCTGCTGCGAAGACTGAATGTGGTGGGTTCTGAGATTGTTGGAAATGGGTAAATGTGTTTTAAAAAATGGTAAAATGTGATAATAGTGGAATGTAAAGTATAAGGGAGAGTAGAGTTGAGTAAATTTGGAAGAATTTTTGAAAAAACCCTGCACGATTCGCGACAGCTTCTCGATGAAAAAAGAAACTGCGTGATCGATGTTTTCACGTGTTTTCCAAACGTTCCGTCATGTGTAACAAGAGTTTGCAAAATTAACCAAGTTGGAGCAGTCACTAAACTAATTTGATCACAAGTATACCTTACAAAATTGATTTTGCATCGATCGACGAAGTAATAAAGAGTAAAGCAAAGAATGCGCGGTCAGTGAGGTAATACGGGAAGAATTTCGAAATTCTAACGCGTGGCAAAGCACGCGTGGAAACAGAGCTGTCGGACACATTAAATCGTTTCAAGGGAACCACGTAATAGGAGGCGGATATGTCCGAGCCGGAACTGCCAGCATAATCCCGGAAGTACCGTCGCGTGGTCAGGGGTTCGCGAATAATTCGCGACGTCCCTGGGTTCGATCGAATCGACGTTTTCGCCAGCGGTAGTAGCAGTCCCTGGGCAGAATGCAACTGCGTGGTGACACGGAACGACGGACCTAGTTCGCTAAATTTGGACGCACGTGCAATTTCTGGTACGTAGTTGTCGCGAGTGACGCGGCTTGTTCGACCAGCCTTGTTTATTCCGTGAGTGAACGGGAGTCGCGAAATGGAGCGGGATTCTATTAATCGGCTTTTCGACCGACTGCTTTCAGAACACGTGTGGGTCGAGCGACCACGTGGGCCGCGTGTACCGAGAAACAAGTGCCGCACCGTCCGGTGAGTGCACCCGGAAAGAAAGGGCTGTGATATCTTTACGATCGGGACGACACGTTCCCGCAGAGCGAGTGCACCCTTTTACCGAATGACAAGCAACCCCGAGGAAAACACTGCCAATCGTTGAATGCACGAGCAACGTGGTGCGAGAGCGATAACCTTCGTGGATAATATTCGGAGAGGCATAAAAGGTCGTAAGGGTGTGCGAAACGAAGTGCTCCTTCCAGAAAGCTTCGACTTCGATGCACGGGGAATATATGTCCGTTCGAAATATGCAATGACACATATCTACGTACTAGATTGGAAAAATGTGATGTAGTTGATAATATCAGTTTATAGAGTACTTCTAAGCGAATTATACAGGGACATGTACTGTTAACTTAGAGGCAAGATTTATACGAGGAAAGACTGATAGCGTAAGGAAACATAGGCAGCGACTCTTATCGGTTAACGTAACAGCGAAGGACGTAGAGTTATGGCACAGGAAGAACCAGAAGCGAAGAAGCTCAAGCATTCCGTTATCTCGGGTCACGTCTATTCGTCGGACTTTCAACGGCTCTTTTACGATCATTGGCACAATATCGGCGACGCGAAGAAAGGCAAGCTCGAAGTTATATCGAAGCCCTTCAGGGTGTGTAAAATCTCGAATTTTCTTTGCAACGACGAGCTCATGGATGAAATAAAGAACGAATTGTTGGATGTAAAAAGTAGAAGGAATAGTATAGATCTATATCAGTTCGAGCAGACCGGCGATCTTGCCAATGTCGATACTAAAAATCTGAAGCTGCTGTACGAAGCTTTTCAAACGGACCTGGCCGTATGGATGGAGCGGAACACCGAGATAGAGCTTAATAAAAAGATATCCATGTCGAGCTCCTGTTACTCCGACACGGACTATCTGCTCTGTCACGACGACAATATGGGCGATCGAAGAATCGCCTTTGTACTCTATCTGTCGAAGAATTGGACGCCGGAGGACGGCGGGGCTTTAGATTTGTTCGACACGGACGACCACGGATTGCCTAGAAATGTTGTTAAGTCATTAGTGCCGGAGTACAATTCCCTTGTATTTTTTGAAGTTGTGGATAATTCTTATCACCAAGTAGCCGAAGTGACTTCGCCGGAGAAGTCCCGATGGACCATCAACGGCTGGTTCCACGGGCCTGTTAGAGAAAGCAGCAGGCCCCCGAGACCGGCCGTAGAGCCAAACTACGTAGAACCGGAGAACGTCCAAGTAGATTTGAACAATTGGATAACAAAGTGCTACCTGTTTCCAGGTATCGTTAAGGAGATCCAGCAGGACATGGAACAAGAATCGTTTGCCTTTCTATCGAATTTTTTGATAGCGGACATTTACGCGAAACTAGCCGCAGACTTATCGTCGGATTCCATAGTTTGGCGGAAGGTTGGCCCGGCGGACATAAGAAATTACGAAGTAGCGAGGGTGGAATCGCTGCCAGAGTTGTTGAAAGAGTTCTACGACATGTTCAAGTCCATTTCCATGTTCCAACTGCTGAAAGACTACACAGAGTTGGACCTTATACCGGAGAAGGAATCCATGAATCCGAAGATGGTTATAGAACTTCAGAGGTGGTCCAAAGGATGCTACACACTGATGTCGGACAGATCCACGTCGAGCTATACAGGCCTTTCCATGAGCGAGAAGAAATCGTGCAGTAACGGGTGCATGAGCCAGAGCGAAGACGGGCAGGAAGATCCGCTGGACGCGCCGAGGGCGAGCAAAAGTAACGATTGCCACGAGAAATCTGTGCGCAACAGCGAGAACAAAAACGCGGAGTCCGGTTGTAATACACCGCCGAGTAATAAAGAGGACGAGGACATCGACGAGGAGGAGGCGATGAGGAAGATGCTGAAAGGGAAATCCCCTAGATCGAAGAAGAAGAACTTGTCGCAGCAGTCCTCCTCCATGAAGCTAGAAATTACTTCGCCGCAGAAGGTGGCCAGGATCGTGGACACCGATGACTCGGACGAGTCAGATATTGGCGACTACTTGTCGGACCCTCTGGACTGTTCTCTGGAGTGCTCTGATCAGGAAGAGGATATGGACGATGCGAACAATTCGGAATCGGGGGCCCTCGATGTGATAATTCAGTTTCACACTGGTCACGTTCCCGAGGAGGACACTATAGACTACGTAGACCCTAAAGAGCAAGAGGGTGCACTGATCCACGTACCTGCGAAAAACAACCACTTCTGTCTGGTCTACAAAACGTTAGGCACTTCGCGGGTTCAGAAATACGTGAACCATTACTGTACAGATTACTTTTACAATCTGATTTGTACATACTACGAATAGTTTATTCCGCTCGCGAGGTGTCGTTTCGAATGTGTGATGTTTCTCGAATGAGTTGGAAATTGTATAATGAATCGCAGACGAGGCGCCGTTCGCTTTGGAAAATGTATCATAGTATTCGTATTAATAAAATTGTCAGTATTTATCGCATGGCGTGTATTGTTATTCATCCCACCTACATACCTTTCACAGGCTCGGGTTTTACTAAATATACTTGGCAGACGTAGGGTGCAAGAGTGAGGTCTCGTTCGCTCTAAAGGATATTAATTAGGACACTCGTGCTGTTTTAAGAAAACCACCAGGTGCGGAGAACATTCTCAATGATTTATTGGGTGTAGTACACGTCTATCGTTTACCTTTACTTACGGAGGCTAATGTTAGGTGCGGTCAGGGTTCATGCATGGACTCAAACGTACTCTACGTTTACGGTGCAAGGAAAGCCCGCGGAATGATCCCGGGTCCGTAGTTCGGTGCGCAAGCGGCAAAACTTCTCGTCTCAAAATCTCCGAATATCAAGGGAACAGAAATAATAAGAAGGCTTACGATTTGCAGGCGCAATTGTGGTCGGTTTCGGGTGGTCGCACTTGTACCCTCGGCTGCGGCGAGCTTTGCTGTTCTTTTCCGTCACTAACGATATTCGCGGTAACCTGACACGTAAAACACCTCGATAGAAATTGCCGGCGAGCCGTGATTAGTCAGCTATTAACGACAGGGGAGCAATAAAAGTGCAATTGTCACGGGACTATTCGCAATTCGAATCGCTTTTGCGTCTTCTATTTGGAGCATGCGAGGCGGAAACCATTAGCCGGGCACGCCTTCGATTTATCTTCGTTCCAGGCGACTTAAGACATCCATCGAGTATTCTTAAACGTCCGGATGATCGATTGCTTCTAATTGCACGAAACGTAATATCGGGACGGGTGCTCCTGATTTCTCTACGAAAATTATTAATCACCTGAGACGTGGTGGGGATGCCGGCCATGCGTTTCCTCAGTTCGTTCAGTTGCAGCTCCCTCTGAAAGCTCGCGTCGCTTTCCTGGGGATCGTCGCGTGCCCCATCGTTAATCGATTCGGACGAGTACTCGACCTGTACCCACGGGCAAATCGTAGGGGAGGATTGCAGGGAATGCTTGCTCCCTGGTCGCGAGATTCTAGGGGAAAGTCGCCGCAGCAGCGAGATCAGCTTGGATCTGAAACGAACGGTCGTGCCCCTGATAAATCATCGATCGCTGTACGAGTACTTGCGAGTGACGGACGAGTACTTTGTGCTGGGGGTCTGAAGATGGTCCGAGCTGATCGGCCCGCTTCTGGAGAGCTGCTCAGCGCTGCGAGTCGTGTCTCGCCAGTGCAATTTGTTGACGGATCTGCCCACTCGCCAGTCCAAACTGCCGCTTTGTCGGGATTGAAAGCCTGTAACGTAATTCGGAATGCTAGTCGCGCGGGCTCGATGACGTGACTTCAATGCTGAGCAAACGGAATGAATCCCCACCTTGATCGTTCGCCGTCTGGCTGACCCTCCAGTCCAAGGAGCCACTACTTCTATTCACGCTATAAATGTTATCACAGGATTTGGTCGCGAGATATGTGGTGTGGTGGCGACGCCTCAGCAGCTTCGAAACTGGTCCCAAGTTTCTGCAAAGCGCACGAGTCGGATTAATCACGCGCTGGTCCAAAAGGACGACCGTGTAGGTATATACCGTCAAGGACCCAGTTCCTGATCAGAACCCAATTCCTGATCAGTTTAGTATATAAATACCAAATAATAAGCTTATCACGATACAAATTTATTTCCAAAAAATGACTAAATAAATATGAAGTATTTTCAAATTTATACGCAAACATTTGATAGCTCATAGTAAAATGTTTTAGGTTGATCAGAAACTGCTCCCTTTGCATCTTAAGGGGGGACTCTACCTTGTTGGACCGAAAAATTGCATTTTTTTTTTTTTGCTTTTTCGGAAAGATATGAGTCTTGTGTATACACTCTGCAAAGTCCTTTATGGCCCTGGAATAGCTTAAATAATGGTAAGTAGTCAATTTCTATCCTTGTACATAATATGAACTTTTAAACTCGATTTTCTCGAAACTACATTTTTCGACCTGGCGTTGAAGAAATCTCGACAACCAATGAAGCAAACAACTTGAAATTTTACATGCATGTTGAGCAAGCGTCTGTCTATCTATGGTAGTAGATTTATCGCCGTATTGTAACCGTTCCTAATTTTACTTAATGATGTTTTGCCGATTTTTGAGAAAAATTCGATTCAATCATATTCAGAAGCCTGCCATTTTAACATTTCTTTGTTTATCTTAATGAATCTACTACCATCGATAGCCACATTCATACAGATTAAGAATCTCTTTCGTTTTTGTGTTTCAGATTATCCTTCGAGTATATTTCGTTAACGCCAGGACCACCCGATTTTTTTTCAACGCCTCAAGTCAGCGCTCTGTATCAGCCACATCTTTTTTTTACCGTCACACAAAAATTTATAACAAGAGCTGAAGATACAATAAAACAGCCTGTCAAACCGCAAATTAATTTGTCAAACCGTTTTTGTACAAAAAATTCACCAAACTCATCGATTTTTCGGCCCAACAAGGTAGAGTCTCCCCTTAAGTGATCAGGAACTGGGTCCTTGACGGTACTTACTTTTTAAATTTCCGTGTCTGCTCGATGGGCGGCTTGCCGTCGCAAACCACTACTTTGACTTCCGGCTCCGGGCCGTGCGTGCCCACACGAATGTGGCCGTAGCTGCTACGGATACCGTCCAGGGACCGGAAGTTACTGCGCTGGTTCGAGGGCACGCGGACGATTCCGATTTTCGGCCTCCCCTCCATGATTCCTCCCTGTTTGCTTCCTCTACTCTAAATCCACTTTTCTCGATCACAGAAATAGTTAAAAAGTCTGCGCGCCGGTCGCTCAAGGACGCTTCTTCACGCACTGACTTCTTCGCTTCAAGTATCATCGACTATCGGAAAGACATGTGCCTCGCGGCCCGTCGGTTTCCAGTTTTCTCTCGCAAACTATGGATCGCCGGCGTTCTTAAAATAGTCGCGGAATCCTCCTGAGCTACTTCTACCTAAAGTCCTCGGGGCCGCTGTACCACATCATAACGGTCGAGCCCTCAAAGCGTTTGGCGCGCGCGGGCACACCGAGAGTCGCGGGAGCCACGGCGATTCATGAAGCACGCGCGACAGCCCCGACGTCGGTTCCGCACCTTTCGCAGAACCTCGCCGGCCACGCTCATTCATTCCACTGGAATCGTGTTTATCCGCTCGCGCGATCTCCCGTCACGTCCGCGCACGACGATCGATTGGTCGCACGACTGTCGCCTCCAGAGTTCCCGCGCAATAACGTTAGAATATCGTCACAGAATAAGTGTCGAAAAAGTGTCTACAAATATAGATGCGATTCTGATATAAAAAAACGTGGCTGTGCACGGCTCCGTAAAAAAGTTAGTCCTATTTACACTGTTCACCGCTGGATAGTTGAACCGCAGAGGTGTCCGCCGGTTTCTACGAGCTTTCCTCCCTCTTTCTTCCTCGCGACTTAGTTTCTACAGTTCGTGTGCCCGTTTGCGTGGTTTCACTCGCGGCGTGTCTCCAGCCCGAGCCGCGTCAAGGTGCAAACCAACGGCGGCCCCAATTTCCTAAATAAAGAGCTCCATTAGCAATGATTCTCCTCCACCACGGCGCGCCAGCTGCATATTTTCGAGCGGCGATGGCGTAATGGCCAATTATGATTAGAAAGAGGACAATGCTCGGCGACAATTCAGACGATTGCGCTGAAAAACCTCGCTGGAGAATCCTCCGATGAACTCGATTCAACTAGATTCTCCTGTACGATCTCTCGTTCCACCGCGAGCATCGCGTCGTTTCTCAAATTTCACACCTCGCTTTAATGCCCTCCCCTCGGTTCCCTCGCCCAGAGATCACTTCGCAACCTCGGCTGGCCGCGATCGCGACAATGCGTACGCTCGGAAGTGTTTCGCGGGTGGAAGAGCGTAAAGAAACGAGTTTGTTCTGGTCTGTTCGAGAGACAGCGGGTTAGCTCGCAGACAGTGCTCGCATTAGCGGATTCAACGAGATCTGGATTCGCGGGCCCGCGAATTGTCACTGACGAGCCGCGCGCGTTTCCAACCGATGCGCTCGAAAGCTCGCGAAGCAACGAAACTCGGAATTCACCCGGCAATTACGTCGGTAATTAATGGCGAGGAATACGGGAGCTTGTGTCGAAGCAATGTATAGATTTCCATAATTGCACGGAGCGCCGCACGTGTTGCGAGACGCAGCTTCTAATTAGAAAAGAAAGTGCGGAATAAATTCAATGCTTCGAGAAGGATACTATGGAATTAGCGGCCTCGGTTTAATAAACTTTCGGAGAGGAGCTCGCGACTGCGAAGCGACGAGAAGCGCTAAGGCCGAACTCACTTAATCGGCGTCGGTGTAACTCACGTGTGTAACTCGGAGCGAGAAGAGGCTAGGCGAGCCGAGAGGCTAAGAGGCGCGCGGTAGCCAGCATTTAGGGCGATCCACGGAATGGGGTTGCAAAGTGTTTTAGCGGCAAAGGTTTTAACGTGACTGGTGGCGAATCGATAGCCACACAGTTGGAGGCGCGGGTGTGAAAAAAAGGGCGAGATAGAAGCTGGCGGAGCGGTTTCTGCAGGTTCGAGGAGTGCTCGCGGCGTTCGACCGCGCTCTGCGGACCGCGGAGATTCACTGCCGGCTTTGACGTACGCTCGTTGCGCTTTACGCGCGCACACAGAAGCCCCGGCAGCACACAAAAGGCTGTATTACACATCGGTGGCTTTTTGGAGCGCCGAGAAAAAATAAGTAATTAAAGCGTAGGATACCTACGCGGGACTGTGTGCGGTCACGGTTTACCGGGCGACGCTCGGGACGGGCCTAAACATCGCCTGCACGCCTCGGGGATCGTTTGATCGCGATGTTTCAATGCTTTCCACCGATCCAAGTTTTCCTTTCCCTTTTTCTCTTTTAAACATTGTTACCATCGTGCGCGGCCACGGAAAAGCGGGACTAAACGGAACGAGGTTCAGCTACACCCTCATTCATGAGCCACTCAGCTGGGCGTTCCTGATTTAATTCGTTTCGGGAGCTGAAGAATCATAAGAGGTTCGGTAAGCGGGTTTATGTAATCGTATGAAAGAAGGGCAGGAAAAGTGCTCGTAACGGGATTCGCAGGCGCGTGATGTTGGGGCAGAAGCGAGAATAGATTTCTCAAGAAACGGCGAGCGTAGAAATAATTCCTGTAACTGGATTAAAAGAGTGACGATCTCTTGGACGCTTTTCTAAGTCATCGAACTCTGTTTGCCTGTTTGGAACGCGAACTACTTAAGACTTCACGCAGGAATGAGCTGAGAAGCTGCTCAAGCTCCAAGTGCTTTGGAAGTTTGCCTACTAACGACGCAAAATTCAACCACCTTCGGATTCACAGAGGTTCGCCAAGGACCCACAAGTGTCCGACAAGTGAATCTCCGAATATCTCACATTGCCACGATGGAAGCTCGAATCCCGCCACATCCACTCGATAATACGATCAACAAATCCGCCGCGTGTGTTCGAGCTTCGCTAAGGATTCCCGTCGCGCCGACCCTCGCGAGCACGTGCGCGCCGGAAGCGCGGAACCGCGCGCTCGCCTCGTGAAAAGTTAATCAATCGGCTGGACGACCGTCTGGCCAGGTTGTAAAGTACGTGTCTGAGAGCGTGGCGGGTGCTCGAAGCCCTACAGGATCGCCTACCGCGCTATCCGCTGTCTGCTAGGGACCTGCTGGACGCCGTGAAGCTTGCAAGCTCTACGCAAGCCTGCGAAGGCCGTCTGGGCAGCGTGGGATACATACTACTTGAAAATAGAAACGACACACTTCGCGGTCCGCAGTCCTGAGATCGAACGCGCCAACGTTGTCGACGAGGAGACGTTGGACGTGCGCCAGGATTGCTCTCTTGGTCGAGGACTCGCTCTCCGTCGGCTGGGGCGTCGTCTCGCGTGCTCAAAGGACGGAGTTAACCACTGGAGCATCGCTGGCCATCGTGCTAGTGCGTGGGCGGTGCTGTCTGCCCGCAGATCACTCGGCTTCTCGCCTCCGAAGTCGCCCGGCTTTTTTCGAAATCGTAGAGGACGGACTTGGAGGAGGGAGAGAGAGAGAGAGAGAAAGAGACAGGGGTTCCCGCTGAACCCTCTGCTCAACAGCTCTCCCGCCCCTGGCTGTTCGATCGCGACCACCCGCGGGATGCTGACGACTACTGCATCAAGATGCGTCGAGGAATTCCCTGTGCTGCCTCTGGCCTTCTCTCTCTCTCCTCTCTCCTCTCACCTTGCCCGCCTGTTCGCGGGCCTGCGCTCTCCGCCGCTGCAATCGCACGTTTTGGCAATCACGCCGGGCCACTTCTGCGGGCTAACTTGTATCGACCGGCTACGGTAACCGCGGGGTTTCGTTTGAACCGCGGAGGCTTGAGCTTTGCTCCGTCACGGGGGGATGATCAAGGGTTGGATTTTTGGATACCTGCATCCCTTGGTTAATGATTAATGATCCATTTATGGTGGAAAGGTAGGCTCTAAATAAAAAGATGCCTGGAGACTCCTAAATTTCTATAGATCTTCAGATACCGCGTCAAACGAGTTCGCAGTCTTAATGAATCCTCAACAAGCGCATTACTATGATCTCCGAGCATTTATATTTCCCCGAGGATCCCTCGACTTCTTCCCGCTGCAATCTTTCATCTTGGCGCAGCGAGGCGAGAAGCATAAGTTTGCATTTTCTAGGAGGCTTATAAGATTTTCTGGTCCCTCCGTTCTCTCATTACTCCTGGTGCCTTTTATTTTCTTTAAAAGCGAAGCACGCTTCGCTGCACGAGACGCATATCGCGCTGTATAACTCTCCAATCTGGAGACAGAGAAAGTCGGTGGAAAAATCAAACGGCGAATGCTTGAAGAGTGCTGACGCAATGTTTCGGCGGGCATAGCGAAGGTGTAACGCCTTCAGCGGTTGCACGTGGCTGCCACGCACGCTATTTCGCGAGGTTTCCATTCGCTGACATAAGCATCCTCGTTTACGAAGGCAGAGGGACTTAGTCGGCTCTGTAATCCTAAGAACTCGCGGCGTTCCGCTGCGAGCAGCGCCATGATCTCATCTGTTGTCTAGATCAGCGATAGAGGTAGACGTATTCCTCGTGTAGCTTAAGACAGAGAAGCGTCGATCGTGATTTACTTGATCTTTATTTCGTATTTGTACACGCCCTCAGCATGCCACATACAATCAATATAATACAGTCCAATGCAGCCAAGGTAGAAGTAAAATACAAGAAATATATGTATATGTATTTATATCCTACGTCGATAGTTATCGTTATTATCATTATTGTTACCACGATGTTATAACGCTGAATAGATTACGAGTAATAGCTAAGAATATAATACAAAGAAGAGTGCTGGTTACGGTAGGGCACGTAATTCGGATTGAACGTGGTGCGGTTTACGGATACTCTTCAGCGTTCCCTTGTGATGGCTAAGAGAAACGGCTGCGATCGTTGCTTCTCGGATTCTCGCTCTGTCGCCGCGCGTGATCGAAGAATTGACGATTCGCGAGTGAATATGCGAAATCACAGCTCCCCCGCGATCACCCGTCCAAAGATTTACAAAGAAGGAAGGCTCGAGCGATCGATCTTTGTAAACGCTAAACACAAACGAGCGAACGCAAACGCTCGGAATAAGTAAAACGCGTTCCTAGAGGGACTGGTGAAAGCCAGAACGTACCAAACTAAATTATCGCCGGTTGAATAGCAAGGAAAACGAAAGGCGTGCGAATACTCTCGGTGAACATGAACATCCGCGACGAACCGCCCCTTCGTAAAGTCGATAAGCTACTTAGACATCCATTCGCTTGGCAACCGATTCGACACCGTCGAAAAGCAAAGCACCCGTTCGATCTTCGATGGCTGACCGTCCCAAATGGTGAAATGAATTCTGAATCGTCGATGGGTTTATTTCGTTGGGATCGGGGGGTTCGTTCGTTGCAAGGATCGGAAGAAGAGTTGCGGGAAGATAATTCGCTGAAACCTTTCGAGTTTTCTGAGTTCTTTATTAGAGCGTAGCCGGTAAGCGTTTTATGGCAGCTTTATGAGGATGACTGGGGTAGCGACCGTCGTAAAAGTCATCGAAAGGAAAACCTAACCCAACGGTGAAACAACAATAAGACGATAAAAATCCGTAATATTAACAGTAGTAGAGTGTAGCGATTAACTAGGGTAATTCAACTACAACGAAAAAGAAAAAAAGAAGAAGAGAGAAGGGGGGGAAAAATAGTAGTAAAATCCTCCTACGTGCTCTGCGTGTCGTCTCTTTCTTCCTTTCGCTCGGTCCAGGATAAAAACGAAAAGGAAAAGGGAAAAAAGTTGCGGGGGTCGGGAGGACGAGTCGGAAAAGGGTGGGGAACAAACGGGGAGTGGTGGAGCGGAGATCAGAGGTGTTCACGTTCAAACAATCATCTCGGGCGCCGTTGTCGTCGTCGCTGACAATTGTTACAACAATAAAATCACAAGACCTCGCCGCTCTCTCCTTCATATTGACCGCCTCTCGCTGACTGGAATAAACGCAACTACGTAACATGTATTGCGGGCTTACGATAGTTAGGTCTCTCTGTCGTCACCTCTCTCTCCTCTCTTTCATCGCGATTCCCTGGTAATTAATACTATGTGTCTCGTTATGATTTTACGCTAGCTCCACCCTCGCGCAACGCTAAACACTTTCTCCGTCTTTCTTCTATGCCTCACACTTCCACATACGCGCGGTTCTCTTGCTCTCTCACACTCTCCCTCCCTCGCACTCTTAATCATCCTCTTCCGTCCCTTGGTTTAAATATTCCGTGCAGGATAGTGCGCGAATCGTCCTCGCTCGTTTCGCACGCCACCACCCCCCCGCACAAATGATGACTCTGCCTCGTCATTTGTCCAATCTGTTCATCCGTCATCAGGGGCATTTTTTTCTCTCTCTCTCTCTCTCTCTCACTTGCTCTCTCTTTCTCTCTCTCTCTCTATATATATATATAATATACTTTATAAAATACATTAGTTTACAAACAACGTGGATTAAGTGCCGACGTCCCGCGGGAGTTATCACAGCTCAGGCTCGATCGTGGAACGGCTCGACTAAAGAACTCTACCCGGGCAAAACTAGTGGAAGAACGCAAGAGCTCGAGAAAAAGAAAGCATGCTTTTGCCACGCGTTCGTCGCCGCAGCTGTCTGATAAGCATCGACGATGCTGTTTCTCTGAACCGGGCCATCAGCATCGAACAAGTCAAGCTTCTGCTGGTCTTCGCTCTATCGCTCTCTCTGTCTCTCCCTCTGCTTTGTTACGCGGAAAATAGTGCTACGAACGTAGGGCAATAGGATCGTGTTACGGAGCTGCGCAACCGACTGGCAGAGACGTCGATCATCAGAACAATAAGACTATCTTATCGTGCTACATACATATGTACAAAGCCTCCGGGAGGCGCCCCTCTTTCCTGCGAGCTTTTCTCTCCGATCCGAAGCGTGCACTAACGCGGGAAGCAACAGGAAGGCGTACGTGCGGGCAGGAGGGCCCTCGGGCCGTCCTGCCTGGCTGTAGAATTGTTTAAATAAATAGTTTTTTTGGACGCGATCTCGCCGAGGGCCGGCGAGACTTCGATCGGCGTATGATACTCTGGTGGAATCGCCGATAGTGCATGCTTCGGACGTATCTACAATGAGGCAAGATCCCGTCAACGAATAACCTACCTCTCCATCCATCAGACATCGGCTGAGCCTAACGCTATTGTTCATTCACTCTTCGAGGTTGCGTCGATACCGAGCACGAAGAACGTACAAAGAATTCTGAACGGGTGGCTGCATGATTTGCAAAAATATTTCTCAACTATCTCCTACATCTTGCGCTTCTTTCGTCTCTCATTTTTTTTTTTCATTATCTCTTAACTTTTCAAATACTAACTTTTCAACGATCCCGGGGGGGGGCCTAATATTTTTAAGGAATTTTTTTAACGGTAACTTGTCGCCCCCCGTGCGAGGGCGATTGGATGGTATAACATTTTACTCTAGCGGGTAGATTTATAACTTGCTCTCTTTAGTACGTGGGGGGAAAAAATCGATATATCGCTCTCGAGGTATAAAATGAACGTCAAGTAAAACCGCGCGCACAGCGTCACCCGCGACGTGCTCTGTCCGGTGCCCACCGAGCACTTTGCGTTTAAAATTGGAAAAAGGAGACGGGACGCTAAACGAAACGAATGGCCGACGAGTGGTGCCCCGTCGCTCTAGTCGCCGCAAAGCCAGGGAAGGGAAAGAAAATGTCCGGGGCCGTTGCAGCGACGTTCTTCTTCTACCCTTCCCCCTTCACGTCCGGACCCGGCACTCATCGACAACGTACTGGGCTCGTACGCAAATCAATTAATCTGATAAACGAGAAATAACGAGTCGTTACAACGTCAGGATGTTTTCGGACCACAATTTCTTGCGAACCCTCGCCCTCTCGCGTCCCTACGTATCCCTGGAAAAAAGTACAAGCTCATACTCCGATGAACGCGCGAGGATAGATGAAATTCTACTGGGCCGAGGATCTCAAGCATAATAACGATCTGCAGAAGGAGAAAGTGAGCGCGAAATCAAGGAAGGGGAGATAAACGGAGGGGGATAGCAAAGTGGGGTGATTGATTAGAATTTTTCCGCGAACAAAGGGCGCAATCTGCTTTGGGAGCCGCGGATGAAGGATTGCTGGTGACGCAAGCGAATAATGAGGGCTTTAATCGTTACCTCAGAGTGACCTTCTCCATCAGCATGGACAAACGAGCCTCCGAGTGATTGGCAGGAAGTAAGGACTCAAGGAGCTCCCTGATGAGGGCCTCGGTCATTCCTGGGGAAGTGCGTTCCGCTGTCTCGAACGCGGCGCGTAGTTCCTCTATCGCGCCATCGTTCTTGGCGATGCCGCTTCCGCCCTCGCCATTATTGTCTCGCGCCGAATATAGGTGCTTCCGTCGAAGCTGCGGCAAGTAAAGGAGGCGAGCGGTACATTTTATCAGCAACGTGGAGCGCTATGTTCGTCAGCAGGCGAGCCAAGTAAAAGGCAGCTGAGCTTCCCCTGTGGCAAAGCTGCACTTGGTCCGCCCAGAGTCCAGAGAAAATATTTACCTCGGCGAAGAGAGGTAAAACAACGGTGGAGAGGACCGCGCTCCGCGGATGCTTCAGCTCCTGCGAGCTCCTCGGCCTCTGTTTATCTTCACCGGGCCTATGGTCCACCATAGGTACGACAGGTACGTCCAGCTTGCTACTCCTCTTCTCCTTCGAAATGAATTCCCTCTCTCGGCCCTCTCTGTCCCTTTCCCGCACCTCCCTTTCCCTGTCCCTGCCCTCTCTGGTATCGCGCATCTCTTTCAGCTCCCTCAACGAGGAATCCCGATTGAAGTCCCTGTAATCGCGATCCTCCCGCTTCTCTCGCGCGTCCACCGGCGGCGGTGGCGCGGCCTCGTGCGGCCGGGACTGAAAAGAAAAAACGCGATTAAATTCCGACGATATTAAAAAGCCAGCCATTACTGCCGAAGAGACCTCGAGCGGCCCCGCGAAACGGGCAAATTATTATTCCGCGGGATTCCTTGCAGCGCCGTGATTAAACGCCGCCGCGGCGACCGCGATCCTCGAAGAGCTCTTTAAATCCTCGAGAGCGTATCGGGCGTGATTGCGATTTCGCTCAAGCTTACCGGCGTGTGTTTCGCTTGGCCATCGCGCACCGTGTCCCTCGACTCGCTCCTGTAATGGTTCAGCGTGGAATCCTTCGGCGGGGACCTCGAGGCACCGTTCGCGTGTGGCTTCGTTTGCTGATTGTGGTTCGAGGATCTGTGGTTCGGCGTGTGGGTTAGGGTCAGCGAGGCTGGTTGATCGTCCAGTGGCAGCATGGGCACCACGGAGCCTTTCACCCCGTGCGGACCCTTCACGGTCATTATCCAGGGCTCGTCCATGTCGCTATCTTGCTTCGACTCCTCCCTGAAACAGAAGGGACGATTGTGTGTTCAGAGAAGTCCTTATCCACTCCCCCTATACTCGTTGCAGGTCCTCTTTAAGATGGACCCCCGATAACTTAACAGAATACACTCACGAGTCCGAATTTTCGCTCTCCGTCTCGGATTCCTCGCTGCGCTGCGACTTCCACTTCTTGTACCGGTCTATGAGGTCGATCAGGTACGAGTTCTTCTTCGCTTTCCTGATGAACTGGAACTTCAGCAGCTCTTTCGCCGTTGGCCTCTGAGGGAACCATGAAGAATAATAAAAGGGGGGCGTTTTCCCTCCGGGAGGAAAGACGAAAAGTCACGCGACAAGAGAAGTAGAGACGGGAGCGTCAAGTGCAGCTGTTTGTCGAGGCAGAAACTACTGACAAAAGCAGACTTCTAGCCAATTTTCTCGACTACGAGGCAGAATGGAGATTAGTAGAGAGGGGCGGGTAGAGTTGCGACGTCTCGCCGGCACGTAGATCAACTCACGTTTTCGGGGTCCTTGTTCAGGCAGGCCTCGACGAACTCCTTGAACTGCTTCGTGTAATTTCCGGTTAGCTGCGGGGGATTGTTCTTCGGTATGAGGAACAGAACCCTCATGGGATGCAGCTCGCTGTTCGGTGGTTCTCCCTTGGCCAATTCGATCGCCGTGATGCCCAGCGACCAAATGTCAGCCTGTGGAGCAAGCGTTCCTCGTTTTACCATCTGGCTAGGCGCTAACCAGGCGCTAACGACGACGTGACCGTTCTCCGCGCCTTTCAGAAATCGCTCGCGAGAGGCAAGTCAGTTGAGACCAACAGATATGTTTGCTCTATAACCGCTCGTCTTGCGCGTGAAAATATTACCCTATCCTCGTGAAAACTCCTGTTAATTGCTACTCCCTTTGACATCGAATTAGTTAAATGTTTGGGCGCGGAAAGGGATGCCGATCCTCAGCATATAGACATCTGTGAGCAAGTGGTTCGCAGATGGAGACAGGGGGGGGATTAATATTTCCACAAGAGACCGCAAACAACGAAACGACGTTAAAAGCACCGGCGCAAAGTCAGGGGCAAGTAATGAAATTAAATCTCCCGGGTTACGTAACCCGACTTACAGCATGTATAGTACATTCGTCGCCTCGAACTGCGGGATAAGAAATACGCCACGACTCAGGCAGCCACGTTCTCGTTGATCTCGCGTAATTACCTTGGAATCGTAGGCGGACTGTTTGATGACCTCCGGTGCCATCCAGAACGGCGTCCCGACGAAAGTGTTTCGTTTGCTGGTCGTGTTGGTCAGCTGTCCAGCGACACCGAAGTCGGCCAGCTTGACGTCGCCCATTTCGCTGAGCAGAACGTTCGCCGCTTTGGAATAAAAGCAAGAACGGTTAAAGGCAATTCTGTACAGCGCGTAAAAGATAACGTTAAATCTGAGGGAGCTTAGCAATTTCGTTTGAGTTACGTAAATCGTGCTCGTTAAGGGGTAACACCACTGTAACAGCTTGAAAAATAGCGTTTTTTTGGCAATTTTTCTTGGATGGAAGGAAAGGTAATAGAATAACTATACTGGAGGAAGTTATTAAGCACATATTTTGTTATTAAAAAAAAAAAAAGTTATTGAGAAATATTACAAAATGGCGGCACTGAAGCCATTCTCGTGAGGCATGTTGAAGTTTTAGCGCTCTGCGGCACGCAGTGTAGCTGGTGCAAATTTGAATTTAAAAAAAAAAAATATGACTTAAATCTACATGTTTATAGCTAGAGAAATACGTAGGGGATTTTAAAAATATTGATTTTTGTGTGATTGGTGAGCATTTGAATGAAAAACGTTCAATTTTTTATAAAAAGAGGGCAATCATTTGTTAATAAGTAATGTTTAAATTAACTTATCGAAAATCCCGTACGTATTTCTCTTGAAAATGTTATTTTAAAGATATTGTTAAAAGTTCGAATGAAAAGAATGAAAATTGTTGGAGTTATGCTGCGTGCCGTGTTGAAAAATCGTGTTTCGAGAAAAACGCGTTTAACGCCGGTAGTCGTTTCGAAGCAGTCCGATGCGCTTGGGGAAGAGCTGGAAATTTCAAGGAAACAAATTTGTTTCAAGTAATACAGTTTTTGCCCCATATTCTAAAAGGTTCAAAGCATCTTTTAAGCAAATAAAAAAATATCAATTTTCCGAAAAATTTACAGTGGTGTTACCCCTTAACGCCGGTAGTCGTTTCAAAGCAGTCCGATGCGCTTGGGGAAGAGCTCGAAATTTCAAGGAAACAAATTTGTTTCAAGTAATACAGTTTTTGCCCCATATTCTAAAAGGTTCAAAGCATCTTTTAAGCAAATAAAAAAAAAATCAATTTTCCGAAAAATTTACAGTGGTGTTACCCCTTAAGGGGCATTAAAAGTATATTATGTTTCTCCTCTCTTTGTTTTTTGGTAACCGCACCTTTAATATCTCGATGAAGCTTTCGCTCACTGTGAAGATAATCCAACCCTTTGAGCACCTCGCGCAATATCACCGCGATATGCATTTCCTCGAAGCTGCCGGCCTTCATCAAGTCCAGGGCCGAGCCGCCACCCAAGTACTCCATAATAATCCATAGTTTCGTTCCCTGCAAACAGAGAAAGATTCAACGCTACGCGTAACACCCGGGCGGGCTGCTTTGCGTCTGGAAACTTCGCCGCTGTTTCGCGTTTCAGAAACTGTCAGCCATGATCTCCTCCCCGTCCGTTCCCTCGCAAATCTCGAGACTCGTCGCGCTACCAAACACAGTACTCTGCCTGGGAACTTTGCTAATGAAAATGAAGAATCTGGGTCCGTAGCCAATTAGCAAAAACAGACGTTTCCAAGTTCCGAGAATCTACTCTATTTATGGGGGAAGATGAACCTCGAGACAGTCGAATGCAGGAGAAATTAAAAGTTCAATGGAAAAGAAAGGAAAGGGCTGATTCAAAATTCAGATTTTTTTCTACGACCCTAGTAGCCCTTTGCAAATTGTGTTTGCCGTGCGCAAACGATGTATCTTCATTGGTAACATCAATCTTCGTTACGTTAATGGCTGTGCCAACGGGGACCGCACCTTTGCCGATAATTATATCCGACATCGATGTCCAATCACTGTGTCCCCAGCCTCACGCATCGGCATGAGGCTCATTCAGCGGTTATCCGATAATCGCGTCCCCGCTAATCGACGGATTAATCAGTGGCTCGCACAAGGATGCTCAAGATTCGCGCTCTTTGGTCACCGGCTTGTGAAAGAATCACCAAGCACGCGCGAGAGCAGGATGATGACTCGTGCGTGGCCGATCATCCACGAGCGATGGAAAAATGATAGTCAAGGTAACCTTTGCGGAGGTGACGAACGGACGAGGTTCATCGGATCGATCGATGGCGGATCAATTTACCCTTTCACGGGCGAACTGTTTAACCATTCCATAAATTACAATGCCCTCGGGAAAAGATCGTACAGAAATGTTACCATTAATAATTCAGATGCCAATACAATCGGCTGTTAAATCAGTTAACTGTGCTCCAACGGAACTATTGCTAGGTTCCCATTAAAAAAGTGTGTTTGGAGCTTCCGTACATTACTCAGAACAGTGGCGCGCCCGTACGGGGAGGAGGCAAGGGACCCTGGCACCCCCCAAAGAAAAAAGAAAAAGGGTTTAATGTATCCACGACTGAAGTATAATTCGAGAGCTTTGAAGAAAGAAAAGAAAACTGGATTTTATTCTACAAATAAATTTTTATAGTCACAAGATTAAATCCTGAGTGCGTTACTGACCCAGAACAATGTTAGATGCATCGAGCAATCCTAAGCTGGAGTCGAGGGGAAACCGTTGAGGTGCTAAATCAAGCGATGGAAAAGGGGAAAGAAGAGAACATCTTCTCGGAGACCGAGCACCTCTCGATCATGTTTCAAGCGTCACGAAGGACGCCAGGTTGACAGGGAGCGACGCTTTATGGGGTATAATTTTCACGTGGCGAGCAAGGGGTGTCCAGCTCTCGGCTAGTAGCTGTTCGCATTCACAGTACGGGGTGAGCGTGTACGGCTGCCCATAAAATGCCAGCATTTATCATCGTCCTACGGTCAGGAGGCGCAACGCGGTCCGACTGCGCTCATTCTCATGTAGATCCGCGTCTACGTAGGTGGCCAGGCTCGCGAGGGTTCGTTCAACCCGGTTTCCAACCAGGCCACTTCTGCAGACGCAACTAGGGGTTGCTAAATCATCCCCCTATCCGGCAGGCGTCCCTTCCTTCACCCCTTCGCGCTCGTTTACGAGGGCCGAAAAGGGGCGGGTGGAATAAACGCGGGCCGCTGAGAAGCGCGTTACGATGCTCTTCTTGGATTTCACTTCGCCATCCTCGCCGTTCTTGTTCTTTTCACGGCCGAAGGAATTCGCCCGAGTGTGGCGCGTGCCGCGGCGAAAAGGGGGACGTATGAAGAAAAAAAAAAAACACGCAGCTTTTCAGACCTCGGATTTTCGACCTCTTTTCGGCGCCGAGGAATGTCACTTTTCCTCGGCTCTCGCCGGCGCTTTTAATTAAGGAACGCACGTGGGGGATTAATTACTCTCGGCTCGAATAAGCGCAAACTACTTTCCAGCGAAAATGGCACACTCGGTTTGGCAACGGTCTCGAGCAGGATGCCCCCGGAATTCGTGATAGTCCGTTCGAGGAATTTGCGACCGTTGACAGGAGTGTTCGAATGCTTCGCGACAGCCAGAGGCGAATGCGTTACGATAATCCGGCGCGTGAGTAATTAAAAGAAAATACGACGTTAATCCTATCGCTGCCCCTGGCATTTCCGTTCGTCGCTTTCACTCCGCGCAGTTGTTCCCGCCATTCTTTTATCTCGCGCGCGGGGATGCCCGCTGAATGAAGGAAGAGAAAAATGCTTTTCAGCTTAATGAATGTCGCCTCGCGCTAAAAACAGCCGCGTCACGAGCGCGCCACGTCCGGAATCTCGCATTCAGGCATCCTCGAGGAGCGTTGAAAGCGCTGGCGAATAAAAATAAGCAGCACCTGATAAACAAACGAATTCGCGGTTGCCTAATTTTCTATAAACTTTCGACCAGGGGGCCGCCGTCCTTAAATTACGTAAGGCTTTTGGACGGAGGAGGTCGCGAATTTCTTGCGGTTTCTTACAAAGGGGGAAGAGGGAGTTAGGTAGCGTCTGACGTAATATTTTTTTAACCTAATTTTCAATTAAAATTTTTCTCTTGCGCCGTGATTAGGCATGAACAGGCAGACTGTTATATGTTGTATATGTATTAGTATTATTTTATTTTACTTTATTTTATGTATTATTTTATGTAAATATTTTTATTTCTATCTCTTATATTAATTTTCTTATGTTTTAATGGTAATAATTTTGTATCTCTGTACACTAAAGGGTTTCCCGTTAATCAATAATAATAATAATAATAATAATAATAATAATAATAATAATAATAATAATAATATGAGTAGCCTGAAAATGAGTTAAATGAATTATATAAACCCTTAAAAGAATTTTAATAACTGAAAAACTTATATTGGGGAGGGAGAGGGTAAGAAATTGCGAAAATTACGTAATTTAAGGACGGTCCCAGTGTAAATCGACTTCAGATTGGAATTTACCGATGTTCTTCGAGCACATGGATGATGAATGCCTCGAAATGCAGCGGGGAACATTAGCGAGAAAATATTACGCGTTTTTTAAGCTGTCAAACAAGCGAATGTATAAAACAGGGAGCACGTGTGAACAGGGGGTGCGTGGAAATGAGCAAAAGAACGCCGAATGAGTGATTAATGGCCAATTATTACTTCTTTATCGCGGGTGTCCTTTTGTTCCTCTGTTTCGCGGAATGGCGGGTGTGCCAGTGGCAGTGATGGACGACGCGGCGGAATTAATCTTCCCTCCTGCGATATTATATTTTGTATTTCATTTCATTTGATTTTGTAATTATTTGTATTTATATTCTCTTTCTGTTATTTCGTATCTTGTCATTGGGCTCAGACTCTTGACATCCAGCCCGTTACTTCTCTTCGCGTGTTTTTGGGGAATATAATAAAGTCGTATTATTATTATTATTCGAACGTCATATGCTGTTTTTCCTTCTCTGAAAGAGCTGAGAAGGTAGCAGCATCATCTGCTTGGGCTACTCGAGCGATATCAAAATGCATTCTTATCAAGCAACTGCCCTCCCAGTTCCAATCGGCCACGATGACGGATTGAGCAACGCTAATCGCGTGGTTGCGACGCAGCGGAACGCGGGGGTGCCTCAGCACGGAATACAGAGGATGCAGGGCAGAAAGGGGAGAGGAGCGTGGAATTAATCGCGGGGTCTGTCGACACCGGGCGGTGCTCGGGCGAGAGTGAAAGCGGACAATTCCAGCGCGGGTCGTCAATTAGAGGTAATTGCAGCGGAACGTCGGAGGAAGACGCCGGGCACGGGGGCATCGCAGAAAAGAAATTCATCGTCGTTTAGGCGACGCGCAGAGGCCCGTCTATTCTTGGATCGCCGTCAAACGGCAGATCGGAGCCATTAGGAAATTGGCCGGCTAATAATAGCGGCTCGGTCGCGAGGAATCGCAACGCCGTTACATAAAGTCCTCCTTCGCGACTGCCTTTTTCTCGAGGCTGCTCTCGCGAGCAAGTAGCTCACGGTTAGTAATTCCGCGAACCTTAATTCCGCCCCGGGTCGCCCTTATAAGGAAGGTACCCTGATATCTCCATCAGCGATCCGCTTAACCCACATACGCTTCTCGCCCGCCACCCGCGCCCGGAATGAAAGCGCGGGGATCCCTTAATCGCGGAACAGAAGGACTCCGGTGCAGTCACTTAATCGACCCTGGCGACCGTTGAGCGGACAAGAGCGATAGGATTGCAATTCGCCCGAGTGGCCGAGCGTTTAGCGTCGCAGGCCGAACGGTCGCGTAATAAGTGCCCAATTAGATTTGCTCATTCATAAAAGCCGAGATGCTCGTTGGAGTCTGAGCGGGCCACAAGTGCGCGCCGCGGAGAATCGTCTTTTGTTCGAGAAACAATGAGCCGCGCGGCAATGGGGAAAGAAAGCTGCCTACGGTAGAAATGCCACCAGCATTCTGGACTCCGTTCGGATATTAACCTTGCGACCGCGCAGAGTGGATCTGGGGAAACGCGAATTTTCCAGTGGGGGAGATTAATTATTTCGCATAAAACTGGGGGCTGGGGAATGGGACAATTAAATGTGACGGCTGAGGAACTGAGACTTGAAAAATACTCGATTGTCAATTCGAAAGTTTGCAATTACTCGCGGCGGGAGATGGCGGGCAGGCATTAAATAATGGCGCTCGGGAAAGAAGAGAATAACGTTGAGCAGCATTCACGGACCAGGCCGGCGCACACCGGCGCAGGGGAGAACAATAATCCGTCTCTGGGGGAGAAGGGAAGGGCGAAGCGGAGGAAAAACGCCACGGCGCGGCGAGGAGGCCGCGAGGAGAGAATCGCGGCGGAACGCCCCTCGTCATATTCGCGATGCATCCGGATTGAGAAACGTTAAGGAGTGTCGCCCAAGTACGATCACTGTTATTGCTCGCCTCGACCTACCTGCCTACGTCGAAATCTGTCTCGCGCATTTCTCGCGCGCCGAGAAAAATACGGGTCCCAGGCATTCTCATTTGCGATTTCGAAATCAGACGCGACATAACGCTCCTTCGCGTTACGGTCCCGCGCGTCCGGCGAGGGAAAACCTTGGCCACCATTGCGGTCGGGAAAGGAATGAAACCTTTCTTCTCCTCGCCCACAACGATGCCACGAATTAACCCTCGGTTCGCCGAGTCTATCTTAACCCGGCAGTGCGCGCGTGAACTTTTGAAATACAAGCATCCACGCGGGGTGCTCGTGGACATTGATTGACCACGATATAAAACAATCTATGTGTGTACGACTCTTTATTAAAACTCAAACAATATAGATCTAAACGAACATTAACATTACTCCATAGTACACGACTTAATTTCAAGATCATACAATATTAATTTCTTTTTATATATATACTGACTGCAAACAATGTATCTAGAAGCTAGACTCAGTGTCAACTCCATCGCTAAAAAAACAACAGACGGCGATAAGATTTTCTACTAAACCCCCACGTGTGCACTGCCGGCTTAAGGGGTAACACCACTGTAAATTTTTCGGAAAATTGATTTTTTTTTTATTTGCTTAAAAGATGGTTTGAACCTTTTAGAATATGGGGCAAAAACTGTCTTACTTGAAACAAATTTGTTTCCTTGAAATTTCGAGCTCTTCCCCAAGCGCATCGGACTGCTTTGAAACGACTACCGGCGTTAAGGGGTAACACCACTGTAAATTTTTCGGAAAATTGATTTTTTTTTATTTGCTTAAAAGATGCTTTGAACCTTTTAGAATATGGGGCAAAAACTGTATTACTTGAAAGAAATTTGTTTCCTTGAAATTTCGAGCTCTTCCCCAAGCGCATCGGACTGCTTCGAAACGACTACCGGCGTTAAACGCGTTTTTCTCGAAACACGATTTTTCAACACGGCACGCAGCATAACTCCAACAATTTTCATTCTTTTCATTCGAACTTTTAACAATATCTTCAAAATAACATTTTCAAGAGAAATACGTACGGGATTTTCGATAAGTTAATTTAAACATTACTTATTAACAAATGATTGCCCTCTTTTTATAGAAAATTGAACGTTTTTCATTCAAATGCTCACCAATCACACAAAAATCAATATTTTTAAAATCCCCTACGTATTTCTCTAGCTATAAACATGTAGATTTAAGTCATATTTTTTTTTTTTTTAATTCAAATTTGCACCAGCTACACTGCGTGCCGCAGAGCGCTAAAACTTCAACATGCCTCACGAGAATGGCTTCAGTGCCGCCATTTTGTAATATTTCTCAATAACTTTTTTTTTTTTAATAACAAAATATGTGCTTAATAACTTCCTCCAGTATAGTTATTCTATTACCTTTCCTTCCATCCAAGAAAAATTGCCAAAAAAACGCTATTTTTCAAGCTGTTACAGTGGTGTTACCCCTTAAACGCACGATGCCGACGAATACTTGCCCCGTGGGACATTTATTAACGAGGCACCGTAACGATAAGAACCCGAGCTCCGTATCAGCGGACACGCGAGAAGCAATCGCGAGGCGAGGAAATCGTTGATCGAGAAGCACAGTAGCCGCGAGAACGACGAAGGAGTGTCTGCCCGGGCCGATAACTGTTGTTCACCGAGCCGATCGACTTAATAGCAGTCGCCAGAGGCTGCAAGACCGGCCCGGGGAGGAGCAGATGCCCCGAGAGAAGCAGCTACACCCGTTATGCGATGACATCAGGCGCGTAGACGTCCGCGTAGGCACCTCGCGGCATCTTTCGAAATTCGTCTCTGGCCAACGATTATCGCGGATGTGTCATCGGGCCGCGGCATTGTTCGCGGCGGGAGATCGGGGCGCGAGGGGCGAGGGAGGGAAAAAGAAGGCGATAGGAAAAGGAGAGATCCTCGGGTGTTGATCGAGCGGTAGGAGGACGGTGGAAAATGAGATCTCGTAGGCGATCGTGAGGAAATCTGCGGAAGAGGCCCGGTGCTTTTGTCCGCTATATCGCGAGGCTCTTTCCGTGGCATCGACGGAGAAATAGGTATCGAGAATGAGATTGCGGAGGATGGAGGATCCTTTTGTGCGCGCGGCTGTGATTAATGGCGGCACAATAGCCGCGTGCCGTGGGATATAATCGCACGCAACACAGGAACGGATCGGTTTAATGCCGTTATATTGCCGTGGCACGCCGCGATTCCGGAAAAATCAATATGGAAGGCTGGCTCGGCGCGTGACGCAACCCTCGTAATCTTCCCGGAGATGCCTCGCCGAACCACCGATCCAGGGATCCTCGAGCTGGCCCGTCGTGGCCCGGGGACTACCCTTCGACTCGATATACCGCGAAATAGACGGTTTTGTAGCCGCCACACCAGACGCAGCGCGATCGACCCTCGATTATTCGAGAGCGCATGGGTGCGCATAATTAGAGTCGCTTAGGCATCGACGATTAAATCCCGCGCACTTGTCGACAACGCAGCGCGAGTCGAAACGATCGGGGGAGGGAACGGGGTCAGCGTTAATTGCGAGACAAGGGTGGAAACATGCTCGGCGATTCCGTCGCGGGGGGCTCGAGGGAACGAGGAAACGGATTACAGGAGCAGAGGGGGGCGCGCTCCCTTCGTTTCCGGGCTCGGGAAGCGGAAAATTAAGATGATTACCTATGGAATGAAGCGGCCGGTCGATATTAAGCCCCGCCGGAGAACTTTCCTTAATGACCGGGCGAAATGGTCGTTAGCGATTCTTAATTACCCATCCAGTTGTCCGCGGCTCGATTGGGACACGGCCTCGGCAACGAATCGCAGTGGGAATCCCGGGAGTGTATCTTTTAGGCAGGCCCAAGTATCGGGGCAGTCAGGCCGCACAAAGAATCTCGAATCAACGACCTCAAGGATGGTCACGTCGCTGGAAAACTAGCCGGATGCAACGCCTCGCGTTTGCACGGGCCTCTGTTCTCCGCGGGATACTTGGTGAACCATGGAAAACCGAGTTCTGCGGGATTCTCGACACGCTTTCGATGCCGAGGCAAGACGCTTCAGCCAGCTCGTTTTGTTGCATTGTTCAGGAGCCGGTGCTATTTGCGAGCTCATAAAACGGCCAGAATCGCTTCGGCTGCTTCGGAGTCGAAGTTCGAGCGCGTTCTGATTCGCCCGATGATGCATGCACAGCGCGGAGAAGATGGCGGAAAGAATAGCGACCGAACGGATTAATGCCACCGCAGGATTTTTTTTTGCCCCGCGATTTATGGAGCAGAAAGCAGAGGCTCGAGCCGAACCGGCGGGCAAAGTGTCGCGGTGAAATATTAGAACGACGCCGGTGAATGCGATTTTATTTTAACAATACTTTCCAGCGAGCACACTGAACCGACTCCCGCAGGAAGCGGAAGCATCTATGCGACGCTGTCGAGCCGGAAGCGACGGTTAACCGACCGTCAAGCCCTTCCCATTCTTCGCGTATGAAAAATCATGGGGGCGTATTGGCGGAGTGTCCCTAATAGTGGACCGAAGGGGTTTCGTTTCGCGTTGCACCTCCGCAAACATTATATTCCGGGGACTCGTCGAGCCGGAACGGCGACAGAAAGGCGGGGTCTCCGCTTTTCGGACAGTGCAGCTTTGCAATCTGCCAGTTTCTGCTGCGATGTCCCGCGGCCAGCTCCATTGCACAGTGGGGTATTTGGCCCCAAAACCCGGACATGGCTATTTTAAAATCTTCAAACCCCCATAACTTTGTTAAAATTCATCCAAAGTTGATGAAACAAAAATCATTTTAAAGTTTAAACTTTCTACTTTCCGACTCATTAAATCAATTTTATCGAAATCGGTATCCAGGGGGAAAAATCCGCCCTTAAAGAGGAATGTGCCAGACTGAAAATTTTTCTTGATGTTTGTCAAGTGCTACGGAGTGCAAACAATATTTTTTGTAATTTTTATGTATACTACCGGAAAGTATGAGCCTTTGTCTTTACGATAAGTCGAACCTCATAAAAAAAGGATGTTTTTTAACAAAGATACAGCCATTTAAAGAAAAGCTACATTTTTTAATGTTTTAACAGAAATTCTTCGTTTACACAAATCGTGAGCTCAGGGGGAAGAAGTAAATCTATTGTTTCATTTAGGAATTGCATCTTGACAGCTTTCTTTTTAATAAATTTTATGTTTTCTCGCGTCATCAGTTTAATTCCAGATGGACCCGCAGCTTGAACCGAACAATTTGCTGACATTTTAATACCTATACATATATATTCTCGTGAAATAAGCAACATCTGAATAACAAAAGCGGAAAATATCTAGTTCATGTGACAAATGTTTAAGCGTACTTACCAAGTACAAGTAAAATGAAATTTAATATAAAAGTAAAATCAAAACAGCACTTAAATATGAACTCAACTAATGAACTTAATAAATACAGGATAAATATATATAACACACACTAAATATAGGCTATACAAAACAAAACTTTAACCGAATAAAATGTAAGAAAAACTAAAATATAACATATAAGTACGTAAAAAGAGCTTTGAATATTTTGCAGTGTAGTCGATGGCACCGTTTCATCTGAATGCAGACAGAATTTCATAAAATGTTTATGTTATGCTATAGATAAATCTTTTACTAATCGTAAGTCCTCTACTTTATGTCTGTATTCAGTTGAAACAGTGTCATCAGAGACTACACGGCGAAATTTTCAAAGTATTTTTTACGTACTTATATATTATATTTTAGTTTTTCTTTCATTTTACTCAGTTAATACATATGTGTTCATAATTTAAACATTTTCATTGAAGAGTTCCTAAACATCTCTCGAAGGCCTGCGGAGCGCGACCGTACAGGCGTACGTAAAACGCACCAGCTCTCGATTGTCATTTCTAGCTAAATTAGCTATAAAACTTAAAACCGGACGAAACCGGAACCAATCTTTTTTGCACTGTCTTCACAAACCTTTATCAAATGCAATGGCACCAACAAAAGCAGTTAACACGGCTTAGCAGTATAACAAAATCGTTAATGAAATCTTATAATCGTAAAGAAAATTTACTGAATTCTCGATTATCTTCAAATGTTAATAACTATGCAAATATATATGATAAAAAGTAAAACCTTTTGGAAAGTGTAGTATATACCTACCTGAGAAGCTTCCATAATGCAAGAATTCGCCAAATTTCTTTACAACATGTTGAAAACTCTAATAAGCCAACGATGTTTCAGAGGATGGTTAAGAATGAATCGCGAGCTCTAAAATCTCTTAACTTTCGACGAAGCTTGTTGCTTCATGAGTGCACAAATGAAAAAAACAATATTCATACATTGTTCCTCAGATATTTAACTGCCTCGAGCACCAAAAATTGTACGGTTCACGCAAAATTTTTGAAATCGATTTATGTCCGGGTTTTGGGGCCAAATACCCCACTGTGCATTGGCTCTTACCTTGAGATAGGACCCATAATACTTGGTGACGTACGGGCTGTCGCACTGGGACAGCACCATGATCTCCTGCTGTATATCCTCGATCTCATCCTCCGCCTCCTCGAGATCTATGATCTTGATGGCGACAACTTGCTGGGTCCTATTGTCGATGCCTTTGAACACCTCGCCGAAGCTACCCTTCCCGATTCGTTCTTGTTTCGTGAATATCAGCTCGGGGTCCACCTTCTGCAACAAGAGCAAAGTCCTTACCGTTAGTCGAGCGTCAGCGGAGTTGCCGGGTTTAGCAGAATTTTCCGCGGGTTTTTGGCAAATCTCGCGGGGACTCGGGACCGCAATAGTGAAAGTTTCAGCCGACTTTACGGAGGCCTGGGTCCGCGATTGCGGTAGTTTCGGCAAATTTCCTAACGACCAGTCGTATCGTCGCGGCTTCTGGCAAAGTTCGCGAAGACCATAGAGACGCGAGAGGCTTTCAGCAAACTGGATGAAGTCGCCTATTCGTAACAGCTGCGGTCGATACGCCAGGCGACGTTTCCACTTCGCGTGCTTGCATCGTCGTTGTCTCGCATCGCCGTAAAAGGCAGGCCTATCGGCGAGGGGACTCCTCTCGCGCTGCCGATTCGAATCGCCCGCGGGATAAAATTAAGCGCCGCGTCATCCGCGAAAGGGTCCGAGATTCACGGAGGAGATCCACGTGGGACTTTCTTCGACTGCGCGGCCTTCGGGCGCTAATAAATGCAGTTATGCCGGCCAGAAATGCAGTTCTCCTTGGCTCCTTTCTAACTGATGATACACGCGACGTCACAAGCTGACCGGAGAAAAGTGCGCGATCGAGCGTCGATCGATTAAACACGTTCCCTTCGTTAAGTTCGACGGGACCGGCCGCGGGCACTCGCGTTGCGTAATTGCATTTACGACGAAGCAAGAGTCATCCTTCGGTCTCCTGCGCGACAATCGGAGGAAAGCTGATCCCTTTCTCCGTCCTCGTGGAATTGCGGTTCAAGTATCTGGCGTTTTGGAGAGTGCTTGGATGATGAAATAATTAACGAGCGCCGCGATATCGGGGGAGGGAAGTTATGGGTCGTCGGACGGAGAGGAGCGCGCTAAAAACGCGGGAATAAAATCGATACCCCCGTAAATTCATCGAGGCGTTGAGACGCTCTCGAACGGATCGTCGTCTGTGACAAAGAGGGGGCGCATGGGACGAAAATTTGCAAAGCAGATTTTCCGCATTTCGTCCGACGATGACTGCGCCGGCTTCCTCTCCCCTCGTCGCTCCTCTTTTATCCGGAATCTGGTCGCCCTCTGATAGAAGCCTTTTATCTACGCGGCTACCAACGCGCGTCCCGCAAACACACGCCAGCCAAAGAGGATTCTAAAGAGCGTAGAAGGATCGCGTACGAGCGCGTGCCCGTTTATCGCGGCTTTCATCTCCCTGGCCGACGAATTTTTTCGCGCGATTCAGTCGTCTCTGGCCGTGTATTATTATACCAGGATTCCAATAATTCCGGCCCAGGGCGGAGGCGAGGAATCCGTTTAAAAGCCGCTGGAACGTCTTTAACATTCTCCCGCGGCGCTACGGGGTTGCTGCTTAACCTCTCCAATCACGTCCGCCGCTGGAGGAGCGGCTCGCGGCAAAATCAATTGCACCGAAAACAGCGGAGGGAAAAGGAAGGCGCGGAAGCTGGCAAGGGAAAAACAACGGCGATGGGGTGGCTGGGAAGGGAGAGGAGGCGGAGGGGTAGTTAGGGCGAAGTTCGAACGGCCTCGATCTCCTTTTCTCGGGGCGTAAACCACTGTCGTTACGGCGATTAGGGCAGGTCGCTACTCGCGTTTCCGGGTGCCAAGTGGGAGAGATGAAAAACGTGAGAGCCGAGGACGGGTGGAGAGAAAGAGAGAGATTGGATCGTGTGATGCTGCTGCAATGGAGTAGAGAGGCGGCCGGGCACATCTTAGCCCCTTTTCCCGTCTGCTCGCCGGCCATACTGCATGAAACTCGCGGCAGAAATTATAATTAGCGGGTGTCAGCGGCACAGAGAGCCGGCACGTAGGTGGTTAAAGCACCGACAAGGGAAGCTGAAGAGCATCGCCGTGTACCAGGGTGTCCCAACTGCGCTGCTTCTTCATGTTTCGCGGATGTTTGCCCGATAGCGTCGCCGGATAGCCGCATAATCAAGGGATACACAGGGGGTGGCGTCTCGGTTGGAATCAGTCGCCGAAGAAGGCTTCGTCGTCGTCTGGAGTCAACCGCTTTCGGCTAACGTACTATTAAAACGCCGGCAAAAAGTATAATTAAAACTTTCCCGCGTTTCGTTCGAAGTAAGTTTCTCTTGTAAGAGAGGCTAATAAAGTTCTACGAGTAGATACTCTATAAGTTCGTTGTTTCATTTATCTCCTTTTTCCCTCGTTCCCGGTGCGAGGAAACTTTAAAGAAGCACGACATCAGGGGGGACGTTTAGAGTTGTTAAGAAAGTAACGAAAGTACATTGAATCACGTCGTTAATCGTGGGAACACTGATTTGAATCAATGTTATGAAGAAAGTTGGGGACAGTCGGCTCAACCTAATATAAAATAGCTATTAAAACTAACACTGATATTATTTGTTTTATCAGAATAAACCTAATATGTTTAGAATTTTATGCTGATTCAGAATAAAAAAATTAAAAAAAAAATAAAACCATGGCAAAATTTATTTATTTATTTATTTATTTATTTATTTATTTATTTATTTATTTATTTATTTATATACGGGAAAACCCTTTGGTGCATAGAATAGAAAAGATCAGTAGAAAAATAGTACATAAAAGTAGACACACGAAAACAGAACACATAGAACCAAAATGAAATAGTGCCAAGATAGAGTACAAGCAAAAAGAATAGGATAAAATACAACAGAATAATAGAATAATAGGAATTAGCGGGAACTAATAACCACCTTATTCGCAGCGCGCTTAAAAAGAGTATAATGAATGGCAGAAGAAATCAACTAAATGCGCAACAGAATTAGAGGTTCTACATAGTCTATCTACACAGTTGTTCATGCCATAAGTGGTAGAATGTTTACACAGCATAAACAGTGGTGTGTTCCTTAGCGCTCTGGGCGGTACATTAAGTTTAAATAAGCTTAAAAGCTCCGGACAGTTGATGTGGTGATTTATAACTTTAAAGGTCAGTATTAGATCGGATAAAAACCTTCGCTTTTCAAGAGGAATATAGCACAGAGTAGAAAGGATATGCTCGTAATCATGAGAAAATCTATCAAAAGGGATACGCAGCTTATATGCTGCATATCTCAAATACCTATGCTGGATGCTCTCCAAAGATTTGATGTGACATATACGGTAGGGATTCCAAAGACTAGGCTAATGTTGATGCAGTACGAATCTATAACCTCCTGCTTTTTGAAATCGGTGAAAAACTAAAGTATAGCGACTACGCCAACTTTCCTGCACTAAAGACTCACCTCGATTTATCCCACAAAGAAGTTGGTAGGTAAATATTCTGCATCGAATTGGCACGATGCAGCCCCTCCTCCAAGCGCGAGACGAGTGTTACGTTCAATTTTAGGAGCTCTTGAGCTCATAAAGGTTCTCAGAAGCGTGGCGCGGCGAGAGCAGTGAATTATACCGGCGCATGGTCGGACAATTAGCGAGGAAGTTGGAACGACTCTGTTGGTGTCCGCTGTTTCTGACTTCTCGCTGATTCTGTTACGTTCCGCGACGAGAGTGGCCGGAATTCTGATGGACAAGTTGCCCGCCATCGGAACTCGGTTGTCCGCCGGCAACCGCGTTAAAAGGGCCCGCGCGCGTCTCTCTCTGCATGGCTGCCGAGACCCAGTTATGGTTGCTGGATGTTATATAATTGACAGAGCGATACCGCCATCGAGCAATTAAAATGCTTCCAGCTGGGTCCCATTGTGCGAAGTCGCTACCGGTCACGGTGACCTATAAAACACACCGCGAAACATTCGTTTTCGCTCTGACGTTGTCGCTGCGAGCGGAAAGCTTTCACGGCGATAAAAATCCAGACGTTTACAGGCGGGACTAAATAATGGGGCAGTAAATTTTAACGGCAGCCAAATATTTTTACGCGAGCCGAGCTCGGGACGAGCGTAATGAAAGGGCCCATTAAGACGGAGGCGACTCTGGCAGCCGATCGACGCGCGTTAATTAAAAGCCAACGGTGTGTATTGACTGGTTTCGCGGCGACGTCCGGTCGGTGCGAGCGCGTATCCTCGAATTCACCAGCCGCACGGTGGGGAAATTTTGCGATTTTATGGCCAAACCCCAAAAATAAATTTTTGAAATCGACAAAATAAATGCAAATGTCAATTGAGAAACTAATTTGGGCATCAAATGCCTCCAATTTTACTGCTAAATGTTTTAATACAAAGCTCGTATAGACTCGCAAATGTTTATGTTCATGTGAGGTTAGTCTGATCGCGAAGAATTATTCCAGATTGTCAAGTTGCTTCAAACACTTATATTGTGTTATCTAAGGTTCAGAAAATAATTTGAAGGCGTGGATTCAAATCCTGGTGGTGCGTAAGATATAGTTTTGTCCCCAAAATAATTATGTTTCGGTTCTTAATACGTAATTTATACAATTTTTAAAGTAGTGTTTTAGAAATAACCTTTTCATATAAGAATCAATTTTCAATACATAAAATAGTTATAAATCCCATAATATCCCGCAATGATTTATCATTCCTATTTTACGTTGAACTTTTTTGATTCTATAAATGCAATTATTAATTGCTAATAGTTGCTAATCTTGTAATTATATGTATTTTTTTTAAACACGATCCAGTGTGTCTTGTATAACATACGACATAACTGTGACCGAGACTGTTTCACATGTTATACATTACAAACTTTTTTATTCTTTTTTAAACGATTTTATTCAGCTTCGATCCTCTGTCTGGTTGTTTGTAATGTATGTTTGTTTGTTTCATTTTAGCATCTTGTCAAAATGAAATAATACTGACGAAAAAATAATTATTTACAACAGTACACATTTATTTGAAACAGAATATTCGCGAGCAAGTGCGATAGTTAGAAAAAAAATTAAAGGCAAATAATAATCGCGAAGTTTCCATTCGCTCCGACGCATTTTCGAACTTATCAAAATTATTTTATAAATTCAGAACCATGTGGCAAGCATGTTCGCGCAACAATGCATTTTTCTTTAAGAAACATGAAAAGTGGTTATCTGGCTTTTATTATCGTCAGATCCAGTAATTAGTAATTTAAGAAAACTTCCCGATAAAAAATTAAAAGCTTTGTCGTCAGAAGCGATAACCCTTCTTTCGATGCCCTGATGTACCATAGGTTTAAGTGTATAAATGTAAATAATAAAAAAATCTTTATCGTTCGTGATGTTTGTAAGTGTTGTTTTTCGGATAATTTAGTTTCTCATATATCAGAACATAAAAGTGCCAAATTTTATATATTAAAAATAAGTTTCGAGGTTTTGACCACGAAAATGGATATAGTTCTTCAATTGACATTTGCATTTATTTTGTCGAATTCAATAATTTCATTTTTGGGGTTTTAGCCATAAAATCGCAAAATTTCCCCACTGTGAGCCGGGGCTAGCGTGCCCAGGTTCCTTACGCTGCTTCTATCTCTCGCGACGGGTCTATTTTAGCAGCGGGGAGGCATCCCTCTCGTCGCCTCGCGGCTCCCGAGGAATTCGTCTTCGAGAACGCGTGAAATCGATTCGAAACTATCCTCCGCCTTGTCCCTACGCGGCGGGCTGCTCCTCGAGCGTACATTAAGTTGATTACGTCCCAGACGAAAAATCTGTGCCGTAATTAATTCGAGGATCCAAGCAGCAGCCTCCAGACATGCGACTTTAATTCGCTGGAGACTCGACGTGATTTACCGTTGAAACGGGTATCCCAGCCTGTAACCGAGGAGCTCTGTTATCTCCCGAGATAATTATTTAGCACGGGCTGACGCTAGTTCCTCGTATCTTCGGCCGTAGCTCGCGCTGCCTCGGCACGGTCGCGACTGCTGCAAATGAATGTTTAAGGGGCGACCAGGCGACGGCGAATACAGCGGCAGAGGAGGCTTGTATTTGGGCCTGACACGGCAAGTGTTCTAGGGTCAATCAGCAGTGTCAACAGCGGCAATAATGGGACGGGCAAACAAAATCCGGCGCCACGGGATTACAATGTTTAACCAGACCTGATACGGGGGAACGAGCCTCCGCGTTGGAATCCAATGAACTCTGCCCAAGATCTTGCTCGTCCTCGGCGTTCCCTCGCGCTCTACGCGAAGAGAACGCTTCGGTGCATCTACCAAGCCCGCGTAATTTCTTTTCTCTGTAATGAAGGATTTTAAACATGCCCACGACCAGGTCGGGCAGGCTGAACTCTTCGAGCCCCAATTACGCCGGAGAAAGTCGTGGAAAACGGTGGACGTTTTCGCGAAGCGTTACGGCGATCGCCGACCCGTGACACAAGGCGTAATAACAATAAGTCCAGCTGAATGGAAACGGAGGGACCGGTGACCTTTCGTTGGCCGGGAGAAAGTGACGAGAAGGAGATCAGGTCCGTTGTTGGTCAGACGGGAGAGCGTGCCACGAGGCACGGGTGGTGTATTTTTAATCCCGTCCTTGCACGATAATTGCAGATTGACTTTTTACCCGATTATCGGTGAAGCCTCGATAAATCTTTCCCAGTTCCGTAAATAAACGCAACCATTGGCGGTGGAGCGTTCCTTCGTAGTTCACGAGCGCTTCAGTAATTACCAAAATCGTTACACTTCCCCTCCGCGGTCTGTATAATTAGAAGAATTGACGGTGATTCCGTGGAACGTCGCGCGAAAGTGGACCAAGACGATTTTCTAACGGGGTCGTTAGGTAATCGTGGAAGTCCCCTCGACTGCTGGCACGCCGTTACAACGGCATTTCCATAAAAATCCAATTTACGAGCGTGGGGAACGGTCGTCGTCGCCGTCGCCGGGAAAGATTCTGGGCGAGCTCTCCGAGGCTCGGGGAACTTCAAAAATTCGAAAGTAGTTCAACGAGCGTGCGTTAGCGCCATGTGTCGTTCGACCTCGTTCGCCGCCGGAGTAATTCATCGCGCGAGAGGGAGCTGAAATTAAAGTTTAAACGGCACTTCAGGGCCCGACCGAGCGATCCCGAGCGTGTCGGGGCGGTACACGCTGGCGGGTTTTGCGGATCGCGGTGCCTGGCCTGCTGTGAAATAAATGAAAATCATCAGGAAGACGCGGCCTCGGCGCCGCCTCTGTTTGCCTAAGGAGATAAATCCCCTCTCTGGCTTCTCGCTCTACTAACGGCCGCAAAACGCGCATTAAAAAGCGTAATTCTGCCGCGTTTCTAATTCCAGCGGCGAGGAACGTTGTTCGTTACGTCGATCCCGTCGCGTGCAATCCCTCGGCGAGTCGGCGGGCCTCGGTTAATCGCGAAATTAAACGTCTCCCGTTAAACATTCGTTTCTCGTTCGAAGTCCCTCGCGACCCCTGTCGTCTATTCGGCCGCGCGTGGCATTTACCCGCGGCGCGGAAAAGCGGAGCGCGTCGAGCACACTCGAGTGATAACTCACAGCGGCGTTCCGCTTTTCTATTTCGAAAAACCATTAAGCCTCGCCGGGGATATATATCCGGCGTTTTAATTTCACTCTCGGCCGCTGGTTTCCTTCCGTCGCCGGCAGGCTCCCCGGCGAAACGGGGCACCACCGCGTGAATATTCATCCCGAAGTCGAACGACCATTTTTCAGCGCCGCGCTCCATCATGCACCGCCTCTAATAAAGCGGCCAGGATTTCGCGTTCCCCTAAACGCATCGCCTCGACGATTATTACGTTACCGTTTAATTGTCACCCCCGAGCAGCATCGCGCCCCTCGTGATTTCATTATCTACCAACTCTGTCGGAGCATTTTCACGAAGAAGATATTATTACTATCAACGATCCGTGGGGTGGCATTTCTCGGGACGTTTGAAAAGGATTGCCTCGAAGGGGTTATTGTCTAGGAAAAAGTGAACGCGACGGAAATACCGATCTAACGGAATACAAGTGCAGCGGATTTGCGATGCGGCGCGCGGTGCAGCCTCGGTCAGCTTGGAGCGATACCATTGGCAAGAAACTTACGCGTGACACACGCCCGTCACTGTTTACTTATGTATGCCAGCGTACGCGCGACAGTACAATATGGGCAATCACGTGCAGAATGCAGTAACGATTGCATGCGGATGATTCGAATGCGTTTCCCTTTGGTGCATCGGTGTCTCGCGCCTCGGAGGAGGAGGAGCCTTTTGCTAACAGACTCGTGTCAAGAATGACACGATGCTCCCTTGTTTCTGCCGCTGCGGAGCTGGGATTTTTCTGACGCAGATTCAGTGGCCCGAGAAGCAAGAGCTTTTTCGAGGCGCGTAAACGGTCCAGCGACGCTGAGAGTCGACCTTGCACTGGCCTCGGCCGGTCTCGTACGAAAGAGGCAGGGAGAAAAAAGCAGCAGAGTCTCCTCGAGAGATCTTACGGTCCTCGAGAATCCTGTTACACCGGTATTTCCTCGCTGCACCGGGATAATCTGTAGAAGACGTTCTTTCGTCGACGTCTTCCCTTTGTCGAGGTCTGCTTTCCAATTACGCGCGGTAAAACGCTTAAAAAGAGATGCCTGCCTAGCTTAATTGCCATCCAGCAGTCGGTGACTCTAACTGGCGACGAGCTGGGAGCTTGTGTCTCGCGGAGAGCGGCCAGCTTTAAATCAATTTCGCTGCTCGATTATCCCCGGCTGCGGGGGCTCGTGACGACTTCAAAGCTGCCTCTCCTATGTATTCTTAAAAGGGAAGCAAAAGATCCCGGGTACTCCCCCGAGTATCGTTTTCCCTCGGACCGCAAATTACTCGCGACCGTCCCTCCCATTTTTCGATTCTCTCAGCCAGTCCGTCTGCGAGCCGTTCGATCGAATTGCCCCGAAACGCGACACCGAGACCACTTTCTAGCATCTCGGCGTGTCTCGGGTTGCCTGCGGGAGTCTCGGGCCAGGGTTGACTGAAGCTTCACGGTGGAAACTGGTCTGTCTCTGGCGGAGAAGGCTCCGCGCATTCTCCTCGCGTTTCGTGGCGTGTCGATGTCAATCTCAAGGCTTCAGGCTGGTAAACAGTGCGTACAAGCCTCCGCCGAGCGAGTACAATTTCTTTGAAACTGAAGACCAGCATTGTCCATCCACGGTCCGTTCTGGAATTATCTGAGGACGCATCGTAGTGTGCGAGGGAAACTTGCTTTCCCAACTCAGCGAATGGACTTGGTTGGTTTGAGTACCAGTGTACCGCGGAGACGTGTCTGAATTCGGTGAACTTGGTCTACTGGGTCTGTACCGAAGTCAGTGGACTATGGAGCACGTACGGGACACCGTGTAGATTTTGTGGCATTCCTTCACGGACGGATTTAAGCCTCATATGGTATTCTACGACATGCTTCTTTAGATACCCGCAGCGCATAAGAGGATTCCTGTTCCCTTGCCTTTCTCTTTCTCTGCCGCCTATCCCCTACGCATTTCCTCACAATCACTTGCAACCGATGGGCCCGCGCGGTAGCCGAAACTAGACGAACGTTAGGCATGGATCAAAGGTCCAAGAATATATCTATCCAAGGGGCCCTGGCACCCCCCCGAAGCAAAAGATGATTAATATAACCACGACTGAAGTAATTCAAGAGCTTTGTAAAAAAGAAAGGAAAACTGGATTTTATTCTGTAGATAAATTTTTATTTTTTGTTAAATTGAACTTTCACCACCCATCCTGGGTGCGCCACGGATCCCGATATTAAACAATGGAAGAACCTGTAATCTGTACACTATTTTAGCTAATAAAAACAGAAGATACCAAGCCTTTTGATTCATCTTTCGAGGGTTCCTAAAACGAGGAAGAAACGAAGGGAGACGTCGACCTTAAAAGATCCAAGAGGGTAGGAGATCTCGCCTGAACTCACCGAGGGGGTGGTGCTCCTGTGCGTCCCCGGCCTGCAGGGCGGAAGGGTCGTGCCCTTAGGGGCGGCAGAGCAGTTGCCAGAGGGCCTTTGGCTTTCCCTCCTGGAAGGTGGCGGCGGCGGCGGCGGCGGATGCGACAGAGGCCTGGCTGTGTTCCTGGGATGCTGGGGGCCTTGGAACTGCCCCCAGGACTGGCGCGGCACGTAGCCGACGTAACCGCCGGAAACGAATTGCGCGGAGCCGTTTAGGTGCGGCGGCGCCATTACCGCCGTCTGCTGCGGCTGACCGCCGTTTCGCATTTTTTGTCCACACTTTTCGCAGTTCTATCGAATGGCCCCCTCGATCACTGGGTCAACGTTCCGCGATCCAGGCGGCTTTGCTGCACCTCCCTCCTTCCTCTGCCGCGCATTTGGGGCTGCGTCCCTCGGGCTCGTCACTTCTCTAAAGGTGACGTTACTTTCTTTTATACCGAGGACGATGAGAGATCCGAGGGAATTCGTGGAACAGCAGAACGAAGTCGTCGCGCGACATTATACGACCGAAGCTGCCTGGACGATCCCGAAGCAGGGGTACCGGAGTAGCGCGCAAGTCTTCGCGATTCGTGACACGAATTGTCACGCCGTTCTCGTGGAATCGAACACTGTAGGCTCCACCTACAACCTATCAGCCTCTATCGACGTGTCGTGCGTTGTATTCCGATTCGAGCGTCGTTTCACCCGATCAATCCCATTCGCGGCTGACCCGGATTATCATCGATATCGGTTCGCCTATTCTAGCTAACTTCGTCGTGGCGTTTTTGTACGTTCCAAGCCACGGACGAATCCCGTTCTCTTTCCTCGGTGTAGGAATCATTTTTCAAGGAATTCAACGTTCTTCTGCAAGCCTGTGGTTAAACGCCGCCACTTTGAATCTCTGGTAAGCGATTCCTTGGATCGACTACGAGCTGGGAAGTTCTCTTGAGCGATTCCGAGGACCTGGCTCGCCTTCCGACCAAAGAAAGAGGAAAATTGAGGCAGCAATCTGCTCGGGCAACCGCCTCTCCTCGAACCCCTGCTTGTCCTCGCTTTTTCCCCACAAAACCTGCGCCTTCTCGCCCTGCAATTTCTGCCACCGCGGAACGGCCGCGTCTTGCGTGCCACCTTTCTCCTCTTTCCGCGAGATTACCGAGGTCGGAGGTCGGACAAAGGCGAGGGGCAGAGTGACTCGGTCAGTTTCGACAGTATGGAAGAGATTTATGAGCGATTCAAAGTGGGGCAGTTTGAAACGCCGCTCGCATATTCCACCTTTTATGGGAGTGGCCGTGCACAAAGCTTCTCGTAAAGTTCATCATCCGATAAATTGAGATATTCGCTCGTAAAGCTATCGAAAGTTACGCGGGCACGTCGCGCGAGAGCTCGCGACGCCGACTGGGAATCGCCGCGAATTATTTCGGCTCCCGATTTACAAATATACTGCCACGTTTCACGAGCGAATCTGCATGCGAGTTTTCCCGGTGAACTATTCATGGCCGTAGTTTTAGGTCAATTAAAGCCCGCGAAACGGTCCCCGCCAATTTTAACATCGAATCGTTCCGAGGGCAAAAGCGGCGCACGCTTAATTGATACGGGCGCAAGTTCAGTGCCAAACACAACACGGTCGACCGAATAAAAATAGGAAGCCCGATGGAGATAATAATCTGGGTCAACCGGGGGCAAGATTCGGTGCAGGCGCGATCAGATTGAATTTCTGTTTGCACGTGAACGAAATATCGATCGTCGCTAGTCCACCAGCCTGGCCAAGGAAAAGAGAGAGCCGCAGCCTAAAAAGCACCGGGATCGTTCATCGAACGGGCCGAGATCGGTATTCCCGATCCACCGCGAATCATTCCGAGGAAGTCACGGATCCGTCACTCGATCGCCCACTCCGTCCCCCGCCACCCTCTACCCCTCTGCACGGCGATTTAAATTCATTGAGCAAAGAGGTTTCGCCTTGATGAATATTCAGCGTAATGAGTCGACCGGTGTTCCCGATCTATCAACGTCATCCGCTGCCGATCTGCCCCGTAGATTATCCGAGAAATGGCCCCGCGAAATGAGTTGGTAAAAAGACGACGCGTCGTGGAGCGCGCTCCTTGAGAATTACGCTCGGGCGTTGCGAAAGGAGAAATCGCTAAAATATTTCAAACTAAAGGCGACAGGTTTACGAAACGGAGGAAGCATCGCGTGCCATCCTGGCGGGGTGATTTAACGATTCAGGAAAAATTCAGGTGCAAATGGAAGGAGGAAGTCTGCGCGCGAGTCGGGGACGAAAGAAATGATCGATCGGGAGAGGAGAGAATAGAAGCGTCACGCGGCTGATGATCACGCAGCCGATGGGACACGCTCGAATAATCTTCGGGGTGGCAACTTCCGGCGGAAGTGTGCGTGGAAGATCGAGTTCGCCGCACTATCGATGCTCGCCACGGCTCTAAATCACCGAGGTGAACAGCGATTAACTCTGGGTCCCGAGATAAGCCCGGCAGAAAGTAACGATCGCGTTCATTGCACCTTCCCCCATCTTTGCGATCCCCGGCACTCGCCATTCGTTCCACCTTTTTCGTCCACCTCTGTGTAATTACTATTGCGAAACGTTCGGTAAAGTAACAAGCGAAATATCCTCGAATCGGTTGTTTGGTTCGATACAAAGCGCACCCCGCAGTGGAGAAGCTCGAGCATGGTCGGACGCTCGTCGCGAAACACTCGCGCATCGAACTCTTAATTGCTTCGCGTTAGAGAAATTGCAGAAGGCGTCGCGCGAATTCTTAACACCGGCGTTACTCGTGGCGCACAAAAGCTCACAAGAGCGTGGAGCCAAAAGCTCGGCACCGACTGTTTATGAAACTGTTCAAGATCAGTTCAGAGTTTAAACGAACGCACGGCGTCTAAGATCCCTCGGTTAAGGGGTTACGTCTAGTCAGCTTTTGAAAAAGAACGCGATTTTCGGGAATTTTTTGTGGAATATCTACTGTATATTTTTTTACAACTATTCTCTTATTTTAAAAGTACATATATGGAGAAACTTTCAGTAATTTTATTATAGAAAAATAGTAAAAAATAAACGAATAACAGCCATTCTCGCGGAAGCTGTGTTGATAAAGGCGTTGTGCGGTGAGCAAGTTCCGTTAATATATGGTTCAATTCAGTAGATGAACGAAGGATTTTTTATTTTAACAAAAACTCTACTTTTAATTAACGAAAATCGAACAATTCAGACATCGAAAAAGCGTGTTTTTTAGTTAAACGGCCGCCATTTTGTCAAAAAATCAAATTTTTGAAAAACCCTTCGTTCATCTACTGAATTGAACCATATATTAACGGAATGTTTTTGAATTTTTAATTTTAGATGATCCGGCTCAGAGAAAACTTGCTCGCCGCACAACGCCTTTATCAACACAGCTTCCGCGAGAATGGCTGTTATTCGTTTATTTTTTAATATTTTTCTATAATAAAATTACTGAAAGTTTCTCCATATATGTACTTTTAAAATAAGAGAATAGTTGTAAAAAAATATACAGTAGATATTCCACAAAAAATTCCCGAAAATCGCGTTCTTTTTCAAAAGCTGACTAGACGTAACCCCTTAAGGGGACATTCTACTCTCTCGGCCGAAAAATCGGCCACTTTTCGGTGACGGTTTTTATAATTTAGTAAACACTTAATGTTTCCGAATTTCTGCGGGTATATTTTACCACTCTTGAAATACAAGAAAAAATCTTTGTTGTTTGTTTATTTCATTTGTTTGCACAAATATTTCGCAGTGAAGTTGGCGGCATCAGAATTGCTGGCGGTCGAAATTTCGGACGACTGGATCATCGGAAATAAAAAAACCAAACATATTTTTAATTCGCAGGAGTATGCTATCGCGCTTACCACGAAAGAACAATTTTGGACCAAAATTATTAAAATGGCGGTCGATCAAAGTTGGAAGTACCGAAAGGGCATTTCTTTTCTGTTTCATAGATATAAAATGTGAGAACATATTAAAAAATCTTAAGATATTTGTGCTAAGCGGGATAGCCACTAATGTGTAGAATAACATATTAAAATTTTGGATTAATTGGCCATGGAGTTTTCTTTTTATCACAACCGCCAACCAAGAAAATGTTGTTTCGAGAAAAACGCGTTTACACATACCTATAACATTGAAAATACATCGAGTTGCGCTCCAAAAATTTAGGAGGATATTGTAGAAGGTGCATTCTTCCGAATTCAGCAAAAAAAATCGAATTTTTTTAGGCCGAGAGAGTAGAATGTCCCCTTAAACGAAAACGACTTTGAACTCCTGCAACGTTCGACGAGCTTGTCCCCCACCGTCTAATTACTCCGGCATTGTTTCGCGCGTTTGGAGGCTGCTAGGAAGAACTCTCGTTTTCGGTCACCGCCGCGAAATCTGGGCCTTTGTCCCTGCAGCGAGCAGTGAAAACGTGGGAGTCCACCGGAGAGAGGCACAAAGGGGTAGCGTTACGCATTGAAACGCCGCGGATAATTGCGCGATTTGCTTCGAATTAATCATCCCGGGGGAAATTGAGGAAGAGCGCGGGGCTTCGGCGTCCAAACAAATTACGCCTCGAGAAAGCGAGCGCGCGCCGAGTGGCTCGCGAAGGCGCCCCGTCGAACGAGCAAACGCCAGCAGCGTGCTCGAGGGACACGTCACCGTGCCGCGAAGGCGACGCGAGTATGGTCACGGTGTCTTTTTAAAATGCGCGTGCCTGTCGCATGTCTCACGTTCCTAGGTCGTCCGTTACTCGGAATAATTGGGCCTCGACTCGCTGCACGTGCGTCCAGGTGATGCACGCGCTTTCCTGGCCGGCTTGGTATTCGTTAGAGGAGCGTTTAATTGTTAATCGTGACGCGTAGGCGGATGCGAAAGCGTGGCTTTATTAGGGTACGACGCGCCGTGGGATCGCAGGCCGTGGCCCTCTGCAAACGAATCTGTTCGTGGAACAAGAGAAACGCATGTTTCCAGCGTCCGTTGCGAAGCGATAGTTAAGGGGTTAGGTTACTCTAGAATTCTGAAAAAATCGATTTTTCTTTTTCGGGCTTAAACAATAGTTTAAAGTCTTAAAACATTATTTAGAAGGTCCCAGTGTTCACAAATTTTTTTTTTTCTGGAGATACAGAGCCCAAGGCGCAATCGCAAATTACGTTTTCAAACTTTAAGGGGTTAGGTAACTCTAGAATTTGGAAAAAATCGATTTTTTTGGGGTTTAAACAATAGTTTAAATTCTTAAAACATTATGTACTAAGTCCCAGTGTTCACAAAATTTTTTTTCTTGAGATACAGAGCCCAAAGCGCAATCGCAAATTACGTTTTCAAACTTTAAACACGTTTTTCTCTGAACCGTGTTTTTCAAAACGGTGTGCAGGATTGCTCGAGTTCTATTTGATCAATCCCTTTGAAAATTTACAGTTATACTTGCTATTACATTTATTAAGCATTGACGATCCTTTTTTTTAAATTTTCTAATTGTTTTGCGAAACATAAACAATAAATTGACTCATTTTTCGTCGAAATTCGAACTCTAAATTTGAAATACCCGCCATTTTGTTAATTTTTACAAACATTGAAATGTTTGATCGTCAATGCTTAGGAATTTATCATAATTAATGAAATCTTTTCTCTTTTTGTTGCTAGTAATAGCCGTTTTGTCGGAATACTGCACACCAGTTGGACATTAAAAAAAAAGGTGTTCCGGAAAATGGCGTCGTAGGGACTTAGTTTTAAACATTTTTTAAATATTGCAGCGGCTTTTGTTAGTACATATTATACTTAAATAAAGTACAAAGTTTCGTATTAATCGGTTGTTTACTTTTTTTTTTTACTGCCACTTACAAATTGCCTAGTTTTCCGCACCCCTAAAGTAGCCTAACCCCTTAAAACACGCCGAAAAGTGGATCGAGCGTCGGCCCTGATCGGTGGCGGAGTCGGGTGCATCGCTACACAACGATCCGCGAAGGGACTCGTAACCTCACCGGGCCCTTTCTCCAAGGAATCCTTCGTTTTCCTTATCATCGAACCTTCACGCTCCACATACCCCACTGCTGAAAAAGTGATGCACGCGATACTACATATCGATCAAACTGCCAAAGAAATTCCTCCTAGCAACCCGGGGAGCCGTCAGAGTGGCAGGCCTCGCGCGACTCAGCCTCGGCCGAAAGAAATTCCCCGGTTCAGCTGAAAATCGCTCCATTTCTCGAGCGACTTGGAGGAGACATTAAGCGACGCATTTCGCCGCACAATGGAAAATCGCTCGAGTTAGACGGCCCGCCGACTCGCTTCCCACCCGGGAAGAAAGAGGCGCCCTCGCGATTGCACAGAAAGCGTCGAGGGGGGAAAAGGAGAAGCAGGGAAAATTCCGACGATGCCGGGCGAGGCTCGCGCCGCGTCTTTCCGCCCCGCGGAAACGTGGCCACCGCGTAATCCCCTTAATCGTTCTCCCACACGCGGCCACCCAGCTTGAACAGGTGAGACCGCGAACGTAAGCGCGCGCGCTGGCGGACACAGGGGCGGCTTTCTAACGGAGCGAAGGCAGACGGAATCGACTACTCTCCGGCGAAACGCGGGCATTCTTTCAAACGGCGCTGCGCGTATTGTATGCGGGACAACGGGCGCCGAAAAATTAGCGACTTTCATTAGAGCGAGCACGCGCACGCGGTGCACAGCTGCATTTTATAGTACGAGCAGGGAGATTCGGGGTGTTTGGAAGAGCGTACGAGTGCGGGGTAATTTTTTTTTTTTTTTTTTTTTTTTTTTTGGTTTTTGACTGCGGTGGCAGGTAGGGAGGAATGCACCTGACGCGCGGAAGCTACCGTGTTACGGCGAACGATAACTTCTTGTGTAACTTTTGAACGGCAGCTGGCATAACGGTATCGCCGAGCGTGCCGCCTCGGGAGAAACGCTGGTCGGTGCCGCGATTAGAATTAACGTTTTCCTGGGCCTGAACCGACACCTGCTGCACCTCGATTCGGATCAACGATCGATGGTGTCGAGTTGCGACGGGCGGAATTGAACGACGGTGACGCTGATTTCTCTGCTGCTCTATGAAACGACAGTAGCCATTTTTCTATCGGCCGATTTTGTGCGGGTATGCAGGACGATGCACTAATCGACCGAATTGCAGCGGAAACGCGTTCCGAGAATCGTCCACAGCTGTGCTCCCGATTCCAGGGTAAAAAGTGCTCGCCAGAATTATCGACGCGAACGACAATTGCGCTGTAACAGTGCCTCGTTAATTCCCGGAACGGTATACTCTAATAACGCGTTTCTGCGCATCGATTACCGTCGAATGGGGTAACTTTGACCACAAAACTATATTTTAAAACCAATTCCTCTAGCGTCTATTGTATAACAGATATTATTCTCTGACAAAGTGCCTTGAGTAGCTTTAATTACCTACTTCAAGATGTAGTTGTTTAGGAGGGAGAAGGACCTTTACTAAAAATTAGATAAATGTTAAAGTGTGATACTGCGAGTTGAGGAAGAATTGGTACGTGAAAAACTTCTACCGGACAGACAACTACGGATGGAATTATAAGTCTGAACGTATTTTATAAGTATGTAGAGTACATTTAAACTCATTTTAAAAGAAAAAGAAAAATCTTCTTGTTAAACTGAAGTTCTAGGAGCTCCTGATGCCGAGGGAGTTCATTTTGCTCTACTTTTGGGGTAACTTTGACCACTATTATTTCTTGGCATGAAATTGCTATCCGTTTCCTGTTTATAAGCATCGGCCCATTCTGATGCGATACGATATGTTTAGCCGTTCTCAGCAAACGTGTCTTTGGTTACTTTGTTGCCAAATTTGAGGGTAATGGCGGCTACATACTCGTAGAGATGCATCTCCGTGGAGACGACTGTTAGGAATGAATGTGTGAACCAAGTGAATGAAAACCTAAATGTACGAATTACGAATATTAATATTCGAATTGCGTCCCTGAACAGGGATAAATAAAATTCGTAAGAACTGCTGGAAAAAGTTCGTTTTTCTGGCCACTAAAGGATGACATTGACGCACTGGCACATGAAAATATAATTAGATTACTTCGGGAACCTAACATTGATCGAAGAGAAGGGTTACATTTTGCGGTGGATTTCTCAGGATTAAATCTACATTAATGTTTTGCGTTTTTACGTTTCATTTTTCATTCTTTCACTTGTAAATCCGAAATAAATATTAAATTTTTGTACAAATGGTTATATTATCCTTTTACCTATTCTTTAGCATTAATTAGGTTTGTAAAAGTTATAACAGTGCCAATAATACTCATAAAAAGAAGCACTTAAACAATGTGGTCAAAGTTACCCCGGCGGGGGTAACTTTGACCACCTTTACCTGTCATTTTTTAAAGGGGGTTTGACTTGTTTTTTTTGTTCTTTAAAAATGTCATCCTCATCGACTTGAAATGACCTGTCTCAGTGTTTTTTCCCCATTATAAAATTTGGATTAATTTGGAAGTTACAAGGAAGAAAAGGAGAAATATTTACCAAAGGTGGTCAAAGTTACCCCATTCGACGGTATATCGCCCCGCGTGTTCGTTACTGCTCGCGAGGCTGCCACTGGAAACGGGCGCGCGTTTCGTACGGCGAGTATCCCGCGATCGAGCTACATTCGCTGCGCCAAGAAACGTTCTAATGGCAGCGGGAAAAATAGGAAATGCAAACTCGTTGCACACGGATATAACGCGCCGCGAGATATACGTGTATCAGGCGATAAAAAGAATATCGGTCACTGACTTTCGCTCGAGCCTGCTCGGAGCCAGCTACCGCACGGAATCACGATCGTTTACTAATCTCTTCGTATACACTCTGATTGCTATCCGAGTCGATTCCACCCCGAGCGGCACGCTACTGTCTCCCTACGAAACTAAGAATCACTTTTCATTCGGAGAACCACGCTGTAATACTTCTTCCACGATGTAACGCGCTAAAAATCGAGCCAGCTGCAAAATTTTCTACCGCCTCGGCGGTGCAAATGGCAGCGCGCTGAAAGGATGCGAGGAGCACTCGCGAAATGCCTAAATTTATATAACGCGGCGGAGCCAGGTCGATCCCTTTTCTCTTTCCGCGCGGTGCTAGTGAAAGTGAGCGAGCCGCGCCGAGCGGATAACCGGCGGCGGATACGCGATAAAGCGATCGCCTCGAACGAAACTCGTTTCTCCTGGCCACGCGATTCCACGGAAACTCGTTCGATTTTTCTCGCCGCGGCAGCCGATAGACACACCGGGTGACATTTTCCGGGGGAACGGCGACGTTTCCTAGCGCGGTGCCGCTGGAAAACTGGCACCGATAAGAACGATCATTCTCGAGCTTGGATTGTAATTAGCCGGCGACAAGCGATCGGGCTGCTTCCCCTTTTACGACGTAAACGGTTAATGGGAAAAACGCGAGGCGCGCAATAAAAGCCACCGTTCTAAGGAAAGCTGACGGCCTGAAAAGAATGCGATACTCGGGATCTATTATATTAGCTAGACTTCTTTTCTAAAGCGCTCGAGTTATTGGCCTGCAACTCGGAGCTGCAGCTACATTTTGAATTGAATTTTTTTAAAAGGTTTTCCAAATATGTACAAATATAGACATAAAGTTTTTAATTAATATAATTCTAGGCCTCTATTTGCTACGAGGCATCCGAAATATCGGCATTATGCGATCGACCCTATTAACAGGGCGATGATAACTGCGAATCAGTACTTTAGAGTCATTGATCCCTTTCTGGGGTCCCTGACTTCGGTAAGAACATCATTATATAGAATTGTAAGTGACTCAAATGGTGGTACTTAGTACCTAGTTAATTTTGTTTTAGTTTAGTTAGTTATCTTGTTTTTCTACTCATTATTGGCTAATTTATTTACTGTTCAGACTCTGTTTACTGCACCTGTATTGGTTATTTGTAAATCATGGGTACTTCCCGTAAATTTATTAATAATAATAATAATAATAATAATAATTTAATGCTTTCTCTTTAAAAAAAATCCCCAAATATCGCCTTCCTTTCAGGCCGTCACACTGGGGAGAACTCTTTAAACCGTCCACTTTATTGTTTTGCTTCCAACATTTTTCTTCGGAAGTTTAAACGAAAGTCAATGGCTGCCACGAATTTCCCCTTGTCCGCCATCTGTCTCGCGTGCGGGGACAAGGCTGCTTTTGCATTGCTAAGCGAGTGAACCTTCTCGCGCAGATTAAAGCGCGATTTAAGCCGCCGAGCGAAAGAGACGGAGCCTTGAATATTTTCCTGGTTAATTACCGGGGCCGAAGGAGAGCTTTTCATTCGCCGGGTCGGGCGAAGAGTTAAGTAACGACCACTTTCACTCATTTTCCATAGACGAGGCTCTCCCCTCCTGCCGGTTCGCCTCTTTTTCCATGAAAAATTCACAGGCTCGCGGTGGCACGAATCCGCGCGCGGTTCCCTAGAGCGGCCGGGCATCTTCTCACGGCTTTTTTTTACGACTTTCAACAGAAACGCGCGACTGTTTGATCGTTTCCTCCGCCGATACGCGGCCACTACTTTCCACGGAAATATTTCCTCGCCCCGCGCCGAGGATCGCTCTCTTTTTTTTTTGCCATCTCGCGAGAGGCATCGACGAGAAAAGCCGATCCCCGCCGGTCGAGGAGGAATAATTATTTCGAGCAGCGCTCTCCTCTCTTTCTTTCGCCATTCCGCGCGGCACAGATGCGCCGCACGGGCCATTTTATGCTCTGAATATCCCCGGCGGCTGCCATACGAGAGAGAGAGAGAGAGAATTAACCTACCGTGCCCGGAAGCACACTACCTTACTTATCCCGGCGACTACGTCCTGCCCGAGACGTTTCGGTCTAACCGACACTCGGCCAGAAACAATCGCGTCGACGCGTTTCTTGGTGGAGGAACCAGCCACCAGAAGGCTAGCGAGCAGCCGCACGGGGATCGTCGACTCGAGGGCACAGAAAACGAGCACTCCGCTGACATTTAAATGTCACACGGGAGCGGGCAGCACGGTCCACGAAATTCCCCTGCCACGCTGCGGGACACTTCACCGCCGTAAATAGTGGAATCGCAGAGGACCGCGGGGGCGGGGAGGTGGGACGAGCTTTGGAAGTGCGTCCGCGGGATGCACGGACGGACACGTCAGGGGTCTGATAGCGTCGATGAATCAATGACAATCGCCGGTAGGTGTTATCGTTCGGGGTGGAGGATAATCGAGCGAGCGTCGCGCCTCTGATAACATATGCTTCACGCGGACGGCCTCTGGTACGAGGCACAGGGAGCGCGCGTTTATCAAGCGGGTACTCCTTCTCGTTTTTCAGCGATCCTCGCTGGCGGGTTCGCGCGATCGACGGCTCGTTCTGCATTCCACAATCCCCGTCGCGGGGGGCGTTTTTCAAACCGACGCCGTACCTCGAAGCGTCCGCGCATCGATCACCCGACCGCGGGGCTGATGACGCTTTTCAGCTTGGGTCCTGGTACGGGCTAGCGATTTACTCGGTCGAATCGCACTGTTAGACACTCCGCGGGACCAACACCGAGGATGTACACCGGTCACTACACTCCGCACGACTCGTTCATCCCGCCGAAGCGTATCCTCACATCTCCGCGATCGAGGCAGAGAACTGGCCGCGGTTGGAGCACTTTCGAGAGACGCGAACGAAGCCGGAGCCGCTGGAAGAAAGGAACGCGGGTTTCGCAGCCAGGGCGGCTGGCTGGGCTAGCTAGCTGACCGGTTGCTTGTCAGTTATTGTCCGCGGCTGCTTTCGAACTGACACGCGGTGCAGCAGCGCGAAGAAAGGCGCGGGAGAGCCCGCTACGAGCCGCTTGCCGTGGGACATCAAACGCCGTCGGAGTAGGGGAAGCCTGGGGAACGGTCGCCGGACGATAGGGACACCCGATAGATGGAATAGAGTCGCTGATCCAGGTGCGACTTGGCGGCACGGTCGTCGCGACTCGGCTTTTCCGCGGAGGGAAACTGAACGCCAAACTTTGCGATGCTTCGTCGGAGGCTCGGGAATAAATGGAACCCTGTAGGTGGAATTGTTGACTACTCTTTCGTTTTACTGGGCTTCGTGGTTGGTTCGGTCTGATACGACGCAGAGATTTCGAGTGGGCGAATATTCATAAGCGTGTTAACCTTGATCGGAACGATAATGGGACACGCGATACGCAGAGGTTGGGCCCCTCCTCCGAGTCCTTGAAAAGGTTGAGATCGGTGGTCGAGCTTACGGATCGCCGGCCACGACGATGACAATGATTACGAAATTACACGCCGACCGGCGTACGAAAGCATGCTTTACCGAGCGTGAACGTAATCGATCGCTGATACCGTAGCCGATTCCATGCGAACGCGTGCGCTTATTAATCATCGTTCGATCCACGAAATTGGAACGATCGAGTTCAGCCCCTGCTCGACAGTCACTTTCTCTTTTGCTCGAGGAATCGGTATAGTTAAGGTAAATGTCCCAGTCCTTAAACATGGCCCAATAATTAAAAATTGAGAAGAAATTTTATTAATAATAATAGTTTTACTAATTTGCAACGTTTAAACTGTTCGAAATATAATTGCAAAATGTATTAGCTTTTATATAGATACAATTATAAGCTTACATAACTGAATAGCTATATCATACAAAAATATTATTGTACAGTAAAGCTTCAACAGTTTCAATCTCGCTTCTTACCTAATGGGCTCAAGCAAGCGAGAGAATATTTTTGTTAAGGTTGTAATTAATTATTATTTTATAATTTTTGAAATTATACAGTTGTTTTGGATTTATTATACATTGAAGAATTTAAAATTAATTGGATCTTTTAATAATTTTTTGTTTTTAATATTGAAACTGTTGCGTTTATCCACTAGTACACGGTAACATGGCACGTACCAATCATTAAACGTGTGTTCAATGGTTGTTTAACCGCGGTGTTACAGACGTCAGTGTTCAGTAGTTATAAAATTATAAATATTTATTGTACCAAAGTAAGTATTTTTTGTATCCTATATATTTACGTTAATAATAACTAGACAAAAATATAATACTGTTTAAGAATTATTAGGATAATTAAACTTATACTCGTTATAATATTAACATAACCTAAACTTTTATAATATACTTTTAATCATTTTTTAACCTTTTCAGACATAAAATCATGCCGAAGGTAAAAAAGATAAAGAATAAGAACTACAGTCAGTTGATTTCTTTTCATTAACTGATAGAAATAGTTAAATTAAATACATATTCAATAATTGGGACACTGTTAATTAATGACTGGGACACGCCATGAATTTTATTTAATTACTGGGCCATATGAACAGTTTCATGTTTTAATTAATTTAAAACTTTTGCTTTAACAAATGTAGATTCTTGTTACGTTATGTGAAAGTAGAAATTTTACGCTTTCGAATAATTATATTTAGTTATAATTTTATACTATTTAAATATAAAAAAAATTGCAATCATCTCAACTGCTTCCTTAACTGTTTCGCCATTGGGACATTTACCTTAGTCGGGGGCTTGATTTAATCGAGGCTGCGAGTGATTTCCATTCTCCCCTATTGTTCCCGTCTTTCGTATTTATTGGCGACATTCGCGAGCGAACGTTGGGCCGTGCAGAGATGCCGGGGAAATTGAAAGCTCTTGGTCGAGCGACCGCGTTGTCGATGGAAATCGAGAAAAAGGCAAGCTCGGGTCGTGGAACCTCGGCCGACGAAGTTAGCTCGGAAAAGTGACGCTTAATTATGGTTCAAAGCGAAGCGCGGAGAGGGTAACTGGATCACGAAACGCGAGTGATGCAATTTTACGGCGCGATGCGCTTCGCTTTATTTCCCGTGCGCTAAATATTTTCCCTGGAAGCGACGACACCTCTTTTCTTGTCGTGCACGCGCGTTTAGCGGCCGGCGTTACAAAAACAAGAAGCGGTAAGCGAATTCCTATGCAAATCGGCCAGGAAATCTCTTACAGGTATGCAAAATCGTTCGTAATCCGTGGCGTTAAGTGGGACGCGAGCTTTGTAACGTCGACGACGCGTGATTCCTCGAGAAAACATCGGGAGGACTTTGGTCCGGCCAGTATCGCGCGAATTTTCACTATCGCGCTATGATACACTACTCAGAGGCAGATTTAAAAATTTGGCGCCCCCAGGCTAACGAGCGAAATATCATCCAATATTTTAATTTAAGGGGGGTCACTCAAGTGAAAATGACCTACCAGTTATTTTACAGATAAAAATTTGAAAATATGTATTTCCATATTATTTTTTACGCTGAAATGAATTATGTAAGAATTAATAGTGACATTTTTTTTTCAAAAATTTAAAAAAAAAATTTCAAAAAATTATTCGATTTTAAAATCCATACCTTTATTTCTGTAGAATTGTATACAAAGACTGCAAAAAAAATTTCAACCCGAAAACTTCATTTTTGTCCGAGTTATAAAGTTTTTATAAACAGCAGATCCGAAAGCAAATTTAATTTTTTTTTATAAACTATATGAGTGTAGTTTCCATTGTGCGTACCGATTTCTTAAACAAATTATTTTTGTAAAAATGGCACGCTTTAGAAGAAAATTTTCGAAAATCCGCGAATAAGATGGACAGTTTTTCGAGCGTATTTAAAAAAATTTGTTTGCAATCAAAGAATCCGTACGTACAACGGAAACTACACTCATATAGTTTATAAAAAAAAAAAAAAAAAATTAATTTCGGACCTGCTGTTCCATAGTTACACATTCGACCAGCTCGCGTGGGGAGGTCTAGAAGATTAATTAATATATTAAAATTTATGTATGTTTTTCTATTTATTTTTTTTGTATAGTCTGTTAAGACAGCGTACTAAAGATAGATAATAAAAATTCTCTATGAAAACTGTAAATTATTCCTGAAAAAAAAAATCTTACAAATGGCTTACTTTTCCGGCCGTCACAGTGGTGTTCCCCCTTAAAAGAGCAGAGACAATTCCAAAATTAATTCAATATGGCAACTCGCTTCTGAGTTATTGCTAATTCGCTATATGAAAAAGAAGTGAATTGTTTTTAAAGTTGTCTCATGCCTCTGAGATTAAAGATTTTCCAATTTCTTTCGCTCAAAATTTGCCGCTCCCCAAAATTTGCAGCCTACTTAGCCTATACCAAAATCCACCCCTGACTCCACTAACACCGATCACTCCGCTAAACGCGTTTCTATTTCTTCTACGGATGCACGAGGCTGTGCAAGAGATGGCAGCGTAATTTCACCGCCACTTTCTTCAGACGTAACAATTACCGCGTTACGATTTCAATTAGGAGAAATAATCGAAACCGCAGGGAAAGCGACGTAATCGTTGCCCAATTGCAGCCAATGAATAGTCTCGTTTTATTCGCCATGTTTCGGCAACGGTCGCGGTCACAGTCAGTGATTATCGCTGCTGGGATGACGACAACGTCTTCTGGAGCTCGGACGAGCTGTGCTTCCAGTTTCCGCGTGATCCGACGGGGAACATTCTAATGAACGGTTCAACAACTGTAACGGTACCAGCTATTTCTCATCTACGTATAATTACGCCGGATTTAACGCGACTGCGTTCCATCTGGCGCGTCGCGCAGGAAAACTTCAACTCCAGTTCGAACGGGGACGTTCCGGAAAGCGGGCAATTTATTGCGCCCCGTGCGAGCTGCTCGTAACAATAAATTGAAGATTAATCCGTTTAGTAGGCGCGGAAAGCTGGAGTCAGTTTCCGCGTACGGATCAAGCGGAAGCGAACGTTATAACAGGAAGCCGCGTTATTCGATGCGCTATTGTTCGACGATCACGGTTGAGCAACATCCAGGGCCATCGCGACGGACATGTTTTAATTTCGATATTCTGCTGTGCCGCTTCAGAAGTCATCTGGATACATACAGCAAACATTGTTTCAATTATCGAGCATTGGCTGCGAAACCGTCGAAATCGACGCGATAGAAATGGAAATTCGTGGATTCAACGTGTAAACGAGTGCAGTCGCTGGTCTTCTGTATCGCAGCTAACTGCATTACCATATTTTGTAACGCTCCCTGTCCGAGAAATTAGAGAGGGAGCTCGGGCACGGTCGATCGCAAGGTTTCACCAGATCTTCAGAGTTTCCATGGGACACGATAGCGTTGGACCGGATCACCGGGAGTGAGAACGCTTTTTAGAAACTTCTCACAGCCCGGAGCTGTAAAGAATGTCGCAATCGATACGTCGTAATCGAAGCTATCGAAGACGGCTATCGGCTGGAGTGGACTCGGACGGCGCCATGAAATCGATAACACAGGTAAAGGGAGAGAGAGAGGGAATATAGCAAACAAGCTTGCCCCCGCCGTGAATTGGATTGTACGACGTCGACTCCTATTTTACTTACATGTGCTCACGCGAGGCTACCCACAGAGCCGTGATCTATAAAGAAATCATGATCGGCCGACAGAACACCGCGACATTTAAACTTGATCGCCGTGCTGGCGATTGAATCTAACAAAACTCTGATATCGATCCAAGGAGTAAAATTGCCTTTCAATTCTTGTGCGATGTAGAAGTTCTACTAGCCAACAGCAAGTGCTTCCAGTCCCACTCAAAACCGAGGACCTTGCACCAAGAGAGGTGCAGCTCAATTTTCGACAGTTTTTGAGTTATTTATTTATTTATTTATTTATTACGGGACAAGCCCAATTTAGACAATAGAGACAATTGTAGCCTACGTACAAGAAAACAAAGAAAGAAATAAAACAAAAACATCCAGCCGTAAAAAGAAAAAAGAAAAAAGGAGAAAATTGAACATTGCAGCTTACTTATCAATGAGTATTTTGCGCAGATTGCTCTTGAAAGTTTGAAAGGATCCGCCGAAAAAATCAATTTTGTCTGAGTATAAATTGGCAACACTGACTATCCGATTTACAGGATCACGAGCACCGAACTTAGATTTAATACCTGAACAATAAAAGGATGTCCTTCCTCTTAAAATTCTGGATGGTGCGTAGAGAGAGATATCCCGCAAAAGTGAAGGACAGTTGATGCAACTATTAACAATTTTAAATAAAAAACAAAGATCAGCGATACGCCTTCGTTCCGATAAAGTAGATAAGTTCAGAGACGCCAGTATTTGGTCAATTTATGCAAAAAATATTCTACATATTTTGGTGCACGTTCGATGCAAATCCGATAACAAATGAGCGATTTATTGCAAATTTTGGATCTGCACCCATTACTGTTTTGTGCAATATTTTTGTTTTGAGTAGCTCCAGATTTGAGAAGTTTGACCTGAGGCCGTTCTTGCATCGAACAGTACAATTTGCCCCGTGTAACGCGAATCCTGGATGGTCCACTCACTGCGATCCCGAACCTAATACACCCATTAATTATGACTCAGGTCCTCGAAGAGCGTTTAGGGAAATGAATTTCAAACACGCGCGATGCCACGCTCGAAAATTACGCGGCTCGCCGATGGCTTCTAATATGCGCGATCAATTTCACATCCCAGAGGAGCGATCGATCACCAGCCACAGGCCGATTGAAAGCTGAATTTATCTCCCGCCGAGCGGCGAGTCCATAAATAATGCCGCGGAAAAATAAATCCTCGAATTGCCTGTAAGTGCTGGCGAGCGCGGTTTGACGAGCAGATCCAGAAGCGTCCGTGGCGGATAGAGGAGCGTATTTCTCGGAGGATTTATCGAGATGAAGGGTAGAATTCGACGCCGCCGGGACAGAAGGGGTGAACCATGAGGTCGCGCGCTGGATGGCTATTAAATTTTAATGGTATCATCCGCGCAGAATGAATTTTAATACTGGCCAGGCTACACCTGGACGCAGGCAAATGCGATTTAAAATTCGTCTGGGGCCTGAACGTATTTTCCCCCAGACGACTGAACAGAGCACTGTGAACGGAGCATCTTATCATAGTTCCAGTGATCCTTCTCTGTTAAACGGCTCGTTAATCACAAAGGGGCCATCGTTAAATTACGTAAGAGTAATTTTGGCGATTTCTTACCCCGTCCCTGTTCCAGTATAAGAATTCGTAAGATTTTATATTCCTCCCGCCCTTCTCTTCCTAACGTAATATTTTTTTTTAGACAGCATTTTTTAGTTATTAAAATTCTTTTAAGGGTTTATATAATTTGTGGCAACTACTTTCCACGGAAAGGGACGATCCTCGCGTACAGGCGATCGCAGGATGATACCGAAACCCAGATCGCGAGACACGCGTGTCGAATACGCAAGGGAAGGCTTTCTGTCTCGCGTGAAAGTTATTCGGCATAAAAATGCGATTAACGGCACCTTCGAGAGCGTCGTTCACCAAGCATCCACGAGAGCCGCGGCCGAATTCTGGAGGAATGTCACGAGAAAGAAGACAATGCAGGCGGTTAACGATCGCGCATACGTACGCTTCGTTTTGCAATCGGCGAGAACTAAAATATCGTTGCACAACCGTGGCTGCACAATGGCGCGAAGTATAGCCGAGTGAAAGGCGACGAGATATCGCGAGGGGCTCGAGAGACTAACACGAGTAATCGAATGTGCGCGTCGCCGCGTTTACAGTTACACGTATATCCGTCAATATCTGCGCACACAGCCTTCGGCTGATTCGATTCGGCTTTATTTCACTAGCCTGCGACGGCGTTAATCAACGGAGCTTAATTATTCGCCGGAGCACGCGAACGCCCGAGCGAAACGAAATATTATTATATTATTATTATATAATTATATAATATATTATTACGTTACGGTATCTTATCTTTTTAAATGTATATTTTTTGGGCATTTTGCATTATTAATTAATTTCTTATCTTCAACAAATATATCAAAGGTTTGATTGCGCTGAAATTCCAAATTAAAATATATAAGGAGCTCATTTTTTATGACACATAGACTGGCTCTGTTTCTTTCTTTCCACCACTTCATATTTATTATAAACAAAATGCTCTCCGGTAAGTTTAAATTCACAAATTAATGTTTTGATGCAGCGATGGAATAAAAAATAACTAAAAATTGTAGAATTTTATGGGTGTATCGGAAATATAGTATTCTTGCGAACTATATATTTTTCTAACAGTACATAGTACACTAGACCAAAATATAGTAGAATACTTGTATATTATAGTACGGTTGGCAACCCTAGTGCGAACCGAGGCGACTCGTCCGATCCCTCTTGCTCGATTTCGTGCATTTGGATACTCGTATGTTTCATGTTGATCGTGGATGCGATTAGAGCGCACGAGATCGCGTTTAGAATTCGATAGGAGTCGTCTCAAATCTGTTCTCCAAGGCGGCCGCGATCGACGTGCTTGCACGCACGAGGAGAAAAGAATTCTTTCACGGATGATGGAGCGGAACGAGGCGACACGGAGCGCCGTGCCAGGACAAGGGTGACATAATCGTCGGCCGATCAATATACACCCGCCTTATCGAGTGTCAGAAATACGTTCATGGGGTCGGCCACGTAACGGATTTGCCCCAATTGTGTCTCGGCCGATCACGGGGACTCCGCGGCTCCCCCGCTGATGAAATTTTCGCCGTCGATTGCAACGCTGGATAAAGACTGGAGCGAGATGCCCGCCTCGATAAACTCTCCCCGTCGTCACGGCTACCCTGACATTCTAAATTATATTTCCCGTCGCCGTGCTTGATATTCCGATACACAGCGCCCTACCAGATAGCCTAATTTCCCATCGCTCGATTCGAGATCGGCGACCGAGTTCCGCCGGGCGATCGCTTCCAAGCCCGGACAAGCAAAATTCTCAAGCCGCGAGCCGAGCATTGCACAGCAGGACACCGAGCAATTTCCTTTCGAATGCTGCTTTGACATTTGACGAGATCGGGGATACTGCGATGTAGCCGCTGCTAGGCTGCGACTGTTTGGGTCGAAATTGAGCGGCGACATCGCGCCAAGACGCGAGGATTAATGAAATTTCCAAGTTCTCAGTCGAGAAGTTTCTCCGCGTCGCTGCAGAAGAATCTTTCGGGGGGCATCGAAAGTTTCCCAGATACATCCATCTTTGGTGGAAGGACGCTTGTAACAAGAAGTACGCGGCGTTTCTCGGAATCTCGGAAGAGCCCTACAGGGACACGGGAAAAGCTCGCGACCGTCTTTTTCGAGCAACGATACTCCGTCTCACGTGCCTAAACTTTTCGTTTACTCGAACGCGAGGGACGCTTTCTCGATCGTTTTTGCAACGGAAAAGGTTCTAACACAACTTCTGGCTCGGTGGTACAGTAACGCGAGACTGCGGAAACAATAATATAAATTTATTTCACGTGGCACGGAGAACGGTAGCAAGCATTTCCGCGAACGTTTGCTGGGCTAACAGAGCCGGTAAATACTGTACAGCAGCAATCAAACTTCCACGCCCAGTACTTTACTATAATTTACACGCCAAACGCTAACCTAACGACTATCAGCGCAGATATACTGTTTACTTTTGAACGATAAACTCCGACCATTTGACATGCTGCAATCACGAAAATTTCCAGCGTTTGCGTACCCATCAGGCTTCCGCAATTTAACCACAACACGCTTATACATAATCGTCGGCTCGATCCGGTGATTCCACATCGAATCACGGGACAATTAATTTCCTATCGAAAAGTCCTGTGTCCAAGTTTGCACCCAGTTGTAATCGGAAAATTCTTACGAGAGATTCTCAAGCAGAGCAACGCGGCTGCATCTTCCTTGTCACCTCGATCTTATGCAGAGATGGGCAAAATTTTTATTTAGAAAAATTTCGAGTAAGGAATAAAAGTTAAAAAAATTATTCGTCATGTGTCGAATAAAGTTAATTTTTTTATTCGTCGAACGTTTCAACTTCAGCGTGGAACAAATTTTTCAACTTTAACTTTCACTGTAGCTTTAACTTAAATCTGAAGTTAAAGTACCTAACTTTTACTTGATTCGTTATTTAAAGAATTTTTTATTTAGTTAATGCCCAACTCTGATCTTACGCGAGTGCAATCTCGATTTACGACAGCTCAGGCAAGGAGATTTACACCCGTAACTAGCCAGACAACGTATGCACCCTGGAGCTCCACCTATCGTCTAGACTCTAGAGTTTGTCATCCTAAACGGAGCAGGCCTCGATTCCAGCCGCTTGTTCGATCGCCTCATACATAATATCTGGGGAGGGTTGCGATCGTTAGTAAATACTTGATGACACTCCCTCCGAGAACGGAATACCAATGGACAGGACCGTTGCTATCGCGTGGTGTGAGTTTCTAGGAAGCTTGCCAATTTCAGCATTACGAAGCTTCCCGTATCCTCGCAGGAGAATGGATGGCTGGCGACAGGAAGAAAGGACACCGAGGTGGGATAACGGTTCAGCGAATATTCGATTTTTCCCCCGGCGGTCGCGAGAATTTCGAGGACCCAGGGGACCGTTTGAAAGGGTTCAGCTTACCACTGATCGAAACTTTGCATTCGACGCTTCGATTACGCGCAGCTCTCCCAACGGTGTCCAATTATTTCTAACGCAGCCTATAATCTTTTGGAACGACGCACAGTGTAACGAGTATATAGGGGGAAAAAATCAAAAATCAATTTTCCATTATGACACTGTTATTTACGTGTAATTGATATGTTAATCATATTTATTCACAAAAAAAAAATAATTTTTAACATAAAATAATTCATTAATATATATTTTTGTCCATAATAAAAGTAAAACAAATAAAATATATATTTTTTTAAATACATTTAATCACAAATTAATAACAAGCATATGAAACAATTATAAAAAAAAAAAAAAAATTTTAAATAGATAATAAATTTTAAATTATTCATTCTTATTATACATCTTCATCACTATCAGTTGAATCTGAAGGAATTGGAAGCTCAGTGTCTTTTAAAACTAAATATTCTAGCACAGATTTGTCTAGTTTTTTGTTTTATTATGTGCATTTTTCTTATGTGGGAGCAGTCGGGAGCAGACAAAATTTTAACCAAATTAAAGGACATGAAAGGAACTAATTGTAGTACAAAAATGAAAGAACCGATATGTTTCGTTTTTTTTTAATTCTCTCCACAATTTAGAAGATGAGACAAAAAAAAGTAATAATTTGAGCCACTGGTACGTATCCATGTCTTTAAATGTGAGAATTTTTAATTAATAAATTAATAAATAAAGCGAAAAAGGGATATACAGTAAATACTTGTTAGGAGCCCGTCGAACGGGGCTGGCGGCGGGCTCCTAACGCGACTGGACACTATTCCGCGCGGCCACTGGCGCGAGCGAGAAAACCCAATGAGCGAGCGAGAGGAAACGAAAGCCGACTCGTTCGTTTCCTCTCGCTCGCTCATTGGGTTTTCTCACTCTCGTCCGAAGGATTCCAAGAAATGGTGGGGATAGTCGCCGGGCTCCTAACGCGTGGTAGAAACGGGCTCCTAACGAGGATTCACTGTATTTTGCTTATTTTCAAAAAGAAAAGAAAGATAAGAACTTATAAATACAACAATAATGCAGTGGGTAAATATTTCCTATGTGTAGTCTGTGGCAGGTTGCGTTTGGTTATTCGACTTTGAATGTAATTACTAACCTTATATCCGTTATTTATGTTACTAAGTTATGTTGTTCCTATGCCGGAGGACTGTTTACTATCAAATCCATAAAATGAAATACAAAATTTCAAAACACAATTTTTTGCTTTTTGAACACGGGCCGTGACACTGTGCGTCGTTGCGGTGGCAACTAACGGAATCGAAATGACTTCTTTCGAGGGGGAGGAAGAAACGTGTCGGGCAAAGGGCGATCAGGAAGAGCGGGCAATTACGAGGCTGCCGATATCTCTTTCGGACCGGCCGAAAGTATTATTTACGGTCCCGAGCCGATTACCCTTAAACGGGGGAGCTTCTCTCGGATGGTCGGGCGGCGGATCATAAAAGCGCCGACCCCTGGCTGCGTTTCTCGCGGGCGAAGTTCGGGTTTTACGATGCAGACGGGCCGTGGCTGGCATCAGGAAGCTCGTAACCGGAAGATACTGCGCCGGCAAGGTCGTTACATCGTTACCATTAGACCTGGCCCCCCTGCGCTCGTATTGGGAGGGCTTCCTGTTAGTTGGCCGCTGGGGAAATGCACGTGGGATGCATTAATGGCGGCCGCCGTAAGTGTTTAATGGTGTAACTACTGGCGATCCGAAGCTGGTTAATTATTGGACGCGTCCAGCTACGGCTATCGCGCGCGTTTTTCCGCTTCTCCTCGCTACGGAGACATCCGAGCAACTTCCACTGTACGCCACTTGGTCCTGCTATCGATTGCTACCAATTCGAGCGACGTGCCCCGCTCAGTTTCAACTATCGCGCGGCTTTTGCAGAGGAAACAGGAAGCCGGGGATGGACGCGCGATAGAATCCTCTAGCCGATCGCGCACGGCTTCTTCGCCGACTCCCAGGTGGGGCGATATAAAATCCCCGCGCTTGATAAGACAACTGACGCGCGCGTGCTCGGCATACGAGGTTCTGCCACTGCAAGCACCCGATTCGCCGCGGCGCAGCTTGAGTCAACGGTCAGACGGTTTTTCGAGCCGAGCATCGAAAGTTACTTTCGAATTTCCCGTTACTTTGGAGGCCTGCGGCAGAGTTGGGCAAAATGTAATCTAATTACAAATTACAAATTACGATTGAAATGTAATTGTGTAATTCAATTACAGATTACTTTCCGTAATCGTTAATTTTGTTGACCACAATTACAATTGTAATTGCCACATGTAATTGTCTTGATCAATTACAATTACATAGTTCGTAATTGTAATTGTGCAAGACAATTACATTGTAATTGTAATTGTAATTGTGCAGGGCAATTACATTGTAATTGTAATTGTAATTGTGGAGGACAATTACATTGTAATTGTAATTGTAATTGTGCAGGACAATTACATTGTAATTGTAATTGCATTTGTAATTGTGGAGGACTATTACATTGTAATTGTAATTGTGCGGGACAATTACATTGTAATTGTAATAGTGCGGGACAATTACATTGTAATTGTAATTGCATTTGTAATTGTGGAGGACAATTACATCGTAATTGTAATTGTGCAGGACAATTACACTGTAATTAAAATTGTAATTGTAAATGTGCAGGACAATTACATTGTAATTGTGCAGGGTAACTACAGTGGAGAGTAATTACATTGCAATTGTAATCGAAATTTTGCAGCGCAATTACATCGTAATTGCAATTGTGCAAAACAATTCCATAGTTATTAAATTGTAACTATTTGATCGTAGTTACAATTGAACAAACCGACAATCTTAAAAAGACATTACCTACATAATACATATCTTTTATTTAATGTGTCTAGGAGATTGAACCGCTTCCTTTATATAGTTTATAAGTAGGTGTTCACTTGAGAGTAAAACTCGCGCGAGCAGTTCTTGATAGTATTTCTCACAAGTGGACACTACGTCCGAGAGTGACTGTCGAAGAACGACTTTTATAGGCAACACCCAAACCAATGCGGAAATGTTTCGCGTTGATGTGAACAAACTCATAAGCCGCCGCGTTTAGTAAAGTGCTGCGAATCCATCGCGGCGGCAGCGGATCCAACGCGGATCAGACGCGGCTGCCCATAAGCCGCCACGTATAAAAAACTGCTGAACCGCGTTGGATCTAGAGGTGTGACTATCGATTATCGATAGATTATCGATATCTTATTGATACTTAACGATATATCGACAATATCGTTAAGATATCGTTAAGGCGAATAGAAGCGGCTGCGGTAGAATACAGCACACTTTGTTGCAGCAACGATGCAAAGAACAATTTTTAAGACATTGTAACACAACGATACATATACATACTTATAAAGATATCGCTTTTGATTCGAAGGAATATCTTAAAACGGTAAAAAGTAATTTAATATACAAGTACGATGTAAACCAAAATAATTCAAATATACAGCCGAGCAACAGTAACAATATGTTAACAATGGGTGCACATATAAGTATAAATGAGAGTGTATGGGCAAGTTCGGATAAGAAAGTACAAAATATAAAATCAAATACTGATTACAATATTGCATCAATAAAAAACGAATTGAAAATTTAAATATTTTTTAACGATATAATTTTGAGAATAATATACATGTATGTTGTATTTATATTTATAATATATAATTTACAATATACATATAAATATACAAATTCTTACAGACAGAAACAAATACAAGATTACAGTCAAAATACACTAATATGTTGCCTGCAATAAGTTCAAATAAAAATAAATAGATTCTGAATGACTTTATTATACAATTAATGCGTTGCATTCTACCTCAGCCGCTTCTATTCGCCTTAACGATATCTTAACGATATTATTGATATACATATCGAAATATCGATAACATTTCGATATTGTCGACGATTTATCGATAACTTTATCGATAGTCACACCTCTAGTTGGATCCGCTGCCACACTGGACGCGTTGTGACTTGCTATCGAGTGAATACATAGTAATATCACTATCCGACAGTTGCTTCCGAAATACGAACCTTCACCTTAATTAATTTTTATGAAGAGGGTTCAATACTGTGGAACACGAAAGATAGTGACAAAGAGAGGTTTTTAGGTGTCCGCCTCCGATTACTTTGGTTTTTGGATATGTTTTAGAGGACTGAAAAATAACAAGTATGCTTTTTATTTTGATCCGTTTGCATATTTAGGGAGTGAAACCACCCCTCAAAGTTCATAAGAAAAGGTACAAATGTAACTGACGACAAAAACATCATGCGTACAGCAAGTTATAGCGCAAATTAAATTTATATCAAGTTTTATTCAACACTGTGTTACAATATTCTTGAAACTAACAATAGGAACTTTTGTGCCTCTTCTTATGAATTTGGAGGAGTGGTTTATCCCCTAAATATGCAAACGGGTAAAAAAAAATGTATTTGTTAGTATTTCGGCCTCTAAAACATGTTCAAAAATCGAAGCAATCGGTGGCGGACACCTAGAAACCTCTGCTTGTAAGTTCTTGCACGCCCATGAATCATGATTACGATCTCACCTCACTCTTATACCGATATCTCGGAAACGATCAACACAGATGTACCTGATTCCGAATAAATATCAAAATATTTTTATGAATATCTCAAAAACTAAAGCCGACCACCGATTACACCAGTTTACAAAATAAATAAAAAAAATTTGCGCAGCAGATCTATCTTTTTCTTATGTAAAATGGTCCCCTGATTCCGAAAATCACGTACCATCAAAATAGTATTTCTAGGGACCGGTTGACGTCCCTAGTAGTCCCTAGAAAGTAGGTATATTGTTATTTTTAAGAGCAAGATATTAACAAATACAAAATTTAATATTTCTTTCTAAAAAAATTGTTCTGTTTCTCATTTTTTGTTATTAATTTATTATTGTAGGCGGTATCATAAATGCTTTTAATTTGTTTACAATTTATGATCCTGTACTGAAATTACAATTTTTACACCAGTTTGACGAAGTCATGACTGACTAAGATGTCGGCATTTATAACAAACCTTTAAAAAATGCTATTGTCTTCGCAGCAACAAGTATTCGCCAATTGTAATCGTAATTGTAATTGTAATTGTTTTGCACAATTACAATTACAATGTAATTGTCCTGCACAATTACAATTACAATTACAATGTAATTGCTGTGCACAATTACAATTGTAATTGTGATTACAATGTAATTTCTCTGCACAATTACAATTATAATTGGGATTACACTGTAATTGCTCTACAAAATTACAATTGTAATTGTAATTGTAATTGCTCTGCACCATTACAATTGTAATTGCCATTGCCCTGCAATTACATTTGGCAATTACAATTGTAATTGTCAAATGCAAGTCTAGGACAATTACAATTACAATTGTAATTGTGCAGATCAATTACATTGTAATTAAAATTACATGTAATTGCAAATTATAATGTAATTGCTAAATGGATTACATGTAATTGCAATTACTTTTTAATCGGAATTACTTTGTAATTGCAATGAAAGTAATTGATTACATAATCAATTACAAATGTAATTGATTATGCCCAACTCTGGCCTGCGGCCGGCGAGGAATGAAAATCACGCGGCGGCGGCGGCGGGCTAGAAAATTTCACGAAGTGAATTAACAGGTCGCAGCGTAACGCGGGAGGATCGTCCCGGTCGTAACGACCGCGCCGATTCCTCTCTGTTCTTTTGAAGAGAGAAAAAAAAAAAGAGGAAAAACTGCGGGGCCGTTTCACGAATGGATGCCCCGGAACTGGCTAAACAACGCTGAAATCTGGCCGGTTGTCGTGTTTGCGAGGAACATCGGAATTTCCACGGCACGTCCACCGGTTTACGGAGCAACGATCGTTCGGTTCCACCGACCTTTCTCATGCGGCCGATTACACAACGCCTGACACTGCCACTTATCCCGTTACATCGTACCCTCTTTCCTTTCTCATTTCGTCGCTGGCTGGCTGGCTCGTCTGCTCGCTCGTACTTAAGCGCCACCATATACGGTGTAATTAAATTCTTCCCTCCGGTGCTCGCGAACTTGGTTGTCCGACCTCTCGTAACGTCCACGTGACTCTGGACACTGCGTATGCCCGAACTTTCGGCAGAGAATCCCGGTTGGACCGTCTTCTGGATAGCTCAATTTCAAAGTCGATTTCCTCGAAAATGAAGCGCAATATGAAAAAAGTTTATCCCTTATTATCGGCTTGTTTACTTGTTTTAAGTCGAAAAGAAACAGTAACGTTTTTTGATATCGCGCTTCATTTTCGAGATAATCGACTTTGAAGCTCTTAACGTTGCGTCCAGTCGAGTAGGTATAGGAAAGCCTGCGTTTAGAGCGCTGGTCGTCAGCTTTAGTGAAATTTTATGGTCCACTTTAGAGGAGATGCTTCATCTAAAAGAGATTCAGCGCTCCATGCCGACGGACTCTTTTTCTTGGCGAAGGATACCTTCAGTGTGACCGCTGCTTCATGTTCATCGATCGAGCCTCGGCTGGCTTTTAACAAAAACCTCCCATTTAGCTGGCTCTGTCGCCAGGCCAGCATCCAGCGGGGCAAAAATTGCTCGGCCTTTGTCCCGGGAGCAGCCAGCAGCGTCCGTGGAATCGATTATGAAGGAAAATTGTGTGCAGGCTACTCGATTAAATGCGGCGAAGGAAAATAGAGCACCGAGTCCTAACGGATCCTCGAATATCAAATGCACCGCGCGCTTTAAAAGGCCGCGCGAGAGCCGTGTCCTTTCTAAACGTCGGCGCACATGAAATCGATTCCGTTCTGTTTGCGAAATCCTTCATTTCCTAGCAGTTAATAGCCAGCGAATGAATCCCGATGGGGATCGAGGAATTCGGTAAACACCGGGGGGGGGGGGGGCCGCGTCAAAATTCGCCTCGAAATCGCTCGTCAAATATTCCCTCGACGCATCGATAATCGTTTTCGAATCTCCGGAAATGGCGACCGATGCCGTGTCATCTTCCCTTCGGCCCCTCCGCACGGTATTTTGATTTTCCGTTTGCAAAAGCGAAACGGCGGTCCAATTTGCCCAGCATTAACGGCAGTTGCGAGGACTTAAACGACCGGCCGGTGTAATCGCGCTGATTACCACTGACTGGGCTTCTGTCCACTGATTGCCCAAGCATAACCGTGCCATCGCAAGCAACCAGGGCTGCTTCGAAAACGAGGGAACTCGTGCCGAAGTTAAATAAATATATAAATCGGTCGGTCACTGCACTTATAGAATCGCAGTTGGCGCAATAAGAACCTTTGCCTCGCCTAGGCATTTCTGTGTTATTCGTCTGTACTCAATCAACAGTATATTATTGCGTTCTTTTTATTTTATTTTACGTGTACCGTATTGGGCTTGTCCCGTTTAATAAATAATAATAATAATAAATAAATTTCGAGTGGAGAGCGTTAATATTAAACGCACCAATTCTTTCGCCCAGCACATCCAGCAGGCGATTGAATTACAAAGCTGTCAATGCTGAGTCGATTAATTCAGACGATGTTCTTTAAACTTTTCATTCTCCCTTGAAACTCCCCAGAGTGATTTCTTCTACTGCCGTAGAAGAGATCTTTCTCAAAGTCTTGCGGTTCACGTAGAGACCGCGTTGCGGGCTGAATACAGCCGAGGCCAAAGAAACGAGCAGCCCTTCGATTTTAAGGGAAGAATAGAAATTTATTGGGCTCTCTTGAAAGCTCGCTATTTCTACGAGCATCGAGCTTATCGATGTTCCTTTGTCCATGTCCAACCTTCGACCGTCTCTCTTTACACTGCACTGCAGCACACTTCATCTTCCTTTCTTTCGATTGAAATTATGGGTAAAAATGGCTGGGTCAATCTACTCCTTTCTCTTGAATCCTTGTACCCCCTGGAAACACTACGGAAGATTAAATCGCCCGTTTCTCCGGCTCATTAAGTTAGTAAATGAAGATTACTGGTGAACGCGCAGGCACTGCAAAGATCCCGGAAAATAGTGGACTGTTACGACGAAAATGCCGCAGGAAAAGGGTCGACAACATGAAAGGGTTGTGTTCGCTCGATACAGGAAGGGGGTGTCTCTCAAGAAAAAGGAGCGTTAATCCACTTCTCCTCGATCTATTTAACTGCCTTTGTTCCACGCCACGTAGAGACACTTTCACCCTTCGACGGTCGCGTTTAATGTTCACCCTTCTCCCTTCTCGCACCTTCGCCGACGATCTCGATAGGGAACGCAACAACCCCGCGTTCACGGTGCGAAAATAAACGCCGAACACTCTGCAGGGTCCACGAGTGTCCCCGGGCGATGGGAGCGCGTGATTTGCAGACTTTCAACCGGCGCCAGAAACAGCATCGACCTGGATCGCACGCGGATCGCGCGAGGGTGATTTACCACGGGGATTTGGTTCGCGATTGAAGGATTCGGGGCTGGAAATGATATAGGCACGCGTCCAACCGGATGATAAATGGCTTAATCTACTAGGCGATTTATAGCGTTTCGAGGGAGTCCTTTAAACACGTTCGGTATAACGAACGGGGGGATACTTAATCCGACTGCATCGTTAATGAGCACGTTTGCTTCGTTAACGCGCTACGTTCTCCCCTGATTATGTCGGCGTAAAAAATTTAATCAGAAGTTTTCCGCGGGGATTAGAAGCCGATGGAGATTGAAATCCTCTTTTTGCTAGGCAAGCAACCGGCCGAGACAGAAGGTACAACGATACTTTGCAGCGTAATCGCGTAAGGGTTCGTCGATTTCGTCCCTCTAATGAAAAGACCGGGCCAAACATTAAATTACGAGGAGTAATCGAGCTGGGTGCAGATAGTGTTTTGAACAACACCGAAGGAAGACCCCATCGAATGCAAACATTGGGGCGACGGGGCACACGGAGACCCCCAGACGATGGACAGTTTAATCTAGTTGTTAATTTATAGCGTTTCGGGCGAGTCCTTTAACACGTTCGTTATCAGGGCCGAGCAACACAAAGGACTTAATCTCGCTGGGTTCATTTGCATGCAAACCTCTTGGAGCGGCGACTGGGGGGGAGGGCCGAGACGTACAGGCCCCGATAGATGCAATTAACTTATTCCTAGTCCTCCACCCTATTCTCCGCGCCCTCGAAAAATAAACCGACCATCCACCAGCAAACAGGATGCAAATCGCGCCACAGGGAAATTACTTGAAAGGGGCGAGGGAGCAGGGGGGGGGGGCAGAAATTCAAGCACGGGGATGAAAAACAATCGAGCAAGTTTCCCCAGCAAAAAGAGAGCCACGCTGGACGAATATCGATAGGCCGCCTATCGCCAATCCACGACAGAAATTGAAGCGAAATTGGATCGCGAACTGATACCGTTCGCGGGTATCCTATCAGCGTTCGTTCCACACATGGGGTTTTAAAAAAGAAACTAAATAATTAGTCGGGGAGAGACACAAAGTTTATAGAAGCACTTTGGAACCGTATACGATAGGGCTCTAACGAATATTCGAATAATCTAAGTATTCGAATATTCGAATATTCGAATACCACAGAATTCGAATAATTTCTTCAAATATTCGGATCTTTCGAAGTTATGATTGCACCGAATACCAATCTGAACATGAGATATTTATTCACAGTTTATCGTGAAATTCTTTTCATATTGGCCTTTACAATTATTTGTTTCTCAATCGATAAATTTTTAACTTTATTAATCTTTGGTAAATTTATACATTTTGAAACGAAAACAACCATCAGTTATTAGTATTATTTTTATAATAATGAGTGGACAACCCCGACGGAATCGGCCAAGGGCCCTCTCCTCTAGGCCCACCCGTGTCCCATCATAAGCGGATGACAAACAGTATAAGCAGACTTTTTTGTAGGAAGCTAAAACCCCATAAACGATTTTGAGGAATTATAATATTTTTATTTTTCCTTCGTTACTATAACGTTATTTTTCTAAATTTATAGAGTATTATTCGCTTTACAGACACCATCTTACTAATTAATAGCAATTTTATTCTTTCGCAAAGAAACGAGACCGCGGTATGTCTATTGTGCGACAGCCTCGCACGAAATTATTGTTTTCAGAAACGAAATATTAAGGATTCGAAATGTGACGGGGTTTATGATGCGGGCGTGATTTCTTCGCTATTTTTGAGCTTAAGAATTTAATTTGGCACCATAACCGGAAAAGACTCCGTCACTTTAGTGACAGCTTATGATTCAACAAAATGAAATATTTTAAATACCCTAGGTCCCTAAATTTAAATAGAATTTATACTTTTCGTTGCAAAATTCATAGAACCAATGATTAATAAAATTCCAAATTTATCGTTTGAAAAACAAATAATTGTAAAGGCCAATATGAAAAGAATTTCACGATAAACTGTGAATAAATATTTCATGTTCAGATTCCTATTCGGTGCAATCAGAAATTCGATTGAGCAGAAGATTCGAAGAAATTATTCATATTCGAAATTATTCGAATTATTCGAATATTCGAATAGTCGAATAATTACAGCTCTAGTATACGACTGTCACAATTTTAAGGGAATAACAAAGTTTAACGTTACGATGCATCCGAGAACGATGCCCTCGACGACGTCTATCTTCCGTAGCTCGAATAACGTTGACCCATTTCAACTTCAAACACGGGGAGCCCGCGATTCCCATATCTAACTCAAGCACACACGGAGGGAAATTGAAACTGGAGCGGTGCGTTCTAACGAACTGGACGAGACGAAATCAACCGGCCTCGGCTACGAAAGACGCCGCTCGGTGAAAGAGGGGATCTTGGGCGGAGCGATCGAGGCGTAAAATAAAAGTGAATTACGGCGGAATTAGGGATGCTGAGTAAAAGGTGATGGAAGAAAAAAGAGGGGAAAAGGGGAACGCACGGGAGAAGAGGAGAATAAATTCGGGAGCGACGCATCATCCGCATGGCGAGACGCCACCGTCCGCGTCAGCGGAATCGTCGCGTTTCCATGGGATTTCTGCGCCGCCGAAGATAACTCCCCTTTGCGCCGCGAATGGCGGCTCCCGTCGAGCGGAAGGATTCTTCTTCTCCCGGCGACGCGTTAACCGAAAGGAGCAGCCGACGTTTTGGCCGCCGGGAGATGAAAATCCCGTCGAATCGTGCCAAAAAGGCGCCACTCTTCCCAGCGGAGTTACGGTTCGCGGCGTCTCGTTTCCCGTCCGCGGAGAAAGGAACGCGGGGATGGAAAATTAGTGGGACGGGAGAGCGGGCGAAATCGCGCGGAACACGTCGGCGAAAAATACATCGCCGGCGAAAAAAAAAAATATGGAATTTGCGACATCGCTCGAATCGCTCGGAACGGTAACAACCTATTACAAGCTGTTGGCGTAACACGCCGCGGGTGAAAAATTCGCCTCGCCCCGTCGAAGCCGCGTAACGGTTTTTAACGCGATTTCAAGTATTACCGGTTCCAATGCGTTTCCCTGCGCACGCTTAATTGCAACCGTTCAACGAGATTACTGTCACTTCGATTAATCGAACCGGGACTCGTTTCGACCGGAGAGCAACAGGTGCGCAGGCACGCTGGATTTGTGTATAATATTAAAGCATCCGAAATGACGACTCGTTTGCTATCGTAGTTCAACCCCTAATACAAGAGAATCGCGGGAGCGAAGTGACGAAAGAGAAGTACCGTATCGCTGTAAGCTCGCTTCCTGAAAATTATTCCACAATTTCAACACTTACCGCCCTCGCGTTGAACGCCTGGTTCAAGTTGGTGACGTTATTGTTGACGTGGTTGCTGTTGTTGAGATTGTTGCTTGTGCGGTTGGAATTGTTGTTGCTCGAATGGTGGTTCGAGTTGTTCCCATTGTTGTGCTTGCTGTGCTTGTGCAGCACCATAGCGACGAACATTTTGGCCTTCTTCCCCGATCGGTCGGTGGGTAAACGATTTATCGTTCTTTCAGCGCTCCGCAATCTCATTCGTCGCCACGGTGCATGATACGGACGAACTAAAAGCCCGTAACGACACTCGTGAGCGTGGAGGATTCGTCATGAGTGGTTGGGGAGTGAGACGAAGCGGGAAGAACAGGTGGATGGACAATTCGTTCTCTTTAAACTCGCAATCAGTTCTATGTATATCACCGTCTCCGTGCCTCTCGCCATTGTCGAGCGTAATATCGTGATTTCGCAAAACGCCCTCCCCGCGACTGGGACCCTCGCAATATCCCCGCGGAGAGCGGACAATTTCCGCGCCGTGAAATCTAATCGTGCCCGTCGCGACGGCAGCTCGATGGGAAATTAAATCTCTGGGAAAACGATATTTCTCGAGGACTGTCCGCCGTGACGATAAATCGCGGTTCACGCACGCCCAGCTCGTTAATCTCGCGGCACGACAAATTCAAGCCTCGTCCAATTATCGCCCAAGTTATGGCCGGGCACGAACAGAAGCGATTATCCCGCGAGACGCGACACTTGTCGGACGCCCACCTACTATCGCATTATCTATATTATAATGCGCGATCGCATCGGTCGGATAGCTTGGCGATACCGTTGCGCCGAGAGGTCCCGCGATCCGCGACCCTGCTCGCTCGTCTTTTTACCGTTTCCGCGCGAAACCGACGTGTCCCCGTCGTTTTGCACGTGCGAGCGTCGAGCACGTGAAGAACGCGACGGCCGACGGCTCGTATTGATTCGTTATAAATAGTCAGGTGCAGCGAACTGCGGCGTTTCTTCGCCGCCTGTTCCTTTTGCCGTCGCTTTCTCGAACCGGGAGCGTTCCTCCGGTCCGGATAGACGGTGAATAAGTAATAAGTGACGGAACGGGGGTCTCGTTTCCGCGTGAAAAACTCGTGGCAGGGAATTATCGCCGAGCGTTTCATTCGATTACCGTCCTCGCAAACACCTGGCGTCGCGGGCCGTCTGATACTCGGCGATTCGAGTTTATCGATCCCCCAGATGAGTGCACGTTTTATTGCTCGTCTGAAGTAAGAGCGTCCTTGTTGACGGCTCGAAGGAAACGTCCGAGAGCGAACGCGTTGACTAGTGTCACCGGCAGGCATGAATAAAGAATGGTATTCACCAATTGCGCTCGCGTCTGCGGGCGCTGGGATTGCGCAAGCGGCGCGACAATCGTCATAACAGGTAACGCAACGGGGAATCGCGATAATTGGTGTCCGAGAGGTGCGTGGCGGTAGCTGGGGGTCGGGCACGACCCAATTCGATCAGAAGGCAATGTTCTGGCCGCAATTATTACCCAGGGGCTAACCGCGTTAGGTCGCCGGCAGACGGGACTGCAACCTGCTGCTGTCCCGCTCGTGTCCGTCCAGCGGCAATCCGACTTGCAATAACTATTCCAATTAACAGTAAACGCCACAGGCACACCTGCTGGCCTCTGTGCTGGAAAATAGAATCGCGCCAGGTTCATCGGCACCGATTCACATCCCCACGGGGCCAGCTGCCAGTGAATCTCAGGCGAAAGATTTTCACTGAAGATTCGTAGCGAAAGGTTGCGAGAGTTTAGCACCGGGGGAGGAGCTAGGGCAGGACTCTCGACTTTCAGATCCTTTTCAAACCGATAAATTACCGCGCGAAAACAAGTACTTTAATCCGGAACTCGCGGCGCCTGGAGTTTCGATAATTGAAAAGTTCCGACGCCCAACTTCCGAGGGGCATTCCGTTTAAACAGCGGCCAGGCTACAAGACAGAAATTCAACGAGGTAACTTCGTTAACTGGCCCCCGATCGGGCCGGAAGCAACCGCGGATGGATTCTGTTACAGGAGGGAAAGGTCCGGCTACGAATGGACCCTGCATCCTGCGTGCATCGGCGATAGCAACTTTTCCAATTACCAATAAATCCCGACCAGCGGAAGCTATTCGACGGAAAAAAAGTGCACGCTAGCCGACGCGGAAGCGGCCGTTCGTCACGCGAAAATGGCACTCCCGTGTGGACAGAATTCCGATTCGAGGCACACATTTATCATTTTTTACGCCTGCAGAACGTTACTGTCCACCGTTCCTAATCGACTGGGAGTGGAGTTTCACCAAGTAGAGTGGTCAAGCTTTAGCATCCCTTAATGAACCACAAGTGGCCATAATATTTCATGGCGAAGCAGTTCAAGTCCCTCATTTTTTTCAAGGGAGAGTCGAACCACCAAAAACTGCGGCCATAAGGGGAGCCAGTGGTTTTACGGGGCGAAGAGTCGTGGAACAGGTTCGTCCTGGTCGTCGAAGCACGGCTCCGTGACGCGAAATCTTGCCCGTAGTAAGTTAATTTCGAGTACAAGGCTCGCTACAGTATGGCCGCGCCGTGCTGGCACGGTAAATTCTGCGTTTTATAGCGTCCTGTAAATTATCACGGCGAATTCGTGAAACGCATTAAGCCCGGCGGAAAGTTCGCGGGATAATTATTTCGCGAGCGCGATTACGCGCGGCGTGATAAATAACGGTGTACCGAGAAGCGTTTCGAGCGCAATTTTATGAATCACCGTCTGCACGCGAGCTTTAGGATTCTTTTTCAGAAAATTAAAAGCGACTTCAAAAAAGTAAAAATGCAGTGAAAAGTAAGAAATCAGTTTTTTCCTTGTTTAATCTATGACGGCGCCTCATCATTTGCACTGTGTAAATCTGGCGTTTTAAAAAAACTGAGAGGCATTAGATTAAATTAGAAAAAAACTTCGGTTTTAATTTTTTCTCAAATTTTTTATTTTTCACTTCTTTGTTTTTTAACTTGTTTAACTACCGTGTCGATTTTGATAATTCTTTCTCCACGACCTGAGTTGATCGAAGCTAAACTAAATGCAAAAAGTTTCACGAAAATCGGTCCAGTAGTTACGGAGATATTCGCGGACAAACATAATTATTATTATTATTATTATTATTATTTCGTCTTTATTACTCTTTAGTACCTATACATAGGTACTAACATACAAACATACACATCGAACTGAGAACCTCTTTCTTTTTGAAGTCGGCTAATACAGAATGCTCCCTCCAGTTCTCGAAATTATTCCTCCTCGATTTCTTGATCGAGACCGTCTGGTCATTCAAGGTAGCTCCCTTAGCCCTAACATTCAACAACACCGTCCGCATTTCTGTTAAGGGAATCTATCCCGATCCACCGGGTCGAAATTTGGACAAAGGTTGATTCCGGTTGGCAGGCAGGCGCGCGTAAAGTTTCCTAAAGAGAACTGGATGCGCTGCTCTCTAAAATAAGCCCGAGCAAGGACAACGACTACCAAGGCGAATACTCCCGCGCTGAGAGTTACTTTCTCCCTTTTTCTGGCTCTTCCACGTTATCCTACGCCCCACCGTCTGCGCCCAGGTATTCTAGCGAGTTCCCGATCCCTTTTTCATCCGCGCGGATCCGCGCGCCATGGAAGCGGCTTTCCAGAATGCGAATAGCCCGCGCCGTGGAATTACGGGAATTATTGTGCGTCGATGAATAGCAGTGTCTGGGGGAGGAACGTCGGGATAGACCCGTCGTGTACGCGGTAGGCATATCGTGGAGCGTTAGGTCTGGGTTAGATAAGCTAAACGCACCGGAGGCCCTGCCTAATCTCGAAATGCACGGAGCAACTTTATTATAAAATAACTGCAAGGTGTTTGCATGGGCGCCGTTCTATCGGCCGTTGGTATCGCTCCCTTCAAAGCGGTCCATGGATTTCCAATACGAGCCGGTATTGTTTCGCTTGTGGAAGCTGCTCGAGTTACCTATTCCGCGCGGGAAGAGACACCACGAACTCGTGCGAGAATATTGCCAGCCAGCTTGCTAGCGCACGGATTCAGGGTATATCGGGATCAAGGGGATGGAAATATTGGCTAGGAGGCACGGCATTCTTCTCGCGATACGTCCGAAGACAAATGGGAATATCGCGTAAGAGTGTCTCGGATTTGCTTCCGACTGCATTCGGGGGGAAGGTGTTATTGGATCAGGACGTCCAAGATTGCATTCGTTTCACGGTGCATATCGAGGGAGACACAGATCGTATTTCGCCTTTATGCATGTCGAATATGCGAGCCCGAAAGTGCCTTCGAGAGTCCTCCAAATGCCGTGGAATCGTTGGCTCGTGATTCGTTAAAGGAGCACGCTGAGACGGAGCGAAACGCGCGCGAGGAATCGGCTTTGGAGGAACGCGATTGTGCTCGCGCACCCGAGTTCCCTTTCTCGTCGACCTTGGGCCCCGTCGCCTTGAAACGGATCCTGCGAGCACGCTGAGTTATCTTGCAACTCTTTCCTGGCAGCGAAAGAGAAGCAGCGGGAGCGAAAGAGGCTCGCGGATGCATGGCGAATAAAATATCGACTCGTTAAAAGAGACTACGCTCCGGGGCACGGTGCCCGGATCCTCCGCTGGAATTTCGCATGGCCAGCTAATTCCCAGCATCGATAAGACTCGTGTAATGCTAACGTTGGCGGGTACAGTGCAGAGAAATTATTATTATTATTATTATTATTATTATTATTATTAACGGGCAAAAAACCCTTTAGAGTACATAGTATTACAGAATAAGTTCAATGAAATAAAAGTATTATTATTATTATTATTATTATTATTATTATTATAAACGGGGAAAATCCCATAGTTTACAGAAAGTATAAACCCGAAGAACTAATACAGTCTCCCTGATTAATACACATTAATACAAATTGTATTAGTATAATACAAACTTCCCTGTACACCGGTCAACCGGGTACAGGTACCGAAACGATTCCTCTTCGACGCGAGCTGAGGCTCCACTATCCTCCCTTGGAACGAAAACTCCCGGTTCCACGTTGCCCTTCGTTAATTTGCAGAGCACGACGCTTTGAGAAACCGAAAAATTTGCGCGGCAGAAGGCAAAGGGGAAAGAAGGAACTCGCGACAATGCCGCGATTCTGTGAAAGCAAATTCCGCGACCCGGCGGACGGTCTATTTAAACATTTCGTTGCCGCCCGGGGCGGTAAGGAAGAGGCAGTCGACGGGGAAAGAAAGGACGACGATGACAAGAGAGGAGGAGAAGAACAGAGGCAACGGCGAACAAAAACTGCCGAGTCCTCGTCGACGTCGCGTACTCCTGATGCACACGAGGGGGGGTCATATTCCACCTGCTCTTGGAACGTGCATCCAGTGTTACGTGTCCATTTACATAAGCCGGTGTGCGTGTACACGCGTGTACGTGCACACGAGGGGCATGAGCACGCTCCGATACGGATGAGCCGCGTGTATCTGCGCAGCCATCGTTGCATACGCGGTGTCCAGCTTCGCCGGGCGAGTGGAAAAAAACGGCCGACAGAAGGGAAACGCTCGGGCCAGACGCGGACGAGCCGCGATTCATCGCCGACCGAGGCGATGGAGCATCGAGGTATTGAGCAACCGCTCGGCGAAACTGCGGCATACTTTCGGCGAGCGAGGAATTCGTAGCGAATCGGCGGAATCGATGCCCGATAGCGCGATCCTCTCCGCGTAATATCCACGAAAGCGGGCCGACAGATTTGATAATGTGCACTTCGTTAGCCGCGCGTAGTTATACGATTAATCGCAATGGCGTTGTTTAATATCGAGTATAACCGACGCGGTGCTGTCCGATCGGTTGCATAATCAGGTCAATTACGGAGCACTTTACGACGATAGCTGCTCGTTTCGCGAGCGTGGACATAATGGCGATGTTTGGTCGGTGAAAAAGCTTGCACGAGGGCCAACGAGGCCCTTCCAAGGTCTCGTTATACAATCGCCACGTTAATCTCTATCCTCAGCCAGAGACAATTGAGTTATGCAGAGAGCTACCAACCTTCAATGATCTGAAATTGAGTAATTTAGTTTCAAGATTTCTATTGTTAAAGAAAAGTAGCGAGTATATTTTATTTCTTATTATTCTTTTGCAATATTTTTTGATGGGTTATTTAATAGTGAGTAGCTTTTATTTTTAAGCGTAAAGTGGAACTGTGGCTTACAAGGGGACACTAAGGTCGACGGGAAACGGATTTTCCTGAACCTTGCAGTATTTGCAGGTGTCGCCTCCGAAGTTAATTTGGCAAAGCAGTAGGGCGCGCTTCTCAAGATTTTCCGAGAAAATTGCATTTGAAAATCGAATTATTTTCGCAATTAGCTTTCTTCGAGTTTCAGTTTTTTTTTTACAGTGTGCAATTTCACCGTAATAATAGTCAAGTTTTTCGTCCAAACAACTGACCATATCGTAAACCTAAACGTTAATGAAGTATGTTTTTCGGTAGACGTCCTCAGAAATGCGTGCTCTTGTACGAATGCTTCGTTTATAGTGTGTGCTAGGTGCCGCAAAAATTATGGTTTTCCATGCTTTTATGATGAATATCACCCTGGCTCGTGTCATACTAGCATGTCAGTAAAAAAAGGGAAAGTAAAAAAAAAAAAAAAAAAAACTGAAACTCGAAGAAAGCTAATTGCGAAAATAATTCGATTTTCAAATGCAATTTTCTCGGAAAATCTTGAGAAGCGCGCCCTACTGCTTTGCCAAATTAACTTCGGAGGCGACATCTTCAAATACTGCAAGGTTCAGGAAAATCCGTTTCCCGTCGACCTTAGTGTCCCCTTGTTAGTAGTTTTAATAATTATATAATGTAAGAGTGGTTCTACGAGTTGGTAATTTTTGCAAAATAAAGATCACTAAGGATCCGTACTGTGTTTAGCTAATTTTTTGTCATTTTGAGGGTTATTTGGTTTCTGCCTAACTTGGCCCAATGGAAATAGAGAATCAGCAGGAGGCTTCGTACCCTCGTGCCATTAATAATCTATTTCACCCTGAACTAACTGCGCGACGAACTTCCACGAGCCGGCCACGACTGCGATTGCTTTTGAAGCAGGTAGCGAGTCGACCGGCTTACTCCAGACTTGGTCGATTGAAAGTCAAACGCGCTGGTAATCGAATGTCCGTCCCCGGTGATCGGTGGCGCAATAAGAGAGGACACCCTGTACGTGCGTCGTTGGCCCGGTGCACTTCCTGTGCAACACGCCGGCGAACATATGTGGCGCACGTTCGTGCACCCCGCACACGTGACACACGGTGGCCGTGATTCGACAGCACGCGAGTCCGCGATTACGCCCATGGGCAAATGCACCCTGTGCACTCGCTGGCCAATAAACTAACCTGGCCGCGGCCGCGACGAATGCTCTGACCTGGGGATGCACGACCTCCTGGACAGCCGGTACGCGTCGCGCGCATTTTACGCGAGCAACGCGTGAAACACGATTAACCATCCGTCTGATACGAATTAATGCGAGCCATTCAATGAACTCTCGACGCGACACCCTCGACCAGACGTCGCGACGTCTCTCTCCCGGTGGGATCTCGTGCATGAAAATGATACGCCCACCTCTGTCACACTGTTGCGCCCTTGAAGCTTTAATAATAAAAAAAAACACTGAGTCGAGAATGAATGGATCTGTGACCGTTGCTAATAGTCGTAGATACAGTTGGATTTAAAATCGACGACAAAGTTTCTGTCGGATCAAGAGAGAGCGTCGCACAGTGGGGCAAACGCGGACAAAAATCCAAAATTTAAAGTTCGTATCTGGAAAAATTATTATTGTATTTTATCCGTAAATAGTCAAGGAATAAAAACCTCTTCCCTTTTTCCAAAAGCAAAATGTTATAAAGCTAGAATTATCAAAATTTTCCTTTGTAGCTATAATTTATTTTGTCCTTAATTATTATTTAAAGCTTGTTACAGCCTATCTAGTTGGTCAATATTTTACCACCCGCACTTTTATACTATAAAAGTATCGTTTTGTAACAGTAGCCGCCGCATAAAGGTCATTAAATGACCAAAACCGTAAAAAAACTGAATAACTAACGCGTTATCTCGCTTTAAGTTGCCGTTAATGGATTTAATACCGGGAAGTATCAGAGAATATATACCTAAAAATTTATTTGCACTTTCTTGCACATTCGGTAGTTATTGGAATTTATATGGGATGCTGATGAGCGCTGGTCAAGGCGTAGCGCGTGACGCAGCTCTGGAATTATTAATTTAATTAGTTAAGGTATTGTTGTAGAGGACTATTAATATTTGAAGATAATTATTTTTTGTATAAATAAAGTAAAAAAAAAGGTTTACTTATTTTTAACTTTTGCTGTCCCAAAGTCCTATAGACGACCAAATGGTAAAAAGTAAATATTGGTAAAAATTCATTCTGAATCGAAAGAAACCAATTGCATGTCGATAGGATCATTAGTTTAAAAAATATTGAATTTTGTCCGCTTTTTGTCCACGTTTGCCCCACTGTGCGTCGTTTGATCGAATCCTCTTCCGTCTCCCGTACCTCGGATTTCGCGCGATTTCCTATCAAAGTGGCCCGGAAAATCGCGTTCAAATAGACTATTTCCGAGTTGCCTGTGCTACACACTCGCCTCTTCGTGTGTTAGGCACACTTCGTGCCCCTGACGAATTCGATTAACGCCGACGACTGGATGAACCCGAGCCAACGAGAACGGGAACGATGCTACTGCTCGTTACGAGGGCCATTCGAAACATTTTTTTCTCGCCACGGCGATTTTACCCGATGCGCCGTGGATTGTTTACTGGGCCACTTCCACCACTTCTGCTTGCCCATCGATATTTCTCGACGGTGGATCCTGCAGCAATTCTCGTTACTTTACCATTTCAATGTGGACCGTTGGCGAGATGTAAACTCACGGTCTGCAGTTTCAAACCCTCGGTACATATCTCTACAGCGCGATAATCATTGCGAAAGACATACGGCTGTTGCGGAACAAAGGGTGGCCGAGAATCGGAGAGGATAAAACGACCTGGTTCCTGACGAACGGAGTCGTGATCCCATTAATAGTCGGATCCTCGTGAATTCGATGAACGTGACCAGCGCTAAAAACAATCGGGGGTGTCGTTTGGCCAGCATGATTGCGAACGGCGAGAGGGGATTCTCTCGCATTACACGGCTCTCTCAGTCTTTATGCGGTCGGATTACAGGACGCGGTGCAAGCACATTGTGCTTCCGAACGTGCCTCTGTGAACACGGCCTAATGGAACGTTCGAGATTAACGAGAGCTATGGTCGACGAATCATGTCGGTTTTATTAATACCCAGCCGGAGTCGAAGCCCCCTTAACGATTCATTGTTCGAGACAAGCCTGCGTCTACCGATCTGCGGAATCAGAAAACAATGAAAACAATTGATTTCTACGAAATCCCGTTTTAATTCCAGAGGGTAACCTGGGGGGTGTGTCTCGAGCAGGGACTTCTACCGAAACTGAAAATACCGGTATGATACCGGTATTTTTCGGTTCCATCTTCAAAACCTTTATAGGAACCGAAATACGCAAATACCGGTATGACGTCATACCGATATATGCAAATACCGGTATATTTACCTATATTCACCGGTAAGTTTTTTGGTTTTCGGATTTTATTATAGTTTTCAACATATTATTAGACAGGAATCTATACGCTAAACGTACCTATTGTAATATATTGGTACTTTTATGAAAAGATATTACGTTATGTCGGTGTTGTTACAGCTCGAATTAACAAGGGTTATGAAGATATTACTTTAATCTATCATGTCACCGAAAGAAGAACCGGAAAAATACCGGTATTTATTTCGGTTTCGGTACTTTAACGATTTCGGTATTCGCCTATTTCGGTACTCATATGTTTTGGTACGATATCGGTTTCGGTATAGCTTTGTTGACGTAATACCGGTATCAAAACCATACCGGTTTGAAGTCCCTGGTCTCGAGTCGGTAATCATTGCTTGGAGTAGTTCGAAGGGTAAGGGGAAAACAAGGAATGCCAGAAAACAGCTTTATCGAGAAAATTAAGTGTTAAGACATTAGTGAGGTATAAAAAAATAAGAAATAAAATAATAATTGTTTTACATTATTTTAATCATTCTTCAGGTTTCAACAGAGCAGCGTACTGAAACAAAATAAGAACTTTCAACTTCTGTTATTATCAAAAGCAGGAAAGCCACTCATGTTATCAATCGCAAAATCTCAAAAAAATGAACGTTCCCTGTTCTGTCCCCTTACACTTCGTAAAATACCGCTACGCAGTCTAGGTCCTATAATCCTGATCGGTGATGTCTGTACGTCGTCTAAGGATTTACGAGGATAACCCATCGCGTGACAGCGTGGAAGGCCATGGTCTGAGCCATCAACGTTATCTGAATCAACTCCCACCTCGCTGTGTTTGCCAACCCCAATTCTCCGCGATAACATCGATTTAACAGAAGAGATATACTTGTTACCGAAGATTCTCTATGGATACAGACCTCCACCGTCTCCTATCGATCCCGACTGCATTTCTCATCCCCATGCATCGCGCCAGGCCACCCGTCACGGAAAAGCAGCGGGACGATCGACGCCTCGGTAGCGACTCTTTATGGAGCGGGGCCAAAACGCTGGAAAACGATACGCCGCGAGTGTCAGAGGAAACCGTGGGGGAGGAGGATTATCCAGCAGCTTTGCGTTCGTCTGGGCGGCACTTAATCGACGCCGCTCCGAGGCGAGCGACAAGTCTAAATGAATCTGTCTCGTGCAAACAATACGCTTGCTCTGCGCCGCTGTCCGCGCGTGCAGCCGAGTGTCTGCCAAGGATTTCTATGGACCAGTTTTCATGAATCCTATCGGCAGCCCGCAGAGCCGGACACGTTCCACAATGCAGCCGTGTCTGCAGCTCGCTTGAAAACCTTTTCCGCGGCGGGCGACGGCTCCAAGCCACCCAGCGGCATTTAAATCGCGGTCAGTCGGGGAAATTAAAATCTTCGAATCACGATTCATACCTTGGGGGAAATGAAAAGGTGGATCGAAAGAAGACCACCCGTCTACCAGGAAGAACGCAAACACGGGGGCGGTACTTTTGAGGCACTCTTTGGACCTTCCAGTCACGCGAAACGTACCAGTTGCGGCTGCAAATAGCGAGGAAATATTTTTAGAGAAGCTTTGATCTGCTAGGCGCGCAAACAGTGCATCATTCCAGTCCCTCATCTCCGAAAAATCTACGACGGTGTCTGGTTCGCTCTTGCGAGAACGGTGCTTACCAATCTCTCTCGGCGATATTCCGCGCGGCTGGGGGAGCGAATTGCGAATAAATATACGGGCTGATGGAGACCAGACTTGGATAAATAAGCAACGCTCCGAGACGCGTCGCGAGACCCCTGTCCTCGCTAACTCCGTTCCCGATAATGCGGGGAGAGGAGCCGGTGCGGAAAACGGCGAACGATAGTCGCTAGAAATAACTAATGCATAGGGCCAGGATGTTTCGGTAGTCTCGCGGCTGTCAGGTATCCGACGTATCCGCGGAACACGGGATTATCGGGCCGAGTGGGGCTCGTCCCCGACATCTCTCACCTGCCAGTCTGCCATCTAAAAATACGAGCGCACATATACGTCGGCGATCGATCATAGTGCATCGCACCAGACACAGCTCTGCCAACCGGAGCAACTTTTACGAGCGAAACGGTCGGCTGCAAACATTTCGCCCGCGCCACTTCGCGAAAGCACCTTTTCACAGACAGGTGGGAAAAATCCCGCCGCGAACAATTTAGAACGAGGAAAGCAACTTTTCACGGTTTAAACGCCCGTTCCGAGGAGCGGTTCAGATTTTCCGTTGAAATGTGGCGAATCGTCGCGGAGAGAAGAGGGAGCAACCGGTAGGTCGATTTCCAAGTAACCGCAGCTCGATTACTGGACGCGAGCTAGCGGCTCGCGTGCTCTTAATGGCCAAGAAAGTCTCCACGCAGGAGAAATACCGATCCGGGGTGGTCTGCACGCACGCTTCTTAAAGAAAAATCAGATAACGCCCACACGCCAGCACGTGAATCGCCCGATACGGACGGCATTATGAATCACCCGAGAAAATTGCTCTACACCGGGCTGCGACGCGTCGGCGGATAATTCAATGCCGCTGCGACCAATTTTCTCATTGATGAAGAGGATCCTCGGTCTGCGAAGAGGACCCTTAGCAGAAATTGGACCGGGGGAAATAAAATTCCCGCAGACTTGGGATTGAATCGGAGTAGGCACCGCGTACTTAGGGGAGGCTTGCCTATATCGTACCACTTAAGACATTCTAAGTTATATTTCATATTTGGTACTAATTTGAACGGAAATGACTATTGGATATTGGAGCTTGGTCTTTTAGGCACCTACTATTATACGCTTAACCTTTTGTTCAGAACAAATTAATTTGTTATTAATCTTTTTGTCACATACTGTAAAAGGTACGATTTGGGCAACCGGTCTCCTAAATCGTACCTGCACTAAAAATAGTGTCAATAACAAATAGAGAAGAAACTATTCAATATGCAGTAATGATTATTATATAGTTACATATACATATGTATATGAATCACACACAGGCCGCAATAAACTATGTATATGATATATGTACATAACCTATATAACACACGAGTTGTCAAATCCTACTGGTACGATTGTAGTGGTACGATTTAGGAAACATGATCAATTTATTTATAAATATAAATTTAAACTTTATAATGAATGTAATATGTACTTAAAATGAATGTAAAATATTCTACATTAAACCCGCTTTTAGAGAAATACATGAATACAGGAGAAAATTGCATTGTTTGATTATTATCAGCTAAAATAAACTGGTAAAAAGTTACATCAATCATACCTGATTTTTTTAAATGCTTGTAGCACGCACAAAATAGGGTGTAAGCTCGAAAGGTTTTGTTTCTATTTCTTATCTCGCATTTACTTGATATTTTTATCATCAGACGTCGTTTGTATTCATTAATTTTTGAGAAATTGATGCGGTACGATTTAGGTGACCGGTACGATATGGGCAACTCTCCCCTACACGTCGCAACGACCACTCCTTCTCCCTCCGCCTGGCCACTCCGCAATAATTTCTCGCCGGTAAAAAAGACGCCACGAGCCGATACAAAGCGAATTGATTTACTCTTAGCTCCGCGGAGATTCGTTCCGCTTCGCAAGAGCCGGGCGAGCGGTTGAAAGATACTCGAGCGACACGGGCGACTAGCTTCTCGTTACAGTGTTTTACAACAGATTCCGGCGTTACACTCTCTACTTATTAACATCGGGTGAGGCCCCGTGGTGAATTATCGTCGGCTACGTTTTATCGCCGGTCACATTACGATCTCGCGCCGCGGCGCGAAACGCGTGTAAATATTTTAAGCGCGGCGCGAGCACACCGCGCCGGTTTCGTTAGCGGTTCGCGGTTGACTTCCGCATCCGAGCGATAAATCCTGGCCCCCGCGAATTTCTCCGCGACGCTGCTCGGAACCGCAAGGAAAGGCGATAAAAACGTAGCGCGACTACAGAGCCGGGCTGCCTCGGGTGCGGAATTTTTGCGAACAGCCGGCGCATTAATTCTACCAGAAGCGACATTTACGGCGAAAGGTTTAGGGGATGCAAGAATTCCTGCTATCCCTTATCTCCCGGCTATCGTTCTTGTGCCTCTGCATGCTCGGGGCTTCCGAACTCCGAGGAAAAACCCACCCCTAAAAGGACCGCGGCGCGCTGCACCGTTTCGCCAAGTGCTATCCAAACTTCTTCCCCCATAGACACTGTAAATCTTCGCCGGCGGTGAAACGTCCCCGCAGGAGGTGGCGAGACAAAGGACGGATCGTAGTAAGCCACTCTATCGGGGCTTTCCGAGCCCGCTGGAACGCCGCGCACAAATTCTTGCGTTCCATCGAGCGTCGCGCAAAGTGAAAACTTCCTCCAAACAGATTGCTCGGAAACAAATATGCGTACAGGATCTCTCCGGCGTGGAATCCTTCGCGATGCTGCCGCATGCATAACGTACTTCGAAGATCTTTCATTCGATGCACAAAGGCAGCACGAATGAAATATCGAGCGTCGCGGTGATTTTTCTGAGTAGCCAGTGGCGTCTACGTGACCGGTTCCACTCGGTTCTCCACGATGGCGTCCCGACGCAGGGTCGGAACTCGATCGAAGGAGTCCGGCCAGCTCACCGGTGAATATCACCGCGAGCCAGAGAGAAGTCGCTACACGCGATGCTCGTCAACAAGTTGGAAATTGGTATCGTCGTCAGGTAGGCTAGCGAGCGTTGGTCTCCCGTCCGTCTCTTACGGGACACGAAACGGTTCCTGGTGTTTCGTGCCCGAACCCGTTGATCCCCGCCTCGAGAATACTACTTGTGGCAGCAATGACTCGCCGCGGGTCTATAAATACACGCGATATCCACCCGTTCCCTGGGCGATCGCGCTCCGCCATGGATTTTTATTCGCGGAAGTCGCGTGTTCGCCGCCTAACGGCTTTATTTGCATTCGCATTTATACCACAAGAGGCGCGAACGCGCGTCTATTAATAATACTCGGGCCGGGTTTATGAAAGCCGTCGGTGAATCGAAAGCGCGGATTAGAGTTTCGTGGAAGTCGGTTTCCAGGAGGATCCCCGCGAGGCCTGGAATAAGCGCGGGGGAAGGAACCTCGCGGTGGATTATCGATTGCAATTAAGGCAAATGATGCGAGCCACGAGGAACATCCGTGGCCGCGATCGATGAGCGAACTGTTGTCGGGCCAGTATCGGTCGAAGGGAAACGGAAAATCGCCTCGGGTTTTCTGCCTCGAGGCGCGGTGCACGCATCGGTGACTCAAGGGTATATAACCGTAATGCTACTACTATCTTTATGCTCTTCCCAGATTTGGCCGGCTCGCCGGCGAGAATCGTCGCATGATAGGGCGAGGGTGAGACCGGGGAATAATAAAACGAGCAGAAATGCTTTGGTTATGACGCAAACGTTGCTCGTACTCGAATAAGGGTTTCTACTATATTCGCTTTCGGCGAACAATAATCTTTCCCCGTGGTAGACAGAAATTCCTGAGAACGTTACTTTTTGTCCATCCACTTGTTTCCCACTTCTTATCCCCGCAATCGTTAGGAAACACGAAACAACCTCTGCATTTACGACAACGATCGTGAGCACTCCGTGAGTTGGAAAGGGTGGAGAAGGCAAAGGGTTTGTAGAAGATCGCAGGGTTACCTCTCAGGACGAATCCTCCTAGCACGCACTGGTGCGCACCCCCAGCAGCAGGTGAACGTTGCACTCCGCGGACAGGGGTAGTAGGTACGGACGGGGGTGCACGGTATACGCGTCTTCGGGGACAGTCGCGCGTCGACTGAAAGCTCCCTTACGGGAGACGAATTCGCGTAGGAACGGCAACGGCGGCGCCACGACGCAACCCCTTGCTAACCAGCCAACCAACCAGCCGACGAACCATCCAGCTAGCCAGCCACCAGCCACTGCTTCTCCTTCTCCCCGCAGTGTCGTCGCAACCCCCGTGCACCCTCGCGACTCCCCACCACCGGGACACGAAAACCACGCGGAGAGGGGTGGCGTGTATCGCCACGCGCCCGACAAACTGGAGGGGGTGTCTGCTGGTGGAATTACTTCGCCTGGCAAAAACTCACCCTCCGTCTCTCTCCCTCTGTCTCCGTCTATCGTTGCACCCTCGTTCGACGGGGTGGAAGAGTTCAGGAATATGACGGGCACAGAGCGAGGAGCGAGGGGGTGCGATAGGGGCCGATGTACCCCGGTCCGAAGGTCGTCGGGCAGCAAGGAGATATACTGGAATTTGGGGGCTGATTCTGGCTCCGAGGGCAGTGATTTCCTTTCGCCCGGTTTTATCTACGGCCGAGCGTGCTCGAGAATTTAATTCGATTTAAGTACGTGGCGCCATTGAAGAAGTAGCCGGTCCGCTCCTTCTTCCCGCAGATAATGGAAATTGGTAGGAAGAGCTGGATCTCCCCTGTTATCACAAGATGGACAAGTTTCGGAGGGGCTACAGAGCCGAGGGAGGCCGTTGCACTCCATTACGAAGGTCGCGGCGGCGACGGCGGAGATAAATCGGGATTATCCAGATCGTTACCGATTCCTAGGCAGCGGGATTGTCTCGAGTGTTTAGTTCCTTCCTCTTTCGAACTATAATTGGACGCTGGGGCACCGTCGCCGCCGATGGACTCGCGGAATGGATTAATAATTAATCCACCAGGCATCGCGCTTAACGGGAGGATGAATCGCGGGTGTCCGAAATAAACAGACGGGGGTGGAAACTTCGAACCCTCGACCCGCGATTAAAGCGGCGACACGCGGGAACGGGGCTTAGTTATTTATTAGCTTCGAGGCTCGGTGACGCGTCAGAATTATGAATATGAATAAGACAAAAGTGGGATGAATATTACATGAAATTGAATATTAAAAGTTTTGCAACAGCACAACTTCCCCTCCGTTTTTCGTACGGAAGAATGAACTTCGAAAGGGGAGCGAAGACGAGGGCGATGTCCGCGGCGAGAAGGTCGTCTGAAGGTACGAAAAAAGTAAATTAGGGTTCAGCACCCGCAAAATCTGTCAGGTCCTTGGATAGATAAATCGGGCAGGGGTTTACCCTTATAGAAATGGCCACCGAGTTCTCGGTCCTTCGCGCGACGATTCATGAAGCTCGAATAAACGGGCGAAGCGAAGTAGAATTTTCATTCTGCCTTTATTAAACACAGCAGAAGGGACGAAAGCATTTTGAGATTAAATTTCTCAGACTAAATTGATCGTTTACGAATCTTCACGGACACCCGGAAATGTTTGACGACTTGTGAAAACTGCGATTTCACCCCCGAGTGGAATTAAAACCGGCTCCCCTCAGCCCTCGAAGTGCTCCTCCCAGACAGCGGGAGATAGCCTCCGTCTACGGCAGCAGAAAATCGTGGACCGTTAACTTCCGCAATCGAAACTTTGCTGTGAGTTTCGTTGACAGCGCGAAAACGGGCGACGACGGTTTCCAACGGGATTTTCAGGTGGAATAAAACCCTAACCTCTCTCCTCCGCCGCTTAAGGGAACTTTTTTCTATTGTGTCGCGAGCAACGAGGAAGATAAATTAGAGTCCGCCGCGATAAGGGGCGAGGGGATGCGAATTCGGCCGACGGCGCTAAGTTATTTCCTGAAGAAAACGAGAAGCTTTCTGAAGCCACGAGGGAGGCGCGATGGGGCGATAAAAAGTTGATCAATAGAATCGGGGGTGCGATTCGTTAACGTACCTCGTGATCGAGATCGATCTCGATTCCAGCTGACCCTTAGGAAACCCCTGAACGCCGCATCGATTGCATCAAACACCGCCCAAAGTGAAACGAACTATTTACCTACGTAAAAACCGTTCGAACTGAACCTAGAAATCCTCCGATCGAAAGGCGTTCCTACATTTAAAGCCGCGCTTCGAAGCTCCGGAATTAATAATCCGATCACGGTCACCGTAAATCTCCCGTCGCGATACAACCGCCAGTTTCGGAGACATGAATATTCATCTTTCCCCGAAGCTGGGAAGCGCGTCGATGCATCTTCCAACGGCGGAGTACGAATTCAGGGATGACGGCCCAGTTCGCGGTTGCGAGTCAGCGAAAAATAAGTTCTGGACAGCGGGGGATTTCGCAGGGGATGGCGAGTGCTCGATCCAGACGAGTTTCGAGCAGAAGCCTGGTGGAGAGAAACCGGTTCTCGAGGAGGCTGAAGGATGTTGCGGTGGCTGAAGGAGGCAAGGAACTTCGGCGGGAGCACGAGGAACGAGAGGAAGATCGATCGCGCGGAGGAAGGGCACCGACGAATCTCGAGCATCGTGTAATTTCGGCCACTTACGCGGCCGTCTTTAAGAAAACCGATAAATCCAAGCTGCGGCCGGCGGGCAACCCCGAAGAAAAACATTGTGGCGACCGCTCGGGAGAGACGTCCCAGCGTATGACCGATAATTTATCACGCCTTCGTATAAATACTGGGCCCTTTTATCGGCTGCGCCCTTCTCGCTAGTTAAGAGGCATACGTGCCCCGACTGCGACGAAATTTTCCTGGAATCCCGCCAGATATCTTTGATTAAAAAGAGGGGATATTGTTTCGCGTCCGGCCAGCTGCACTTAGGCGGAATTCTCAATGAGGGAACACGCTTCGGGAAGTTGAAAGACTTCCCTGGAAGGCCTCGATAACGCCGCTCTGAATGCTTCGTTGCATTTCGCGAAACTCGCCCGCAACTCTCTGCGAGGAGAGATCGGACTGTTTTGCGAGTAATAAGGGTTACGAGCTTTATGGAGCGTGCTATATGCGCCAAGGGTGTGTCTGAACCACGCCACAGTTTCCCCTCCGATGCTACTATCGCGTTAGTTTTATTCTCGTCGCGGTTTCTGTGCCAGCCAACCGTAGGCCGGAGCCCCTCACCCAGAAACCGATGAGAAACAAAATAAATCTGGACTCCAAAGTCGCGTGCGACCTACATGCGCGACGTCCAGGCGCTTCAGAAGCCGCTAACATAAGTTTATCTCCGACCTGGGAACGTGAAAGTAAGCCGCTGTGGAAGTCACTCACGTAAACGCGCAATCGTCCACGGAATTATTTCCTCTCTAATTATCGGCGCCCCTTACCTGAAACAGAGAAGAGAGAATCCATTAGTGGAACAGGTAGCTTTCAGGAGGAGACGTTTAAAGGCTACGAGAGTTCTTTTCACGTTCCGATGGCGAGCCGTCGAGGCTGCAACGGACCCAAGAAAGAGTGGGTGGCGAACGTATCGATTGCCCGTGGATGCAACCTGGCTTTGTAATACTCGACAGGACGTATAACGAGCGTACAAAGCGAGCACTTACCGCGGGGGGGTTTCGTTGCTTCGAGATTTATGGAGCAATGCGAGAGATTAATTTTTCTCCTCGTCTCCCTTTCCCCGTTTTAACAGCCTCTCTTTCGACGCGTTACTCATTCTCGTCCCGCGTAGCCCTGAAATAATTCACTTCCAGGCTCTTAACGCCAAAGAATCCTATCCCGCCTCGCTGCCGGCATTAGAAGTTCGACGTTAAATCGACTTATCAACCTCCGGGACTTAAAACGTCCCTCCCAAAAGGCGAGGTAACCGAAAGTAACCGAACTTCTCGGGATCCCCATGAAAATTCATCGCGTCAACGACCTGCTCCCGCTTCGTAAAAGCAACCTAACGGGTGTCCTCGAGCATTTGCCATTCCTCCCACAGGAGCAGTAGCCGCGGCGATTACTCATCTTTCGGAAAACAGGGCGCAGAATCCCGATGATCGTGGCACGTAACGAGAGTGGACACGCGAGCGCGATAATTTAGGATCGTCGCGTTCTTGGAAGTACGTGAACAGAGGCGCCGAGCAAATGGATCCTAGAATCCCGTCATTCCAGATGACGCGTGTTGCGTACTGACTGCCAGAAAAATACAGGATACAGATCGCATCGTATAAGAAATCCCGATGCCTCGTTACGTAGACCGACAGGCGGTATCGCGATGCCTGCAACGCAATCGTTTACTTCTGCTGTTGAAGAGTGACTCACGCGGCGGTCCCACAAATATAGGCGCGCGGCAAGTGCGAGCGGCGAAGCTGGAGTTACACTGGTAGCTGGCGAAGTTAATTCTTCCAGCTGGCTTTTTATAGAGTTCTACTTCGCGACGGCGATCAATGATACTCTTGCGAGCCCCTCTTCCCGCCTCGCGCCGCGGAAAAGTTTAAGACCCCTCGTCGAAGCGACACGGGACCGTCGAGCGGAGCCCTAATTATGATAGAGGGTCTCTGACGGGGAAGCACTGGTGTCCCGGAAAGTTCTGATTAACGTTCCGCGGCTGATTGAAAAATAGCCTTCTCGTGTGTACACGGGGCTTCGTCCCGATGCCTCTTCCCGTCGGCCACGGCCGAATGACGTTTAACCGTGTAAAATTAATTATCGTTAATTAACGTCCGCCGCGAACGAGTTCGTGGCTCGAATACAGCGCGGAGATTACCACCCCTGGCAAGAACCCATTAAAAACTGCCATGGCTATTTGTTTTAACGTCCGCGCGCGTACAGGTACCTGCCGAAATCCTCTCCCACCGAAATTTCGGTTGCGCTTCTCAGCGAATCCATCAGCCTCCCTTCGCATTATCCCGCATTAATTTTAATCTCTCGGATGAAACGAGCGTCCCATATTCTCCTTGGCGAGTATTCCGAAGGTGAGCAGAGTCCTCGCGCTCTCCAGGAGAGAAGAATTCGTTTCCACGAAGCCACAAGGCTCGGCGAGGACAGGTCGCAGCTAGGGAGCTCGTTCCCCGCCGCGATAACGACCCAGGAACGCTCTAAATCGGCGTTCAAGCCTCAACTATCTCCCGAATAAGATACCCGCGGCTGATCTCGGTGAGTAAATCACCTTCGCGGAAAGACCCGTGCCAAGTTCTCGACCGTACCATCGTGTCTGACTAAGTCGCCGCCGAGGCTAGACTCCCAGCGTTTCCTCCTTTCGACTCGGGCCACGGTGAATCAGTGGGAACACGCGTGGAACGACTACGCTCCCGAAAAGAGAAGAAAGAGAGGAGAGAAGGGCAAGAAGCGGCGCAAGAAGCAGGGAGTTAAGCGTTGTAAAACACAGTCGTAACGATTCAGGGGATTTCTCGAGGAGATTGCGAGAGGATGTTCAAGGATCTCTGACGGCGCGCGTCAATTTCACCGACGCCAGGGCGTTTGGCGAGCACCTCGCGCTTCGCTTGGATGCCTCTGATATCTGACGCATCGGCCGGGCGTTTATCGATCCGCCTGATGAACGGTGAAAACTAAACATTTGTCGGCAGACAAGCTGTAATCCGCGATAAGGGCACCGGTGGCAAAATTCTTTGGGTGAGTCAGCGAATCCTTCGGACAGCCTTATCTCTTCCTGTTTGCACGCATTCTCGGGCACGCGGCTCGCCGGCATGCGAGCGCTGGCCTGTTTAACCGCGCGTTTTAAGGTAAGCACGTACTTTGAGGCAGCAACTGTGTCGCGAAACCTTTCCAATCCATCCTTAGCTGCGCCCCGTTTGGAGCTGACCAAGCGCGGAAGCGTCGCGCGGGAAGGTAGCGCGGCAATTAGAAGCTAGAGCCAGAAGAACGCTGGGAAACGACGACCGGTGCGGACGGGCGTGAGCGGTAATTGCGTTAGGCAGGTTCGGTGGACTCCGCGGTTCGAGAAGTCACGAATTTTTCCACGCTCGCGGTGCGCCCGGGTCGGGAAAGGTCGGAAGTATTCCCGATTCGGAGGAAGAATGCCAACGGAGGACAGATGTTGAATTTTACACGGTTTACACTCGGGAAAGCATTTAGCGACGGTGAATAAAGAAAATTCCATAGAGGAATAACTGACAGAAAAAAAAAAACAACACGGGCACACTTTCCCGTTTCCAGCGCGATACACGTCGCAGAGGCCTCCATGAATTTTAATGATCGAACGAGCGCGCGCAATTTCCAGGGACCATAAACAGCAGGCGTATTTTTCCGGTCGCGGTTGATTAAAATATTAATTGCGCGGCGGACGGGAGCCGAAAACGTGGAAAACAGGCGCGTCCCGAGCGTGTGCATAAACTAACAAGCGGAAACACCGCGGGGGGAAGAAAAAAAGAGGACTGGTGAACAGGGCCTCGACCACCCTGTTGCGCGGGGAACAATTTGGCAATACAATTTGCTTCTGTTAGCACAAGCACGCACTCCACTTTTTAATTGGTTCATACGACGTGACAGCGCTAATTGGGGCTCGACTTTGTCCACTGACCGCGTTTGAAATATCGATCACCCCGCTTCAATTAAAAATGCCACCCCGACAAAGATCGCCTTCATTTTTATGATCGTTTCAGCGCCATTCCTGGCGTGCCTCGAAATCGCTTCGAACTGAAAAATAAAAGAGAAGGCACGAACCTGTGGAGCACTATCTTAATTAATTCGCGCGACACGATGGGTTATACCGGGATTCCACGAGATACGAGTATTTCGTCACAGTTCCCGATAAACCTGTGATCTACGGCCGGGCAGGGCACTATCCCAATAACATCATTAAGCTTTATCGTCGTCAACCACTGCCGCGCGTATCCACCGTGATTCACGCACGTGTTTGGCTAAAAACCCGCGACACGGAACTCCCTCTGGCTGTGTCACGGACTTAATATATTTTCATGTCGGCGTTCGGGAAGCGTGTTTCACAAGACGATACACGTCGACGCTTTCCTTTGTTGACTCGGAACGTTGCGAAACCGTAAGCCACGCGAGCCGTGTTGTGGCCAATCCTTTTTCACAGCGCAAACTTAGCTCAGGGACCGTTTCCGCCGTCTACAGAACTGGAAACACCGGAGGCTACTTGTACGAATGTAAAGGCGGGGATTAAGACGTCTTCGCGTGGACGCTCGACGAATGGGACTCTTCTTCTTCCGCTTCTTCCTCGCCGGTCCATAAACAACGTTCGACTGGAGCTTCCTAATGCCGTGAATTTCATCCTCAGAATCTTATTGTGGTTCCCGACTCGGTTCCAAAAAGAGAACCAGTTGTACTTTGCGATTAGGGGAGACCGGGTATGGTTGTCTCATTTTCCTATTTTGATTTTTTTACGGGTCATAGCTGCAGGGAAGTTGATTCAAACTTAGATTAATATAAACTACGTACGTCCGACTTTATAAAAAAAAATTGGTCCTGTGGATTTTGTCAACCAGATTAGGAGATAATTCACATTATTTGCAGGAACTATTTTGTGACAACATACCCCGAGGCCGGGTTGGTTGTCACAGTATCTGGGGTTGATTGTCACACATTTGGATAACTAAGTTTATGAATAAAAAGTCGATTCAATTAAGAAACTAATATCAATTCCTGGGATACCTCACCTCTGGACGCCTTCTTCTTATAAGTTTGCGGCATTATTATTGAGAACTGTTGCCAAACAAACAAGAAAATAATATCACATGATAGGTACAGCACGTTAGAGTGGGATTAGCTGTACATGCGGCAAATACCTAACCCCAAATCTTCTGTGACAACTTACCCCAAATGTTCTGTGACAACTTGCCCCAAACCGTTAAACAATTTCACCTCTCTATTCATGTATTAAAAAGTTTAAAAATGCAAAAAAATCATTACAATAAGTTAGAAAAAACTCTTAACTACGAGAATAATGCAACAATGCTATAGTCAATACTAAGGAACAACTTATACTTACTTGATAGAAAATACGGCATAATTTACTTCGAGCGCACGAAAAGAAAGAATGATACATCGTGTCTCCATGCGACTCCACAACGACTTGTGTGATGGGGAAGGAGGCGACGATATGTTTACGCATCGCCATGGATTATTAGTACATTCCTATTGTTTATAGTTTCTTTATTATAGCGCTTGTGACAACCTAGGGGAGACCGGGGCAAAGTGAGACGAAAAAAGTTTGAAGTCGAATAAAATTTTTCCCTTACAATAAAAATGTGTGGAAATAGATTTATAATATAATTTGAACATTACTATTGATAAATGACGAAGAGCAATACTTAAAATAAACTTTAAGTATATTAAAATTCAACTTGAAAAGAAAAAGCCAAAACACACCACTTTACCCCATATATGGGGTAAAGTGAGTTACTATCCGGGGTAAAGTGAACTGCAACAAAAGAAGAACTTTAATTAAGTACACAGCTAATTATTAACCCCTTGCGCTGGAATGACATGTGTAGCACGGCAGCTTCTGTCTTTTTTGCACCGTGGTTGTCAAAAACTATGGAAATTTTTTTGAGGTTAGTTTCTGTTCCACCACGCCGCGTGGCTTTCTAGCCAGCTGACAGGTTAGGCTATTGCGCACATCACTTGCGCATCTGTTCTTTGCAGCCATTTGCAGCTCAGTTTACCCCGGTCACTTTACCCCGAATATGTACTCGATGGAAAATTAATTATTTCATAATGTTAGGATAAATGTTTTCTCAAACGCGTGTACATGTATGTTTATAAGCTTGTTACAAACACGCAGAAAAAATTGGAGTTAAAATAACACATTTAAGACTCATTTATCCAAAAAGCTAAATTGAAAAGAAAACCAATCGGAAGTCTCTAAAACTTCATTTTTAATTTTTTAAATGAATTTCCATTTTTCGATATCTGAATGTGCATAATTATCATTGTGGTATTACAACACATTTATTACGTCACCAAAATTTGTAAATATATTCTATTGTTAAAGAATAAATTAAGAAAGCTCATTTTACCCCGAGGTTCATTTTGCCCCGGTCTCCCCTACCCGTGTGACAACCATACCCGGTCTCCCCTATACGCCCACGTGAATTGCTACGGGCACAGAAGCTATGCGTCCTTGCCGCTGATGGCCGTAGTCAATGATTAATCTGCGGCAAAGCTTTGTAAAGCCGGGGATATTCATTTCCCGTACGCTTCGACGAAAGCTGGGTCTGGGTATCGGTGAAACGAAGCGGCGAGGAGAAAGCACCTCGAGCTTTAGATCCGAAAACTCCAGACGTCTTAAAGCGTTCCCCAGAAAAAACTGCCGCTTTCCTCGGCCTCGCCGCGTAATCCTCGGATCTGAACGCTCGGTGGAAACGAACGGAGACATTTACTGCTAAATATTCATCAATTCTCCGTCTGGACTTTTAGCGGATTTAAAGTAAACGATTATACAGCGAAACTTCCGGGATCCGATAAGATTTGAATAATACTGAATTATCGGGCGCTCGTGGCAACATCGAGCTGTCCGATGCTTTTCAATTATAAACATCCGGAATCGAAACTGCGACAAGCGCTGGCCTGTCCAATTCCAGCGATAATCACCCTAAGGGACCTTCCAGTCTCGTTTTTCTAATACTCTCTCGGACGCTATTAAAAGGATGCGCTGATGAGACCGATGCCTCGATCCCGATACCAGAATCGTCCTTCGCGCATCTATCGCAGGCTGCGTTGCACCGACGCCAAAGGCGTTCCCTCGAGCACGCTGAAATAAGCACGCGCCGTAATTTCATTGATAAATTATCGAGGCGTGGGGTGTTTTTCGCGCCACGTTTATCGCCAGCGATTGCTCGTGTCCGAGCCGCGTTGGAGCTCGCGATGCCTTTGCGGCGTTAGGTTGAAAATGCATAATCTTTCATATGCCCGCGAGCAGCCTGACGAGCGATTCAACTATAACTGCCAGATGCACTCACGGCTCTATGCAGTTACTGCAGTTTCTCGCCTCGAAGCGTCTACGCGCGATGCAGCAGCGATCGATAGCCTCGAGGAGTTTTATCGCCGAGATAAATTACGCCCCGGATGAGGGGACACCTCGGAGGTGGCAGTAAACGGGAGGAACAACGGTAAAAAGGAAGCGGGAGAAGTGTGCGCCGCGAAAGGGAGCCTCCAGCGGCTGGAACAAATTTAATATCCCCCTTTGAGGGACACGTTAGCCGGAACGTAATTGAACGAGATCGAACTGCACGGTACGGTTCCCTTTGATTGCGAAAATCCACCCAAGGAACGGGCTTATTGGACATCAAGGTGCAATTTCACTCGTGCCCGCTGTACAGTGAAGCTTTACAAGCTACTGTCTCGAAAGCCATTAGGAATGTTCAGAAAATTCTCTTCGCGATGCAGGCTATCTAGGCAGCGAATACGAGGGAGATTGCGTCCCGGTAACGGATAGCGACGAGAAGGGAAAACTAATTTTTATCTCGACAATTTGGCCGATTAGAGAGTGGACTAGAAGCCCCGCCCGATGTCTGCCCGTGACTCCAGCCGGCCTCATTGATCCGTTTCCCGAAACTATTTGATTAGGGATCGTCTTAATTAAAGGCGTCCACCCTCTAATTCCCCGCTATCGCTTTATCTCGCCGCTCAAAGTAGCCGCTCCATTGAGACGTACGCTCGAGTATCCAGACCTATCGCCACGATCTCGCCGCCTTTAATTAGAAGAGCTCCGTTATTTTCGCGGAGAGCTCGCTCGTTAATTAGCATCCCCCGACGCGTCCCGTTCACGAAAACCAAACGCAATTCCACGGGCAGGGAACCGTCCGCGCGGAGATCGAGGATGATGAGGAGTCGTTGGCTGCACGGCACGCGGGAAATTGAGCATGAGATTGAACGTTAATCCTTAATTCGTCCTGGAAGCTATCGTTTCCAAATGGATTTTATTACGTCGCGCGCGCCAGAGAAATCGAATCCGCCGACTGACGAGCTTCTGCGGGGATCATCACGTATTTACGTCCCTGTATATTTTCGGCGCTTCTGATATCGATTTTCCGAGTGCAATCTCTCGACGGTTGGAACCGAACCGAACCGTGCTATTTTTCTTGGTCGAGAATAACGAAATGATATTGAATTTCGATGAATCTAAAAATGTACTCGGGTGGTACATTTTCTGCGATAATTACGAACGGTTTCAGCAGAGAATAAAGGGTGTTCTGGTATCAGAAGCGAAGGGAGATAGTGTCGAGTCGAAGCGTAGGAGGGTAGATACCCTTGGGGGTGGAATACGTAGGTATTTCTTCGGTTGTTACCCTGGCCATCGACCGTCTGCGGGGCGCGTGTCCTGGGGCAAGGACCTTTGCTCCTCGTATATCCCCTGAACCGTTCCTAACATCTCGTCGCTCTGGGATGCGGTGGAAAACGCGGCTCGGATCGTTTCGAATTTATGCGAGCTGCGATGCAATATTTTATTCCTCCCAGCTGATTGCTCTCTGAATTCCAAATCCAAGAACGAAGGATTCTTTTGCGATGCATATGAAATTAGCAGAGCAAGCTCTGCTCAAAGAAGCAAACGAGGCGGCAGGATACTCGTGCAAACGGGAGGGCGACTTTAGAGGGAGAGGAACTCGGAAAAATAAGGAGGTGCTTGGTATCTAATTAAATCCAAGATGAAAAACGCGAAGCTCTAGCGTTGCCACGTTTGTTCAACCACCTGTTCAACCCTTCTTAATTTCCATCCACTCTCGACGAAGCACCCTCCTCGTCGTCTCTTTTCTTCCAGCCAGTGCGCCTCCGAGTCCCGCCGCCCAGAAATAATACGAGATTCTACGTACCTATCCCGTTTTATCAAATCCTTCTGCCTGTCGCAGCGACGGGAAACTCTTGAATCAAACTCGCACGGGGGATCGAGTTTTGCTCCGCTTCACGGTGGGAATCGATCACTGGCGTTAACTTATGCAGCGTCGAGTGCTTCGCATACACTCTGCACGCAGCAGGACGCAAGTTTAACGTCCCTTCGTTAAGAGCAGCCAAAGATGCGAGATAATCGCCGGCAAGTATCAATTAGCTCGTTAATTCTTGATTACACCGTGCTTCATTGTTAAGAGTAACGATAGGATAATCATAACCTCAGAAGGGTTCGCTACACCTAAAGGCCAGCAAAAATGATCCCAGCCGCGGGGTTCGCCCGTGCGATCAATGCGACCCGATCGAAGCGCGTCAGATTTCTGAACGCGTCGGCAGCACGGTTATGTCCTCGGCGGGTAATCCAATTCTCGAAACGGGCTTTGCCGTTAATGCATTTGGTACGAGGACCTTACGTAAGAGGAAACTACCGCGCGTGTACCTCGCGTGGTCTTAATATCGACCAAGACGACTAGCGATCATCGGCCGACTCGGCTGAAAACCAATTCGAGTGCATTAGCGTGACTTGCCGCAACGGCTAGCGCGCGATAAGGCGAGACAGCTTTCTTCTGTGCATTCTTCGCCTCGCCTGTATCTAGCACAGATAAATCGGCAGACAATTGGCTCTAATCTCGATATCTAGCTGGAACCTCCACCGAGAGGAGGACAGCACGAATCGCAGCGCAAAACAAACTGCGGATCTCATGCATATCATTCCCCACGCGCCTGTCATCCCCGAAAACGTGTTCGCCCACGCGCCCCAGGGATTCCCCGTTCGAAACGTGTCCTACGTCCCGTCCGGACGTTTCCCTGAATCCCGTCGATGAATTACATCTGTGAATTACACCTCTCCACCTGTCTATCCGAAAGTTACAGGTGGACGCCTCTATCGCCGCGACTATTAGGCAGATCTTCCGTTCGATTTCATAGTGACGTCTGGCTCGATCAAACGTTAGAGGGATAGCGGATAGCGAGCGACGCGTCTGTCGATAGGCGTCACTTCCTGATTTGCAAGTGCCAGCCGTGGAAAGCTCTTCCCAAAGGCTAATGGATTTTTCATTGGCTTTTTGGGCACGGTGAAGCTGTGAAACGGCAACGTCACGGAATGTTATAAACCAGTTGCAGGGGCGTGGAGGCAACGGTATCTATTTTACTGTATAGATATCCTCGTTCTGGAAACGATCCTCCAAGACCTGTGGTCTTGCCACTGCTCTCGGGATAGCAGGAATATTTAACGCGCGTGTCCACGTGCTGGAACCTTTGGCTGTCGCGGAAGCTATGCGGAAAAGGAACTCGGTTGCTTCGAGCGACGATTTTATGACCGTGAATCTGCTAAATGGTTCGAATACCTTGCAAACGACGGGACAAGCGAGCCGTTAAGGGGACGTCGAAAGAAAAATAAAATAAAATGTTTTCACAAAGCTGGAAGTAAATATATTTAGGGGAGACCGGGGCAAAGTGAGACGAAAAAAGTTTGAAGTCGAATAAAATTTTTCCCTTACAATAAAAATGTGTGGAAATAGATTTATAATATAATTTGAACATTACTATTGATAAATGACGAAGAGCAATACTTAAAATAAACTTTAAGTATATTAAAATTCAACTTGAAAAGAAAAAACCAAAACACACCAATATGGGGTAAAGTGAGTTACTATCCGGGGTAAAGTGAACTGCAACAAAAGAAGAACTTTAATTAAGTACACAGCTAATTATTAACCCCTTGCGCTGGAATGACGTGTGTAGCACGGCAGCTTCTGTCTTTTTTGCACCGTGGTTGTCAAAAACTATGGAAATTTTTTTGAGGTTAGTTTCTGTTCCACCACGCCGCGTGGCTTTCTAGCCAGCTGACAGGTTAGGCTATTGCGCACATCACTTGCGCATCTGTTCTTTGCAGTCATTTGCAGCTCAGTTTACCCCGGTCACTTTACCCCGAATATGTACTCGATGGAAAATTAATTATTTCATAATGTTAGGATAAATGTTTTCTCAAACGCGTGTACATGTATGTTTATAAGCTTGTTATAAACACGCAGAAAAAATTGGAGTTAAGATAACACATTTAAGACTCATTTATCGAAAAAGCTAAATTGAAAAGAAAACCAATCGGAAGTCTCTAAAACTTCATTTTTAACGTTTTAAATGAATTTCCATTTTTCGATATCTGAATGTGCATAATTATCATTGTGGTATTACACACATTTATTACGGCACCAAAATTTGTAAATATATTCTATTGTTAAAGAATAAATTAAGAAAGCTCATTTTACCCCGAGGTTCATTTTGCCCCGGTCTCCCCTAATGGTTTTGTTTGAAAAAATTTCCAAAGTTCGCATGATTTTTCGTCCATCAAGGTAAGGAGACCGCTTCCGAGCGTGGCCGAGGTAGATCGGATTGTTCCGACCGATGTACTGTATGCACATTCTATCGACACGCGTTTTCGCAATACTTCACGCCCGTCTTCCGCGTTTCGCCGGAATACCGACAGACAGCTGGCCGATTCCCGAGAAACATTTCGGCCGGTTTATTCGCGGTATTACGACATTCAGATTCCACCGAAGAATCTGCAGGAAAGTGGAACGCGTTAGAAAGCAACGCGGAACAACATGTTTTAAGGGGCCCGCACACGGCCGCGCGAATTCTTTTGAAAGCTGCGGCCCGCTTTTAAAGCGAGTTCCCTCTCTGTTCGGTGGAAAAAGTGGAGCGGCGTTTCTGCAGTCGCGCGCGAGACAATCGCTGCCTGCGACTACTGTCTCGCTCTGTTCCAGCTATTCCGCTAGAAACGGCCACTAAACGACTACACGGGGCGGCTCGCTGTTATTTAATATTCCGCGCTACTCCGGCGACTTCCTGCGCTCGTTCCACCGCGGAAAAGAAGATATTTCACCTGGGGAATTAACCCAGATGCATCGTCGCGATTGTGATAATCCGATCACCGGCTGAGAAACCGTAAAGGGAAAGGCGATAGGAAAACCGGCGGCGAGTTCCCAGTTACCCTAGTTAATTGCATGCAACGCGACCGGTAGATAAACGCTCAATGCGTGGACTGATAAAGGTAATTAAGGCCCGACGTCTTCGACGCGGTTGGTCGCGACAGCCGCTCGACGCTTTTTTCTGAAATCGAGAAAGTAGCTCTTCGACGGGCTATCTGAACGAAGGGAGAGTCGGAGTAGAGGCGGAAGGAATCGACCAGCGGAGGGACGGTGGAAAAAGAGAAGCTTCAAGAGGGGAAATAAAAGAAAGACTTTCTGAGCGGGAAGCCGAAGACGAAAGCCGAGGAAAGGAAAAGACGAGGGAGAAAATAAGCGGTGGAAAAAAATCGAGAGGACCGGAGGAGTACTATCTGGCTTCTAACGAGACAGTCCTCTTTGCAGAGGACCATCCCGTGGAGGGTATTCGCCACGAAATTATGGACGAAGCTTCTCTAATCATCCACGGGAGGCGCAATGGGCGAGGCAAGGCGCGGAATTATTCATCGGCCCGAAGAGTGCAAGAAACCGATAGCTCGCGATTCCCGTCACGATCGCTCTTACCGAGATCGAATCTAATACAGCGCGACACTGTGGGCGACGGCCACCGCGCGGCAGTGATCGAGCTCGCTCTAACGAATGGCAAAGGTCGATCTGGGGAAAGCTAGAAATTTTGTTGGCAAAGATAATTGCCAGCGGGGGCTCATCCACGTCCAAAAGGGAGTGCGTTTTAATTGACGATCCCAGCCTGGCGCGCCCAACGAAATTCACGTCAATCAGCCATCATTGAAAATCCGTCAACTGCACGCGTCGCTCTGTAGCCCTTTGACGGGCGCAGCAGCCCGTTCGAGCTGAACGCGAAAGCCGGCGCGTAACAGCACGCAACGATTCGCTTTGTGGTAACGCGGGGCTTCGAACTGAAATTATTGTGGACACGTGGAAAGTCGGGTGATGTTTCAGAGAGACTGGATCATTAGAGCGCAAATTGGTATATGTAGGGGAGAGGCTTGCAGGTTGCCACTGCTTGCAGGTTGCCACCCCTGCTGTATTTCGACTTTCTAGCAGTGTCAGAACCTCAACTCTGACTCACATCGACGTTAAAAGAGTAGGTGTCACTATTTTATAACCTCTGGAGCGGACAGACGCAATAACGCTGTGTTTGCTGAGCGAAGGGTAATATAGTGTTTGTCAAGAAACTGAATTATTGAAATTGTGTGCTTTCCTTGTACTCGTAAATTGAACATTTTCATCGGCAATTCAAGATAACTATACGTACTGTGTTGTCTTTTTTATCTAATTTACATATGCCAAACAGATTTCCAAACATATCATGAATTGACCATTTTTTCTCATATTTTCCTAAAAATGCGTCGGAATGCAAGTTGCCTCCTTTTTTGGCTTGCAGGTTGCCACCTCTCTCTTTCCCGCTTGTTTACACTCAAATGTCATTGAGTTTGAAGTGAAGTGTTTTTATTGCATTTCAGTCATATTTTGGTTTATTTTTTACATTTTTATAGATTTTTAGTATGGCAGCATGCAGGTCAAGAAAATCTGAATAATATAATTTATTAATAAAACTTAATAAATTTTGAAAAGTTTTCTGAATCAGGTTTTTACTTGAGTTTTTTTACACTTTTAGCAATTTTTCTAGGGGGTGGCAACCTGCGAGCCAAAATTTCAAGGAGACAATTTTAGATACTTTCAATAATTTGCAGTATAATTTTTCTTTTTCGAGAGTTTGCATGATTTGTAGCTCAGGATTGTAGCTCAACACTTCCTCTTTCCAAATTATACCATAAATCAACGATACGTTAATTTTATGACGAGTTATGATCAAAAAAGCTTAGGGGTGGCAACCTGCAAGCCAAAATTTCAAGGAGACAATTTTAGATACTTTCGATAATTTGCAGTATAATTTTTCTTTTTCGAGAGTTTGCATGATTTGTAGCTCAGGATTGTAGCTCAACACTTCCTCTTTCCAAATTATACCATAAATCAACGATACGTTAATTTTATGACGAGTTATGATCAAAAAAGCTTAGGGGTGGCAACCTGCAAGCCTCTCCCCTATATATTCGACATGGAGCATGTACCGCGATCGAGGGACGAGCGAAAACCTTCGCGCACCCACGTTAATTAGGACTGCTCCTTGGGCCCTAAGGTCTAGCTCCTAAGAATAAGCAATTCTGAATCGCCCTGTACGTCGATCAATCGCCTGCAACGACGCAATTACCGATAACCGTGGAACAAACGCTCGCGAGCACCCTCGAAGGGGCTGCCAGACAGAATTAACGGGAAGCTGGGAATAAATTTTTCATAAGACGCAATTCGAAGCTCGATAAATTATGGAGGCATTCTGATGGCTGCCAGGGAATCGACGTCTGATCGAGAAACGGCCGCAGACTCGGTTTTATTCCAGAGATCCTCGAAGGGGGCAGGCTCCTCTGCCGACACTCAGAAGTGGGTGAGAGGAGCAAGGAAGGAATTCCATTATCCCAAAGGCCGCATCCAGCGAGTTCCCCGGCCAAGCATCGGGCTCCAGTTCCTCCTCCGCATCCTTCCTTCCTTCTTCCTTCCCTCCCTGCTCTCTTCAGCCCCAACAGCGCAGCCCACTGCTCGGAATACCTCATTTCCTTTGTCCGCGTCATTCTCACGACCCTCGCGATTCCTCGGCGCAGCCCTGGGTCCTCCTGGCCTCCGACAGCCCTGCGTGCCCTTCGAGCAGGGGGTGGACACTCCAATGCTTAAGAGTGAAGAAGGATAGACGCCAGTGACGCCATCTAGTGTATACTCAGAACCCCAAGACAAGATAATAGATGGCCGTTCAGATGATGGAGATATTATTCAGATAATGTGATGTATATAATTAAAGAACTTAATAAAATGAAGAGACCAATAGAAAAACATACAGAAATACATAATTAGTTGTTACAGTAACTATTTGTAATAACTAATTATGTATTTCTGCATATTTTTCTATTGGTCTCTTCATTTTATTAAGTTCTTATTCATAAAAGTGTGTTTTATGAATAAGAAAAAGGAAATAAAATTGTTTTAAAGAATTTTTTTATTATATATCAATTTTACAGTCCATCTGTTATTCCTTTTTGAAAAATTGAAGGGAAAATACATGTTTCATATGACTTGATGTCATAACCTCGTGGATTTCCAAACCGCGCCTCATATATAGGTTATCATAGGTTATGAGGCGTTACGCGGTATTGGGTTTTCAATTAATTGTTTGTTACAAAGTAAAAAAATACCGTATTTTGATAATTACATGAGATTTACAATGAATACAATTTACTGCACTTTACCGATAAAAATATCACTGACAATTGCTGATGATTGCTGACAATCAGATACAATGGCAGTGAATGGCGGCCACGTGCAACTGATTTGAACTGATTACTGAGTGCAACGAAGACAGACGCAACGTAGCGCCAGCGGAGTGAGGGACGTGGGGGGCGAAACAACGCCATCTAGTGTATACTCAAAACGGGATGAACTATGTTTCTTCACGGCGCCTATACTACTGTCCACCCCCTGCCTTCGAGGTAGACGCCGCTGCGACTCGGTAAATCGAGCCCCTCCGACTCTGATGAGATTCAAAGTATCGAGCCGATGTTTCCCACCTTCGTGAGAGAATCGAACAACGTTGTTAAGCTGACGACGTGGCCGCGCCTCTGGACCAAGGCGTTTCGAGAACCAGCCGTTTCCCTCGGCTGTAATTGCTTTCAAATGAACTCTTCCACGGGGAGCCCAGTTGCATTTGCCCTCCAGTGTTCTTCCCTCGGATCGCGTTATCCTTTGTTCCCCTCCGGGGCACTCGTATCATCGATGGATCCACTCGATATCCCGTGTCTTCGGCACAAAAGACCCGTTGAATGGCGAGGCGACGAGTGTTACGGCCGAAATACGAATTCGGGTCAACACCTCTCTCTTCTCGCGAGTATTCAGAAAAGGCAGGTCAGGCTGACACCTTCGGCGTCAGTATTTCAGGAGCAAGTGGCTCGGGTCGCACACAGATGACTGATCAATACCGTGAACGCGGTGCACCAGCTGTGCGGCACACCGGCGAGCTCCCAACAGAGGGACGCATAACATTTTTCGCCGACGACCGTCTACCACTTGACGAGCCTCCTCTGGGAACGGCAGCTCGAAAGGCAAACAGAGGAGTTTTAAATGGCTCAGCCTTACCAAGCGATATCGAAAAATTATTGAATGGCAGAGTTGGAATAAACATCTTCTGTCAGTGTTTCATCGAGCTGTCGAATCCCTCGAGATCCCTCTTCTCAGCACCGCCACTTCCCGAACTCCGTTTCCCCGTTACAATCGCGGAGTCGAGAAGTTTCGGCAGTAAAGCAACCGTGGCCCTCGAAATCGCGTGAAATTACGCGGCAGAGATCAAGGACGCCGCGATCGGCACGCAGACGAGCGAACCTGCCCGCTGTACGTGCTCCTGCCAACTTTTAACGACGCCTACGTACTCGGAGGAAGAATCGAACGTTTCGTCAGAGGGGACCGGTGTAATCGTTCGAACTTCCCCGAATCGAAGTGGGAAAAGTTCCAAACGGTTACGCGCCTTTGGAGCTCGATCGGAGAGAACGGCATTCCGCCGGGCGGCTTAATATACAATATCGCCACTGCACTTTCGCAAAAGTAAGAGGAATAAAAGCTCGAGCAAGGGCCGCGCACGGGTGGCCGTAAAGTGCGGTCGAACGCGCCGCGGCTCTGTTCTCGTTGCGTTTACCTCGGATCGAGTCACCCGCGGATACCTGTCCGAGGAATCCGAAGGCCTCGCCGCAAATAGAATCGAGTTTTTTCCCGAATTAGACGGGGAGTTCCATCTCGATTCTTGGTAGACGGACGCTAGCAACGCATCACCGCGGAATCGGAATTTCCTTTCACCATGAACGAAAACCAGTCGCGCCGAGAGGCTGCTTTTTCGCCACGCTCGCGTCTCCCGCCTTGCCCGTTACGCAAGTCCGGCCCGTTATCGGGCCCGGCGATTTCGAGACGCGTAAAAATTGATAAGGTGAACAGGCCCGGGGGACTGTTACGACAGCCGGTGTACGAAACGCGGGGGAAAACGGAATGGAACTTGCCGCGCATGCGAAAAGTGGCGTTTCCAATCAGCGAGCGGACAGGTTGATCGTGTTTGGGACCAACGAGGTGAATAGGGGAGACCGGGGCTGGTAGGCCAGTTTTTCAGTTTTTGATTTTTAATAAATTATGTGGACGAAATATCATTAAACCGGTTAGTATATTTGATAGGGCATACATTTGGCTATCTGATTAAATTATTAAAGTTGACTAAATGTGACAACAATTAAGCCATTTTAATGTTTTTCTAACACCTTACATGCTGGTCAACCAACCCCGTGGTCGGGGTTGGTAGACTAACAGTATGGGGTAGGTTGACTATAGGTGCAATCAGTGAAGAAAATGTTGTTAGCAACTTATCGGAATGGTAATAAAATAGCACAATGTCACGAGAGTTGTTTCGTTATAAAATATTTATTACTTTTTAATAATAAATAACAATTTAAACCATCACTGGGGTTGGTTGACCAGCTTAGTCATGTAACCCCGAACGTTATTAGTCAACCAGCCCCGAACAATCATTTTGACTTCAATACTCTATATAACCTTTAATTATTTATGTAAAATCAAAAACGCAGTCTCAGTAGGTCGTTTAATAAACAAACTTTAAAATAGTCCCTTCGCATTAATTCTACTGTAACTATATAGAGCGTGGAAACATAAAATCTTTAAGAAAACATATCGACGTGCGTTACGAAAAGTAGCACGTTTCAATTTTCTTACGAAAAGTAGCACGTTTTGGTTTGCCACGAAAAGAAGCACGTTCCATCGTTTCTGGCGAATATTAGCACGTTTAGTCTTCTGCCGCGAAGACTAACACATTTGACTGCCTCGCCACGAAGAATAGCACATTTCGTACTGTTGCGACGAAAACTAGCACGTTATACTGTTTCGCCACGAATAATAGCACGTTTGGGAATTTATGGCGAAAACTAACATATTATCCGGTTTGGCCACGAAGAATAGCTCGTTTTGGATTATACTGCAGACTACAGAAACTATCGCGTTTCAGCGCGTGGGCAGTTTAAAAGAATTCAACTGTTGAAAATATTGTTTAATAAATAATAATTCCATCTAATCTCCCAAAGACAACACATATGAAAATTTTAATCTACATAATTTAAGTAAGGAAGGGTGCGGGAATTGCGAACGCGGGGTAAACGCGAACATGCTACTTTTCGTGGCAAACCGCTCTAACATGCTAGTTTTCGCAGCGAAAGACGAAACATGCTATTTTTCGTGGCAAACCGCTCAAACGTGCTAGTTTTCGCAGCGAAAACCGAAACGTGATAGTTCTCGTGATAACGAAGGCAAACGTGCTACTTTTCGTAAGAAAATTGAAACGTGCTACTTTTCGTAACGCACGTCGATATTTACTTACATAGCCAATTTTTCGATCAACGCTGGTAACTGCTAAACAACGTGTAATGGTGGTGTCGGAAACAATTGAATGACATAGTAGAAGTGACTTGTTTCTACAGAAAATCGCTCCGCAGTAGAGCACACGTTAGTGAAAAGTTATTAACAATTAGTCAACCTACCCCTGGGGCCAACCAGCCCCGGTCTCCCCTAGTATTATTAGATCCGTTCCACGGATCATCGGGCACGGCGTGTAAACCGTCCACCACGGGGTCTAATTAATTTTTCTTCACTCGCGGTGGACAGAGGCAGCCCAGAAGCAAGAGTCGAGAGCAACTCGTGTTTCTGGCTCGTAAAAAGAGAACCTGTTCCGCGGGAGACAGGAAAACTGGATCCCCGTGACACGCGGAGTAGCGTTTCCTGCCTCTGAAACCGAGAAACACGTTCTCCTGACCTGTCACGGCTGCCTTCCTGAGAAAGCAGCGTGAACTAGCGGAATCGCGTGCACGAGCATGCTTCATTAACACAATTTCCTCGATATAATTATTTACCCCGGCTGCCATTAGAATTCCGAGTGACCAGCGGCTCGCCGTCGAGATCTCTATCCAAGCTCGACGTTCTAAATTTCTTCAATTCCTCTTCGCGCCTACCCCATCCGCTCCGTGGAGCGCTACACGCGCACAGCTTCATCTCCCTGGCGTCTTTACCCAATTAATCCAGCGTCCTAATGAAGTTTCATCGGCTCTAAATTAGGGCCACGGCAGCCGATAGCTTGCACGCCGCGGTACATGTCTACACCCTTCCCGTTTCCTCCAATCTTGCATACGTGGAATGCTCGAATGCATCTGTACCGAGTGCGCCCGAAGCGCGCAGCCAGACTTCGCTTCACGCTGGGTGAAGAGAGGATTCTACGAGCACGGGTTGCCAGGCGCATCCCAACAGTTTATGGTTGCCTCTTGCTCGCGAGGGAACATTGCACGAGGCTCGAAACTCTCGGGGCAGCTCAAGATTGCCCGCAGTGTGGGCGGTAAAGTTGCCTCGTCGGAATCGGAAGGATGTTTCCTACATGAACGCGTGCGGGGCCTCGTTTATCCTCGAATAAAGAAGGACACGCTCCGAAAATTTCCCTGCACACCCTATCACCGTGCCAATTAAGCGCACGAGTCGACCTTATCACCGACGCGCTGCTCAAGAACACATGCAACCGAGCACATAGGCGCGCACCGCTGCAAGTCACTCCGCCGAGGGGTGCACGCGTGTATGTAAATACAAGTACAGGGGGTTGATTGTAAGAGCTCGCAGGAGTGTGCGCGCGCGAAGGGTAGCCGAGCACGCTATTACCCGCTTTACGAGAGGGTAACACGCCGCTGACGTTTACGACCGAACGAAACCCGGCGAATGCACCGCGCCACGATTAATTCCCAGCGCCTGGGACTCAGGCGCCCTGTTCCAATCCGAAAGTTTTACAGAAAATACGATACCTGGGGGAACGGCCGACCCGCGGCTCGCCTTCTTCGCGACGGAATCGGCGGGCTTACGAGAGGATCGAACATGGGGCTCCCGTTTGCCCGCGACACGCCCAAAAAACGAATATTTACGGTGTCGTTGTCTCAGCTGACAAGGGCACAATCCCGAACCGGGAAATTCCAAAAATTCTGAAACTTTGTGAATATGTAGGGGGTTTTTGTCCTGATTACAATGCAATTTTTGTTTGCTGCTCAAATTCACTCTAAGCGGGTGGATTTGACCGCTGAAAATCCGGTTATTTTCCAATTTTGTGTTATAACCCGTGAACTATTATTTTACAAGAATATCATTTAATTTTTCAGACCTGACCTAACCCCTTAATGTCGATGCAGAATAATGGACCGTCGTTATTCAGCGATTACGGCTGCTTTCGGTTTGGCATCGGTGCCAATTCTGATCGGCGTTTTCCAATGCGTATTCAGCGGCACAAAGGACGCGCCTTTCTTTCCCGCGACGCATATTTTATCAAAAATAAAATGGACAACGGCCAAGGCTCGCGAAGCCATGCACACATCCCGTATCTTTCGCCGTGCCTTTACGACAGTGGTCACGACGACGATTCGGATTCGCGAAGGCGACGGGGAGCTCGATAAATTTCAATTTTATGACGTGGATAGCATTTTCCCCGGCGACTCTCGATCGTCGCGCTCCTAAAGGCTCGTAGGGTAAATCCGGGAGACGCGGTGGACCTAATATAAAATGGCTATTAAAACTAATACAGATATTACTTATTTTATCAGAACAAACCTAATATGTTCAGAATTTTATGCCGATTCAGAAAAACTGGTCGATATTTGCTTTAAGACAATATTTACTGTAAATCGGGTTGAAAACTGTAGTCATGACATCTGACCACCTCTCCCGAGGTGCCGGGAGAAATGGTTTTCGTCGTTGGCAGAGACCACTCACATAATTATTCATGGAAAATTAACAAAGGATAAAGCAAAATTATTTATAAGCGAATACAACTACGGATTCATTGATATTTAATTTGTTTACGCTAAACAAGTAAAGAACACATCAAAGAAAAAGTGAATTACCTACTGGCGATTAGCAAGGCAAATGAATACAAAAGTGAATAAATAAACTAAATAAACAAAAATAATAATAAAATAATAATAAAAAATAAAAAAATAAACAAAAATAATAAAAAAATCATAACTCGACCATCTCAACTTTCTGCAGCGAGACATGGTCTTCTCGTTAGCTTTGAGAGGAAGAGTTAATATGGCCAAATACTTTGGCTGCATTGTCCCTCAATATCTCTACTATCTTATTATTCCAAACATTAAAGGAAAATAAACTTAGAAGTATATTTTAAATACGATTCTGTACAACCGCTGTTTGACAAAAGAGGTTAAATGTAACATCAATTTACCTTTTATAGCCTATAAATCCAGAAAAACACAGAAGGAAGCGAAATAACGCTATTTATTCAACTATTTGGCTTCTAGAGAAGTAATTGGTCTGCACTTTAATGCATTTTTACGTATAGACTCTGAAATATAGCGACACGACCAACTCTCCGGCTCGACCGCGTCTCCCGGATTTACCCTATAGACCGGGCAACAATCGCCGGCAACTTTGTCGCTGGAGAGTCGGTGGGATAACCGACTTGTCTCCAGCGATTTGTATCCGGCGACTTGTGTCCGGCAACTTGTGTCTGGCGACTCGTCCTTTAACCCTTCGGTGGGCGCGCCCGCGGCAGTTAGCCGCAAATTTTACATTTCGTATTGTACCATATGTAGTGTTCAAACTGGATCCATGTCCAATTCAGGATTCTTACAGTGGACATTTTTGCATTATGCTACGTACTTGGAAGTTTTTTTTTTTTTTTTTTTTTTTTTAGAGGACAGAAAAATAAGATATAGGTGTTTATTAAGCAACTAATGTAATTTCGATTTTCTTCTGTGAGACCTAAAATTGTCTAAATTTAGAAGTAAAACAACGAGAACTCCGATTGCGGTGTAAATGCCGCAACGCGCCCACTCATGCAAGTCTGAAGAGCGCGCCCACCGAAGGGTTAAAGGTTAAGACCATAACTATTGACGGATCCATGGCTACTAAATAGAGTTTGGAATGGACGCCGAAGGGTCTTGGTCATAAGGTGGGGGACACAAGTTGCCGAGTGGCCGGACACAAGTCGCTGGATACCAGCCGCTCGGCAAAAGTCGCTGGAGACAAGCCGATGCATCCCAGCGAGTCGCCATCCGACCTGCTGGAGTCGCTGGCGACAAAGTTGCCGGCGATTGTTGCCCGGTCTATACGAGCCTTAAAAGTAGTTGCCCATCGGTCGCGCGAAGGCAACGGCCACAGAGCCCGGCCAGTGTCGATAGCTACATCGGGGGACCGTCGAGATTCTGCCGCGGGAGACGGCAATCGCGCGCGGCGCGACAAATGGCGGAAACAAGCGTGCCCCGCAGAAACGTACGGCGACGGACTCTAATTTACCAGGAAGCAGAGATTACACCTGGAAACAGAGCACAATGGCGCATTGTCCGCGGACGAGCGTCAACCTTAATCACGGATGTGCCCGCCTTTGTCGATTTCCATAGTTCGATCCGCCGTTGCCTATGGCGCTCGCCCACGGGCCCCGGTGGAAACGTCGGCGCGTCCTAGCGCGCATTTGTCCGCGTCTACTTTATATATCCCCGCGAGCGGCGAGAAGCGGATAAGCAGGCGCTCTGCATCGGGGCCACGATCAAACAATGTCCATTGTGCCACGTAAGCGATACCCGAACGCTATCGCGGCGAACCTTGATATCTCTATCATAAAAATGAAATTCGCGTTGCGCTCGCGTGACGAGCCGGCTCTTCCGACCCCGTTTTCATTCGTTCCCGTATCCTTGACACCCACGAATCGTCGTTGTTAATTAAAAGAGGTGCACGCGGGTTCGCACGGGGCGAGCGCGATCGCGCCGCGATACCCCCCTGTCTATGAAATAATAATAAAGATCCGCGGTGATAAATCCCGCGACCGATCGGCGCGCGATATCACCGCGCGGTGCCTTAATGTAACCTGCTTCCCGCCCACGCGCACCTTCGCCTATATGGCGCGGCGAAACGAGAAACAAAAAAGCGGGAACGATCATCGAAACTTCGTCGTTCCGGCCGCCTACGTAATAACGGTATACAGTTGGCTGGAACGGAGCCGTGCAGGTAGAGCCGGGCGAGTATCGCGAGCACCTCTGAAATTCTCGCGTCGATAAACTTCAGCGGAGGAACAGACGCGGCGACGATAACCGCGCACGTACACACAGGCGTTTGTACGTTTGTTTATGCGCGTCTCTGCTACCCGAGGCGCGAGGCTAGGCTTTCCGGAGTTACGATAAGAATAACGACGCCGATAGCCGGGCGTACGCGTGTGCACGTAGACCGTGCATACGCCGCTATCGCTCCAGAAAAGCAACGGGTTTCTCGTTTTCATAATTCCCAGCCACGCTATTCGCTATTCTAAACGGGGCACTCCACCGCGAGTGCGCGGCTTTCGTAAATTTCATCTCTTAAGTGCGTTAAACGCCGCGCCAAGTTAATTTGCGGGCAGTGGGGTTTCGTGGGAGTAACAGAAACGGAATAATCCCGAGGCAGAGAGAAGATCTGCATATCGATGTAGCTTACTGCACATCTCGATGTCCCCGTTGATTGGCTGAAGGGTGCGAGTGAAATGGTCAAGGACCAGAAGGACCTGGCAGGAGTTACCTCGATAGGGTGCTCCAGAGTTCAAAGGACCACGGAACCGAGGACCCAACGATGCGAGGAGTCACGGGACCGTCTTGAGGGGGAATAGACGCGTTACCGTGGAGGCGTAAAGAACGCCAGAGCTCGATAGGTAGGGAAGGAAGCCATATACGATCGTGGACGGGCGAGTGGGTGCTGTTGAAGGGAGGACGACGGTGGAATCCCGTCCTGGACACTCGTATATATTCCGTCTGGATCGATATGACCGGGTAGCAGGTGCCTTTGTTCGTAAGGGCCACCGCTTTTACTCCTTTTTCGTGCATCGACGCTTCGGTCGATGTCCCCTTTGGCCGCTCTATCGCAGGTGCAACGTGGATTACATTCATTTTTCATGAACCCACGAGGAACTTCTCGCGTTCCGGCGCATCAAAACATGTCGGCAGAGGAGACAGCTACGAGGCACGCTTCTGAATAACATGCGCGACGAATCGTACGATTCGTGACGGAAAACGTAAGTCCGGAGTGACGCGCGCTTCCGTCCACTAACTAGACGTGTATAGCACTGTGTTAAAACCGAAGATTACGTATTCAGTGGCGGAAAACCTGCAGCGAATCCTATGCAATCATAGCGCGCGAAGATTAATGTCAAACAGTGCTGCGTTCTTTCATTAATTTCTCGTTTAAAGAGCGCGCGTGGAGAGGATGAATGGCTGGGTTAGGTATACGTAAGCGTACACACGCAACGACGTAGCAACACGATACAGTGCCCGAGGCGAAATGTACAAACGCTCGCTTTGCCCGGAGCTGATTTTAAGAGACGCGACTAAATAACAAAACGATTAACTAGAGAAACTAGAGCTTTCACGCTTTACGCTGAGATACATTCCAAAAAGGAATATATATTGAACATGCTGTAAAAATTTCAAGTCGATCCGAGCCTCGGTTTATTCGCAATAAGGACAAAACCGCAGAAAAAGCGCCTACACATCAGACCAGGGATCGAAAAAGTTCTCGGACCCTCGTTTTTTTAAAATTCTGTTAGAACTTATTTGTTTCGATTCGAGAAATATCTGTTTCTGTGGAATTTTTAATGAAACAAACGCTACCTTCAGGAACTTCTTTAAAAAGTGTTCTCATGGAACAGATATTTTAGAACCTATATAATAAAAGTTCCATGGAAACAAGTTACATTAGAACATTTATTAAAAAAGTTTTCAAAAGATAAAGAAAAGTACTCAACTATTAGGTACAAGTTTTATTTAACAATATGTTATAATATTCTTCATGTGTTTATTTAATAAAGGGTATGAAAATCATAACATAAGTAATTAATGGTTTCATAAGATGTATTGAACGGAAAAGAGAACTTGTCAAGAATAATACCTAAATAATATTTTTTTTAACTTACATGAACCGAAATACATAGAAAATCTCTAATATAATATACAATATTTATATTTCAGTAATAGAATATATGAATAGGTATACATCTACGTATTATTATACTATTTATGTTTTGCAGTTCAGCGTGATAGTATTATAGTCATAATACATTTCTATCCATTGAATAGTATTTAGTGTTTGTTACAACGATTGAGAACTTTTTTAATATCGGTGATAAAAATATCTGTTCCTGTTATACAGAAATTTTTATTCTTATATTTTATAAGTTCCATTCCGACTAGAACTTTTATTTTATCGGTTCTTCTGAGAACTTATAATGTGAGAACATTTTTAAAAAAGTTCCGCGGCATTTGTTTGAAATGGAACCTATTGAAAAGTTTCAGAACTTTTTCGATCCCTGCATCAGACGACTGTAGCGCCGCCAGATACACATATGTATTATCAAAAAAAGAATATTTTTACAGTTTATAGTATTAACAAACATTACCCAAAAGTACTAGTCAGAATTTGTATGCATCTCCTTGCAATTAATTCGCAAAAGAATGCTTGATCTTCGAGCGATTCGACTGCCTACTGAGTCCCCTTAACCCTTCGGTGGGCGCGCTCTTCAGACTTGCATGAGTGGGCGCGTTGCGGCATTTACACCGCAATCGGAGTTCTCGTTGTTTTACTTCTAAATTTAGACAATTTTAGGTCTCACAGAAGAAAATCGAAATTACATTAGTTGCTTAATAAACACCTATATCTTATTTTTCTGTCCTCTATATAAAAAAAAAAAAAAAAAAAAAAAAAAAAAAAAAAAAAAAAAAAAAAAAAAAAAACTTCCAAGTACGTAGCATGATGCAAAAATGTCCACTGGAAGAATCCTGAATTGGACATGGATCCAGTTTGAACACTACATATGGTACAATACGAAATGTAAAATTTGCGGCTAACTGCCGCGGGCGCGCCCACCGTAGGGTTAAATATGAAATTCTCCACAGGACCGCGAACATCTTTCCAGCCTCCGGACCCGTGCGATTCAAACAACACGAAGAGAAAAAAATCGCGAGAACCACACGTACGATTACAGTAAGTATATACCTTCGCTCGTTTCGAGCGTCACGCGATACCGACCGCGTATATCGATGAAATCCGATCGAGGCGTATTAATTACCGGCCAGTGCTCTTTTTGTCGCGCTCCGGCGGAGTCAGCGGGAACAAATGGACGACCGCGATGATAAGAGGCAGCCTTCTGCCGCATGCGATTGCGACGCAAGCAATATGTGTCATCGATTGCGATAAGCTCGCGGAAAGATAATCTCCAGCCAGAAACTATGCGGCTGAGTGTCGGACATAGATAGCCACGGGCACTTATCAAACACGTAATACGTTCCTCGCACCTACTGCGCGCGGTTCTTTGTTTTCTATAGTAAACTCGTTGCTTCATAGTACGCGCCATTCAAGAGTATCGTCTTACACCTGAATCGGGCACATCGAAATACTTCTGCTCCATTCTTTTTCTCTCGTCGCGGAAACACGATACGCCGCGTCTCTCTATGGGATACGGTTACGTAATATCGCTACCGAGAAACGCTACAGAAGCGGGTAATCAGCGACGGTGACGGTGCACGCCCGTATCCACTGGATCTCTTACAGATATCACAGGTATATAATCGTGATGTAAATTGTTTACAAAATCGTGCTCCGAAAGCGTAATATCTGCTGCGCCCAGCGAGGACGCGTGTCGCTATTTTTTCCTCGAGCGATACGTGGATATCGTCTACCAAAAACACACCGCGCAGTGTCCCATCGTGAAATGTTTTCCCCGAGAAAATAGTTCTGGCAGTGAAAGCGAGATCTCTGATAAGCTTCGAAACGCTTCCCAATTCATCAGATCTGCGCGTACGCAGCGTTATTTCTCCGAAGACTTCTCCGAGGCACGGTAGCTTGGCCGCTTTATCAGCCGCACGTTTCGAAGCAGAGTTAGAGATCCGATTGGATTTCAGCATACACATTCGGTTGAATGTCAACAAACCGGCTGGCGTTCAAGCGAACTGTGCCACGTCGGCGCCCATAGGCGCGAGCAAACTGGATTACGGATTATGTATTTCCAAAGGCACGTAACCGGGGTACGCAGGAGAACGAATGACAATGCGGATCGATGCTCGCACCGATCGCGAAAACGTCCCCCCGTCCGCGCGGCCGATACCGAGCGTACGAACGCACAGTGGTCTGGAAAGCGGCGTTTTGTGGCCAAAATTCTGATCTTTCTGAAACTTGGTGATTAAGGGTTTTTGAGGTCGCTGATAACGAATTTGGCACCAAAAATTCAAAATTCAAAATGGTGGATTCGATATGGCGCGCATTGTGGTGTGGAAAGCAGTATTTTATAGTCAAAATTAAAAATCATAGCCGTACTAGAGAAAAAAGAGAAAAAGATTCAGCTCTAACATTATCTTTGACTTAAAAAAAATAAAACATTAAAAATACACGCGCACGGGACGCCCAAACACCTCGAGCGTCATTTCTAAAAGTCTGCATAAAATTGAAGGTTGCAGGAGGTTGCACTTGAAATTAACATGCTCTTGTTAACAATTGTGTAAGCTATCATGTAAAAAAAGTCCGATGTTAATTTCACTTAACCCTTAACTGGTATACTGTTTTTTTCAAACGTAACTGGTATACTGGGGTCGTGGCAGACCCCAAGTAAAACAGGACACAGAAATTTGTAAAGTCGACACTAGATCCAACCTCTATGAATATTTTGTTGGTAGGTAATGTATAAAATAATAGAAGGGTAGAAACTTAAACTATTATTATAAAATTAATTAGAAATTCAGTTTACAAACCTGGACAACCAAAAATTTTGCAGCGAACTTTGCGTGCTTGGGGTCATGACCGACCCCAGGATACCAGTTAAGGGTTAATCATTTTTTTTATAAGCCTTCTCAAAGTTTAAATGCATATAAACATTGCACTATTTGTTCATGGACTAAAAAATGCCTATGACACATATAAATAACTGAAATATACTTCCTTACCTATATAACTGTGCGATATAAACACGTATTTTGATGTTCTATAATGAGTAATTACAACAATTAGTTTCACTTAAAATTTCATGATTTACACTTTATAACACTATATCTGATTATAGAATTGCCTGAAATATATAATATGATTGGAGTTTGAAGGTTTCGGGGGTTGTCAATACATAGGAAAAAAAAATTTCTGTAAACATTGAAGTTGAAAATTTGACTTTTGGCCACAAAACGCCGCTTTCCAGACCACTGTGGAACGGGCGATAAACAAGCCTTTGAGTCATCGCGTTTGTCCCCGCTGCGTGTCGTAGAGCGAGCGGGGGGTAAAAAAAGCGCGCACGGTCGTTCGATGCCGACGTAACCTTATCTCTCGCGTGCCTCGCGATTCCACCGACCGACAACATATACGTACATACATACGTCCTTCGTTCCGGTTCTCGATGCATAGACTAGCGTCTCGTTGGGCGAGAGCGAGCGACGGTGCGACGGAAATAAGATGAAAAAGACAGATTGCGATGTCTGAGAGAGGAACCGTAAGGTCGCAGAGAGGGCAGGGATTGGGCGAGAAGGATGAGAATGAAAAGATGCACGGGAGGAGAAGGAGTGAAGAGGGGAAGGGAGAGAAGAGGGGAAGGGAGGGGAGGGGAGGGGAGGGGTAGGGGTAGGGGAGTTGATAACATGCCAGCTGTGCGCAGGAACGGAGGTTAGGTTAGAATTGGCGTTTGGGGGTCGCGAGGTCAGCCCGCGGGATCGAACGAACGGGGGAGATAAGCGGAGGAGAGGCAGCATAACAGAGCATGTACGCGGAAGAAAACTGACTCACCTCGTTGAAGGCCATCTTCTTCGTTATGCTTCCGGGCTCGCGGCTGCTTCCGGCACCTCCTTGCCCCACCGCTCCTGTCGAAGAGTACCGTGTCCCGGGGCCGCCGGTCTAGTCGCTCCAGCAGCAGTAGCAACAGAAGCAGCAGCTGATCCCGGCCGACCAGATATCCAGGGTAGAAAGAGAGCGCGGCGTAGCAGCGATAAACGCCACTCGCGGCACACCAAGCACGAGCACCCAGCCGACGAGCACGGCGACGTAGACGACGTAGGCGACGACACTCGCGACCGACCTGTCTCGCAGCCGTCCGCTGCCGCGACACACATACGTCACGAAAGGAACGAGCGGACACCTATATTTCTCGCGGGGGACGCACCTCACGAAAGAAACACTCACCTTGTTCGATCGGGGCCGTCTGTCGCGCGCGATCCCTCACGCGACTACCATCCCCCTGCCTCGAGCGAGAGCTTGCCACGGCGACGATTAATCTGGCATTCCTCAGGTGGCCACCGAGAGCACCTTCGCCGACGAGCGTTCGAAATACCGCAGCGGCCAGCTTACCGTGCCGGCGATATCCAGCCTTCCGTTGTTATCGGGCCGCGTCACCAACCGACTGTCACTGTACAACACGCGTCCGCCGTACGCCGCGACCTGCCCGATCCACCGTCAACCCTTTCTCGCACTGTTTTTTTCACGTATTTATATCCGTCGCAGGACTATCCGCAAACAGAGGGGCGCCATCTTGGTTTCTGTCGCTGTCGCGGCGGAACGAGCTGCGCGAGATGCGCGCGACGCCGACACAGCTGTGAACGGGTGCCATCGAGCGCACAGCCGCGATTTTTGGAACACACGCGACGCCAGTTTACCTTTCGAGCCAGTATCTCTCTCTATGGCGCCACCTTCCTGCCCCCCGGCCTTTACGCCGCACTATCTTTTGCCCCTTAACGATCATCCGAGCCAGACTTATTTAGGCCAGCTTGCCCTACCTTCTCCGTAGCATTCGCACCTGCAATTTATGCGAATGTTAATTCGCTAATGCACAGCGATGGCTGTAAACTATAGGTTATCGTACGGTACTGCGGCCATGTTCTGATTGGTTGAACACGGCCGTAGGCAACACTACCGTACGATTTGAAACCGAGAACTTAAACGCGGATAATACTACGTTAAGTTGATCGGTTTGTGGGCGCGCGAAACGGCGAAAGTAATAGACAAGTTCCCGGTCGATAAGAATATAACGTTGCTTCTAAGGAATACCTTCGTTTCCCGTGGAGTTCTCATGAATAAGTAGCGCGACGCGCAGAAGTGTTTCGGACCCCGACGCCATGTTGCACACTGATTTAAAGATGGCCGCCGAGGCTACGGCATAAGTCAGTGATGCAGTGTGCGCGTTAGCTGCAACGAATGGTTTGTTGTATGTCGGTGTTCGCGTAGCGTTCGATTATTTTTAAGTTCAGTCGCCTGTCACGCTTGTGATTTAGTTTCTGTTTCGCGTTTGAGTTCCCCCCCCGTAAAGTCGATAAAGCTTGCCGAAGAATGGGCCGTTCCAGATCCAGGACCAAATCTCCGAGTAGGAGGCGTCACAAGAGCAAGCACTCCAGGAAACGATCGAAATCGCGAGAGAAGCACTCCAACAACAAATACTCCGAGAAGCCGAAGGAGCGCAGCTCGAAGTCAAGGTAACAGGCTTGCGCCGGATACTTGCGTACCCGAGTTTTCTCGCTTTATTAAGTACTCCGCCATTTTGCCACACACTCCGTGGCAGAGTTCTTTTACGCTTTCGTATACATATATCGCGCGGAGTTACGTGTTTAATCGTTCTACGTACCTTAGTGCGCGGCGAGTTCACCGTATTCCGCTGTTAAGTATTGCCATCCGCTTTATGGTTCTAATACCACTTATCACGCTCGTCGTTCCGCCGAAACTCCCCAGGTAGACGTAGCTTCGAATGCATTTGTCTGTTTGTATGTGTAGGAAACGGTCCCATTCCGCATCTTCTAGCTCGGGTTCCGATGCCTCGGACGATGTGCACATTGTCAGTCACAAGAAACGGTCTTACAGAGATAGGGATCGCAAAATGGACGAAGTAGAGAGGCTGGCAGAAATGGAGCGGCAAAGGTAATTCATCCGACTGACTCGTCATTTTCTTCATTCACTTGTTCCCATAGTAGTGATTTGCGTCGGAAGCTTTTTGTGCCATGTCTCCTGTAATTCAGTCGAGAGATCCAATTTAAAGAGAATGATTAATTATTTTTGACGTTGTTGGGTTTAAGCTATGTACGCTACACTTGCATTGTTTATGATACATTTCACCCCTCTTGTAAATAAATACACATGAACGGTATATATATATATATATATATATATATATATACACATATATATTCGCTTCATGTTTAATTGTTTATCGAATGGTATGCAATAAAAATTGTTTGTTCATATATTTTATTTACATTCGTATACGTTTTTTTATTTATAATTATGTTGTCAGGAAAAAGAAAGAATTATCTAACAAAATCTTCACCACAAGCGGAGTTGGGTAAGATTGTATCACTATTTCACGGTGGTGGTTTAATTGTATTATACTCGCTCGCGTATAAGTATTCGGAACTTTAGCGAATACGTGTCTATGATTTTGGACGAGGGAACACGTCGCGGAGAGCGCATCGATTCTAAACCTCGGAGTACGTTGCGGCGAGTTTATCGAGAGCGCAGCTTAGATTACTGTAACGGAGTTTGCGAGAAGAGCATGCTAGGTAGCTGGTTCGAAGGGACTATCGGCTACTTATGTAGCGTTAGAGCAACGAAACGTTTCTGTGGTTGCAGGCGACAGCGCGAGGTGGAGCAAAAGATGGTTGAGGAGGAAGCCGCTAAGCGCATTGAGGAGCTAGTGCAGAAGAGGGTGGAGGAAGAGCTAGAAAAGCGTAAAGAGGAAATAGAGGCCGAAGTACAGAGGAGAGTAGAAGAAGCTAAAAGGGCTATGGAGCGTCAAATGATGGAGGAAATGGAATGGAGACAAGCAAAGCTTCGTGAGGAGGAGAAACGAAGAGAGGTAAGACCAATCCAGAGAAACATTGGCCAGTGTTAGCCCAAGCGCTGTTACGATCAACAGGAAATAAATCTGGTGCTTTATCCTCGCGTTATTATATCTAGACAATCTATTTTCGTGAGAGAGAACAAAAAAGCAGAGTTACATTATGCGAGCTGAGCGTATAACGGAGATAATAAATTTTCTATTTGAATTTAGTAGCTCGAGTAAGGTGCACATTGGTTCAAATGCTTTACGCAGCTGCGATACGAGCTTAGGGTATTGTATGTTTGTGTGTACCAACATAAATCGCCGTGAAATTCTGATTGGACATTCCAGAAGATTATAGAAACGCTACTAGTTGGACATACGCGCCTAATGGTGAAAAATTGACCGCCCGCGATTCTAGCCATACGTGAATTCTCTATTTCGCGATCACAGCGTTTGGGCTTGAAGCATTGTGGTCGATAAATATGAAAGAAATATTATTGAAAAGCCACATTGCTTCGACTTCCCAGCATCCACTGAGGTCGCGTTGTTGGGAAGGTATACTGTCTCTTATGGGAAGAATTTTGCTATCATAGGCGCATGTTTCGGTTATTTATGAACAGAATATTGTATTTGTACCATGTATATATATTTATATATTTGTACAACATTAATACCTTTCATCACACGATATATCTCGATTGCCAGCCGTATCCGAAATTGGAAAAATTGCGTTCGAACGCGGCCGCCACGTTCTAGCTCGCAATTTTTGCGATCATCGGTGCCTGTCAATCCGGCAGACCTAATTACTTATCGATCTAGTTTATATCCGGGTATGTGAATGTCCACATAATCGCATCTCTAAGGAGTAGAGAAGACAGCATCCGAATATGACTAAAGTTAGTGATCCCAAACTTTGTAACTTGCTAAGAACGAAAAGATGAACATCGTAAGTTTGAAATAAAGTTATTTTTCTATGAAATCATAGGAAAGTGATATTTTTCCCTGAATAGTATTTTGCTGTCACTCGAGCAGGATAGATTTACAGAATTGTCCAACTTTCTACGAGATTCCTGTGGAATTTTACTGTTAAGCAGATACTTGCATAATCTTCCGATTTTTCTAGTAGATACGATCTTTTTACACACACGAAACTTCTGTTTCTCCTTTCATTTCTGTTTACTTTTCTAATGATTCAATAAAGTACTGTGAGAGTATACGAACGATCAAGTGATATGTAAATAATCTCGTGCCTTGAGACTCTGGGGATGAAGAGAATAGCGTACTTAGCCCATTTCGAACGGTATACAGAATATACTGGGAGATAAATAGTTATATCTAACGATAATAAGAGACATCTATTCTGTCCCCGCAACTTCAGATATCGAACGCTAACAACAGCTTTCACTAATATAGCGTAACAATTCTCCTTGAGCTACAACATGGGGTCCTGTTGTTTGATCTAACTGGCAGCGATCTAAATTAAGTATTCAGCAAGCAATGTACGCCCAAGTTCATTCTTTATTTTTTATATGTACACTTGGTTTTCCTTGAAATACAACTAGGAATTTTCTTCTGCCATGTCTTCTCTGTATGTGCACAATTATTTATTGCCACCCTCGGGAAATCAGCACGCTCCGGTCGAATGGACAGCGACCCTGATTACAAGTTCGGCCATATACATATACGTTTTTATCCTTATTGCTTTGCACACTGAGTTTGCACTGAATATGCGAACAAGTTTGGGTGAGAGATTAATTAGAAAGGGAGACGTAGACCTTTTAAGGGCAGAATTAGAAATCCCATAGCAACAAAGCACGACCTAGCAAATATATAGGTCACCTTCCTTACTGACTACCAACAGAAGATGCCGGTATTTTACTCACTGCTGAGTGATTGTCGATGAAGAAGGCATCCCCTGCGTGCTGGCGTGAGCTTCATTCAGGTATTATCCAATTTATATATTCATAATTCATTTTATACCAATATTACTCTTTATCATCATTCTTTGTTTATAAACCGCTATGTAATCGGAGAGACCATACTAGGGATTATTTTAGATTTGCTAAATATTAATACCTGGGACACAACGCATTCCGTCGACAGGTCGGGGCAGATGGCACCATTCATTCGTAAATATTTTTTTCATACGTTTACCTTTTTTTTTTTCTCTCTCTCTTTGTCAAACGCACATCATCGACCATTATCGAAGACACGTACGTATACGCGCGTTACGGTCGTCGTTGTTCCCCCGCGAAGGGGGGTTATAATATTTTTTTTTATCAAGTAATTCACACCCTTTACCCATCTAGAGTTTTTGTACTGCACTTTAACGGAGTTGTCGACGAATCGCGTTTAAGACTGGAAGAATTTTACCATAACTCTCTGTACGTCCGTTTTGCATGCACACACAGTGGATTGAATTCAGAATCATAATTCACGTTTTTTCACTTTCAAGTGGCATCCTAAGTCGTCGTATTTCCATCTGGGGGAATCTGACTATAAACAACATTCACTGGGGACTAAGAGGAGCTCGTTCTAATCCGAACGAAGCAGCTGGGTTCACATGCGTCCTCTGTTTCACATTCTCTATCGACGAGCCATCCTAGTTCTTTGAGACCCGACCTCAAAATTTCACACATTATATATCCCAAACTATTTTGTCCCATATGAAAACAAAAAAGAAATGTTCTTAGGATGTGTAACACTAGGCTGTTGACATAGCGGCACTATGATTTTGGATATGAACGGTGTAACAACAGCTGGTGAGCGACACCATCATTGCTTCATGTAAATAGATCCCATTGTCGTTGTAGGAGGAAGAGCGGAAGAAGCGCGAGGAACTAGAGAGGATCATGGAGGAGAACAACAGAAAAATAGAAGAAGCTCAGAAGAAACTGGTGGGTTGATTAGAGAAGCCACTTGGCGATTATCGCCACTCACTTAAACGTCATTTAATCTCCACAGGCTGAAGAAAGATTGGCCATGGTCGAACAGCAACGTCTGATGGAAGAAGAAAGGCAGAGAATGAGGAAGGAGCACGAGAAACGCGTGAAAGAGGAGCAAAAGAAAATCCTCGGGAAGAACAACTCGAGGCCTAAATTGTCCTTTACGCTAAAACCAATTACGTGAGTCTGTCTCATTTCGTGCAGTTTTACATGTGATATTTATACACTTTGTCGGTTTTTTGGGATCGTTTTGTATCCCACGAGAACTGTTTCACAAGCTGCGCGTACATACCAAGATAAATTCTGCAGCAACAACATCCAAAGCTCGCCCGAATGTATTTGCGACGATCGTCGAAATCTGGCACGGCTGAATTGCTTTATTTGATTTTGATGACCGCGTGCCCATCCGAATGGAATAATTAATTCTATGCCTGCCAGATTTCGGAGCCCGATACAGATGGGACTTACAATCTCGTAACCACACTGATATCAACACAGGCAAACATGCGATATAACCGCTCTTCGCATCTACCCCCCTATAGTACGTTGTAAATGTTCTTTTTTACGCATTACGCTAACTAATATTCACCGGATGTTCGTTTGATCCTGTTTGATGAAAGTGTGGCCCAGCCTAGTTAGGTGTGTTCTACTAAACTGCGAGCGCAGTTCGTATAATGCCGTTTCACTGTAATTATATATTATACAGAGAATAATAATTTTATTTCAGTTAGATATATTAACGAAACACGGCTCGTATTATTAAAAGCATTCACGTTTCGAGCGCGACGACAGTTGGTAAATTTTCAGATGGTCACATTATTAACCAGACCAGATACATTTTGTAATTGAACACGAGTGTATAAATGAATTTTCTACGATAATTGACAATCGTGTGCATCCGTAACGCGCTACACACGAATCAGCCTCGAAGCAATAGTAATGAGAAATCCACTGTTTCTTTAGTACATCGTACTAAAATCGTTATGGATCGTGAACGTCTTCGGGATGTAAGTGCGGAACTCGTTCTGCCAAGAAAGAAGAATGTTCTTTTCTAATCAAAATTAAAGTAAGACGCAACGCCCGTTAAAAAAAGACGAACGACATGTCGAGTGGGTTTGTACGTGCAAAAACGTATGAGTGCAACCATGAACAAGTGTGTCCTGTACGCAATCGTGTATAGATGTGTATCGATATAACAAAGAAAGCATCGGTTCATATAGGATTGTATACCCAAAACATTGTTACTTGTAAAATAAACACGTTTTTATTAAACTTTCGACTACTCCTCCTTTTTTATCCTTTATAAAGCTCCTCATCCTTCCGTTATAATTTATGGTTTCCGGGACGAATTTAACGCCGAAAGTAAGGCTTTACCTCGGATTCCCAGGCTAGCTGCTTGCCCAAAAGTGCTGCCGTGGAATGGGCTGCGTTGCTTGAAAATGCATTCGAATTTTCCGGGAACAGCCCTTTTGTTTCTACGTCGATCTAGAATCACTTTCAAGAACACGCGCAGATTTGCTTACGAACTCTTATTTTATATCGGAAAGTTTGGCGGCCGTAAAAATTCGATAGTTACCTTTCATCGTGTCCTCTATAATTTCTGGATAAAGTTTCTCTGTTACAGAACTACTCGGGGGATTCAGTCTAGGATTCGTATTGATCTCGATCAGCCACACCGACAAGTCATCCATTATCAAGAAATCGGCGCCGTATAATTGAAAGCTGTTCTTCCGGTTCACCATATTTTCTTGAGAGGCCAGAAGGGCCCCTATTAAATTCTGCTTTATCCCCGGCTTGATCAGCTTCTCCCAAGCCGATTCTCGATTGGTGGACCTGAAGAACATCCCCCCATAAAAACATCGATGGTCGAGCCGCGCCTCGAAAGCGGGATTAAATGCATACTTTAAGTATTCCTTGAATTTCTCAAGATTCCAGTGAAGCTCGCTGGGTAGTTGCAAATTCGGCTTCACCGATTTACGGTACTTGAGCTGCACAGTTGTGTTGCACAAGTGAATGGATTCGTGGAAGTTCTCAAGCGTAAACTCTTTGGACGCGAAGCGCAGCAGTATGTCCCTTCGAAGCAAGAAACACTTAAACGAAGAAGCATTGCGGAATAAATTTATGAGAGCGAGGGGGATAGAATCGATACCTGTACATCCAGACAACTAGGGGCTGCGTGCTGGTGATCAGGAACCATTGTCTGACATCCACTTTCGTTTTATAGACGAGTAAGGGGCGCTCTAAAAATAACAGACGACTCGAAAATTTCACCATTCGCACCCTGCACTTTGCTGCCGCAATTCTATGGAAGCATTACCTATGTACTTCTGCACGACATACTGCATACATTCCTTCGAAGCCTGACTTATCTTACCCAGGATATCGTTTAACGAATGCTTAAGGACTATGCCTCTTCCCAAACTCTTATCCCCCGGTTTTATGATCCACACGTTCCGCATTCCATCGATGCGACTCACGGGTCGGCACCGTATCATCCCCTTCAGAGTGCTCGCCGCGATTTGTTGGATGTTCTGGCGTAAGACGCGCGACGTTTTATCGTTTTTATAATCAGACATTAATCTCATACCTCCATGTCTAGGTCGTCACCCTTTTTCAACATTTCACGCCTGTGTATGAACCGTTCGTGCCACAGCAGAAACTGGGCCCAATCAGCCGTCGAGACAGGCTCGTAATTCTGTCTGTCGATGTCCTCGTGCGTGCAGAAACTGTAATATTTTGTTCAATTTAGTCACGAAAGTGCGAATTACCTGATCGACCTTCTGCAACCTTATATGCTCCGCGCATCGTTCAAGAGCGAAGAAAATAGCCCGAATGGGCACTGTCCCGTTCGGGGACCAAACTGAATCCGGCCCAGCTAGGCTCGCAAAAAATAAAAACCACTTCAGTGTTCCCATGCAGGCCGTGATGTAAAAGTCCTGGACGAACTCCTCGATCTGCGCGGGCTACATAAATGCGAGTCAGTTTGATTGACATCTGAACAAAAGAAGGAAGTTCACGGACGAACCTGGTACACGTTGTAACACCGTGGGAATTGGATGTTCGACACGCCAGCTTCGAAGTACCATGAAACGTTTTCCAAATTGTTGCACATGTCCACCTAGAAGTATTCTCAAATTGATGTTAAGGTGCGACGCGATAGGAAATGCGAAACCACTGGCAAATGTGACCTTCGAGGTAAAGTAGCAGCCGGAAAATTTATTAACTATGGTCTTCTCGTCTGTTCTCACAGCTACCCTCTTGTTGGTGTACCACACAAGATCCGAAGGGTAACGTAGTAGTTTATCGATGCTCTCTAAACCAGCTGAAAAGCAGAGGATACTTTTTCCTGATCTTTAATGGCAGTGGAAGTAATTTTTGCTAACAACCTTCGGACATCTCCGGAGACATCGAGACCATTCTTCTGATGGACCTCTTCTCTACCCAGCCTCTTTTTCCAAGGGGCTTCCTCAGCACCGGGAACGTGCCGTAGATTCCGAAAACTTTGTGCTCGTTCACCGCCTTCGTCAGCACCTTCAAGATGAAACTGATCTTTGCCTGCTCGGTGGTCAGAAGCCTCAAGTATTCCCTTAGAAAGATCTTGCCATGAGTGTATTCGTTCTCCTTCTCATCATCCCCGAACAGATCGTCCAGATCCTCGCGATTGCAAAGGACTTCGGCGTTCGCCGTTTTCACGGGCTCCAGCTCCCTGATCATTTGATAGTTCATCTTCGAGTCGAAAACTCTCAGGTTTAGCTGCAACTCTTCCTCAATCGCCTTCGCGTTTTTCGGATATATCTTACAGAAGACGAGGCGGAATTAAAGTCGCGGAGATAATCTCCGTATCGCGGCGGCGAGAATTAATATATCTCTTTCGTACCTGCCAACCCTGGCAGTTCTTCTTGATAGAGCAATCGTCGGAGGTCAACGTGATTTGCCATTTTCGTGTGTTAATAGTTTTCGTACGGTTATGATCTCCCATTTCGTACTGTTCGCGGTCCGGTCCACTGAAATTCTCTTGGACGCACGGGAATCCATGGTTAGAATCTGTAATCGCGCTTTCCCCCTCATTCGCTAGTTCTGTGTCTGCCGAAAAATCTGTACAGTCTCCCCGATGCTGCATGGTGCATTTTTACGACCGGCAATGAATTTATGCGCCTTAACATGTTTTATTCATTTCAATCTTTTTCTACGTGCAAATTTTTCTCACGAAACTTCCGACCGAAACTGTAACTACACGAAGTGCGCGTGTTTGACAGTCGATAGAGTGGGGCGATATTGTTATACGTTCACGATTAAGAAGAACGAATTTACTGACGAAGCATATATTTCTCTCCATTAAGTTTCAGATTTATTTACGATGGGAAATGAGTTTCTAGAAGAAGGCAGGAGACAGGTTTCTCCGGCTCAGGGGAGTTCCGCGACAATAGCTTCTCTTGTTTCAATTTCTCCCACGTATTCCCAGAACTTCTGTATTTTTTCACTGCATTGTGCATAGACTCGTTCAAGAGCCTCTCCAGCTCGGGCTTCATAAAGATTGGCATCCGCATCTCCTCCTCTTTCTCTGTCCTATCTCTGCTTAGGCTTTGACCTGGGTCTTCGTGGCCCCCCACTGTCGCAAGGTTGGTCTCGGCAACTTTGTTCCTCGCCTCGATACTCTGCAAGGATTCCAAGCCTGGTTCCTCCGCCGCTTCTTGCACCTTCATCGCGCGAATTACATTTTTCATGGACATTAGTAACCGTTTGTTTCTAACGATTCTGCTCTCCACGGGCTTCCTCTTCTTGGCCATAGCTTCGTTACACGACGCAACATTTGCGAGATTCATTTTCGTACCGTGCAGGATGTTCCGTATATCTACGACGGGATAACTATAACTTATCTCTGATGAACAGAGGATTCGTTCACCTTGGAATGCCATTTCTTACCTGAAAGAGCGCGCATGAGTTCGCTATTGTTTGTACGTTCGCTTAAAAACACCTTATTATTACGTGCCTTCGGATTTCCATTGGGAGAGGAGTTTGGAGTTTTATTCAACTTCTCGAGGTGCTTCGCCTTCTGTTCATTCTTCGGCCCCAGATAATTTCTCCTTTTCGTGAATTGTGCAGCTTTCGTGGAAGCATTATCGGTTCCTTTTATTATTGGTCGCTTTCTCATACAGGATTTCACGGGCCTCTCTGAGCGGTTGCATGATGTTCCACCGAATGTTACCACCGGCTTACCCCGAACTCTCTTAGCAGGCTGGGAAATTGGATCGGCCGTGGTGCAGTGATTGGAACACGAAGGCATTTGCAGCCACTCTTCAGCGTTCGCAAGCTCCTCGAGCTCGCTGTCAGAATCGGTACAAGTGTCGAACAAGTTGGGCGATACTGGATACTGGTTTGACAGCTCCGGGCTGTGAGTTTTGGTCTGCGATCGCGACTAATGGGATTAAGGAGACCTTACAGGAAAAAGAGAGGCAGACCAACCTGCTGCAGGCAAACTGCACGCATTTTACTTACGCATGGGGGTTTCGGCTGCCGAAAAAATGTACAGTGGAAGTTATCCTTGTCGGTAGGGGTACGCTTGCCTGGAGAGTTCACTGCGAACGCAGGTTCTCCAGAGTTCCAAGCCGAATTAACGTGCTCCATTCCACGTGGCAAGTATAGACAGAGGGTACGTGTAACTCTTTATTTTCTCACAGGCTAAATCGGAAGAAGTATTTTTGGAGAGCGAGGGTCTCCATTTGTCTGACAGTTACTCGTGCAATTTTAATTTTTCCGTGTAGGTTGCTATTGATGTTGATGAATTTAAATACGTCAAACCATGATCCCTGGAATTGTAAAAATCGACTGAATTTTGTTTCGGTGGTACGCGCACGATGTTCTTTTTTAATCTTCTCGCGGAACGGCGGATAAATGGAGGCCGGAATGAAACGAACGATCCGGGGTATAGTTATTTATTGATGACGTACAATTACAGTTCAAATATAGACTTGGGGAACAGATCAACAGTGGTAGGAAGCGGGGGGTAACGAGTGCGGATCAGAAGGGCTTTCTTCTTAATCATTTGGTCAACCTCAAGCCAACAGCATACATGTCCGTAATGTCCGTTAGGACCTTAGCCTTTTTCTGACGGATATACTTCTTTGGAACGTTGCGATTTTTATTTTTCCCCGCGATAGCTTGATTCGCTTTCGTTGCAGCTGCCAAGAGAGACGGTAGCGCAGGTACTTCCGCAGGAATGGCGGACAGGACGGCGTTTCTTTTGTACTTTTTAATCGCGTCCCTCACCACTGTTTTCATAATCTGGTAAATATAAATGAGAGTGTTTCGTCAACAGAAACGACAGAAATTCGTCATAGGAGATACAATGCGTAACCTTATCATCGGCTGGCCTCAGAGGCTTCTCGGATTTCGGTGCCAGCTTGGGTGACTGTTTCTGAAGAGCCATGATCTTGGAGATTAAAGATTGCCTGTTAGGGGATGACTCTGTTTTTTGGCTCGTCGGTCTAGTGGAAGCGCGTAATTTTCTCGACCCACGTGCCACAGGTTTCTGAACACTCCCACTCTTTTCCTGATTGTTCTGTGAAAAACCAATGAAAGCATCACAGAACTTCTCCGTCGATTCTACTAATGCTTACCTGAACTGCAACAGGTGATTTCCCTTTGTTAGTAGCAGCTGTGCCGGTAGCAGGAGCGCTCTTCGCGGTTGATTCCTGCTTATCGATCAGCACCGCCGTTTTCAAAGGCTTCGGCGGTGCGGTTGCCGGCAACGCTTGCCTCAGCTTAGGCGACTCCACTTTATAGTAAGCGTAGAATTCCTGGTCGAGTTGTATCTCCAGCTCCTCGATTAGATCGACGATCACGGGCCCGATCTGATTGTGCACCACCGATTTCTTCTTCGCGAGGCACGTCTAACGATAAGAGCAGGTATATACCCCTGTACCTATGAGAGATCGGTCACCCGCTAGATACCCACCATCGGAGACTTTGACACGAGGCTAACTTTCGAGTCCTGACTATTCAAGCTGGGTTTCTTTTCGAATGTGGTGATCCGAGTTCCTTGGAGGGACAGAGCTGCCCCCAAGTACGGCTGACAGTTGGGCATTTTTTGCTTGTAAGCCAGCTCGAAGTGTCCCGTGTTCGCGGTTTTGTCCTCTCGATAGTCTACCGCCACTGTAAGATCGAAACTGCATGACGTGCTCGGGAAGTGCGGTAATGGCGAAGCAAGTGGATGCGAAATTGGACACCTTTCACGGTGTCCTCCAGGACCTGTCGACAGAGGCGCGTAGTCACTTTGCTCGAGTAGCTCATGTCGGGGTGGCTGTTGATCTCGATCAGCCAGACAGAGAAATCCTCCATGACCATAAAGTCGGCGCCGTAAAGCTCGAAGCTGTTCTTCCGGCGATCCATAGCTTCCTGGCTGGCCAGTAGAGAGCCGACCAAGCCTTGCTTCATCCCCGGATAAATTAGCTCGTCCCACGCCTTGTCGTGCCCCTGGGACCTGTCGGAGTTCCGGGCAGTTACGGACTTTCATCGCCGCGGTGCAATTTAAATGGATCGTACTTGAGGAACTCCTTGAAGGTCGTGGCGTCCCACATGTTGTCCGAGGGCAGCGCGGAATCCCTGTCCCCGCAATTCGTGTACTTGCATTGGATCGCATGATTGCACAGGTGAATCGATTCGTGGAAGTCGGTCAGGCAGAATTTCTGCGAGCAGAATCGCAGATAACTCTCTCTACAAGGAGATAACATTGCGTTGCAGTCCCTGTGCTTTTCGCTTGAATCTGCAGATTAGTCTCGCGCGAAAACTATCGATAAATTCACCGAGAATAGGACAAGCGTCTATGGAAACTGGGTTAAAGGGGAATCAATTCCGTCGGGGGCTTATAACGAGCTTATAATCGGCAACTGACTGCGGACGGTCTAAATATAGGATAGAATTCAGCAACACTGTCAGTTGCGAACTGCTCGGGAGGTAAATTAGCGATAATTACGACGAATGGGACTTATGTACGGCTATCGAATGACCTGGATATTTGGTGGCACGATATCATAACACGAAACAGAAAGTTTTGACTTATGCGTGGCTATGTTTTAACTTCAACTACTCCGGTAACTAGGATTTCAGATTTACTTGTATATCCAGAGAGTGAGGGGTTGGGCGCAGGTGATTATGAACCACTGCCTGATATCGAACTTTGTGCTATGAATTAGCAGCGGTCGCTCTACGAGAAAACAGAGGCTATCATTATGAATATTCCTTCGTACGCTAGATCATCTCATATTGTTCGATTACCAATGTACTTCTGCACCACGTAACGAGTGTCTGATTTACTCGAGGGGTTCATCTTCGCCAAGACGTCCTCCAGCTTGTTCAACAGGACGATCCCTCGGCCTCGACTTTTGTTCCCAGGTTTCATGATCCATACGTTCATCACGCCGTCCATGTCGAGTTGCGGGCAGTATTTCTTTATCTTCTTCAGTATGTGCTTCGACGCCAGGAAGAATTTCTGTCCAGATCGTGTCAAATTAATATGTATACGTATATAACTCTTCTGACCAGTTCAATCGGGCTCTTACTTGAAAGGGGACATTGTTCCGTGTGAAAAGCGACTGGCCATGGACGACCTGATAGTACCAGCTGATAAACTGATCCCACTGGTGCGCCCAAACCCTTTCTGTCTCCTGGTCGATGTCCTCGTGAGATTGCGCGCTGATGTAATCGCTGCATCGTTTAATTGCAAACTCTATGGCCTTGGAGGGTACCGTGCCAGTCGGCGATCTAATCGCGTTCTCACCTTCCGCGTTGATCTTATTGACCAGCCACTTTAGGAGGCTCAAGCAAGCCGTGAATCTAACAGAAAGCGAGGCTCTAGACGCCAGCAAGCGAACGTTCATTTCTGAAATAGTTCCTTATCGTTCTTCACCGAAAATCCTCGACGAACGCGTGCATCTGGTCGCCCTGCGACAAATTGTAGCAGCGCGGGAAGAGGGTGTTCGCCACACCGGCCTCGTAATACCAGTGCATTTGTCTGACGTTCGAACATAAGCCCACCTAAGGCAATCGATTTTCTTAGAAGCATGTATTATCCTCGTCCGGCGTAGTGTTCACGTGAGCGGCGAGAATCGACCGAGGCCACTTTAGATACCTTCGACGTGAATCCCGCGCGGCAGTATCGGTTGAAGACCGTGGTTTTGTTATCCTGCGTGGGCCAGCCGGGCCACTCCGATCCTGTGTTCCAGAGGAAGTCGGCGGTGTGATTGGTCAGCATCCTGGATATCAGCTGCCGCTCACTTTGGTGGTCCTTCAAGTCGCCGATGCCGGCTAGCAGCATCACGGGGCTCGAGTCCACGTTGAATTGTTGATCAGCTGAACAGTCATTACAATTACTCGCTACAAATTGCGTACATAATCTCTCGTCGAGTGCTATCGAATACCATTGGAATTCTTCTTGAAGAACTTTTCACACCATCCCCTTCGTATCATACATTCGCGAATCACCCGAGCCCTTCCGTAGACCATGAACACGTGGTGAGCAGCCACGGCGTCCTTCACCATTTGCTTGATACGTAGGAATCGTTCGTGAAGCGTGGGTGGCAATTCTATACAGGATTCGGCTTTATCTGCGCACCGCCAATCAATGAGATTAAAATGTACGTAGCCTGACGTGGCGGTGTTTATTCGCACCTGCGACTACTTTCGACTCCATTGCGGCGGGATTGCTGATCGCCCTCGCGGCAGGCTCGACAGATCCATCCTCGACAGTCTCCTTTTCATTCTTGTCCGCTTTTTCCGAGCTGGCCGGCCCCAAATTCGACGGCGCCTCATCGTTCGCATTCATGTAGTGCGCTTACGAATCTGTGCGTTCTTCTGCGCTAATGCACCCCGTCGATCTTCAGTTTTGCTTCATTGTAGTGCGGTTTGTTGAAGGAAAAACGGGCCCGATGAGGTCGATGGTATCTTATCCTGGATCAGCTTGTAAAATTCGGTAGCAGTTATTGGAAGTAGAATCCATGAATATAAAATACGTTTGAGTAACATTGCGCTAGCACACTGAAGCTAAAGATCGTCGATTTATCGCTACTAGATTCCTCCCGATACCTATTTAACTCACGAAGCAGTCCTGTCAGCATCCTTTCGGATGATGAAATCGCGACCTCTTAAATTACCACGTTAATTACAAAGAATTTAACAGAAGAATTCCCTTGATATCGCATGGCCGGGGAGAAAATGCCCTAAGCAGATACAGATTCGTGCTTTCTCCAAGGCAATCGCAAATGAACGAGACGGAAGCAGAACTCCGACTGAACGTCATCGGGGGCAGACGCCAGTTATGTATTCAGAATCTAGAATTCCGCAGGCGTGCGCCCTGAAAGCGTTTTAAAGCTCCTCGACTATTCGACCGGACTGGATAGCATCGTGTTCGTGAATCTTACACCGATTCATTGATAAGACCGATCGTCTGAAATTCTCAAAGGTCAGATGTACGTACACGAAAGTCCCTTTCTTCAAAATCTTACCTATTTCCCCGCGCGAAATCTTTCAACAGTGGAGCTGAAAATGATATGCGATCGTAAAACGTTAGTTAAACCTCCGCGCGAAGTTCTGTGGGATTATCTAATCAGGTTCGAAGGAGGACAAAAACAACTGGAGAGTGTGGGGGAGGGTTGTTCGTACAGGAGGAGCGTACCAGGCACCCCTGTGGAACTTCTCCACCGTCGAATGCATGTAAAGAAGGAAAAAGCTATCGCGTGGGTTAGTTAACCACTCTGGTTCTATTCGCTTTGACCCACTTATGCGAGTCCATCTTCGGTTCGCGTGAAGAGGTGACCTGACGAATCACTTCGACCCGCTATCGCTAATTGCACAACTTGGATTTCACGCTGATAATCTCGAAAGAGATATGTGGAGCAGGCCGTACTATTTTGGAATCCGGTTAGCCCTTACGCGGACTCGTTATCGGCCTTCCAGCCAAAATCGCTGATCGTGTGCCATAGCCTCGAAGGGTAGTCTACGTACAAGAACGCTAGTTTCACTTTTAATTTCTTACCATTAGATATAGATCGGTAAACGTTGTGGGAAATCATAGAATACAGCTGTACGCCTGCATTCGGGGGGGATATGGTGTGGATGGTGTATGATGATGGGATATTTACGGATGTTTGTGGGCTTGTTACTGGAATATAGAAAAGAATATGAAATACAGGCGAGCTCCAAAAAAACGAATGATCCGTGGGATAAACATGTCACTGTCGATGACAGGAAGTGCTTGAAAATAGCGTGAAACGAAGTTGCCGAAACCATAGACTTATGGCATTTTCGGACGGTCGCACTGGGGCGGCCCGAGTGCGAACCCTACCCAATCGTAAGCGAAGAGTGTGAACTTTTTCGCCTCCGATTGGCCAAAATTCGCACTCAGTGCGCCCCAGTGCGACCGTCCGAAAACGCCATTATATAGACGGAGCGTGTCTGAGGGGGGTTGTAAGATTCGCGGTAAGGGGACTGTCATACAGGCAAATCGGGTAACTCCGTTCCTCCTCGGGGCTATTCGGAAATTCAATGACGTTATATATATCTATGAGGGATACTTAGTCGAAAAGGTTAGCTATACTTATACATAATTCAAAATTTCGTATATCATGTAGGTTATATATATAACAAAATTAGTAAATAGAATGAAGCTTTTTTTAAATAAAATCGTACTTATAGATATATGCAATAATATTTATATTTTTAAAGATTTTGTAAGCTTAAAAGTTCATAAACATAATTAATATGCATAAATAATTATATAGTATAATAGATATATATCGCTCATTTGCTGCGACATAACTGATGAAAAAAAAAAATATTTTTATTATAAACATATTATCTATTCGATAATCAAGCAACACATTTGAATTTCTAAGATTATATATATAATATATAAATTGTTGGTTATGTATGTATATTTATTTATTTACATGTGAAATCGAATACTATCATTATTTATATTTTCTTTCTCCAACTGTTCGCAGTTTTTATGTTTCCTGCGATTTGCACAACCGCTTACTACGCAATAAGTCATTATTACACTCAATTAATATATGATTATATACAACGACCACTACGATGCTTTAGAACAGTAATAGTTGAGCAACAGTGGTTATGTTTCGAACATAGCCATTAATGCCGAACCGACAAGAACCGAATACATCCGAACCTAGCTACCGAATTGCCTGTATGGTTTCTGCCTTTTCCCCTCCGATCTTACAGTCCCCTCGCCTACAGTCCTCTCTTCTGCTCCGTCTATATAAGTCTATGGCCGAAACAACCTGTTACAAGGCTGACCCCTCCGCGTGAAAGAATCGAATAATTGCGTTATAGCGAAGACGTTCACATTGGCCGATCGATCTTATTAGCCGCATCCTTCGTATTTTTCCGCATGTTTCGTTCTTTCTTACTCCCTCCCATTTCATATTCATACCTTTCAGCATTTTAACACATTTCAGAGTAGTTGCTGAGTTGGACGCTGTTCATGAGCAGATGCCACTACATTCTGTCCTGAAATTATGGGTCGGTAACACAGTTTGGGTGGCGACACGAACATCCGTAAGGTGATAGGTCTATCCTATACCTCGTCTGTGGTGATAGGTCTATCCTATACTTCGTCGATGCTATAACTCGTTTCTTACTGTATTCACGATTCTATTACCTTCCTTCGGGTATCGAGTTTCTGTTCTTCCTCACGAAGACCACTAACCGACCGTTCCATTTATGGATCTTGCAAGGATGCTTTACTACCAGAGCGACTCAATTTCTCATTACAGATTGTACCGCATATTTCTCAATATTCTTCACACAGTACCACATCATGGTATATGTCTGGGACCATTTCCCTCTGATGGAAAGTGTCAAGATCCTCCTTCGCCGCTCTTGCGACCGGAAGGACATTCACTCTTGTTCTATTTCCTATTTCGCACAAGGAGCCGAGTACGGCCCCGGGTGCTTCATGCTTTTCTCGTTCCGCGGAGTACACTCAAAGTCTCCCTTGTATGCAGGTAAAATGGTCGGGCGAGAACGATGACATAACGTACACGAGGTATAAAGCATTCACGGGAGCGGAAGTCCAGCGCACACAATCAACATCGGAAGTAATTCCGGTGGCCGGACACCGTGATGGCATTGTTAGCCGATCCGCTGAATAATAATTGGCACACGGTGCTTTTACATGGTCACGATCGCGGCCAGTCAATATCTTTCCCGATGGAATGGAAACGTCAGCCGGTGGCTTTGCATCGTGATATACCGGTCGCTCAGTGTTTGCCGAAGGTCTATGCTCGTAACTTCGCCGCTGCTCGGTACGCGTGCACATGTTAAAAGTAAATACTCGCAGTAGAGAATTGTCGCGCTCGCTTGTCCCTAATTCTAATGAGATACTTGGGAGAATGATCTCTAAGTTCATATTCGACGGTGTACAGTGTTTAAAAAATAAAGCACCAGCATGATCGTCACTAGAAGAAGCTTGTGCTCCCTCTGAGTGCTGAATTGGATCTGCGCTTGGAAGCGAATTAACAGTAATAATTAATGATCCCTCTGACCGGATTAGTAAATGAATTTTCCGCAACGCAGAACCCCGTTATCTCCAAAGCGTTACTTTCGAGACGTTCGACGGGGCTTAGCGAAAGGGAAGCTCGGGGATGTCGCAGAAAAAGGGATAGTGTCACGACGAATAAACGCGGTGCAGTGTAGCGAGCTGACAGAGACGTATGCACGGAATTCGCCGAGAAAGCGGAATGCGCATTCTCAGGGAATTCCTTAAACCGTTTCGAAACAGTTGCCGGGCCCCGTTCAGCGGCAAGTTACGCGGAGCAAAAGCGCCGTGATTCAACGACGGTTCCTATTAAGCCTCGGAAGATCGAGCCCTCCTCCCCCGTGATTTATCGCGCGCCGCCCCTCTTGTTTAGTCTTCCATCACCTGCCACGATTCTGACTGATCCGGGAAATAGATTGCGCCCGACCGCGTTTCCGCCCGAGCGGAGAAAACGTTCTGGCTGTTTCTGGTCGCTCCTTTTGGCTGGAAAAAGAAAAACGTTGATCGCCCCGCGAGCGTGCAGACCCGGCGAGTCATGCGCGAAGCTCGATAATCTGTCGCTCTTGTTTCCCTCGTAGGAGAATGGGTTGCGCGGCCAGCGAGCCCTCGTACAAGAAGGGCGGTGTTCGGCTAATGGCCACGAAGCTCGCTTTCGCCAAGGGTCAGCTGAGCAATCTGAACGCGTACTTCCGGAAGCTGGCGGACGAGGCACAGAACGGTGAATATTTAACGAGCCGCTCCGCCAATCTTGCGCGTCGGTTCAACCGAGCGCGGAAACAGCGAGCGCGCTATCGAGTGCGGCAACCGATATGGATACTCGGTAGGGCTGTTCGGGTGCTCGAATATTCGGGCGGCTTGAAGTTCGGACCGAGCCGGGACTCGGTTTTCGAGCCGAGCCGGATACCCGTGAAATTCGGGCGGCCCGAAAAATCCGAGTAGCTCGAATTTGTTTCGGGCGGCTTGAAAAATCCGGGTAGTCCGAATCGTTTCGGGCCGCCGGCGTACGTCTTGAATGTGGTTCGAGCAGTGCGTACAAGGCGTACGGATTTTCCGAGCCCGGATTTTTCAAGCCGCCCGAAACAAATTCGAGCTACTCGGATTTTTCGGGCCGCCCGAATTTCACGGGTATCCGGCTCGGCCCGGTCAGTCGAGCCGAGCTAGGCTCGGCTCGTTTTATTCGAGTACCCGAACAGCTCTAATACTCGGGACTCGTGTTTTTTCACCGACGAACCTTCAACGGTGGCTCGCTTTACAGATTCCTCGTACGTTTCCGCGATCGAAGCCACCGTGGAGCGATTGGTCCAACGTTTGATGCTGGCCGCCGGCAATCTCGACCCGAGATTCTCCTCTGTGTTTCTCGTCTCGTTGAACGAGCCTCGGCGAGTGAAGGTAAAGGAGCAGCGACGGCTCTGGCATCGGCCGCGCGGTGTCTAGAAGTTTAGAAACATTGCGCGGGATGGGAGAGGAGCATGCAAAGATCCTCGCCGTAGTCAGCATCACCCTTTCTCTCTCCTCAGCAATTCAGGTTCGAATACCTGCTGCGAATAGACTCGCTGTCGAGCCCGACCGCAAGTTCCGAGCTGGAAGTCTCGAGGGTGAGCGTGGAGGAGGATGTTGCTCTGCCGGGCTTTATTCGGTTAAAGACACTCGCCGCTGGAGCGGAACCCTGGCAAGAGTACGCGGATGCTGCAGGGAGATTGAGGAGGGATCTTGTGAAAGCCAAATTAGCAAATTTGTTGGCCACAGCCATTAAACGAGGTATGTACCTACTTAGGCACCCTGCAGTCTGCTGAGCTGACGATCCTTATCGCGCGATCTATCGATCTAAGGGCTCGTTTCCTTCGCGTTCGCACTGAATGCGAAAGGTGCGTTTCTTTCTACAGGCGTGGAGAATTTAACGGACGACAAGTTTTGCGATTCGCCGGGCCAAGTGGTCGACGCCGAGGTTCTGGACAAAATATTCAAGCAACCGGACCACTGCAGGATATTTTACGGATCGGGTAACCTTCTCGCATTATCGGTGAACTTAAACCGGGCCGTTAATTAAGGGGCGAGAAGAACGTTGATACGTCGAGCCTTGAAAGTCGCGGGTCCCCCATCTCGAGACATTGTCACGCGTTTATCTCTGTAGCCAACAAAAGCTGCTCCATGGGAATCGTAAAGAAGAAGGAAATGCTCGTCCTCTTGTTATCGTCCAGCCCAATTCCTCATTTCGTTCGCAGGCGTCCTCTTATCAACGCTATATCCTACCTGTTATTTCGCGCGTCTCTCCGACCGAACTTCCTTCTTTCCTCTCCTCGGCTCCCTCTCGATACCTCCTCCTTCGTCGTCCCCGTACCCCAGCTCCCAGCGTTTTGTATTAAATAACCGATGCGCGAGGCAACTCGGTAATTCGATATACACCGGGTGTCCTATAAATCAGAACAGGACGCCCGCGGAAAGTCGCTTAATAACGACTTGCGGGGGATTTAGAATAACGACCGCCGCGAGGTATGCCTGGCTGCCGTGTAACCGCGTTAAGGAACGCCTTGTAAATCACCGCGGGTCTCGTCCCGCGAAACAACAGGCCCGGCTAACGATGCGTTTTTTAACGACGCGGACTAGATAACAGCGGCATGTCGGGGAAACTGTTTGCAGCCGACTCCGCTGGGCCATTAGCTGAGCCGAGGGATCATCGAGTGGCTTTGATAGAGGACGCTGGGGGAATACTGCTCAGGATCGGATTCGATGGACACAGGGCTCGCGAGGCGGAGGTCAGGCTATTAATCGGGATCGGTGTGTCGTCTTGGCCCAGTTTGGCGGACTACCCGAGGAGAGTCCCTCTTCATCACTGCGACGCTCTTCTTCACTACACCGCGGCGCAAAGTGTGAGAGTAATCATTTGTCACTAACAAGCAGAGGTTTTTAGGTGTCCGCCTCCGATTACTTTGGTTTTTGGATATGTTTTGGAGGTCTGAAAAATAAGAAATATTGCCATTCGGAACCAGATTATCTAAAATAAAAAAAACAGAAAAGATTTCGTTGGTATATTAATGTATCCTTTGATTCGCGGAGGGAATTTCCGAAATATTAATTTAAAACAAAATGGCGGATATTTAAAGATGAGAAGTTCTGTAAAAATATATGTTTCTCCTTTTCCAAAAAAAATTCACAAAAATTCGCCTCTTTTCTGCCTCCTAAAAACTAAACGCGGAACATGACGATGCTTCAATCTATCTAATCTTTAACTCGTTGCACAGTGGTCTGGAAAGCGGCGTTTTGTGGTCAAAATTCTGATCTTTCTGAAACTTGGTGATTAAGGGTTTTTGAGGTCGCTGATAACGAATTTGGCACCAAAAATTCAAAATTCAAAATGGCGGATTCAATATGGCGCGCATTGTGGTCTGGAAAGCAGTATTTTATAGTCAAAATTAAAAATCATAGCCGTACTAGAGAAAAAAGAGAAAAAAGATTCAGCTCTAACATTATCTTTGACTTAAAAAAAATAAAACATTAAAAATACACGCGTACGGGACGCCCAAACACCTCGAGCGTCATTTCTAAAAGTCTGCATAAAATTGAAGGTTGCAGGAGGTTGCACTTGAAATTAACATGCTCTTGTTAACAATTGTGTAAGCTATCATGTAAAAAAAGTCCGATGTTAATTTCTCTTAATCATTTTTTTATAAGCCTTCTCAAAGTTTAAATTCATATAAACATTGCACTATTTGTTCATAGACTAAAAAATGCCTATGACACATATAAATAACTGAAATATACTTCCTTACCTATATAACTGTATGATATAAACACGTATTTTGATGTTCTATAATGAGTAATTACAACAATTAGTTTCACTTAAAATTTCATGATTTACACTTTATAACACTATATCTGATTATAGAATTGCCTGAAATATATAATATGCTTGGAGTTTGAAGGTTTCGGGGGTTATCAATACATAGGAAAAAAAAATTTCTGTAAACATTGAAGTTGAAAAATTGACTTTTGGCCACAAAACGCCGCTTTCCAGACCACTGTGCGTTGCATCGATTGAGTTTAAAGAGAGTCTTCGTTGCTCATAATTCGTTAGTCGAACTTCACGCTCGGTGTTCCCCTTCAGCTCCACATCGTGGCGGGCGAAAGTGTCGAAAGGTGAAGTTTATTGACTCGTGTTTTACGCATGCGTCCTGTAATTAGAGCATTGATTATCCATGTCGCATCTTTAGTAAATATTGCAGGTAACCGATTATTAAATTGCTGGAGCATGGTCATGAGGAAGAGTATACGTTTGGTCGAAGCAGGAACCTCGCGTATACTTGCTCCAACCACACAGACACCAGCGAGCAGTCTCGAGTGCTTTCGCGAAACTTTCTTCTACACTTTTCATCGAAAGTTCGATTGAGACCAGACTCGCCGCAAGCGACATAGAGGTCTTCTTTTGTCACCGGTGCTCGAGCTTTAACGATCTCTCTGTTCGCATTGACGCACGTCGTCCACACAGATTGTAAAATGCCACACCGATGGCGGCGCACGCTTGCCGCGCGAACACGAATCGCTCGCAGCATCGATTTACACGAGCCGCGCAAGGTAAATCCTTCGCGGATTATCAGCGAATGGATTGAGTCGTTGGTAAATTAAATCAATGAATTCGAGGGCCGTTGTACCGCTGCGGGATGAATGCATCGCGGTGTCGGTGACCTTTTTCAATGCACGAAGATCGACTGATTCCTCTCCATCGCTACATAAATGTATCAATGGAACAGTAGAGAGGAATTGAGGCATTGAGAAGAAAAGCGGACGAACCCACATTGAGTAAAATTAATCCTTCCTATTTTATACGATTACCACAGCCTATTGGAATTCGTTATTGCGACTGAGTTAATTTCGCAAAAACCGTGGGTTAGTCCGTTTTTATTCTGAAAGCCTCAATTCATGGAGCTACGAGTTGCAGGGATTTTCAACTTCCGCCAGGAAATTTCGATGTTCTTGCTGAAACGGGCGGACCCGTTTGTTTCACCTTCTCGTTTTACCGTCGCTATTTCCAGGGCATGTATGCCGTGGCCGTTGGACCATACCCTGGTGCGCGGTGCGAGGACCGAGCGACCCTCTGGAGAGTACGTGTTCCGGCTGCAGAGAAAATTATGAGTCAACACTATGCCGGGGACAGTGTGCCCGCCCTGACGGAATCTGTGCTCATGGAAATCCTGCACCAGCTACGCGAGGGACGTCCCTTAAACCTGCCTATGAAGCCAAGGGTGACATCTCGAGACTCTTTAATCCCTCGCACACATTTTCATCGCCTCGCGCTTTCGTAGTCGAAAGAAACACCCCGTTCAGAGATAGACCCGCGTTTTATCAGAGAGATTCACTTATAAGAGGTGACGTTATTTTATTGCAGAATTCTTATAGGGTTTGCGTACGTTCCATATGCTACAAATATAGCGCGCAGCGTTCCTGGTCCCATCCCCTTCTGGATCAACGACAAATCCACCTCTTCCAGATGGATTTTACTTTGTCGATTCGCCCGAGCGTGTCATTTGTTTCCCCTTTTTCGCTCGCGACAACCGCCCCGGAGATATTCCTACGCCTCGTTCCTTTTGACGTTTTCATCTATGGGAATATTAGGTGCATCTCATACGTTTCCACGGGCGACGGCCGACTTCGCGCGACGTCTCGACAATAACTCAGCGTGCATCCGCCCGATGCATCTCCGCCTCGCGCACAGACGCTCTCGCGCGACCTCCGATACTTTGGCCTATATTTCCGAGACACCGAGCCATCCCCCGCCGACACCCTCCAACCTTTTCTTCGCCCGTCTTTTTCCTCCTCTTCCGTACTCTCGCCAGCCCCAGATATCTCGGCGTCGACGCTGAAAACCCTATTCTCTCCGACGCGCCTTCGCGTCTTGGCTATTTAATAAAAACGTTGACTGGATGCGACCTGGCAATAATTTATCCTCCCTCCCGGGCGCGGTAACGGAACATGCAGCCCCGGCGAATACGTAATGAGAAAAGTTGAATCGATTTTAAAAATCTCCATCCCGCCGCCCTCCCTCTGCTTCCGGTTTAGCCGCCGCCTGTTTCCACGGCCAGCAAACGCGCAACAACTATTTTCCATTCACCGGCGCGGTGTATGTAATCCCCTGCATACTAAATTAATTTGCCCGTTTTTGTGCTGCACGGGGGAGAACCGCTATTCCGTATAATTGTTCCATTAGCGTAATTATTATCGTTGCACTGTTATTCATTGCGCTTGCAAGCCTGTTATTCGCGACGACACAGAACCGAGACATTTCCTCAGGCAGCACGGAGGGCCCCTCACCTTCCCCAGGATCGCCTGCGTGTGGTATCCAGGCACATTCTGAGGACAGTGCATCGATGGTCCCTGGAAAGAGCGGGGCCAGATCCACTGACGAGCTGGGCGCCCGACACCCTCGCCCGTCACGTTTTATTAGCCTTGGACGAGCTGCTCACCGCCCTCAAGTGTCAGAACCTCAGGTGTTACTTTCACCCCCGTTGCAACGTGATGCTGCAGTGCGCGAGAGGTAATCCATTATTCTTTAGGAGAGATGAGCACGTAGATATTTTTCATATGGTTATTTGTCGCTACGACAATCGATCTCGTCCCCGTTTCCATGGAAATCCTTAATTGGGGACGATAACGACGCGTGCCCATTATCGCGGACGCTGAATGTATTCGTAATTTTGTATGCTTCCGCGAGCCCGTCGACGATGCACCAGCTTCCCGTCGGATTTTTTCATAACGTTCGTTCGAACTCACTCGTCGAGCGTTCATTCAATCTGCAGTGCACCTGCCACAGCGGATAATGTCGACAACACAATCTCGCCGGGTTTCGCTCGAGGCAGATGAGGAGCTATAGTTCAAGCTCCGCTGGAGTAGAATCTTCAGATCATTGATCTTCTTCTGATTTGATTATTATCCGAAGATACCTGCCAATTAGCCGGATCATGCGTTCTCTCGTTTCGAAGGTGGAATAGTCCATCACGAGGATTCCTACGTCTCTGACGCTCGCCTGCTGGCGCTCTACTTGGAGACGCTCCATTATCGTTCCTCGGCCATGACGCAAAGTGTGCCCAGACCCCTGGACGTCATGGAAAGCGAGCTGATCGTCAGATGGCGAGACATCATGGCCTCGCTGCCTAGGGGGACCTCGGACGCGGATTATGGGTACAGCCAGAGGCAACTGGAGTACTTTACTCTGATCGTGGAGCAAGTGTTGCGAGCCAAAGACGCTACGTTACAGGTAGAACCTTGACGAGGCGCTCGTTAAGGGGATGTTCCGGTTAGAGCCCGTAAAAATAGGCGATCTTTAGGGATTAATTAAAGAAAAACCACCACAGATAATTTAATGGGATAAGAAATGACATTTTTCATAAAATAACGACACTTGAAATTTGAAATCACCTTTTCCCTGTTTCTCGACCTTCCACGCTTTCAAAAAATACAAAATTCCTTTCTTTAAAAATCCTTCTAAACACGCATTCTTAAAAGGTAGAACCATAAAAAAATGAAATAAAAAAAATCGATTTTTCAACATTCTTAAACCGGAACCTCTCCTTAAGGCTTCTCTGTAAATGTACTATGTTTTCTATGCCCCACAGGACCACACGGATCACTGTTCCTACCTGAATTTCCCCGAGCTGTCTTACCATGCCACGGAGCAAGTGGAGAACCTTGTATTCCTGCTGAAGCTAGTTTTAACGCAGGCCAAGGATCAAATTCACGCGGTGATGGATCGCAGGGCGAGATCGCGCGATCATCCATTCAAAGAATCGAGGAAGGGGAAGCATTACAACACGACCAACCAGTTCGATTACTCGGTTGGGCTGTTAGTCGACGTGGTTAGGAGGGACAGAGAGACCGCTAACGAGGATCTGGTCGCTCACCCTGTAATGGCGAAGATGCTGCTACAATGGCTGTACTCCGGTAGGTCGACTACACTGTTGTCGTTCGTAATGGCTTTTCCATCTGCTTCAGAAACATTACTTCCATTGTTCAAGGCATGGACTACGACAGGAAAGTGCTGGAGCCAGTGTTGCGCCCGTATCTGAACAACCTCTTCAACAGCCTCCACGAGAACGGCTGGTATGCAGCATCGTGGAAGAGCAGGCAAGAAGCTTACTTCTCCGAGATGCAGTCGCTGTCCGCGTTCTGCGAATCTGTGATCAGCCAGCGAACATCCCCGGCCACTGGGATCGTGGACTTCCTGTCCAAGGGTTGGCGCTGGGCGGAGGATACGACGAAGATGATCGAACGGTGTGGAAACTCCTTGCGACTGGTCTTCCTTTCCAAGGGGAAGGTAATTAGGTACAATTTGACGTTCACGGAGAACAAGGGGCTAAGCTCCTTCGCCACGTGGAGCAAGGCGAGGAGCGTGAGCAACATCGCGAGGAGGAGGAGGATGAGGACTGGCGAGATACTCGATTTCTTGTCAGAGTCTCGTGAAACGCCCTGCGAAAATAAGGGTGAGAAGTTTCTTCATTTTTTTTAAGGGATTGGTAGCTCGCGACCACAGAAGGAACTTTTATCAAGGTGGCGTATGATAATCAAAGAACCCCCCGAATGAAGTTGGTCCATTTGAGAGGATCGATAGTTTAGGGAAGTCTATGGAGGGCGGCACGCGAGTAATTACAGCAAGCGCGAGAGCCTCAGTAAATCGGGTATTAAGATACAAACTCGAGCAAGGACGACGGAGCTTCCGTGGCTCTCGGTTCCGTTGTACTCCGTGGGAAACTTGTCGCGACGTAATAAGGTGCTTCGTTCGAGTTCGAGTTTCGAGAATTAATTAGATTCGCCAGGCCACGATTCGCTGGCGCCCGCGTTTCCGCGGAAGCTTCGCGGGGGGGTAAAAGAAACGTTCGTAACAGTTTCCGCCGGCTGGAAAACATCGGTCCAAAGTTTCCTGGCGACTAATAACACCGGCTGAAATTAATTATTTCCGCGCACGGCCGGCACCAGGCGCGGCGGGTTTTTCACTTGGAAAACCTCTACGAAAAAGTTACCCCCGTCAAATTTTTCCGATACGCGTCCCGGCGAGCGCCTAGGAGCTTCTGTTCGGTCGGCGCCAAAAAGGTTAATTGCCTCGCAGCAACGCACGTAACACGGTGCTCGTAAAATCGCCCCGGGGAGAGGATCAATCTCCGTGTACGAGGATAAGGCGTAGGCGGAGGAACTTCTACTTCTGCGCGTTCACGCGGGGCGCCTCCTTCGAAAGCTCACGGTTATCCGTTCGATAAAGATTTACGCCACGGTATCACGAGAGCATTACCTATTGCCAGGGGCATTTGGCCCGCGATACGCGCCACCAACCTCCCTCGAAGCCATCGCCAGGGCCTGGACAATCGTTGGTGGGTGTCCCTTTCGGTCGGCTATAAGCTACCGAATGGAATCCTTTCACAACCCATTCGGAGCATTAAAAATCGAAGTGGCGTTCGTTGTACGCGGCTAAACGCGCGGAAGGGACGAAGATTTACGCGGATGTCGCGGAAGGATATTATACGATGCCGGGGACTCGTAAAATTCGGGTCAGAAACGCCAGGTGATAGATCAACCGCGCCGAGCCGCTCCGAAAAGAGCAGCCCGGGCACCGTGTTTTAAATCAACGTCGCCCTGCCGGGGCGACGCAGGCAAATTTCTACCCCGTATGACGCTCGCGCCGCCGTGTCGGTCGGATCGCGGAAACGTTTAGGGAAATTTAGGGGCGGGCAACGTAATTTCCTAGCGGCGTGCGTGACTGAATTGTTTAGAAAAGGGATTTCGGCTGATTCCTGCCTGCTTTCGGATGGTCGAGGGGCGACCGGGAGGGCGTAGCGCGGGGGTTGAGTTCTCGAGGGTAGTCAATGGGCGGCCGGAGTGTGTCTTTTAATTAGCCCTTGGAAAGTTTCGAGAGAAAACGGATACACAGGGTCTTGGAGAGTTTAGGTAGTTTACAGAGAGTTTTTAGCGAATCTTGAGAGCTTCTTCAAGGAGTTGGGTGAGTTTTTAGAGTTTAAAAGAGTCTGAAGAGTATTTAGAGGTAGTTTCCGTGCTGTTATTATGTTATTCCGCGAGCAGCCTGATTCCAGATCGTTTACCTAGGAATGGCTAAATATATCCCGAGGTGTGTGCACTCAAGGCGCAACGCAACATCAATATTTTCGTTAGACGTTGCAGGGTACCAGGAGCTGAGGGATGCCAGCCCTTTGACGTACGTCGCCTCGATGAACAGGTCAAGGACTCGACAACGTGGCCCTGGCGATTTGGTCTTGGCTATGATCTCCCTGGGCAAGTTCAGGGTGAGTTCTCGTACTCTTACGTAATTCTTCCTTTCGTTCCTCCTATGCCACTTCCACGTCTGCACTTTTACGTGTCTGTTTCACTTAAATCCGATATCCCTATTCCACTTAATAATATTTGTCTCCGAATTCATCACGAACAGGTATTTGTCGTGCGTTAAACTCCAATTTCAATTAAACCTTCATAACGATAAAATAACCTAATTCCCATCTCATCAAGACCTCGGGAAAATTTAATTTGCCGGCGTATACGTAAAGCAAACTCCAGATTCGTTTCATGAACAGCCCCAGCAGTTTTCACGAGCACAATACGAAATGACTCGAAGGTAAGAAGGGTTAATAGACCGTTTCCACGTCGTCGGCGATCCAGGCAGCGTCGTTCTCGAAATCAGCCCCGGCAACTCTCGCGAGTCAGCCTTTGAAAGGCAGCGAGCTCTCGTTTGCTCTCCACCCAGGCGACTTGCGAGGAGGGCTGCACGTAAATCGCTGGCGCGTCGGGAATTTCGTCTGTCCCGGTTAGTGTATCGGCCGCGGATGCGGTCCAAGTTCGATGACCGATTATTTGTCGGAGCAATTTCCGCGGCGAAACTCGCGCTTCCTGGGTCGTTCGCCCGGCCGTAGCTTCGGCCATGCCTTCATTCGGCGAGGCGGCTTAATTACACACAGTTCTCGCGCAGTTTCATTAGATTAGACGAGCACGGATTTCCGGCGCGCGGTGGCAATTCCGGGACAGTAATTTCGCGGCTGCGTCCGCCGTTGGGGGGTAGGACGGGCGAGACGTCGGGACGACGTCGAACCGACGCCAGATTCCACGACAATAACACATCGATGGGAGCCGGGAGACCTCGGAGGAACTGCAGACTTCGCTGCCCGAGCTCCGCCATTTCCGACGAAGCCGTTTCTTCCCTTAATGCCCGCCCCATTATCCCACGCTTACATAATCGGCTTGCAGTCGATTTAATAGCGACGCTGATGGCCGTGTAGCAGCAGAGGCAGTCAGCGGTCTCGGTCAGTTTTCATTTTATTCGTTCGAATAAACGGGGATCAGCCACGCGGACGTGTGCGAGGTACAAATGAACGCCGAGGCCATTCTGTGACCATGGAGCCATTAGAGAGTGGAAGCGAGAGGATTAGCAGGAACGCGGGGCTCGCGGACTGCAAACAACAGGAAAGAAGTGTATGATGTTCCGCTCGCCGCGTTTCGCGGAGGAAGGAGCGACGGGAATGCGGGGAGGGCCGGAGGGTAGTTCATTCTTCCCCTTGAGATGGGGAAAGAACCGCTCGTTAGCTCGTTTATTCGGATTCAGATGAAGAGTTTCCTTCCACTCCGCGATCCAATAATTGCTCCAGAAATTCGAACTTCCTCGTCTTGAAACTATCAGCCCGCGGTGGGATCCGTTTTCCCGTTATCGGAAGTCACGTGCCTCGACGGGCATCGATGCTTGGAAGATGAATATTTATTTCGCCGCTTCAAGCTCGCGCTTGTAAACGAGGGAGGGCCGGGGGAGGGAATCAGCGCCGAATCTCGGTCGCGACGGCAGAAATAACGGGGAAAAATTGAGAGAAGCAAGGTATTTGCGTGGATTTGGTGTATGCGCCGCGTGTGTACAGCGCATGCACGTGTATATGACGGAGGAACAGTTTATCTCCCTCCAGGAGACTTCTTCCTCGACAACGCGAATTAAACGTCGCTCACGCGCCAAGAAACCGGCTCCGCCTCCGTATCGTTGTTGTTCCCCCTTCGCATAAATCTCCGAGGCATATAAATTGACTCTTAATCGGGCCTCAAATGAGCCTTAATGCGACGAACATATTGAATCATTTCCATTAAATCTTGCGCGAAATCGCTTACCACGCTGGAGGATTCAACGTCGTTCTTTTTCTGCTCTTTCTTCAAAGAAATACACGAACAAGTGGGCACACTTTACGCGGAACTTATGCCACTTAGATGTGGATATAAACGTTTCTGGTCGGTGAGAAGTTTCAAAGTGTTTCTATGGATTTTTCACTGTCAACCCAGGATTATTTAATTCTTAGAGAAACGTCGTTCGTGAAGACGGACTTATTACCTAAGTGTAATAGCGGCAATTAACGCCCGAAGTGGGTGTTGAAGTTGTGAGAAGCGTGGAAAGACGCGTAAAAGCGAGTTCGAGTGAAGGACCAGCTAACAGGATGTCCGCTTTTTGAGGCGGAATCCTCTTTCCAGGACGCGCCAGGGACTGACTTCCGTTTTTCTTGCGTTCCCGAGCGGCGGGAATTGGAATCTGGTTTAATGCTTCGGGAGAGCCGGCGGCGAGGAACTGCGAAGTGAAACCTCGGTTTGCGTGGGGATCATAAAATCGGGCAACGACGTTACTTCAAAGGATCGTGTTACTGTAATAACGGCAAGGAGGCTGTTGCCGCAAAGATGCTCGCGCGAATAGCGATGGAGGCGAGCACCTCTCAAACGGTATCGACACCGTTGGAGAGAGTACTGCTACAACTGCTAATTGAAACAGCTACAGTTACCCCATCAACAGATTCTTCTTCGCTATTATCAATAATACCTGCAGCAAGCCTCCATCCAAGCGAATGCTACTGACAATATCGATCGGAGCCGTTCGAGGTATAATCGAATCAGTCCCATCGCTACTTAGAGGAGTTTTCCCAGACGACGCAAACAGGAAGATCGTAATAAAAACATCCGGCGAGAAATATTACGGTAAAAGGAGGAGAAAGATCTCGAGGGGATGAAAACGTTTGAATGGAAAGCCCGTGCCGGAGTTGCGATCGCGATGCCGCGCGGCGGAGCGCGATTTTCGGGAAGCTTCTTTGTGATACATCAATCCATCAAGCTGGCAATTTAATACGGCTTCGACAGTCTAATTTTCTTGGAGATCCCTAGGGGCGTTTCGCCCACGGGTCGATTAAACCGGCGGATAATTAGACAGGAGGCGATCTCGCCCTTCCGTCGTCGGCGAGAAACGAACGAACGAAAGTCATGCAAACGGCGGGACACGATCCAGCACTTACGACGGCCGAAACTTTTTTACGGCCCGTTAGGAATGTCGTTCCGTCTGCACGAACCTGTGCCCTCGTTCCTGCGAGATTTCGCCCCGGGATCGGACGGGACTCGCCAAAGGTTAGCGAGTCCCGGGAGGACCTTAAACGCATCAGCATTCGCGGAGGATCGTGTTCGAGCGGAGCTAATAGGTGTCAGCGGGTTCCCGCGCGATGAGTGGACGTTATCCTATCCCCGGGATCGATATCCTCCAACCAGCCCTGAGGAAATTATTCGATAAGACTCGGATCCCATCATCCTCCATTAACGCTCCTCGTCGCGAAGATCCTCTTTTCAATCCGTCCAAGCGACGTCGGGCCATGGCACTCGTATATCTGTCCCCGAATGTTAGCGCGAGTAGGTATTTGAAATAAAAGAAGACTCTCGCTGTCAAATTCTGGGGACCTCTTTTGAAGCGGGTCGGAGCGTTCCCCCCGCGTGAGTCGCGTCCACCGTTTCGGCGTTCGATCGACGTTTCGAGCGATAAAACATTCCAACAATTTGGCCGGGGCTTCTGGCTGAAAAGTGGCCGGATCCACGGCACCAGACTTTCCCCGTGCGAGATCAATAAACCGCTGTAGGATTCGGTCGTGCCGCGCGGAACGGGCGCAGTTAGAGGAGAGCCTCTCTTATAGAGGCAGCGAGGGCGGTTGCTACTTACCCGATTAACGTTCCCATCGGCCGAGCCATCGCCGTCTGCGGCCATTCTCTCGAACGAAATAAACGACCGCTTCTTTCTTCCTTGCCCTCGAATCTGCCGCGAGGACAGCTGGACAGCTAACGTTCACCAAGCTTTTCATGGTTTGCGGGGCACCCGTGCCTTTCACCAGGCAACGGAGCCTCGAACGAAAGGTCCCTCCCTGTCATCGCGCGATCGAAAGAAAGTCTGAAACGCGAGCGCTGACGGAAACGACATACTTCGAGAGCAACGAATTCCGACGTCATGCTTGCTAATAGCGAGCCGCTCTGTATAAATGTGTCACTTCTAATGCCCCTATCGACCGTCTTTATATAACATTCGGGGTACCGGATCAATAACTTGGATGCTGGATGCTCTGTTCCCAGGCGAAAATACCGATTGATATTTCGCCCGATTCGCGCGTTTCGCACAATTATCCCGGTCGTAGAATGACAAGTTTCCTCGGCGGAGGAAAGTTCTCCGCGGGATCGCCGTATTTTTCTCCCAGTTCCCTGCGGTGGAACGGCAGTTAAGCACTCGGAGAATCTTCCCGCGAGCCAACTTTGTCATCTCCGAGGGATAATCGAACCATTGCTGGCCACGAAAGAGAGCAATTCCGTATTTTTCGCTTTGTTTATTCACGGGGCGGTCGCAGCCAGCTCGGGTGCTGCTCCTCGGTTAATTTCCGGTCGCGCGTGCTTCCGCCGCGGCGCGAAACCATTTGGGAATGCGGTATCGCTTCGACGTTGGTCGATTTCGAATACGTGCGCGCCACAGTTTCCCCATTCAAAGGCGAGATTTTCTCCGAGTATTTTGCGATGGAATTCTCTCGGCCATTGACCGTTGCTAATCGATCCTCCTGGAAATTGAAGCAATCGTAAGGCTGCTTGCGAGCTTCTCATCTCGATGAAATTACGCGATTCTTTGTATTTCCCAACGATCTCTCACCCTCCATCCCCCTTTCGGAATCGCTCGAAGCTCAGCCAGTGGAAGCTGTCTCGAACGCGGAATAAAGACGAGAGAGCCGGGGTGTACGTATTTCTCGGAGCCACCGAAGGCGAATAAAAAGGGAAAAAGTGGACACGTATTTACTTTCCCGGAGCGCCCTCGCGCGAGTGTGCTCGCCGAGGAGCTCTTGGCTCTCCTGCCTCTCCCGCCCTCCACCGTGTGCCAACTAACTTTCTACTTAAAGAGCGACAACCCGAGAATCGGGGAGCCCCCTTATGCTTATGGAAAATGCGTTTTGCGCTTCCAAACTAAGTTTAATCCCGGGGCGACGTCGAACGTGGCCCTGCGTGATACCGCGCTCCTCCTTCCCTCTGCCTTCAATAAAGCCGGGCACTTCCAGAGGAATTTTATGGTAGGACATTCCCTGCGCCACGATGACGGCCAGGGTTTTACGATATCGGCGCGATTTCTTTGTTACGTTTCAGACTTCCGCGCATTTCCGTTTGCATGCATCGCGGTTTACAGCCGGGAGGGTTTTAAGGTTCTAGATAGAACTTGGAGGAATTCTTGGGGTTTGTTTCTTTCAGCATCCAACGCTTTGGGCAACTCGCGGTAGCCATTGGATCTGGGAGTGTTGCGAGCAGAATTTTGAAGGAAGCCGAAGTGGATTTCCCTTTGAACGAGCGGCCGTGTTAGGCTAACTTCGAGGGACCTTTTGTTCACAGGTTCTGCAGGAGGTCGCCGCGGTCCTTCCGCGGGAGGAGCAAGTGGTCATGTTGGACATGGTGCAGAGGGTCTCCAGGGAATCCTCCCGTCGCTCTAGAAGAGCCAGCTGCCTCGACGAGACGGGCTCGCCTAGACAGGTCTACAGGCCAAGGTATACTTTAGACTCCGAGATGATCGTCGCCTTTAAGGAGTCGTTAATGGCGACAGTTCCCTCCTGACTGCCTCTGGATGCATAATAGATCCGCCTTTGTCCGCTGCAGGCCGGAATCGGATCTCCTGCATTCATCCCCGCGATTATCGCCGGGCGCTCTCGAACGGCGCATCGTCGCCGAGCATCAGAAGCAGCTCGAGAAGGAGATGCAGGAAATGCACGACACTTTGAGACGTAACGCGCTGACGAGACATCGTCCTTCCGTTTGGGACGCGTACTCGGTGTCCTCGTGGAGCTCCTCCATCGATTCCTTCGCAGGGACGATAACGCTTAGGAAGTACCGTCGCCCGATATGGGATGCTATCAGAGGTTAATAAAATTCCCAATTTATTCCTTTAAATTAGACGCATTTCAAGATTACACACAGACGTCGAGTAACTGTTGGAATAATCTCTCTTATAAAATTGCAGGCGAAAGTTTAGAAAAATATCAATTAGCTTCGCAATACCGCAGTCACGCTGTAATTATCCCTCGATGCATATTCCGAGTCTAATGGAAAGTATCGCCGCGAGTCAATTATATTGCGCCGCTATCCCCCTTTATTTGCGCCCATTTCGAATTCACCCTATCGTTTAACACGAACGTGCTAACAATTTACCCGCAGCCAGTCGGCCATCATTTTTTCCCGCGATCGAGGTGACGCTATGCAAACAATGCGGTGGTCGATTTTCCAATTTCAGCGGGCTCGCCGGCCCGGCCGAGTAATATCGTGGAAAATAAACCCCAGGAGATGATCAGCCGGGAAGAGTCGCCGACCTGGAGCACCCTGGACGCCCGACGGAAGCTGGACGACCCGGAGTCGACGAACGGAGATGAATTGCCGTCTTGGGACACGCTCGAGGCGACGCTGAATAGGAGGCTGTGTAATTACGGCAACGCCCCGGCAGAATCCACGAAGACGAGCGAAAATATCGGGGAGAAGCCGCCGGAGTGATCCGCGCGGAACAGTGGCTGCATCGGGGAAAATGAATTTTTTATCTCGGGGCGAGCACGTCGCCGAGGATCGCCGAGGAAAACGTCTTCATATTTCACGCAGTTCCTTGGCCCGCGAATTCACCGCCGAGGCAAATCCATCGCTCTCAGTGCCTGTGGCCATTTTTTCTCGCCTCCTCGACGCTCCGATGAACCACTCTCGACGCAGCTCCGCGATATCGCCGAAGAAATCGTCCACCCCGGGTGGCACTTATTTGGCGGATGAGTCCCGCCGTTGAAAAAGGAAGCGCGTAACGGTTACGAGAGGAGTTCTGGGGAAGCCGGACACAGGTACAGGAGTGGCGCCTTAAATTTTAATCGAAACCCGAAAGCAGCGATTACGTTGGTTCCCGAACAATTTCTCTTCCCGACCACTCGTTAATTAGTCCGAAAAACGGCGTGCCTGGGATTGCAACGAGGCCACGAGTTCGAAGAAAGGAAAAATTTCCTGCCACCTTCGCTGGTAGTTGCTGTGGTCTCATCAATCTTTACCACCTACGGCCAGCCCGTGACCGTACATTTTTATTAAGGATCACTGGTTCCGACAAGGTTTCCTCTCGGAGAAGCCTTCCCGTGTACCTCGGATTCTTCCTCGGTTTCCACTCAACGTCGAGAACTCCCGGGCGCCTTAAATTGCGAAAAGATGTAGCGTTACTTTATCGGGAGAGATTATTGGTGGTAGCTCGGAACGGTGAATATAAAATCCCGAGGAGATCGGAGGAAGTTGTTCGGCTTTCAAGGGAAGCTGCGGTGTATGATAATTAAGCAGCGGGGGATATGTACGATTCTGCACCATGAATATAAATTATCGATGCTCTGTCAAGCAGTAACTACAGGCCTACAGTTATCAATAAAATCCTCTGACTCTTCCTCGAAGATATCCAAGATCACTTCGCTCGAAGTCATTTCAGGATTAACCTCTCAGCATACCGAATGCCGACTTTTCTCTTGCCTCCACTGCAAATAAGACGCGCTGTGGTTTACACACTCGTATGGATCATGGTCATCAGTCTTCCACAAGTTGCGCGAGGTAATTACCCATCTGTTTCAACCGAACCACGTGCTGGGGCCATTTTTGTACAGGGGTTACGGAACGAGTGCTGAATATTTCAGAAATGATATCGACGTTTGAAAGTTGGTTCCCAAGGGTCCAGCAGTGGGTCAAGTTCACGGAACGCGTTTAAACGGAATCCGTTGTGAGGCTGAGCGTATATTAAGTCACCTTCACCCCCAGCAGTCGATAAATTTCTATAGGTTCGCGGGGCAGCGGTACCGCCGTTGCAAAATTCTATGCTCGCCATACACCGGCGCCGCTCGCGCCTGCCCCGGCCGCTTTTTCCCCGGCGCGAAAGAATTGTTTGCCGCCCGGTCGATTAGCGATTTAGCGCGAAGCTCGGACTTAATTGGATGTAGACAGAGGCCCTCTATGAGCGCGGGGACGATTCGATTAAGCGAATTTAAAATGGCACGAAGTTTGCCAACGGGCCCAGTAATTGGCAATTAAAGTCGCCCGGGACGAGGCAACATTGTTCGCGTTCTATCGATGAGTCATCGAGCGCCGCTGGTGCGAGCTCTAATCGCGCGAATTCTAGCGACTCGTGAAAGCCTCGAATTCGTCGCATCATTTTGCCCTGTACTTTTTTTTCTCCCGTCAGCTCCGGAGCGATGCGTTTGCCGCATTAAACTGCAACTGGGACCGTTGGCCATTCCAGTCACGTTGGTCCGCTCGTATTACTGGAGTTCCAGCCCCGTCGAGGAACTGTTAGTTAACGCTTTAATCTTCGACGCTACATTTACGACACATTACGAAAAATTATTCTCATCCAGCTAACCCTCCCTTTATAGACTCCCTATTAACCCTCCAAGCACCCTGACTCCGCGCAAAGATATGCAAAATCCTCGGGCAGCGTTCGCGCTTGCCTCCCGACCAAATCGATCCATCAATGAAACGCGTGCAGGAGTAAACGGCGAGGCGTTAGTGCACGCGCTCGTGCGATCTCCATCCCGGGGGCCGTTGACTAACGACGATAGAAACGCCGTCACCGTAAAGGTCTCGGGACTTTGATTCGTCCGGAGGATCGTTCCGCGGTTCGGGGCAGGAGAGAAGGCCCGTGGAGGGAGCGCGAGGACAAAGGAGCGGAGAGAGGAAAAATGGAAGCGGGAGCATCGTCGTGGACGCGGTGGTCCTGGGGGTAGAAGTAAGTAGAGATGGCGGGGCGCGAGGGGGGTAGTGTTCAGTTGGCCGGGCTGCTTCCGTGTATTCCGGGGGTGGTTTTGGTGCGCGCGCGCACCGGGGGTTGCGCCGTGGTTTCATCTCAGTTTCGCAGCCTCCCTTCCGCGGTCCGCATCAGCTCTGGCTCGCGTCGCTGGCACAGAGGTGTGTCGTTTTAGCCGCGTTTCGTCCGGTGCCTCGTCCTCTGGCATCCGTTTCCGTCGATATCCACGGCCACCGAGCCGGACTCCTGGCCGTGGCTGGGCCCCATCCCCTGCGAGTTCTCTTGGTCCACGGCGGAGGGTCGCGAGCGGACCCACACTTGGACAATCCTCCTCGGCATGTAACTCGCCACGGGAACCGTTCCTCGGATCCTTGGAGTATGTTGTGCGATGGGTGATCCAGCGGCGACTGACAGGAGGACGGTGCGCGATGAGGAGGTCCCCGCGCGTGTAACTTGGTAAGGACACGTACAGCAACGGGTCCAAGGAAAGCTTATAACGCGAGGCGATAACGACAGTGTGGTAACTCTCACTGACCGAGAAAAATCGGAGAGGGACGTTCTACAGTGGCTCACATGTTCGTTCGTATGAGTTCAGCGGGATGAATAATTGCGAGAGCAATTGCCTTTATTCGCTTACCTGTGTCACTCTGATTCGCCGTATCTAACTGGTGTCCAGTTTCTCTGACTCTGACACACTGCACGGGTGAATTTGATAGTTCTCTACGAGTAGATTTGTGAGTCGCTGTATGTCGCGTTGGGGGGTAGAATTCCTGGGGGTGTTCCTGCACGTTTAAACTTTCTTTGGTCCTCCACTTTCCGCGTCGCACTGTCTACGTGGATCGACTCACCCTCTTTGCGCAACTTCTAATCGTTCAACGTTGAATCTGGCGTCGAATTTTTCATTGAAATACCCGAGGTCCGTTAATGGTCGCTGATCCGAGGAGCAGTAAATTCCACGGGAATCGCTTTGTCGATCGTGCCCCCGAGAGACTGCCGCATTCTCGAGTCGCGGCTGGCGGTTGGCAAAGCACCCTTTGAACCCTTGTCCCGTCATTACGCGTAATGCAGTTAATTGTCGGGGAATCGGCGGCCGCGGGGACCGGCCGGGACGAAGTTGAGGCCCGAAACGGAAGTCAAGGCGCAAAGGGCCGGTATCTCGCGAGCAGCGAAGACGGAAGGCGGTTGACGGGGGGGTTTGAAATGTATTGCGCATGCAAATTGTATCAAACTTGGACAGGGAAATCATTTTACGAGTTTCAAACGAGTTTTCTCGCGTCCCTGGAGCTGCTTTGCTATTCAGTGGTCCCGTTTTTCTCTCGAACGGAAAACTTTCGGTAGTCCGCGCCGCGAACGACGCTCGACGACTCTCGCTTCGCGTTGATTCCCGATTTTCCGCCGGAATTTCCATCGTTGGAGTTCGTCGAGCATTGGTGGAATGACTTGTCGTAACTATCCGGGGAAAATATACTAGGACGCTGTGTCGAATGCTTCATCGATGCTTTGATTAACGAGGAACATCCGCGATGACTGATTTCTCGCGCGAATCGATTGTAGCACGGCTCGAACAGAAACTCGGGCGAACGAACTATGTTCACCCCCCGGTTTTCCGCGCTCCGGGGTCATTTATTAAAGCAACACCGATATCGATGCGCTTGATTTATGGCCAGTCTTCCCCGGACCTTTATATTTCCGCGCTGATAGTTTCGCGCGATATACGAGGCCCGGTCTTCGGGATTTGGCACGTTCGCGGCTCTCATCCGGAAAAGCCGACGAAAGAGGAGAGGAGAGAGAGAGAGCTTAATCCAGGCGAAATCTGAATAATCTGACAGCAGCGGACCGCTTGACGCTTGGTATTCTCATAAAAAACAGTCTCAGATACCTCTCGAGAAATTCTATGCATCGTTTCGTCCACTGGCGAGCAAAAGTCTCGGCAGAGGCAAGCCCTTTTCGCACCACTCGTGTTCCATCGAAGTTTCAAAGCCCTTGCATGCTTAAAACTGCTTCCCTCAACAACGAACGGCAAATTCATTTATATCCATCGGGACTAACGACTTCACTCTAATTCCATTCAGAGTAACGATCCCGCCGATCGCGATTCTCCCTCGTCGGATGAGACCGCCTTCGCAACGATATTCCACGAAGCTTCGAGGTCGAGCATAAAAGTTAACGAGGCATCGTAGTCGCGATTAATTTCGAGTTGACGGTGTTTTCCAACTAATTTAACCGGGCCAAAGCGAGTTCCCCCGAACGATGCACCGACAAACGGCCTGATATCGTTGTCGAGTCGGTCCGCTTCGAATAATCGCCCAGCCCCCGGATCCTCCAGCGTCCGCTTCCGGTCGCAGCCGATCCACGGCGCAATTAACGGATGGCCGACGGGGAGGACAATCGGATTTGCGTAGTCGAGGGCGGGCACGCGATTTCGACTGCCGTTTTCCAGCGAAACTGGGACGCACGGCTGAAGGCGCGCAACTTCATAAGCGAGTGATTCCTCTGTGCGGCGTCGAATTCGAACTGGTGACGGTGCCGAGTCGGGGACGAAATAGAGACGGCCCCCGTTCGTTCCATGCCGTCCCTTTGACGCATTAAGGTCTAAACACACTTGTCAGTTCCGTGTCAGTTCCGTGTCAGTGTGCTATTGGTAAGAAGAAGAGGGGCGTAGAGGGTCTCTTCTTCTTACCACTGGCACACTGACACGGAACTGAGACGGAACGGATATGTGTGTTTAGACCTTTAAGGTCCCCCGTAAAGGTCCGCGCACACATATCCGTTCCGTCTCAGTTGCGCGTCAGGGTGCCAGTGGTGAGAAGAAGAGACCCTCTACGCACCTCTTCTTCTTACCGCTGGAACTGACACGGAACGGATATGTGTGCGCAGACCTTAAGTCGAGTTTCCTTCCGAGGAAAGATCCCCGTTTCGCAGAGGGAAGGCCGACAACGCCGCGAAACGCTACAGAGCTTAACCGCGCGCGTCGTACAATAGCACGCCATTCTTCGTCGTTCTTTTAATCGTTCCAACATCCCTCACCGTCTTCCGAGATGAAATTCGGTGAGGCCGCGGTCGGTTACCCTCCGCAACCACGCTTTATGCGACTCTTAAACATCGAAAGAGCTGAAGCATCGCGCTCAAGCATCCGCGGTCTTTCTGAGCTTCATTCTGCCAACGAATCTAATCTGTGTTAAAGGCTTCAACGATATAAGCGGAGGCTTTGTACGCTCGTGGGATGCGACGCACGGGAGGATAAGTCGGTAAACAATCTCGTTGATTGATCGGCCGCCGTGCGACGCGCCCGCTTTATTTATAACACCATGCCGTGGAAAGTTGGAAGCTGCTCGCAGCGACTCGTGCCAATATCCCCAGGACTAATGACTCTTGGGAATGAAATTTTCTACAACGTGCGAACGCACGCTTTCCGCTCGGCTCAACGGCTCTGCCTGTCTGGCGTCGGACGTCTGGTCCCACTGAACAGGTCGATCGCGCTAAACGGATCGCGATGAATTCCCGCGAATTAACGTCCGATTACCTTTGAATGCTTCAGCTGCAGAGGCGAAATCGATCGGCCCGTTGAAACAGGGCAGGTTTCCCCGCGTGTAAGAGCCAGAATTTATTCGCCGTTGAGGCGCGAGAGACTCGTTTTACGGTCCTTCAAACACCGCCGCTGGCATAATAGAACAAAATGGAACAACTACAGCGCCAATAATAATAATGGCTTTACGCGCTGGGTGTCGGCTCGTATTGTGGCCGCACAATACACGAAACTGTTCCCCTGGAATTTCGCTGGCTGTCTCCGGCGAAGAATAACGAGCAGTGTCTTGTCTCTCGCCTACCCTCCCTTATTCTTCAACCCCCGTTCTCTTCGCTGCTGTTCCAAGCTTCTCCCGGATTCATCCACTTGCCTGATGCTTTTCATAAATTATTTAAATCAATTATCCTCCGGGAAGCGGCACTGTCGGTTAGTAGCTGGGAATTAATCTATTTGTTGCTGAGGGACGTTTGAGATATTAGCTTCGCGCTTCCTTGCCCGTACCTTCTCTTTGACGAAACATGCCAGTGCTTTTCGTGCCGTTTCACCCACGTTTCTTTCGTTCTGTGTCGCATTTATAGTCTTTTGATACACCTGCTAGTATCTCCGCATTGCAAGCTCGAGCAACGGAGGAGGGAGATCCCTGAATGCCCTCAAAATCATAGTCGAGAACTATCCTCCCGACAGCGTTCGAACTAACGACCCAACGAGGCCATAAACTACGAGATTGTTTTACTAATTTCTGCTCGGGGGGCCGAGGCGTGGCGCAAACAGAGACGCTGGTCAAGGAATTACCCCCGGCCCGTCGAAACTTGGAACTCGACGGCCAGTCGAGGGAACAGGATCGGAAGGGGTGGTTTCGGCGCGGCAAGTTGTACCTCGCTCTTCAGACAAGTACTCCTTGACCTGCGCTTCCTCTCTATTATCGCTATCGTCGATGGAGTGCAGAGGAACGTTTACCGTTCTCGAGCTCCTCTCCCCTCCTCCGGGATCGAGGGTCCCCGAAGACGAATCCCTCGGCGACGAATCCTCCGGCGCGACGAGCGACGACGGAAAAACGAGGGCCTTTGATGTGCAGAAGCATCTGTCGGATCGTCACCCGGTGCAGTCAGCAGTTTGACTTAACTGGAACGAGCGGCGACGAGCACCCCCTTGACCCCTTCTAACCACTTTCCCGCTACACGGTCGTCCCGCTGGTAGCCTGGTGTTTAACGTTCCCTCGCCCGCTTCTTTTCGGAGCGACGGCGTCGCAACGACGACCGTCGCGGGGGATAAGGGGACCCTTTCAATCCTCCGTTAGAAAATATTGGGGGAACGAACTAGTGGTAAATACCTTAAACTTTGCTACCCTCTTCCATCGCTCACCGCCCATCGAGTGCCCAACCAATGAATACTCTCAGGCTTTAAAGATTATTACTGCCGGAACTACTTTCGATGGTACGCGCTTCTCGAGCGATGGAAACTCGAAACGATCGAAACCGGAGGCGGGCTCGTTTTCTCCTCGCCGTGAAAGTGACCATCGCGCGCGCGCTCTGTATGAAAAAATACGAGGAGTCCCGTTTTAATACCGTCGCGAAAAAGGAGCAAGATAAAGCCGAGGAAATTTACGAGTGGGGCTGATTTATTTTCACCGCGCGCTTAATGGTGTCAGCGGACGGGAAAAATGTAGTCCCGAGGAAATCTCGGCGGACTTGTTTGTTGCCGTAGACGCTCCTTCGTCGATGTACACCGGGAAGGAATTCCGTAATTAGCCGGCTCGAGTAATTAATGAAAACTCGCGCGTCCACCGCGAGGGGAAATGTGTTAAACTCCCTCGGGGATTGACAGTTTCCTGAACGCATTACTAGTGAATTAGAAATAGAGCGGACCTGGCGAGAGGCTTGCCTCTCTCTCGCTTATCAATTTAATTAAAACACTTCATCCACGCGCGCCTGTTACCTTTGTCATTCACACCTGGGATGGCTGCCTTTCGATTCGTTTAGACGCTCTTGGGTGGCTTTATTTAACCCTCTGCAATCACGCTGTCTAATTTGCGCCAGCCTTCGCGCTCGTTCTTCTTCTTCATTCCACGCGATGCTTTGGAAGTACTCGTTCTTTTCCCGGCGCGTCCTATAAATAATTCCACTCGATAATTAATTTAGCCACTGCGCTTAACGCTCGGTTAAGCGCCGTCTGGTAACGTCACGTTCTCTTTACGATCGGTGGCCCGCGTTCCTCGCCAAGGCGTTGCATCGCGCCGCACCGCATGCACTTTGCGGCCGGACTGCGTGCACGTCCGACAGAAACTCCTCTGTCGTGTCTGGCAAACGGTACACGTGTCACACATTGTGTTCGACACTGCATCCCACGGCGCTAGCTTTGACCAGCACACCTGACTGCTCACCTGTCCCCGACGCTGTTCGATCTCCAATTTTTCGCAGCCCACCTCGAATCTGGTTTAGCAGATCAACGTACGCTGATCGTCGAACGTAAATACAGGATACTTCCGCGCGACAAAAGCTGTTAAAAGGGAACGTGCCCCGGGGGAAAGGCTCGCAAGGTTTTTTTAAAGAAGTTACACGTGAATGAGAGTCTATCGGGTTGCTGAATGGTCCTCTAACAGCTTTTAGAATTCTATTAGGACGGTGGACTGGGGAGATAGCGAGCGGGCCACTTGCCGCTTATCTCGATAACGGTTTCTTCGGCTTCGGCCGCGAAGGGCGTGGAGAGCCGGGCTTCTGGGGAACACGTGAAATTTTGAGGCATCGCCTGTTCGATTCATGGCACAAAGAGCCCTCCCCCGATGAGCGATATCGAGCGTGGTCCATTGTAACGAGCGGCTGCCACGGCTACGCCTTCCAGAGGGCCTTCGTCGAAATTGAGCAGGGCTAACGAACCTTGGCGAATTTCCCGGCAGACAGGCCCGGCTCCCGCGACGCGTCGTTCTTGGAATCGGAACAGGAAACTCTATTCCCAACACCAATCGAATCGCGATGCTCCACCGAAACGTCCGCCGAGCACAAAGAGCGCTGTCTTTCATTTCATTAGGCTAGAGTGGGCCCCTGGAAGCTGCGCGAACCCTGGCAAGTGTCTCACGGAATCCCATCGCAAATTCCACCAGCACTCCCGTGGAAATGTTTGTAAATCGTGACAGAGGGTTGGGAATTAGCGTGTTCAAGATGTCGCCGCTGATATCGAGATCGCGGTGTTTCAATATCTCCTACCGTAAATTGATGTCAGGCGATAGTAATCGCGATTACACCCAGCGATACGCGCCGCCGAATTAATCGAACGTAATTCCTGAATGAACGGATCCACGGCTCTGCTACCGATACACCGAATTCGACCAATTACCCCTGGGTTTCCTCCTGATAACCGTAACTGGATGTGCCTCATTAGATCCACTTAATTGGTCTTGGCATCTAGCGACGGAATTTGTTCAGCCCCGCAGGCCCGATTGCTTGCGGCACATTCGCGGATCAATCGCGAGATTCGACAAGCTTCGCGCGAACTTCCGTTCACCGAGTTATCGGGGTCGGCAGTCGCGACAATGAAGTAACGATGGGAATCCCCCAAGGAATAATTGAATTAAAATTGAAGGCACAATCGGATCGCGATAGTGTGCTCCGTTTAAATAAAGCTGCCTCTTTGGCGGAGAATTCTCCCATTTCCACGACACTGCGACACGCAATATTCCTCTCCCGTTTCGAAAGGAGACGCGGCCGCTTTCGGGGGGGTTGAAAGATCGAAGGAAGGACACGTTTACGAGGCACGACACGTCTGCCGCTGCGGGCCATCCCTTCGGGGTTGACCGAGCGATCGAAGCGAGAGACTTCGTCGAGCAGAAAGTCGAAACACCCTGGAATCCGAAAAAGGGACCCCATCCACGCGCTGCTCGGCAGACCATGCTTAATTGCCGCGTTTAATGGAGAAGGTCGCGGTTTAATTAAATCATCCCGCGACTCAGACACCCGCCAACCCCAAGCTTCCATCGTGCTTTTCGAGAATTTATATCGCCCGAAGTTCGGGGAGTTGCACCCACGGCACTCGATTGTAATCCTGTCGCTGCGTCCTATGATCGATAGTTGGCGGAATCGTGCGCGTTTCGACTCGCCATTGGCAACTCTTCCTGGCCACCTTCGCATCTGCGCCTGGGCGCTTCACACGCTCCCCTCTGTCTTGCGTGCTCCCCGATGTCGAGGAAATTCAGGGGCGCCCAGGGAAATGAGGGCGCTTTGCATGGGCCTTGCGAAATCCATGGGATCTCATTTCCACCGCGATAAAAAAAAAGCGTCGTTCGATGGGATGCGATACGTTCGCCTCTCCTTCTGCTCCGTCCCGTGCCCTGGAGCCGTTGCTCGGTAACGCAGCCTTGCCCTACCTCGCCGTAAAACGTTTATTGTCGCACTATGGCGTAAAATGTTACGGCATTGTTGCTCTCCTGACGTGGAATTCCGATAGGGACCTAAGTAGTTCGGGCGGAACGTGGCTTTCCGAGGCCCCTTTGGTTCGTCGGAATGTGAGCTCGATCTAACTCGACGGGGGAAGGCTCTATTCTGCTGGAAAATGTTGGCGTGAAGCTTGATCGAATCACTGGACGGTTTTGTTTGCTTAAAGCTTCCGTCGAGCACTTTCTATCGGCCTCGGGAACGATTTCTGTGGAACTACGGGTTTTCCACGCCGGGAAGCTTTCTGTCTGGGTGGCGGGAAGTCATCGAGCGCGGATTTCAGATGGAATATGCTCCGAAGGCGTCGCGCAGTGCACTCCAGTGACCAGTTGATCTTGTTTTCACTATAACAGTAGACGTAACGATGATTCCCCGAGGCAAAGGTGCGACGAGCTCCTTTTACGATGCGCCACAAAATTTCCCTCGCGCTCAGCCAATCTGCGACAGCGATTTTTGCACGACGGTTACATAAATTCTCAGCCTGGTAAACAGTTCGTTTGCCCTTTGACTGAATCCATCCATGAATCACGGCCGGAGCGAACCGACAGGATGCTGCGCCATGGGCGACGCAGTCTGGCGAAACATACCGCTGCTATATTACTCCTGAGAATTTTCCAGCGCCGCAAACGCGGTTTACATATGTTTGCGGAATACGTTTCGCACCGCGGCTAGAGGAATGCTTGGTAGGGAGAGGCGCAGGGATCAGTTGCTCGATGGAACCAGAGGGGAAAATTCAGAAATGAAGGGTAAGGGCGAAAGCTGGGAATGTCCATTTTTCGTGATGTTCCGATTTATAGCATACTAGCTGACCCGTTACCCGGTTTCACCCGGGAATTATTTATGATGTTAGAAAAATAAAAAAGCCTATATCAAAAAAATAAATAGCCTATAATCTAATCTAGGACGTGTGTAATGTATATTCAGAATTTAAATGAAATCCGTTCAGCCGTTTAGGCGTGAAAGAAGGACAAACAAACAGGCAACGTTTCACTTTTATATTATTATTATTATTATTATTAAATGTCTTTATTCACCATTACAACTAAAATTACAATGGCGAATAGGCGAGGTTCAGCATTAACTGCTGCTCTACAACCTAACCTAACCTAAAATACAATAAAATAAGATAAAATAAATTATGAATAAGATAAGAATAAGAATAAGCCGATTACATAGGAAACCGCGAGAGGATGAAAGAACGAGCACTAAGTTTAAATGAAGCAAACGATGATAGGGAACGTATATTAGAAGGAATGGAGTTATAATAATAGGAAGATATGTAGGAGAAGGACGCAGTGAATTTATAAGAACGATGGTGCGGCACAGACAAATCAAAACAGCGTCTCGTTGTCATAGAGCCGCTAGAGTGCATTGACAAATTAGAGCGAAGCAGTTCATACAGATACCTCGGGGTACCTGTCGCAAGTATTTTATAGACAAGACAGCAGAGATGAAAAATCCATCTCTGCTTCATCTTTAGCCAGCCAGAACGTTGGAAAGAAGGCGATATATTAGTAAGGATTTTCTTAAAACATAATTTTCTCGATAAAGTTGTTTCGTGACACTCCCTGTTTCTCCCCCTTATTCTTCAAACGATGTCAACGTCGTTTTCACGGAATAAAAGGTTGGCTTCTACAATATATCCTGTTGTAGGCTACTAATTATGGCAAACTTGTAAGCCTGACCAATTAAGAGACCCCAACTGTTACCTTTTTTCGGTGGAAAACCATTTCCCAGCTTCTTCCTGCAGGTCTCAATCAGTATACTACCACGCCCATTGATCCATTCTGTATTCCACGAACGTATTACGCGAATATCGCCCATTATTCGCGAGCACAAATTAGTCAGTCGCAAATTGCCCTCGGAGGGCGTTTTTCGAGGAGGACGGTCCTGCGTCGCTCTTAAAGGTTTCCGCGTCATTTGCTCGAACAGAATAGGGGTTGCTCCGAGCAAGAGGCAATACCACGGCCTAGATGACGAGTCCTTTGTTCACTGGTGACTTTCCCGATCCACTGGAGACCTGGATTCCTCTTCCTCGTCGGTATTCCCCCAGCCTGATATTGGCTATTCAGCCTGGTAGACGGCGGTCGTCGCGTTGCCTTTGCAGATTTACATGTTACGGGCTGAAATGCATCGACCGCGTGATCGCGTACCTCGACGATCTATCGATTTGGTCAAAGAGAAGATCAAACACCATCCAGTCTTTTCCGAGATAAAATTCTCTTTCACCGAGAGAAGAGCACCGCGAGTGTTTACTTTTCAGTATTACCGTCAAAGCGCTCCTCTCTGGCCTAATAAACAGCACAGTTCATTAGCAACGTATAGGGTTCGTATGAAATATGAAAAAGGGGAAGAATTACGGAATAAATGTATACCGAGTTGGTTTTAAGCGGCCTCTACAAAGGGGCCGGATTAAACAGCGAAATTCATGGGGAAGAGGCAGCTAGCGGTTCGAGCTGACGAGCATAATTCGCGTTATACAAGGCGAACACAATGGGTTCGTCGGGCTTGTAATTAGCGCTGTTAAACCCAAAAAGGTCGTGGTAATTGAATTGGTCATTCATTATTTCGCCCGGTACCTCGTGCAGCACTACTCTCGGACGATCGATCGACGGCTGCTGAGAGTGAATCGTCGAAATAATTCGGATGCATTCGCGTTCGCCAAACTTCCGCCTACCATTCCTCCCCGCATCAATTTTCGATCCGCCTCTCTACAGCTTTAGCCGGCACGTCAAAGACATATTAAAACCACAGCGATATATGCAGCTGCATTTTTCTATCCAACCAGGCCCCTCTCCAAAATGGAATCAGCGGCGGGTATCGACGAGGAAATGCTTAATCAGGGCCAGTGGCGTTCGCTGTCCGCTGAAAGTCGAGAGGCAAAAGGCCCGCGCCGGCAAAAGTTAATTATAAAGCGCACTCCCGCCCGGTATCGAGGATCAAAGTCAAAAACCGTCGGCCATCTTTCCACGCGGCTGCGCTCGCGAAATTTATTCCGCGCAGAGGATAGCCGCCGCTGCCGTCGGACAAATTAATTAACCGCTTAATTAACTAATAGCGACCAGTCATCGACCCCTGTGAATCTCTTTCTCTCCCCACCATCTGAAAATTGGCGTTCCCCATCTCAGCGAGAGGTCGATGGCCATTTTTGACGGGGCGCCACTACAGCGGGGAGGGACGAAAGGAGCTGCCGCGGCGCCGGTTTAACGAACCTCGCGGAATTAATGTCGGGAAAGTTTCTTATTAACGCCACAGATGCAGCGATCGCCGGCAACTACGGAAGACCGAGCCCAGCCGAGTTCGATTATGCAAATCGGCGGTCGCGATCCGCCGCGAGAGCCCCGTTACGTAACGAGCTACTAGAGCCATAACAGGGAGGCGTTATCGGCTCGAGAGGATCGTCATCGAGGCCGACTTTCCGCGCGGCGAGCCTCGTCCTCCTCCGCCCACGCGCTGCCCGCCGCGTTAAGCTGATATTCCCCGGCGAAGATGCATCACGGGGCCTGACAGATATTCCGGGAACACCCGGGGCCGGCGAGAATGTAAATTTTCATTAAAATCTCGGCTCACGAGCACCCACGTTCCAGCGGTTCCGCCGCTGATTGCGCCTCTCGTTGATTACGCGAGCAACCCGAGGAATCCTGGTTTCTCGCGCTGCGCTGGTAAATAGAGGATCTTCTTCCGAAAGTGGGGCATTTTCCGTCATCGTTATTGCATCAAGATTAGCGTCAGACGGTCGGCGACGGCTGCTCGTTAAAGCGACTTTGCTGTCGGCATAGGTTATCGTTATTCCGTCCAATGGAACTTGGAAGTAGGCTTTACCTGGGGAATATCTCGCAGAAGGAAGACGTCACGCTCGTTGGATGCTTCCGGGAGTTTTAATGCCGCGGAGGAAACGAGGGACAGGGACGGGAGAGGTCGCAAAGGACTACGGGTGTCTCGTAATCACCGTCACTCCCTCGTTCCCCTGAATTGGCTAAGTTCCGGGCCAGGTGTCTAATAAATTAACAGGGAACTGCGCCTTGGATGCTTCCACTGGCTCGAAAGAAGATTCACCCGCTGAATCTCGCGGAATCGCTTTTCGATCCGATTAATAACTTGGTCCTCTTGTTACGTTAGTGTCCGGAGTTCGGTGGAGTCGCATCGGGCGCGCCCTGCGAGGACCCTCGCAGGAGTATCCTCGAGCAGCCGCAGTGCAGTTGCAATTTCAATGCTCCCGTGCCAATTAATTCCAAGTCGTGTTCGAACTACCGACTGCCCGTGTTAACGACGGCCCGGCGCGGCCGTCGGGTGCCAATTATCGGTAATAAGGGTCCGGCGAAATCGCGCGGGTCGTTGTTGGCGCTTTCCACGGCTTTTAAGCTTTCTTTGGACCGTAAAGTAAGATTCTATATACCCAGCATTCGAGCGGGCTGAATGGAATAAAAGCAGCACGGCAATGGACGAATTTAGCGCGTAATCTAGGAAGCGAGTAGTTAGTGTCAATAATACACGCTACTTCCTTCCCTGCGCTCCAGCATTTCTATTCAGGCATCACTCGTTCGGGGGTTTATTACGCGCGGCGGTCTGGCTAAAAAATTCGCACGTAGATCGGCGGGGAACTGGGGTAGAAGTTGGCCAGGGAAAATTGGAAAACGCGACGCCGACGGGTCTCGCGAACGCCTGGCTGGATTTCGAGCTGGCTGCGCAGCACGCGCGCGTTCATTACGAACTTACGCTTATGAATAATTACTCCGTTGCCTGGAAAACTGTTAGCGGAACAGTGCCCCGCTAACTATCGGGCAAGTTTAATTATCGAGCGCGCCCGCGTCGCAAACCGCTGTCGCGAGTGCCGAGCACGGTCCATTCCGAAATTGGTCGCCCGAACCCGAGCCACATCTATCGCTAATCAGTGTCGGCCGCGCAGACGGCGTCGCCGGTCCGTGGAAATGGGCAGATCAGTCTCGGGCTGACACCGATCGCTGCCACCATTCAATGGCGGTTTCGCAGCTCGCACGCGTTCAGAGGTTTGCTAGGTAGGTCGATCGAGACCTTGGGGGAAGGGCCGAAAGGGACGGAGGGACTGCGACTCGTTCGGTGGCGAAGGCACGGGGACACGGGCGCGGAGGGACAAGGACAAATTTCGGGAGGGTGGAACTGGGCAGAGATGAAGCGTGCAGGAAGTTGAAGAATTTATCGACGGTCTTCGCAGGTGGAGGGACACGTGTAAGACGCTTGCGTGTTTCCTCGTCGGGGAATATCGCGGAGCATTTTCGAGAAATTCACTTGCAACGTCGTGGACGATTTGTAACAGTTTCGTGGCACAGCTTCCCTCGGTCGCCTCGGGCAGTCGACTGATTTCGCTCCAGCTACATTAATGTTTAAAGCGCGCAGTATACTGAAGCACGTAGGAGAAGTACTTGGGACAAAGGGTTACTACCAGCGTAGACGGAAATGGGTGGCCAAGGAGACACCGAGAAGACACTGGGGATGATGAACCGACGCGAAACGACCTTGAGAAAGATTTCTCCCTCGCATATCGCGTTTAACGACGGTAATGACCCAGCGAGCTGTCGCGACGGAGACGTGGGTACCGTAAACCGCTGGAAATCGCGCGATTGCTCCCGTTAACGGCCCTCCTCTGCCCGCGACCGCGGCGAGAGTAATCTCGCGACGGTCGATGAATTCCCCGGCAGGAAATGAAATTACACGGGCAATACAGAGACACGGGCTTCCTTTTTCTGTTACAGAGACGGTTCTCTCCGGGGAGGGAAGCGGCGAGAATGAGCGACACTCGCCTGGTCGCTAACAGACGCCAGCAGGATCGCCTTCTACGACGGTGAGATTGAAGAGAGTATAGCGGCGCCCGTTGCGGAGGGTGAGAAGAGCCGCGTGACAAGACAAGAGCAAACAAGCCTCTCATCCCCCCGCGAGGATTTCTTCCTTCGTCCCGGCCTTAATCCACTCACGAAAGCCCGGTCGAGGGCGAGGAATCACCGGCAGGCCGGCCGAGAATTATGAAGGCTTCGTATCGCTGCGAGACTGGCCCCAGATAAACGCGAGCACCTTCGCTCGCTCGATGAAACGATCCCCCGGGAACGGGTCAGTAAATCGTGCTGAAAGTTCGTCCAAGGACTCGCGCCGTGCTACGAGTTTATACCCCTGTCGTTCGTAGATATCGACGTGCCCCGCGCGCGAAAAAATGATGGCCCGTTAATTGGCCAGATAGGATCTTGATGAACCCAATCAAGAGCTCCCCTTTGACTGGGCTATCTTGACTGTCCAGTCAATCGAATCACCGCTCCGTTTTATCACCGATCCCTGAGGGAAGAGATGCAAAGCGCGGACCGCCAAATACGTGTCCCGATCGCAAGGAACTCGATCTCGCGTCCCTCTGCCTCCTACAAGATAATTCTGCATCCCCACGCGAGGTGGTTGTCGCGCTGCAGACCCGCGTAATCGGTACACGGTGATACTAAATCGAACGCTGCTCGCGAATCGGATGATGCCGGCTCGGTGAATCGTAACCAGTGCCGTTCCGACAAGACCCTCCGGTGATAATAACGTTGGCGGTTCGCTCGAGTCGCGTGTCTTCGACAGGGGTGATATGCTGGCGTAGAGAGGGCGAGGATGACGAGCGAGATGAACGCGACGAGGGTGGAGAACTCGACCACCGCGATGAGCCCCGTATCGACGATATCCTCGTCGCCGGCCAGCGCGGTCGCGGCCGCGATTAGCGCGGGCACAGCGATCACGACTAATCCGTCCACGACAGTAACGGGTGAAGCTGCGGTCACCGGCACCGCTAAGCCCGACCATCACATCTACAACGCGACGGGATACCTCGCGGAGCACGACGAGCTCGATCACAGTAAGTAATAAGGGCCCCTGAATACGGTTAACTCGCATTACACAGGTGAAAGCGGGGCCTAATGGGACTGCATCAGCCAGCTCCCGGCCTGGAAACGCACACCGCCCTCTCTCCGTCCTTCTCCGCCGTACACCGTCCGCAGTCGATTCACCGCGCCTCCCCTTTTCGCTTCCTTCCTCCGTCGGTCGTCCTTTTTATCGTCCTCCCGGCGAGAAGCAGAGGCCGCTTTGATGTAGCCTCGATAAAAATCGCGTTTCGAGTTGTAGGGTTTTCAGGTCGTCCCCTCTCCTATCGCGCTTTGTCCTCTCGAAAACAGTTTCCACGGGGCTGCCTGGCTGCGAGTTTTCAGAGGATTAAACGCGCAGCGGGCGAAATGCAATTGACGTTGTTCAGTTTTCGCGACCGGGGTATTTTTTTCTACTGTCCAACGTTTTCCTTGATGGAAAAACGCGGAGGTCCGTGGGGTTGGGGGGTTGCTTTAGGTTTCGGAGGAAGGAGATATGTACTCTACGGCGGAAATTTTTGGGCGGAAGAAATTAAAAATGTTTAAACACAAAGGCTTAAGGGGTTAGGACACAGTAACGGGCCAAGAAAGCAGACGATTTTTAGACGACGATAATAAGAAAAGTAAACAATCGATTAATATAAGGTTTTGTGTTTTAGTTCACTATATTATGAACTATAAGGAACGCATATAATATTTACAAAATAGCATTTGTATGCCGTGCAATGTCTCCATTTAAAATGTCCTTTTTTTTCCGGATGGCCAACTGGTGGGCCGGATTCCGGGAAATCGGATGAACTGTAACAAAAACCCCAAAAATGTCATAAACTATAATATATATCCTAGGCATTGACGATCCAACATTTCAATTTTTGCGAAAATTGACAAAATAGCCGATGTTTGAAAAATAATAATCAAATTTCGACAAAAGTGTGTGATCTTTTTGTTTATATTTGGCACAATAATTAAAAAATTTAAAATGTTGGATCGTCGATGCCTAGGATATATATATTATAGTTTATGACATTTTTGGGGTTTTTGTTACAGTTCATCCGATTTCCCGGAATCCGGCCCACCAGTTTGGCCATCCGAAAAAAAAAGACATTTTAAATGGAGACATTGCACGGCATACAAAATGCTATTTTGTAAATATTATATGCGTTCCTTATAGTTCATAATATAGTGAACTAAAACACAAAACCTTATATTAATCGATTGTTTACTTTTCTTATTATCGTCGTCTAAAAATCGTCTGCTTTCTTGGCCCGTTACTGTGTCCTAACCCCTTAAGAGAACTTTAAAAACAATTCACTTTTTTTGTCATGTAGCAACTTAGCAACAACTTATACGTGAGTTGTCATATTGGATTAATCTTAAAGTTGTCTCTTTTATGGGGTCTCCCTACTTTGACGGCCTGAAAAGGAGCGCGATATTTGAGATTTTTCTCAAAGTTCGCATCATTTTTCGTCCGTCAAGGTAGGGAGACCCCTTAAATTTAAAATATTTGATATTTCGTGGAAGGGGCGAAAGGCAATCTCCAAATCCGCCCCTGTGCACACTTCGTGCAATTAAGTTATAGTTTGCTAATGTAGGGAAGATTGGAGCTACTGCTTTATCCAGTTCGATTTTATTCCACTGTGAATTCGCGAAGGTAACGCGTTAGGCATCGATGCGATTACAGTGGATCGAGTTCGAGCCTCGCTAATAACGTCTAGGACGTGTACTTTTTGCTTGATATCTTTCGCTCGAGGGATAACCCGTTATCAGAGGGTTCAGGCCCGAACAAATCTTGCCACCCCCGTCCTTGTTCGACCGGTCGACTGCGACACAGCCGGAATACTAATCGTAACGCTGCGGTCTACCGAAGTCGGATCGATACCATCCGCGTCCGCTACATCCGTGATATACGACGAAACTCAGCCGCCGATTGAAGCTTTTTGTCGTTAGATATTCATGCTCCTCGCGAGCCACTACCGTCGCTCGTCTTTTTTCCAATATTTATGAGAACTCTGGCTATCCGTGCGCAGGATTCCAGAGGGGAGTGTGAGAATGGTGTCCGCGATCGAACGACGGGGCTTTTTTTAAGCGCGCACGGCTGGAGAACAGTTCTCTAGCTTGCTGCTGGAACGGAGAAATTCGAGAACGATATTTTTAAATGGATATCGATGAGCTTATTCAATGGAAGCTTTACCTTTCCCCGCGATTCTTCTTCCAGGACCTCTTGAAATACTCGTCGAAGTTACACCCTCTCCCTCTTCTTACTCTACAAAATAATGTAGCATGAATGCTACCGAGGTTCTTGACCAGAGCAGTCTTTGAAAATCACTTTTGACTCGACCATGATGTCCGCCAGGATCCTCTGAATCTCCGTTTGCGCTCTGGCAGCCAAGGGTTTGTCCAGTCTCCTCAAACGATCCGCGACCACCGTTGAGAAGGCTTCGAAGTGGTCTGACTTGGTCCCGCAGGACTCACTGCTCGATGAGCCGCAGCTTAACCCACAGGCTGTAAATTCATGACACCTCTCCTATTGTGGTAACAATCTCTAAGTATGCTGTTACAGAACTATAAGGGACACAGCCCGTGGAATTAACCCTTTCGTCAATCCATCCACCCATACATCCCCCAAACAGTCTCTGATCGAATCACGACCAAAAGGGTTAATTCACCCCCTTGCGTCATCGATCAACCTGTCGCGCTGCTGTTAATTCGTCGTCGCTGGGAATCCCGCGGCGTTCCAGCCTTTCGTCGCAGCGACTCGAACCGCTGACAGTTGCGCAGACGTCGCGGGAAGGACGCCTATCCAGCTGCCTCCTGGCGTTGACAATCCTGCTGCGCGGCCCAGGACACGTCCGTGGGTGAGGCCTGACTTCTGGCAACGAGGCCGCAGGGGAGCCGACGGAGTCCAGGGCGCAGAACGCTTGGCCGGGCGACAAGAAACCATCGACGGTGTTCCTGCTCGTCGTCCGGCAATCGACGCAGCCGCAATTCCAAGGATCCCGACGCGGACCCAGCCCGCCCGTTTCCTTTGGCTCGCCGATGGCTCCGTCGACGTTCTGGGGACCCGTGCAATCGGATTTTAACGGCCACTCGTAAATTCCACGTCCTCGGCGGGGGAGGATAATAGCGCGGAAATTGTACGGAATAGGAAATCTATTTTTAAATATTTACGGCCGGCCGTTTCGCGCGCGGGGCTCCGCGCCAAAAGCGCTCGTACGTCGCCATTTCGGTGCTCGTTTATTAGTTTTCGAAATTCCCTTGTCCCCCGCGACGCGTTTTACGAGCTGACGCGGAGGCTACTTACCGCGGCACGAGCCAGAGCGAGCAGAGATTGTAAGAACGCTGAACGACCGCGTAGGAAATAACAGTGGGAATCGTAAAATTCTATGGAGATGTAACCGAGGGACGCTAAGAATTCTGAAACCTGTCTCCCTTTAATAATTTCGATTCGCCCTGATATTGAGCGCTCGTCAAAGCTATCCCTTATAAGCAACAACGTCGGTTTCGTGTTCGCTCCATTACCACGAGCATCGCTGCAAATGGAGAATCAAGAACAACGAGAAGCTACAGCGGAGTTATCGAGTAATGAATTTATCGACACTCACGTGCAGCTCGACGGCCTCGTCGTAATCCAGGTACGGATAGAGGAATCGATGAAGATCGTAGAACCAGGGGAACGAGGTTCGGTAGCAGTGGCCACTGGATTCAGCCTGCAGCAGTCTCTTCAGCTCCTCCACGTACAGCCGACGCATCTCGCGGATCCTCAAGACGATCTCGACGATGGTCACCCCTGGCAAAGCCATAGCCTCGTGGATACGACCGTAGGCGCGATGTCTGCGCTCGATATCGAGATAACGCCTGGTATCCTTCTTCCACAGGCAGGGGGATTTTCTGTACAAAGACACGAGTTTCCGGAAGTAATGGTTCACCCATCTCTGCTCCTCCTCCTCAGCTGTCCTCCACGGGGAACCCTCCGTGAAGCATTCGTTCATTTTACAAATTTCGGGGCTATCTACTCGTCATAGTCTTTGGGATCGATGAAAGTATGATTGCTGGCGGGGTAGAGGTTCCTGGATGCATCGCTGACGGGGTTAAAGTGTAGAGGTTTGGTTCGCGTTAGAGGATGGGAGTGTAACCTGAAATAAGTTTTCACTGATTCTTTGGCGGACGGTATGATCTTCTGTATGGGAGTTTGAAGTGGGTAACAGGTTGTTCGAATTACTTTTATATGGACGTCATCTTGCAGTCTCCTTAAAGTGATCCTCGTCGAAAATTAGTCGAACATGTGTGCAGCACGCCCTCCTAAGAGGAACGCACGGTTGTTCATTAAATGTATTAGGTTGGTTCGCATTGCTCGTATATTTTCGACGGCTACATCGAAGTGGCCTCGATAGCGGGGCCTCCACTGTATCAGCTAACTTCAACCCCTTAATCTTTGAGGGGTTAGGCCACCTTGGACGGAGCAAAATTGCAGTCATTTTCGGCAGTTTTTTAGGAAGATAATAAAATAAACAGAAAATTTAATATGAAGCCTGTTATTATACAACTCTCGCCGGAAAAAAATCGTATTTTTTTTCTTACAAATTGGCGGTGGTAGAGTCGTGATACGCAAGATCTTGTGGAGCGACGTTTTCCACGGTGTTCAATCTCACAGCTATACCGTTTGACTTAGAACAAAAAACCAAAAAGATTTATTTTCTGCATGCCTAAAACTATGGAAGTACGTAGCGGTTTTGCGATATCTTGAATATGTTCTGTGCAATTGACACTTTTATAAAAAAAAAATGCACTTTTTCTCTCTATGGTCACTATTTCGAGACAAATTAATGTTTCTGGACTTCCCTACGTACTTCCATAGTTTTAGGCATGCAGAAAATAAATCTTTCTGGTTTTTCGTTCTAAGTCAAACGGTATAGCCGTGAGATTGAACACCGTGGAAAACGTCGCTCCACAAGATCTTGCGTATCACGGCTCTACCGCCGCCATTTTGTAAGAAAAAAAATACGATTTTTTTCCGGCGAGAGTTGTATAATAACAGGCTTCATATTAAATTTTCTGTTTATTTCATTATCTTCCTAAAAAAAATGCCGAAAATGACTGCAATTTTGCTCCGTCCAAGGTGGCCTAACCCCTTAAGGTGTACTAAAACTCGCCTTAAAAGTCCCCTTATCGGCGATTCTGTTGAAAGTAAAATTTTTGAAAGTAATGCTGTCACGTTTTGCAGGTATACTTGCTGGTTTCTCAGATATACAGACAGTTTTTCTAGCGTGTATCTCGACGCTGCTGCCTCTGATCGTCGCGCTGGGAATTGCCTTCGGCATCAGGTAAGAGAAACATAGTTACCCTGCGACGTATGCCTCGAAAAGCGATTCAGAACTTTCGCCTGCATCATCCTGCGCTTGGAGAACACGCTTTTATCTTGCCCGTGGCGATTCTACGTAGCGTGAACAGCTATGCACTTTGCCAAAAGAATTTTGATAGATTGAGAAGCTGAATCTCCTTTCATCCCCTAATTTTGAATTTTCCTATGTTTGCCTCCCACAGTCTCGTGCCTCGAATCACACCCAGAATGGCCGCATGCGCATTGCGAACACATCATTGCGTAATTAAAGAACAGTAACGAGATTCGCTTATAGTCACACAGAGAGCAGCTCGGAAGACCGTTAAGTCAGCGAATAAGTTAACGGTACTGCGACGGTCGCGTTATAACTGCGAACAAGGCGACACGCTCGCGAAAGCGAAAGCCTCGACGTTGATTAATGGGAGCAATTAAAGACTAAGTCAGCTACGTACGCGACTCGATCACTGTCGAACATACTCGCGCCAGTAACACCCACCTTGGCCTGGAAATTCACTTGATCAATCGGTCGTCGTCACTGACGATCGAAACCTCTAATCATTTGCAACGTATCGACTCCCACACCTTCCTACTCCGACAAAAGCGTCGTTTCTGTCATCGAAGCGCAATTTCAGCTCGATTTATGTAACAAAACGTGGCTCTCTTCCCTCTTCTCTTCCCTGCGAAGAAATATGCTGGACTTTAAAAGAGCGGGAGGCTTTGATAGCGACATTTCTCTCCAGTTTTCGCGGCACTCGCTACGCGGGGATATAAAATTCAGATTCCGGCCGATCCCTTGATCCCGAAAAATTAACCGTAGCCTAAGTCACTGGCCCGTTAATGCCGGCCCCGCGATAAAAACCGATGGCCCTGTGCCCCCGCGTATCCCCGGGGACTCGCAAATTTTCGCTGTAACCAAGGGTGCACCGAGTAATCCGGCGTTATTGCAGAAATCGCGACGGCGGGAAGAGGATTACGCCGGTCCATTCGGGGGAACCGGCGGGAGGGGACTTTATTCGATAGCCGTTCAACTGCTCGCCGATGCGCCGAAATTATTTCCAACGCTCGCCGAGGACGAGCCGTCTCGCGTGGAAATTACACGGCGCGCGGGGAATCCGAGACTTGCCCGTTGAAATAATTGTCACGGTTGTTCCGTGCCGTCGCGAAACACCCTCCTATCCCTGCGCGTGCTGAAATTAATACTAATTAAAACGCCGGCGTCGCGTTGATTCGCGAAAAGCCACCCCTCGGAGGGGGCGATTCATTTTTAACTATTTCAATTTCGCCGGGTTTCAACGCGCTCAAAGGGCCACCGCGAAGAATCGCCCTTTGTGATTGAACAATTCCTCTCGCTGTTCCATCCCCCTGGTGTTTCGCGATACAGAGGGAGAAACCCATCTGCGCCTGCAGCTCCTTGTCAATGGAACTGTTCCTTTGGCGCGAGGAACGAGGGAAACTGCCTTGAACGTAGCAAACCTTTCTTAATAATATTCCGACGCAACAGTGAACGTATAAAGGTAACGGGTGTAGCTGTTCAAGCTTTAGAAAGCTAGTTCCCATGTATGGCTTTGCGAAGCTGCTTGCATAAAGAAGTCCTGTGGATTCGTATGATTTCTAAGTGAAGGCTGCGCGAACTTCCATATCGGTTGGCTGAAAGTTTGCTATCGCACAGGAGAGTCGCTTGTTAGGCGGGGTCACTCACCTTACAAGGAAAGTTAGGCAACCCGAAAACTCAGAAAATTATGCAACCTCGTGTGCAAGTAGAGTACTTCACCCGTAACGCAAACTTATTTTTTGTTGGCGCCATAGTGCGGTTTTAGGGGGGACAATCACCCCCTGAGAAGAATGTAGAATTTTGTTTTTTGCCAAACAGAAATTTAATGTTTAACAAAGTACACTCGATTACACTCCACTCTACAATATTTAATCGTTACATATCTCACTTTGTACCAGCTTCTGTCTGTTTTTGGAACTTTAATATTAGCATGCAGCGCGAGGGATAAGGGGACATTCTACTCTCTCGGCCTCAAAAAATTCGATTTTTTTTCTGCTGAATTCGGAAGAATGCACCTTCTACAATAGCCTCCTAAATTTTTGGAGCGAAATTCGATGTATTTTCAATGTTATAGGTATTTGTAGCGTCAGCGGCCTGGTTCTCAAAACTTTAAACGCGTTTTTCTCGAAACAACATTTTCTTGGTTGGCGGATGTGATAAAAAAAAACTTCATGACCAATTAATCCAAAATTTTAATATGTTATTGTACACATTAGTGGCTTTCCCGCTTAGCACTAGGGCTGGGACTATTTGTCGAATTTTCGGTATTCGAATATTCGAATACTTCAGTTGCTCAATTATTTGACGAATATAATTCGAATATCCAAGTATTCGAATACTATTATGCGAATAGTCCCAGCCCTACTTAGCACAAATATCTTAAGATTTTTTAATATTTTCTCACATTTTATATCTATTAAACAGAAAAGAAATGCCCTTTTCGGTACTTTCAACTTCGATCGACCGCCATTTTAATAATTTTGGTCCAAAGTTGTTCTTTCGTGGTAAGCGCGATAACCATACTCCTGCGAATTAAAAATATGTTTGGTTTTTTTATTTCCGATGATCCAGTCGTCCGAAATTTCAACCGCCAGCAATTCTGATGCCGCCAACTTAACTGCGAAATATTTGTGTAAACAAATGAAATAAACAAAGAACAATGATTTTTTCTTGTATTTCAAGAGTGCTAAAATATACCCCCAGAAATTCGAAAACATTAAGTGTTTACTTCATTATAAAAACCATCACCGAAAAGTGGCCGATTTTTCGGCCGAGAGAGTAGAATGTCCCCTTAATTGATCGCAAGGCAGGGGCACAGGTTGGAAGCGATAAAGCCTCCTGTCATTCGGCGAGGCAGAGGCCGATTCTGTCACTGCCTCGGGATGGGACGAACGTTTATAGAATATTCAGAGACGGACGACGTTTTGTTCTGTTCCGCAGGCACGTGTGGAGGAAATATCGGAACAGACGAGACAGCTCGAGTGGATTGCCCTGGTACAGGAGTGTCTGCTCTCGAGACAATACCGCCGAATCCTTGCACCATCGTCCTCACTCGGGGAGCACGACCATTCAGTCCGCCACGAGGATCCTCTCCGCCCAAGACGTGAGTGCTTCTTTCGTTCTCTCATATTGCGAACCGTAAACAGTATGCCAGCGTGACAATCTCTCCTAACTGGAGGAGAGGAAGAAGCGAGTTTCGATGGATGCTCAGGGTTTAGGTCACTGAACACGCGGCCGGTGTTACTGACACGTTCGGAAATCGATACCCCGTCGATAATTCGGTGGCGCGCGGGGCGACTAATTCTGACAGGCGTCATGCATAAATAAAAGCCTCGATCGAAAATCCAGCCGCGTTCTCGAGCGTGTAAAACGGAATTCTCTCGCTCCAATTGCCGTCGATCTCGGCCTGCGCTGGCTGCTGACTTTGAGCTGATTCTTCTCGATATGCTCCGACGACAAAACGACGGTTCTGTTCCGGGTAGCTGATGCTGGGTAGCGGATTGATCGATGACCTTCAAAGCGAGCGCTACAATTCTGTGTTTCAGCTTTATTGCATCGGTCGAGGGTGGCGCAGGGTTAAGTTACAAAATACTTTCCCCGAGGGAAGTAACCGTGGAGGCGGTTCCGAACGTTTCCTCGTGAGAACGCAACCGATTTCGCGGCAGAGATTGCAACGAAGCGTTAAATGACGCGGAGACTCGGTAGACTTCTAAAAATAGGGCGACACAAAGGGAAGGAAACTTACTCGGCGAAAATCCTCTTACTCGCCGACAGGAGGATCTCTTTCGGCTCCCTCGCATTCGTGCGTTCTTAATCCTCGTTCCTCAACGAATCGAAATCCCTCCCTCTATCCGAAATTCTCACAGCGGCGCGGAAATTACTCTCGCGCGTCGCGAATGTGGCAAGCGCGCGCCTTCCTGAACACGTCCGCCTGGGAGTAACGAGAGGAGAGGGTGCCAGGCCACAGGGGAGGACGGATCGAGGGACAAAAAGATAATGGACGACCCTCTCGAACCGGTTGTCCTACGGACGGACACGACACGTTGCAACAATGCGCCTCGGAACACTGTTTTTCCATTATGTGGCATTAACAGCGGTCGACGGGGGACTTTTGTCCCGTTTGCTTGGATTCCTGCCGCGGCGAAATCGCTTTTTTATTCCCCGTCTAACTTATTCATCGAGCCCTGGACGAGTTACCATGGAACTCCTTGCTGCTTCGTCCCTCTGATACCGGAGGACGATTATTCCACAAGTTTGCACGCTCGTGCAATTATCCGCGATTTAGCCTGTGGCTTGGTATATCTCTGGGAAAACACTCGCTGGAGGAGAGAGCGTTGGTCTTCGGCCAGAGAAAATCCCTCTTAGAAATGGGGTTAGCCTTAATGTTGATTAATCTAGTCGTGAATTTATTCGCCGAGTTCCCTGCTCTTGGCTCGAACCTTTGGACCTGGTTTATAGTTTCAAATATACGGAAATTTCTGTTATTTAATGACTAATCGTGCAAGGAACCCAGAGGGGGCAAGGGGCCAGGCGCCCCCCAAAGAAGGGGCTTTGTAAAAAGAAAAGAAAACTGGATTTTATTCTTTAAGGTAGGATACCACCTTTGACTGCGATTTTGGAGGCGTTTTTCATGAATTTTTTTTGCATACAAAGAATGCGCAGAAACAAAATCGGTTTCAGTCATTCATTAATGTAACTTTAATCTGTAATTACACATTTTTTGAAACTGAAAAAGTAAAAAATAATCTCTTGTAGGTGGCGCCAAAATACACTCCTTTGGAGAAACATCGTTAGACGGCGTGTCAAATTCCGCTCTGTACGTGGCTCTTAGAAAAGAAACCAAAGAATGTCCCTATTAACAACAATATTGTTCAATGCTGTACGTAGGGATTTTACGAAATTTCGATTTTTAAGAAAATGGCGGCCATTTTAACGAAAAGGTCAATTTTTTAGGGTAAAAAAGTTTAAAAAAATTTATATAATTGCGCACCAAAAGAAAAATAACAACGCCACAGCAAAAGTCCTACGTACATCGTTAGATTACACCAATCGGAAGAATTGTGCAAAGTTTCAAGTCAATCCGATGAAAATTGTAGGAGTAATCTGACACGCTGATTTGGAAAACATCGTTTCGAGAAAAACGCGTTTAAAGTTTTATATAGATTTATATATCTGCTCCAATCCGGTTTTTACACAAGAAAAAGGTTCCGGCCACCTTTCTAATGAATGAATTTCGATTCTATACACTTGAAAGAGTACTTTGAGAACAAAAAAAATTTCAATTTTTTTTAAGTGCAAAGGTGGTATCCTGCCTTAAATCAATTTTTATAATCACCTAAAGAATTTCATTGAATTAGCATTAAAAATATTTTTATCCCTTAAACTCGGCTCCCTCCAAGATTAAATCCTGACTGCGCAACTGTCTGCTACAATTCAATTATTAGTTAATTCACTGTGCCCCACAGAGTTAACAGTGAATCGAGATAGAAGCATAAAGTTGAAAGGTTTGGATAGAAAACGTGCGCCTAAATTCAGCCGCACTCTCTCACAGCGCTGTATGTTTGGTCATCACTCCTCAGGCGTAGCCTAGTAGGCAGATTCAAAGCGTTTCTTCGCAACTCACCTCGATCGATAGCAGCAGAGTGAGCCTCCGCAGTCCCATCCCCAAACCGCAGCTACCAAGTGACAATCCGAAACCTGGAAAGGTACCTGAATACACTCTAATGGCACCTACGCCATACACTCGATACAAATTGTGCTCCTCTTGGCCCATTAAACGAACACAGTAGCGAAATATAAAATCGTTTAAACAAAACTCGTCGAATTCAAGAAATTTGAATAAATTTTTCATGCTCCAATCAATTCCTGCACGCTCATGCCCCAAAACCTCTCCGTGGAGACTTTATACATTTCGTGCACTGCAGTTGGGCGTAAATTAGAACGCACACGCTTGCAGTCGCGATTCAGAAGCACCGTTAAGAGCGCATCCGTAGCGAGGATCGCTGAACCGATGGCGCGTGTACAGAGAGAAAGGGAGATAGAGAGAGAGAGAGAGAGAGAGAGAGAGAGAGAGAGAGAGAGAGAGAGCGAGAAGAATGTGCCAGCATCTATCGACTGCAGCTGACACGAGGCCCGTTCCTGTTCGTGTTCGTTCCGAATGAGGCGAGCTCCTATCGGACACCGATCGAATATGCAAAAGCGAAGCGGGAGCGCGCGCGATCACGAGCCGAAATCTACAGTGCACGAGCCCCGTCGTTGCACGCTCGGTTCTTCACTCGCCTCGAGCGTGTTGCACCCGCTGCAAACGCCCGCTCCTCTGGTCCCTGCATCGACTTCAGGCGGAACAATGTAGGTCAAACGACTCGCGGGCACGGGCCTGGTTCAACACTCGGCGCGAGTTCAACTTTACGACCGCGTTCCGCCCTTTTACGATGACTTTTCAGCCTACCACCACCTCCTCTCCCTCTGCGATTTCAAACATTCATGCCCCGGCATCCGCTCATCTCCCGCATCTTCTTCTGCTGGTACCCGGTCCAAAAAGCCTCGTCGAACTGTGGATTTTCGGATCTAGGAAAACAGCTGCACTGAAAGATCCCGGTCACAGGCTCCTGGATGTCTGCTCCCCTGTGACCTGCTACAGCTTCGAATTAATTCGTCTCTTGGCGTGGATAATTAATTGGAGTGTTTACTCTGCAAAGAGGATTTTTAGCGAAACATAGGCGTTACCTGCTGCCGAAATTTGACTGCGCTCAAAGGAGCCTTTCAGGAAACGACACGCTGCTTATCACGGAGATACATCAATGTTCCTGCTTGAATGACGCTGAAAGGGTCGCAGGGGATACTCAGGCGCTTGTTCCACAATGTTTATTGTATAAGTCTATCGGTTACATTTGAATTTTCTTCGTTTTACTCGAATGTCAAACAGCGAGGTATCACGCGCTAGTGACTCAGGTGGCGAAACGTGACAATCCTCGCGGTATTCCGGCAAAGAGGGTACGTGTACAGTTACACAGAGGGATCGATTAATCCCATCGATTTTTGGAGGAGACTGCGCGCTCGCGTACGCGAAGCAGGTACGTTGAAGTCGGGCTGAAAATACCGTGGACATCGAGCGGTCGTTCCGACGCCAGTCAGCGGCAGTGACCTGATTTTAATTTCACGCGTGCTCGATAGCAGTCGCCGCGCGCTTAGATGACTCCGACCAGAGCAGCTTCTCTGCCAGCGTTCCCCGCGCCTCGGCTCGCCCGGTTTTAATCGCGACTGGCCCCGCCAACCGGAAACTAAAACGAGTCCTCTTATTCCGCGACGCTGCGATGGACCTGGCTCCGAATTCTTCCTCGTGCGAGGTCGCAGAGATTGCGGGAGGACGTGACGCGAGTCGATACACAGAGGCTGCAGCGGGCAGCAGGGGCTAGCAGAAATTCTACTAGGAAACCGAGCGGACCGCACGAAGCGTAAACAAAATATGGAAATGCGTGGGAAACAGCGCGGCGGAATCTAACGAGAGTCCGAGCTCCGGCTCCCGCTTTTTCACATTATTTAGTACACGGATGGACGTGGCGGTACATAGTCCGGGGTAAAGGAAAATGCGGCCCGACAGCTGAAACGAGGGAATCGCCGGTTTTTCGCGAGCTAGGTCTGCGTTGATCGCGTTCTTCCGCTTTTACAAGCGCACCTGAACGAACAACGGGAACGCCGCCGCGGGCCACCGAGGAAAAAGAGGAAGGGCTCTCGACCGAGAGGTGTCTCGCTTAAACGAGGGAGGGTTTTTGAAGGAAATGAAATTACTCGGCGGCGAGGGGAGGAAGACGCGATACGCGCTGTGAAAAAGGTGCGTCTCGAGGCGGCGGTATTAATTCGTCGCGCTGTCTCTTTTACCCGGCACTCGCCTCTCCACGTTCGCGCTCCGGTTCGCTCGGTGCTCGCGAGCGATAAACGGTCCCGACAGCCACTCGACGCCCCACGGTCGCCCGCGAAAATTTCTGCAACGCTTTATCGACCATCGCATCCGCGACAGGACATCGCGCGATCCGCATCTCGATGCCCCACGACGTATATATTCGGGGACGGGTCGTCCGCCGATCAATGGAGTGCGAAAAGCTGCCGGGTAATCAAGAAACCGGATCGATGCGATGACGGTCGGTCCGCTGACTTTATTGCCGCCGTAAGTGCGCCAAATTGTGTTTATCTTCTCGCACGTCTCGTCAGGAACGGGCGCTCGGAATTCATCGGGCCGCGTGATCCAAGCACTGTCCCCTTTCAACCCTTTGGAAGTGCCGTTGCGTAGGGATGTGGGAATTATAATTGCAGCAGCACGGAGAATTAGCGTCAGTTCTCTAGATCACTTAACTCGTGGAGAAGATCAATTAGAAAAGACCATTGCTTTGGGAAATCTTTGTGGAAATTGGAGAGGAAGGTGTCTAATGAAATGATTAAGTTTGACCGGTTAAGGGGGGTCACTCGAGTGAAAATGAACTACCAGTTATTTTACAGATAAAAATTTGAAAATATGTATTTCCATATTATTTTTTACGCTGAAATGAATTATGTAAGAATTAATACAGTGACATTTTTTTTCAAAAATTTAAAAAAAAAATTCGAAAAATTATTCGATTTTAAAATCCATACCCTTATCTCTGTAGTATTGTACACAAAGACTGCAGAAAAAATTTCAGCTCGAAAACTTCATTTTTGTTCGAGTTATAAAGTTTTTATGTTTTGGCGTAGTAACTAAAACGCTTCTACTCCGTACGTTGGACCTTCTTCTTCTTGCAATGCCTGTTCTCTTCGTGATTGTGCAGTTCGTATCATTTTTCTTGCACGTTTGTATCTTTCCGAGGCTTTCTGTTTATACCTGCATACTTGTTCTGGCAAAAGATTATGGAGAGCTTTGACCGATTTGGTAAAACAGGAGCGTGCGAAAGGCATTACTTTAGGGGGTAAAGGGCAGGGTACCCTGAAAGAAGTTACAATTAGAAAATTGGCAGATTATTATAAAAAAGCTAGGGTGATGTCCCAATTACTGCCAGTGTCCCAATTACTGCCACTTGATTTATTATATGTAATAAAAGCGTAACGTATAAAAATAAATGTACAAAAAATAGTTATTATAATAACTATTATAATAACTATTATAATAATTATTATAATAAATATTTTTTGTACATTTATTATAACTATTATAATAATTATTATAATAAATATTTTTTGTACATTTATTTTTCTACGTTACGCTTTTATTACATATAATAAATCAAGTGGCAGTAATTGGGACACTGGCAGTAATTGGGACATCTACCCTATATTACGAAATAAAAACAATATTACAGCTATGAAAGCTGCCATATACGCGACGATATACCACGCAGTTTCGACGGATACGAAACCACAACATTATAAATGTCCATCGGGTGAAGAATCATGGTGTTTCTACCAATCAGCAATTGCGAAAGGAAGAAAACCTGGTTCTCATGCTAAGAAAATAGGAACACCTATCAGAGAAAATTTTCTGGATAAAATATTACCAATTTATAATAGACTAAGCGATGAAAAACTGCTCCGTCGTTGTGCACAATGCCTTACGCAAAATTCTAATGAAAGTTTGCATAGCATGATATGGCGTAAGTGCCCAAAGGATATTTTTCCTTCCAAATATCTTATTGAAGCTGCAGTCGCAGAAGCTGTTACTGAATATAATGAAGGATGGACGAAAACAATATTACATGCATTCAAGGACAACCAAATGCAAACGAGCGAACAATCATTGAAAATTGTTCAAAACCGTCACAAAGAACGAGTACGCAGGTATAAACAGAGAGCCTCAGAAAGATACAAACGTGCAAGAAAAATGATACGAACTGCACAATCACGAAGAGAACAGGCATTGCAAGAAGAAGAAGGTCCAACGTACGGAGTAGAAGCGTTTTAGTTACTACGCCAAAACATAAAAACTTTATAACTCGAACAAAAATGAAGTTTTCGAGCTGAAATTTTTTCTGCAGTCTTTGTGTACAATACTACAGAGATAAGGGTATGGATTTTAAAATCGAATAATTTTTTCAAAATTTTTTTTTTTAAAATATTTTGAAAAAAAATGTCACTGTATTAATTCTTACATAATTCATTTCAGCGTAAAAAATAATATGGAAATACATATTTTCAAATTTTTATCTGTAAAATAACTGGTAGTTCATTTTCACTCGAGTGACCCCCCTTAAACAGGGTTCGCGACTGTACCGCGGGACATGGAGCCACCAAAGTCGTTGGGCATCGGGGGTAGCTTTGTCCGCCCCGTTTGCCACCGTTTGCCCGCCCAACGGAAGCCCGCGAGGCATAAGGGCGTCCAGCGCATTGGCGTCGCACGCGGTTCGCCCGCGATTCGCTCCGATCTTAACTCCTCGCGACTCTTCGGTGCCGAGGCCCCTTTGTCGGCCCGGTCTGTGCCAATATTTGCCCTGGCGCTTGGCGTCCGTTCGCTAAACGATCGGAATTTGCTCTTTCCAGGCCCGCGGAGGGAGAGAGAAGCTGGCCATAAACCGCATCGCGTTCGTGAGTGTTATCGTGATGGTCGCGGCCCGTAGGGGTGAGCAGCTCGCTGCAAAACGGGTCCGCGACCGCAAATCCTTTCGGGAACGGCGAAGCTACGCTTAAGCTTTGCAGAATGCGCAGAATGTAAGGGTAGAGACAATGATTCACGGGATGATTGTAGAGGATGCGTGCCAGATGGCGGGTTGAAACCCCTTCCCTTAGACGCGCACCGCTCGAGTGACAAAGTAGACCGGCTTATACGCTCATTATCTATACCAAAAGGAGCTTCAATATTTATTTGCAGCGAAGAATGACCACTGAGGTTAGTCGCGATCGCGTGCAATAAGTACAGAAATGCGTTCGCCACGATCGACCCATTGCAACGCGCCCCAGTAAATTGCACGAGCCATGTTGCGCGCGCGCGCCCGCTAATTCGTCCGGCCTTTGTCGTCGGATTTCGTCCGTCGCGGCTCTACGTATAATTGTCCGTGAACCGTACAGCCTGATAATCCCCGGACTCGCTTTAATGCCGGCAAATGCTCGTTAAACGCGGGTCTCAGCAACGGATTTCGCTGCACCCTGGGTCTTCCCCGTTACCTTCCTTTATCCCCTGGAAATTCCCCTCTTAGCGTAATAGCCGATTTCATAAATTCCGCGGCGCTATCGACGGCGGCTATGAATAGTCAGCGATACAGTGGCTGACGCGCCGAATAGACGGATTTAGTGGCTACAATGCGCTGATTTCCCCAATGTGTCGGTCAGTCTGGGAGCTCGGGAGCACCGCGGGCTTCCTCGGCAGGCGCGCCCGACTCGCTCTCGAATTCGATTTGCATGGTATATGTTCGGGCGTCGCACTGTTATGGATCGATAACGCGACACTCGCATCCTGTTAAATTACACGTTTGACCTCGATCTCGCGGTCACTGGCGTTGATTTCGCGTCTAAAGATCCCTTTGTGCCCGTCCTCCTTGGTGCCCCGTCGACCTGGCGATTTCGCGATATACGATTTCAACCCTGGCCTCGGTACCATCCGCCATGAGAACCTCGGAGCTATCACGATTCCTGGTAATCCAAAACGTAGAGCTGCGCGCCGGTAAAACGCGAGTCGCGAGGCGAGAAGAGCGATCTCTTCGGGCGAAAGGAATTACGGGATCCGAGGATCCGCTTTATAGGATCGCCAGGGCAGATTCATGCTCGCATTAACGCGACCGACCCCCACGAACTTGCGATAGATCGAGAAGATTCGGAACCCGGGACAATGCATTCACCTGAGCATACCGGGGTTCGGTTGATGCACGGGGGCCATTGCACGCCCGTTTGATAGTTTAATCACGACCTGACCTCGCCCGTTCTTCACCCACATCGACCTAGTTCCGTGCTTAAAACGCTAATCCGCAGTTCCCAACGAGCACGCGTTCTCCAAACGAGGGACCATCCCTAGATAGCGTATCTCGAGCGACGAAAACCACCCCCTAAATCGACGATAGGGTTTCGTTCGCGGAGTCACTGTCTATCTTCCAATCTCAACTCTCCATTTTCCGACGGTGCCTTACTTCTTTCCATATTTCAGCCGATAAAGGGTAATATAGTAGATTTTCGAAGCGTGCACCACCCCATGTGCACCTACCAACTCGACTCCACCCCGTTCCAACCCCTCGTCACCTTTGCTATCGACTTTCTCGCCCGAAACGCGTTTCACTTTTCCACTAGTCACCCGGAGATGATTATTACTTTCCTCTCAAACACACGTTCACGTTAATTACACTTTAATTGCGAATTTAATCGCCGCAGATTTAATTCAGCGTATCCTAGATTATTTCCTACTCTCCGCATTGGATGTTCTTGGAAAATTCACGGCTAAGGCACCGGAATCCTCGATGACAGGGCGAGTGGTTGGTCGGTCGGTTTCCTGGCCGCAGCGGGGCACCGTGGTGGAAGCGGCGCGATTACCGAGATTTCGGGACGTGCCACGATAAAAGATTAGATCTGTCGGACGTGCACGGCAGAGGCGAGGTGTTCGGGACTGCACTTTAATCTCGCAAATGATGCGAGGACACGGCTCGCTACCCTCCTCGTTCGGCTCGAGGATTCCGGATAAAGAACACCGACGGTTCGTGGATCTCGGTACCCTTCGACTTGTTTATCGCGGCGACGGCTCCGGGCGAGGCAATTTCTCGCGTGTGGAGGGAAACTGAAACGCTGCCCGAGCGGATTGAATTCTCAAGGAGATGGAAGGAGCTGAGAAAGCGGCTGGAGAGTCCAGAAGTTCAGGATCGTTTCACCTTCGTCGAAGACGGATTAACTCGCGATTCGGAGATGCCTTTGCATCGGAGCTCAATTCGCGTGAAATCTGGGATGCTGGGCTGTCTGTCGTGCTCGGTCTGTATCTACTTGGGAGCGTGGATATTAGAAGCTGTCAGAGGGCAGAAGTAACTCGATGACAGTGTCGCGATGAAGATTGTCTATCGAGAACGAAACGACGATGTCTGTTAATCGGAGAAGACACGATTTTCTCATCTTCGAAGGGATCGTCCAGGGGGACACGTCGAGGAAGCCTCCGACGGTGTTTCTCGCTCGAAGCGTGCATGCACGAGGTACGTGCGCGACATACGCGAGCGGGCGCGACACACGTGCGAGTTATGCTAACAATGCGCGCATACGTACACTCGCGATCCAATTTTCCACGTGCTTCGGGAGCGTATCGCCGCCAACCGTAAGCGGTTTACGGGCATGTCATAGCGCGGCCACCTGTCCAAATGCAATTGTGGATCGGGTGGTGCACCGACGCCGTTGAATAATTTTACGATCGTCGGTGACGGCTGCCGGGTTTATGAAGCTCGACCGCGAGCTAGCAGCGCTGGATCGGTCTGAATCGTTACTCGTCACGATCCCGCTCTCAACGTCGGGGAATATTGACCGCGCAGGACGCGCGGCGACCGCGTCGAAACACCGGCGAGGAAAGTTTCAGAAGGATTCGCCGGCGGGAAATGCCTCTACGAAATGCAGGGCCGGGGGCGGAAAACATTTTCTGGACACATTGTCCGCGGCCAGAACAAGCTATTGGGGTAGTTTGGTCGCGCGATAAATTACCCGTCAATCGAACGTAAGCGCCCGCCCCTTTTCAACCGCCTGGAATTATAATACGGCGAAGCTTTCCCGATAAATCATACGAGGGCTGTTAAACGGTTGCCGTACTCGCACAACGAACCGGTAAATCTCCACACACGGACCGATTCGCGTGATATTTCTACGCGACTGACCAGTGGTGGGTACAATAAATCGTACGCCGCGTAATGGCTGGAAAAATTAATTCCCCGATCGAGAAATATTCCCGGGAATTATGGCCGGCACGCACTTCGTCACTGGGCGCACAGTTCCCTCGCTGGATGGCGGTGGTATTTCGCGAGGACGACGCGAAGATCGACGAGAGAGCACCGGAGATACGGCGAATTCAATTTCCTTCTGGTGACTGGCCATAAGGAGTCGACCTTCCCGCCGTTTTCCGAGTGCCAGCGGTGCGTGCCCGATCCCGGAGATGGTAATTGAATTTCCACGAAATCCGATCGTAAGGAGGACCGCGGGAGGGTGGAGTCACGTCGGCACCGTGGAGGCAGCGTTTTCGATCGCCACTTTTGATCGGGCTTAATCGAAAGTCCTGTTTCCCCGGCGGAGTCCCTCGATTTTGTCCACGCCGAGGGAGCTTCTCGGGAATTGCCTCGAAATTCCTGGTCGTCGAGACATCCACGCTAAATGATCCCGCGGGAAATGAATTTTCTCAACGCTGACGAGTTTTAACGCTGAACTGTGCTCACAGATGCTCCGAATTCAGCTTAGGCAAACGCTTCTCGGAAGATCGGAAGGCACCCATCTTCCTGCAGCATTCAATTCGATCGACTTCTGTCCTCGAATTTTCCTAAAGATGTATTTGACGATTTTACGGAGAAAGCGTGTTCACGAGATTCTCCAAATTCTGCTCAGCCAAACGACCAATCCCAGCAACGATCCATCCATCTTTATGGAATTCCTGATGCAATAAACCGATTTTCTAAATTCGGTCCAACCAAGTTCCACCTTTCACGGAGCTCCTGCCTCGAAGCCAACCGGTTTTCTTTTTCGAATTTCCCCGACATGCACCGATTACTTTAGTTTCCCGACGACGATGCTTCGATGCCTTGCTGTCCCATCTCGCCCAAAATGATGGTCGAAAACGATCACCCTGGAATCGGACCGATCTTCCACCCAAGGCACACTAACGCAGGCCGATTTTCCCGACGATTTTCCGCCGCGATCCCCGACGTCGCGGCCAATACTATTTTCCAGCAATAGTAGGCGCGAGCCTTGTCTATGTCGGCCGCTAGTTGCCCGCGTAGTACTCGAGGGTGGGGGGTTGGCGCGCGCCTTCTTAAAGCTTTGCGGTTTTTTCAAAAGCGGCGCGCCGCCCCTACCACCGCCTGCAACTGCCCCCACCATCGTTCGTTGCACTTTGTTCCACGTTCGAGTCGCGATCCCATCCTCCTCCTCCATCCTACGCGTTCGTCGGCGTCGCGATGCTCTCCTCTCCGTTCCACTCTGCTTATCCGTCCTGCTCGCGTCTCCTCTCTTTCTCTGCACGTTCCACCACCTCTCCCCACGATGACGTTCCACGCTCCCCTCTCGGCTCCTCCGCGTCCGCTGCATGCCGCCCAGCTCTTTTCCCGCCGCGATCGCCTGCACCGCCTGCATCGGCTGCATCGGCGGCCCCTCGAATCGCGACCTTTACTCCGCCAGGCGGATTCCAATCTTTTCCTATCCAGCCGAATTTCCATGACCTGCATTCGCGGTATTTTCGAGGAAAATTTACGACACGCACAGGTAACGTTATTGCCGCGGCCGGATCTCGCGAGGAACCGCAAGGCTGAGTTCTTTACGAGCATGAATAATTTATGTCCTAGCTAGCGAGGCGACGGTGTCGCAAGAGCGGCCGATCGGCTCCTGGCTACGTTGCAACGCCTCGTACTGATTACTCAAGGCTCCGTATAACGCGAAATCTGCATAACGCGTCCACATTGGCATTTCAAGACCGCTCTAAAGAGGCAACCCCCGACGGTTTTATCGCGCCCCGCGAAGTGGCACGGCGAGTCCGGGGAGGATCCCGACCACGGCCATCTAGCTCCTCTATTATTATAACGATTCCCCCGTCAAGAAAGGAGTAGTTGCCGGAGAGCTGTCAGGTGTTGTTGCGGCCACGATTTTCGGCCCCTCGACATTGTAATTTCAGCGAAGTTTCAAGGAAGATGCTGTTTCAGGGAGGACCGGCTGCGCTCAAGCAACTGCCCGGCAAATAGGGGTAATTATTTCCGCTACCCAGGTACGCTTCCGCGGAGGAGTCACGCAAGGCCCCGCGCAAAAACGAGGGATGCATCTGCGGATCGGTAGCCGTTGCTCGAAAACTCCGAAGATTAATCGAGGCCTCGGTTCAACGCGAAGAGCTCGCCGTGGTTCCTTCAGCAACGGCGATAAACTGGAGGGAACCGCGGCGTATCCTACGGCCAGATCGATAGGCCCCTTCGAAAAAAAAAAAAAAAAAAAAAAAAACACTTGCCAAGTCGTGGCGTGTTGCGTGCCAGCACGAGTGTATCTCAATTTTCCACGAGGATTCCGCCAATTCCCTAAATTGCCTATAGAAACGAATTTCGGCGTTCTCACCGCCGGTCGCCCGGCACCGGCACGGAGAACCGTGGGCCAATCGGTCCTCGGGGCCCGAGAGCGCGGCGATTCGAGGGACCCCGCGAGAGATAAAAATCCCGGCGAGACCGCCGTTGAAAGAGAGAGATGCACTCGGGCTGCAAGAGTGCAAGCGGGGAGAACTAGCTGGACGCGGCGCTAATGCGCCTGCTAACCTTACTTTCGCATTGCTAGACTCAATTCATGCCAAGGCTGACTGGGTGCGTTGCCCTCCATTGCCCCTATGCTGCCGTCATTGGCGGGTACCCCTTGCTCTCCTCCGGAGCCCTGGCAGTCACCCGTTGCCCGCTGCCACACCGCCCACCGACAGTTTCTTGCCCCCTCGTCCTCCGCCTCGACCCCTCGCCCATACAACTTAGCCCCTGCTAGGCGACTTCGTCTTTGGCTGCAACTTCCACTCCCGCCTCTGTGCTTTCACTCCGTCTTTGCTATTCCAGCGTCTTCTGCCTCGCCGTTTCAATATTTTTACGTGGCACCTTAATTAAATTTTACGGCTCGGTGAAGTGGCTGCACGGCTACTTCTATGAATGTCCTCAGGAATCTCGCGGAACGTAGAAACGGAGATTCTTTAGGCCCTAACGCGTGGCGACTGAATCTCTTTGGCCACCACTGTGCCATCCTTGAAGAATATTCGTCTATCCGACTCGAACTGGAGCAGTGTCGCGCTGCAGCCGTGCTGCAATTGCCTTAGACCTTAATCGGCCGCTCCAGCCTAAGTGTCCCAATTTCTCCTCGTTCCGCCTCGCGTTCCACCGCCACCGTCTAAGAATCGCTCCGACGGTTCCTCCTCTCCTTCGCCTCTCGTTTTTCCCTCTTAACCTCTGCACCGACCGCCATAGACGCGCGCGCGTCGTCCCTCTCTGTTTGGACCCGGTCTCGAGAAATATTTGGCTACCAGGACGCTACTTGCTCCGCGTCGGCGGCGATCGCGATCGATAGATAAACGCGACTGGCCCGCGACGGGAATAGAATTCGGAGGAACTGTTTTTGGATCGAATGCGGGAATGCTATTTCCGAATACCCGTGGCTGTTGTTATCGTTTCGTCGGCCTTTTAAATCTCTCCGCGCGGATCTCCGCGGAATCCCGCGCTTCCCACAGAGGATCCGCCCGCGATCCTGTACCCGCAAACGCTCGCCAGGTTCTCGCGCGGAGACCTTTTCCTTGTCGAATGAATAACAGCGCAAGAAGCTTCGCGTCCAGGTGTCTAGCTAGTCGAAAACTTTCCACGTCGCTCGTGCGGTTCCCATTATCAGCGCCGAGGATTGCAGGCGCGTGTTTGATCGCTGATAACGCCGCATTTGTAGCCCACATTCCCAGCGAAAGAAACTCGGCTGATTTACAAGCGGCGCTGAACTATTTCGCTCCAGCCAGCCGTAGTAGCGCTGGCCTATTATTAAAAACCTCGGGCACGGCATAAACTGCCCCGAAAATAAAACTGCAGCATCGCGCGCGCGCCCGAATCGCCGAGCATCCAGAGCCACTCGCCTGCCTCGCGGGGTGGGCTCGATTGCACGCGTGACATCTATCTGGATCGCGACGCTGCCGATCGGGGGGCGCTCCATTCGATTCCGAAACGGGGGTTCGTGGATTTCGAGGTGGCAGAGGGTGGCGGGCACCGCGAAGAGTTAATTGGCCCCCGCGATCGGTGTCGGCAGATCCACCTCGGCCACTGTATTTGCATTAGCAAACGAATACGTCGTTGAACGCGACGCTTATTTATAACTTTTTCATCCGGCGAGTTCTCTTATCTGGCGCCTTGCCATCGGCTCTCTCCTTCTCTCTCGCTCTCCTCGCGGCTGTTTCCCGTTGCAACTGCACAGCACGTTGATCGCCACCGACGCGGTGCCAACGCGCGTTCGCGTCTCGTCGCTGCGTGCGCTTAACGCCCATGGAAGGGCACCGCTTGGAATTATTATTAGTGTAACAACGCTGTCATTAGCAGAATACCAGCTGGAATGGATTGCGGAGTGATCTATGATGGCTCTGAGAGAAACTCTCAACCTTCCTCTTTCGCTGGAGCGTTATTGGTGGTCCCAGAGACTCGCCAAGTTTTTTCCACCGACACGCCGTTTAACAAAAAGGATTCCCGGGTTTGCGAGAACAGGGGAGCTGTCTTGGCGAGCTGGCGAGGGAACCAGGAAAAGAATGGGTGGAGGTGAAAAAAGTGGACGGTTCCTGCCGATCGTAACTAATCGATTCCTCGCGCTGTAACGAGCCGATTGGTATCGGCAGGCTCGACAAACTCGACAAGGTGTGACGGAAGATTGCAGGGATGCCATGATGTTAAGGGGACTTTCCGAAAGTACTATCTTTTCTGAGTAAAATGCCACCTGGTGTATATTAAAATTAAGCGACGACCTACAGCAATTTTTAAAGCACGTATATATTTCAGACCCACTTTTTTTTCAATCTCCTATGATAATAATAAACATTGGGTAAATGGATACATCTGGGTTTGCTTTCATTTTTTTACAAATACGTTGAAAAAAAAATGTTTCTTTCACGGAAAACGACTGCCTAGTTCCCTTAAGGGGTAAAACCACTCTAGAGGCAGAAAAAAAGACCTAAATTTGATAATTTATTTTGGGAGTATGACAAACGGAATAAAATTTCTTTTCAGAGGGTTTATTTAACACATATTGAAGTACGAAAAACAATTTTTTTATTGTCATTTTCATGCAAAATGGCGGCGACAGAGCCCGTCGTCGAAAACAGCTTTTTTTTAAAACACCGCCACAGGAGGACGGATTTCTCGGCATGTATGAGTCCGGGAACAAAAAATAAAAAAAAATTATAATCTATATACAATTGGCTTTGGAAGTACGTAGGGGTTTTTTTTTAATCAATTTTTGTGGAAGTGGTGCACTTTTAAAGAAATGAATCGATTTTTTGCCCTAAACATGAGCATTAAATTGTTTGTAAAAAAAAGTTTACATTCAATCAAAAAACGGCTACGTACTTCCAAAGAGAATATTGTTGTGAAGCTACTGTAAAAATTTCAAATCGATCCATGCAATAGTCTCCGAGAAATCCGTCCTCCCAGTTTGAAAGAAGTGGTTTCGACGACGGGCTCTGTCGCCGCCATTTTGTATGAAAATGACAATAAAAAAATTGTTTTCCGTACTTCAATATGTGTTAAATAAACCCTCTGAAAAGAAATTCTATTTCGTTTGTCATACTCCGAAAATAAATTGTCAAATTTAGGTCTTTTTTCTGCCTCTAGAGTGGTTTTACCCCTTAAGGGGACTAGACAGTCAGAAACTCGATTTTTTTTTGTTGCATTTTTCGAAAGTACCACCCTTCCCGATTAAAATGCCGTTTGGTTTATGTTAAAATTCGCAAAATTGAGGATTTTACAGCCGAAACGGTCGAGCGCGCCATAAACCGTTTCTGCGCGCACGCAGGTAGTCTAGATTCCTCTTTCGAAACTTTAAGCGCGTTTTTCTCAGAATCATATTTCCTCTTCGTTTTGCAGTGACTGGGAAAAAACGGAGGTATCAGTCGATTTGAAAAAAAATTCAGCATATATGAAACATGTCTAGTTACGACCTGGACCTACGCATAAGTCTGTAAAAACTCCTGGTTTGTCAAAAAAAAATATAGTATGGCTCTTTTCCCTGGCGAAAAGTGGCGTTTCTTTAAAATTTTCCTTTTGCAGCCACCATTTTTATAATTTTGATTTTTTTTCTTTTTCAATAGGTTCAGGGCAGAATAGGGACCAGGGCAAAGTATAAATTTCAGAGGATAATTCACAATTAAATTTCTTACGACCAGAATCACTGCAAAATTACAGCGGCTCTAAAAAAAACGCCTACATACCAGACGACTGTAGCGCTGTCATACATATGTATATAATATTCAAATCATTTCTTTTTTACTGGTCATAGTATTAATAAACATTACCCAAACGTTACTAGTCACAATTTGTGTTCATCTCCTTGTAATTAATTCGCAAAAAATACTTGATTTTCGAGCGATCTGACTGCCTAGTCCCCTTAAGGGAAGTTAAATCGCAGCCCTTCCTCTGCCAGATAATCAGCGTTACCCTTATCGCTAGTGTCTACTAGATGTACAGAAATAAAGCATACAAAGGAAACTGTGATAGTCGCCAAAGCAGTTCTTGTATGAAAAGTTTTGAGGACCGTGGACAGTGCTCGGAGGCAAGTTAGGACGACGCAGGCGAGGGACGCGTTCCTCGATTGCTCGCCCTGTGCAAGCTGCTACGATACATAAGGTATAGCCGTGCAAATTGCCGGTGCACGTCGCGATGCTCTCTTTCGGAAGGATGCTACCCGCCCGAGCTGCCGTGCGTCGTTCTGAACACCTGTTTACATGGGCGCGGCGCACGAGCTCGTTGATATTAAAAGGATTTAACGTGGCGTGCATCGGGCGACAGGAGTTACATCGAATGGGTGGGTATTCGGCGAACGAATCGACACGCTTTTCCGCCTCCTCTCGTTTTCCCACGGAACATTTCCGATCGGACAGCTAGCGATTCCCTGCGGTCGACTTGGCCGGCCGACCTTCCTTCGTCAATTTTTTTTTTAAATTATTCGACACACTTGCCATCGTCGCGAAGAAAGTGCCGCGCGGCCTTCCATCTTTCAAGGCACGCGCCTATATTCGAATACTCGGAGTGATTCACGAGGAACTTTATGGACGGTGACAAATTCCGCAAGGTTTCCCCATTGTTCGATGGCTGTCATTAGAATACATTTCATGCAAGTGTTACGAATTTGATACTTCGTCAGTGGGTCGTGGAATATTCAACCAGAAGTGACGGTATGAACAACGATTCGGTGTGGATTTAGGATTTAATCTTGGGGGCAGCCAAGTTGAAAGAATAAAAATATTTTTAATGCAAAGTCAATAAAATTCATCAGATGATTAAAAAAATTTATTTGAAGAATAATATCTAGTTTTCTTTTCTTTTTATGAAGCTCTTGAATTACTTCAGTCGTGGTTGCATTAATCTCCTTTTTCATTTTTCTTTGGCGATTGCCAGGGCCCCTTAGCCCCATTCTCTTTGCGCCCCTGCACTGCACCGTACTGCAGAAGTGGTATCTAATCTTTCTTTGCAGATTAGTAAGTTGAATGTAACACTTCTCTAAAAGTGGTAAAGACTTTCTTCGATACGCATTGGAAGCGTAAAACACGAGCATTGTCTTTAACCGCGAGTTTGCCGCGAAGGCGGCTGAGCGCAAGTAGTTTGTACCTTGAGCAACGCGCCGATCAGACAACACCTCTCGATTCCAGCAGCGCAAAGTGAAACGCGTAGGTAAATGCAAGGCGATCGATCTTTCAGATCGTATTGCGGCCACGTTTCTCGGCGCCGCGACTCTGTGCATTGTGTTTCCTATTCTCGGTAGGTTTCCCCTTCGTTTCCAATATCATAGCCGAGCTGTATGCCTCCGACTTCTGTCGAGCGGAAACCAATAAGTGCATCGGGGAGAGCGGCACTCTCCTCGTCGAGCTCTTTGTTCCACTTGCACGCGGGCGAAATTCCATTTCGATCCTGAAACATGGACCCGGGAAAGCCCTGTAACTCGATACACCGGCATCCTTCGAGGTTCACCGCTCCGCGCGCCGTTGCTTTCCGTAGCGGTCCTCTCATCGAAAAGAGAACTATCGAAACAAATTTCTTTCCCATCTCGCTCCTGCCAGCACTCGTTGGCGCACTCGCTGCAGGGGCGACAAAGTCTGAATGTTTTCAGTGATCGAAAAGAGCCGAAAGCTTGGAGGGTTCGAGAATCCTGGAAGCTGGTGGGTAGCATAGATTCCACAGCGACGTGTTCGTCGAATTCCCCGCTTTTAAGGAGGTACTCGAGATGCATCCAGTCACTTCAGATTTATACCTCGAGCCTCTCGTGAGCCGTGCACGTAGGCAAGACACCTCCATGGCAGAGTGACTGCTTATCGCGAGAGGCCACCGCCGCCGAAGAGGGCCCCGCCTTGGAAGCTCGGAAGGATCGCGAGGGAAGACGTCCGGCGATTCTGGACGCGCGATTACACGATTCCCCGAGTTCGTCCATCGGACAGTCCATTCGTCTGTACATCTGTCCATCCGTATGTCCGGCCGACCACCCGTCCGTCGGTTTTCGTCCGGTCCGCTCGCTTGTTGCCTCGTCCGCGGGGTGGCTGACCTAGCAGAAGGGGTCGTTGCACTCGCCTGGGCCCGCTTTCATCCCCTCCCCGCGTCCGCTGGTTCTTCTGGTCAGCCTCGCGGGACCTAACCGCTCTTCTCCTCTCCTTCCCTGCCCCTGCCCCCTCCGCCGGTTCCTCTCTGGCGTTGCCTTTTCCTCCCGCAGTCTTCTTCGGCCCGTTCTTCCTTCCCTTCTTCTTCCTCTTCTTGCCAGGGAGCCTGGACTACGCGTGTTCGCCTTCCTCGACGCTGCCCCACCCCCCCCCCCCCCGCCCTCTCGCGGTCCTCCTATCGCGCCGCTGTTCCATACGCGCGCTGGCCAGCACGGCTCAACCCCCGTGGCCGGGTCCGAAAGAAATTATAGTTATTTACCGTCGGCCCTTTCGGATAGTCGGTTATTTCGCGGTAGTTGTTCCCTCTCTTGTAGGCATAACTCGACTTGGGAACCGAGAGACAACTTCTTCGCCCCGGCCGCCGCCGCGGAGGGATGAGAGTCACGATAGGACGGGGCCCGTTGGCCGTCCGGGGAGAGAGAGAGAGAGGGAGACGGATAGGCGAACGAACGTGGAAGAGGAGTACGTACATAAAGGAAGAGGCTCAGGGCAGAGGACGGGGCAGGGGGCTGCGGTAATGCCGGTTGACGTTGCTGCTGTTCGTCCGGCGACGCCGGGCCCCGATCCTGAGCAACGAGGAATCCTCCTCTTCCACCGTTCCCTCTTGCCTTTGACAGGGGGACCCGCGATAAGTATCGCGTACCATTCGCCTATCTCGCCGCGCGATCTCGTGGAAATTATGATTCCCTCGCTGGCGCGCCGTCCTCCCCTGAGTCCTCACGCTTCGCTCGCGATCATCCTCGCGAGTTAAGCTCGAACCGTCTAAGCGAGCGGATCGGATTGATCCCGGGGGAGAAGTCGGAGGCTCGGGAGCCGATTGCAGAGGTAGAGGGGCGAATCGGGGATGCAACCGAATTGCCCCGGGGGCAGATGCAACGACTTCTAGATCGCGGCTCGGCTCGGCTCGGTTTCGCGATATGTGCTCACCCGGCAGGAGTCAATGCCTCCTGCTCGGCTGGGAGAGGAACAGGGAGCAGGGCACGGAGGGAGGAGGCCCAAGGAAATCACGCTGTTTTCGACGGGATCCACGGAGCGTGCATGACGGAAATGCAGCGCGGTCGTGCAGCGGTGGCACGAAACCCGGGCCAAGACAAAAAGTCCTCTCCGCAGGGGAGGAAGAGAAAGGAGGAAGCGCATAGAATGGAAACGAGAGAGGGAAGAGATCTGCCTGGGCCGAGGGGGGCATTGGCCAAGAACACGCTGCGGAGCAGAGGGGAACGGGGGCGGGTGGAAAAAGTTTTCGGCGGTGCGCGCGGCGTGTCCGTGCGGGCTCGCGCTGCCCGCTCCAGCGAGTCGCTAGGTATCTTCGTGCAATCGTGATTATAGCCCTCCCGTGTTTTATTGCGGCGTCGCGTCGGTCCACTCTGCGCCCCCCTCGCGAATCCCATTTCACGCGCTCCCGCCGAGCCGCGGGCTCACGAAACACGCCTCGACACGGAACACGCGAAATCCCCCCGAAACACTTCGCCGAAAGTCTCACTGAAAGGCTAGGTCCAGATAATTGCGGCTCAGTTTCTTAAACTATTCAGCCCATCGTTCCGCTCCACGTCCACGCCGCCTCGTCAGTCCGTCCTGCATTCTGGGGCTGTCCTCTAAAGATATCATATCGTTGCAGTCTAATCGACCTGCATGGTTTCCCGAGTCAGCGGGAAAAAGGCGGTCGCCGAATCGATCGGGCCCTGCCTGCCACTCGCCCCCCGACTAATCTGCCTTGTCCAGGTCGCAGGATTTAGCGATTCCAATCGTTGCAAGTGGGAAAAGGGGGGCCGGCAATAATTCTTTCCCCCCTGCGGAAAATGGAAAGCGACGCTATCGATCCCAGCCGCGCCGTTTCTGGCTAGCTGCGGACGCGGGCGCAACGGGCTGCGAAACTATCCGCTCCGCGGATTTAGGTTTCCAGTGCGAAATGGCGCGGGTCTGGTTTATCGGGTGACGTAGCGGCCGCGACGAACGATAAGGCTTGTTTGCCGTGCGCTCGCGAGGCGTTCCAGACTATGATAGAGATTAGCTGTTATCTCGACTACGAGCCACAAGGAAGTCTCTGTCCGTTCGCTGGTACTATGTCAATATTATTTCAATGACCAGCTTCGTGCAAACAGAGTACGCGCAAGCTTCGAAATAACTGCGACATATCTGTGGCTGCTGAGTAGCCAGGTTCTCAAGGATTCAGGGGGCTAGAGATCGTGCCCTTTACAACGCTTTCAGACGTTAACATCGCCGTAGGTGTACGCCTACGAGGCTGAAATAGAATCAGGAAGATGGCACGGTTTGAGACTTCGTTATACTTCGTAGTCACTTGCAACTTATTTCTAGACGGTCGCTGTTCTATCGGCTATGACTCACTGAAGATATCTGAGATACGTGGCAAGGGACTCCATTCAACGATCATCGTTCTGCTATCGCTATACCGCAATCGGAGCAATTGATTCGACTCGCATGACCTGGGACTATATCCAGCGCGCGAAACTTTGAAGCAACACAAAGGCTTCTTGCCTGGCACGGTTTAGAATTAGCATCCTCTACCTTCCGCACTGAAATTCGCCATTGAACACTCTCCTACGGTATCTGCTTTGATCGTTATCCGATCACGCACGCGTAAGGCCGCCAGCTCCCGAAAATCGAGCGTTGCCAATCGAACGGGCAATTTTATTCCGCCTGTGCGATAGAGTCCCGTGGATTACGCGAAACGAATCGAGCGCATTTGCATTCGCGGCGGTGGAATACGCAAACGCAGGCCACCGCGGAAGGGCAGCGTGGAAAATTTATTTCTGGGGCGGAGAGGTGGGCGAAATAATCTGTTCCCGTTGAAACGGCGGGAAAATCGGGCGGCTCCCGATGGTCCAACGAACCAACGAGGCTTTCATTCACGGCCGCTGGAAGCGGAGCGCGCGTCCGCGTTCCTTTCGTCGTGAGACTTAAATTATTAATGCCTGGTTGCTGCTTTGGCCACTCATGCAACATTTATGGGAGCCGGCGATTCGAGGAAACAGCGGCCGAGAGAGATTCGCCGATTCGCCGTGAGCGAATTCGCTTGACCTTTATAATAAAAGCGGGCCCGAAATAAATCTAGTAGCGGATTCAGCGAGCGACGCTCATTATAGGTCGACGATACACGCTTCCCCCTTTCCGTGATCGCGCCCGAGCGTTTCCAGCAATATTCGCCGAGAAGAAGATTGATCGGCGGCCCTGAGAACTGAATCGGCTCCTGGGATTTCTCAACCACCCCCCTTCGCGAGATAACTGATGCGCGGAGGTGTGGAGGCGTAGAGGAACCCCGAGGAAGAACTAAGTCCATTCGATTACGAAATACAACCTTGGTCGGTGCAATTTAGTATTCTCAAATCGAATTTAAAATAGTAAGGTGTCCAAAGGTTGTTTAGGTTCCGAGGCCTCGCATGGACATTCGCAACTTCGCAGAGGATTCTTAAGGGGTTATACATAGTCAGGCGGCCGAAAAGAGGCGAATGTTTGTGAATTTTTTTTGAAAAAGCGCAGGCATATACTTTTACAGAACTTTTTGCACTTAAAAGAGCATCATTTAAAGACCATTTGATAATTTTTTTCGTAGAAAAATATTTACGTTTATGATAAAGTAACAACCGACATCCAAGAAGCCTTTTTAAACATTTGGTTTTGCTGTGAGCACTGCCATTCGGAACCAGATTATTAATGTATCCTCTGATTAACGGAGGGAAGTTCCGAAATATTAATTTAAAGTAAAATGGCGGCTATTTAAAGTTGAAGTCCTGATTTTTGCCCGAGAAAATCAGGACTGCAACTTTAAGTTTCCGAAGCTCGACTTAGAAGACACGAAATATCACCTGCCCGGAGCCAACGATTTGTCACAAAGTCAGCTGCACGTAATGATCGAGCGCCATTGGCTTCGATAACGCGGCGCGCTGGACGGATTCGTTTAATTGAATCGCGGGATTAAATCGTCGATCCGCGAGGCGATATTTCGATAGGAAGCCGAGCGGACGCGCGTGGCGCCTCATTTGTTCCCCGGCGCTTTTCAATTTCCTTCCGTGCGAGTTCCCGAATCACCGACTGGCTTAATACGTTTGCAAGAACCCTCGATGAATATCAATCTCTGTTGAACGTGCACGAGTGGCCGCCACTCGGCGGGTCGACGCGTGAAAAGCGTCGAGTGTCCTCGAACAGATATTTTACCGAATTACACTCGACATCGGGGCGGCGAGGGTTCGACGATGCTTTTTAAAATAATCGACGCGACAGTTCGGCTTCCGCCGAAAACAAAGCTCTACGCCAAAAGTGTCGCTTAACCTGACAGGGTTTTCTACGTGGCAAAATTTCGAAGGACTTCTCCCTGTCAGCGCGACGCGATTACTCGCCGTGGTCGTCGTCGGGCGTCGAGGAATTGGCCTTTTTTTTTTGCAGTTAGAGTCGTGTTTACGTTACGTGGGCGTCTGGTTGCATGCCTCCGAAGCGTTTACAACGACGCCATTCACTCCGCTCGAATGTTTGTGGCTCGTTATCGAGCGTTCCGCGTGAACGCGCCGCGCCCCGCGAGTTAGTTCCGATAATTGGAGTTACCATCGACTAGTCGTTTCGCCTGACCGCTCGTTTTTCGCCACCCGATCGTCCATTGTTCTTCCACGGCTCTCACTAAACCGTTAACTTCTGAGAAGCTTCTCCCAGCCGCGAAAAAGGCGAGCACCGCAGCCGGAGCGGCGTGGAAAAAGTCCGCGCGGGCGTCATTTAATTAAAGCTCCTCGGTAGGCGGCCAGTCTTGCGGGCGATGTTTGAGAATTCAATTTAAAAACTCATTTCGATGCGGCCGCCTTGCTACCATTCTCAAATTAGCCCTTCTGTTTCTATTTCTCCGGTCGCGCGCTGTTCTATTTTCCGTTAGCCCCCGCATAAATTCCGCCCTTGCTCCAACCCTCCCCGGTCTAGACGCTATCCACTGTCGTTGTCCCTCGAATCGAGCGGAAAAACCTGGCGTTGCTACGTGTTAATTGCAAGCTGCGACGGTAAATCCCGGGGAAGGATGACCGAGACCCCCGGAGCTCGGGGACAACGAACTTGGAGGCAGTGGAAGATGGTCCGGCGATAGGCAGCGGCAGACTGTGCGTCCCGAAGATTTTCTATCCGGGTGGAAGGAAGCGGACGATTACAGGGGAGACAATAAGGAAGATGTCAAGGGGATGGACGATATCGAAGGAGCGGGCACCGACGCGGGGTGGGATTGGGGGGTTAACAACAGTCCTCCCCGGGGCAGGAATCGGAGAATCGCCGTGCAAGGAGGAGGAAGGTAATGGCGCAAAGCTGGCGGCCGAGTATCGCGGCGGGCCATCTTTGGTCTTTGTCTCGGTGACCTCTCTCCGACGCAGATTGCTTTTGGGTATTATACGAGAGACGTGGGCATAATACGCCCGGGCGCTACCTGGCCGCTGCCCCGCTCGCTAACCACTATTCCTGCACTAACGGTATACGGCCGCGTACGCCCGGCATAACGGCCAACTGGTTTATGGCGTCCCACTAAACACCGGAGAACTAAGTTCCACCTATCCGCGGCTAGGCCGGTCCTACGCGCTAACGAGTCCCCCACCGTGAAAGCCAGATCCGCGGATTTGATACACGGCTCTAAAAAAAGACTCGCAACGCTCGGGCCTAGCTAGAGATCATCCTCCTCGACAATTCCGGCATGAGGTCACGGCTTAATTATTCACGCTCGCCTCGCCGTATTTTATCGACGAAGTTGCCCGGCGTTAGCCTCGTCCACCCGGCGGAGGAACTTTAACGCCTCGAGTTTCTACGGAATAATACATGGCCGTCCAAGGAGGGACGATGATGGGACGAGTTCCCAACCGTTCCCGCGATGAATACGCCGCTGGCACTGTTGAGCAATTCGTTCCTTCCTTTTCGCTATAATTCATGGGCCGCGAAATTTCGGGAGGACGGCGGAAATGAACGGAGTTTGCATCACAAGTTCCTATTCAACTTTTTATAAGAACATGGCGATGTAGTGGTACGGCGCCGGTGAGGCTGATATTTATACCGCGACCTCTGATGAAGTTGACTGGGTTCCCACGTCATGACATCACCCTTAGATCGTGAAAAAGCTTCTTGCGCTCAGCAGTCCCACAAACATTAAAAGCCTTGATGCTTCTTTCTCCGGAAGCTTTTCATTTGGCGCGAAGGTGTATCGGGTGAAGTAATCTTAAATAATTCAGCGACTAAGCCAGCAGAGATGAAGCGTCAATCGCGAACACACCGAAGGCGGGTCCAAAGTTCCTCTGGAATTCAGGTTAGGCGATAATGTCAGAGGAGAGGGTACCAGAAGAACGACTCCTGTCCCAACCACGCCACGTAGAAGCCTGCTTCTTCCGCGGCGAGGTCACTGTCTTCGCTCAGACCTTGGTAATGAATGCGCCGCGCTGTGCCATTAGAAAGCGTCCTCCACGGTAGTCGGCTGCAGGGAACGTTAGACGTTAGACTGGCTTCGTGCCTGAGAATTTGGTCAAGTTCGAGCCGTGGCCCCGATCGACGGGTTCCCAAGCGAGGCGAGCGTTAGAACTGGAATAGAACGGCCCAGAGACAGTCAGCGTGCGTGGAAAAGTTGGCCAAGATCAGCTGGAAGGGCGACGTCGCGACTGGGCGACCGCAAGCTGCTCGTCCCTCTTCCTGTTTCCTGTTTCCGAGTTCCCTTCATGTTAATCGCGTGTTTCTCCAGGAATTCGCATCGGGACGCTGAAATTCCTCGCAGTTGCGCATCTCGCGTTCACATATTCGCGCGGAATAGCGCGTAGCCTTGTTATGGTGTTTCTTAAACTCCGACACGCCTAATGACACTTTTTTGCCGCAAAAAATAATTGTTTTTAACAACGGAGGAAATATTTTTCGGATTCCCTGGAACCGGTTATTGGGACACGCTCGTTCAATGATGTTCCATCGTTTTCAGAAGTGTTGTCGCGCGCTTTGGACCAAGCGGCGGCAAAACATTTAGATGACAGTGTACAGGGTGGTTCATACGATGGGAACATCTGCTATTTACCTGGCGTTAGGAGAATATGGATCTGAGCGTCGAAACGTTTGATGAAATATCGAGGCCAAGGTTTGCCGCGAAAACTGCAGCATCTGGTCCGACGGTGGCTGCGATTTATTGCGATCAGTGATTAGCTGCGCGCGGAAATTGGCGGGTCGCGTCAATTCGATTCAAATCACGCGGCCGGCGTCGATTTTTATTTTCACGCGACGGATAAGTCGGCCTTTGAAACGTCGAAATGAATAATTACGTTCTCACAATAATGGTAATGGGAACAACCCGGCCCGCTATTTCCGTCCGTTTGTTTACCTCTTTATTTCTGACTGCAAACCGGTCGGTCGGCCGGACGTTTCTCTGCGTTTTAAAATTCAAAGCCAGCCGCGGGCCGCGGTCTTTTGTTCCTTCGCGTTATCTAGTCGCCTCGTGATTTTAATTCCCCCGTAAGTCCGCGAAATTACGGTAAATTCAAAGCGATCGCGACGTGTGATACTCGAGTTGAACGAAATCAGACCGATGATTCGCCGGATAAGAGCGGTTAACGATTCTCGATATTAAGGGGACATTCTCATCAAATCGCTCGAAAAATAGGTAATCTTTAGGATTTTTTTTAAAAAGTACACAACTCGCAGTAAAAAACTTTGTGATCTTTATTTATTCATTCTTCAAGGATATGAACAAAAAAATTATAGTAATTTCCATGAGAATGTGCCCTTAAGGGGTCATTCTGGTTAGATCGCCGATAAATTCAGCGATTTTCAGGAATTTATTGCGAAGACAGGAATTATAGTAATGGAATAAAACTTTTTTCTATTGATTAAATTACATTTCTACAGTAAATAAAAAATATAAAAGGTATAAAATCATTGCTATTAAAATGGTTTTAACGGCGATTTTGATGATGTGTTTCAAAATTCATGCCTCGCTCGTGCATGAGATTTCAGCAGTTGGACTTATCTGAAACCAAAAATACAAACAGATTCTTGATCAGTATGACTGTCGCTATGGCCCGTACTAGAATAAATGATTTATCCTTAAAATTAACAAAATGGCGGTCAAAATACAAGAGTCAATGTATTTCGGCTGTGTTTTCTGTGCTATTTTCGATTTTAAAAGTAGGTTAGACTCAACAGAAATACTTGATTCTAGTACGGGCCACAGCGACAGTCATACTGATCAAGAATCTGTTTGTATTTTTGGTTTCAGATAAGTCCAACTGCTGAAATCTCATGCACGAGCGAGGCATGAATTTTGAAACACATCATCAAAATCGCCGTTAAAACCATTTTAATAGCAATAATTTTATAACTTTTATATTTTTTATTTACTGTAGAAATGTAATTTAATCAATAGAAAAAAGTTTTATTCCATTACTATAATTCCTGTCTTCGCAATAAATTCCTGAAAATCGCTGAATTTATCGGCGATCTAACCAGAATGACCCCTTAATAAAAGTTGTGAGGAAGTATAGGCTGGATTAATTAGTAAATGGAATTGAGAAAAGAAATAGTGGAACACTTGAGATTTGAGAATGCGCGAAAGAATAGTTCGTCCATATTTCACGCGGCAAGGGTCGTTGACATGGTAGACAGGGATTTCTGCAGCGGAGAATATTCCTAATATTTCTGGAAAAGTGAAAAAAAATCCCAAGTACCTTATTACAGCAAAATACGCTCGAGATATGCGATATACGAGTTTCCCAGGCAAATAATTCAGGAAAACATGGAACGATGCGCGATATTTTATCCGACAATCTGGGAGACTCGAGAAATCCAGGTGGCATTTAAAGTTCGCCGTCGTTTGCAGCCGTTCAGGCACACTTAGATGCTTACATAACCCGCGTTGAGAACCGGTGTGCGAGCGAGCGTTACTGGCGAGTTGCGCAACTAAGCCGGAATAATAAGGATCCTTGATCGTTCTAACGAGCCTAGCTCCGAGCGACCGTCTGCGACCCTGCCATTAGAAAGCAAAAGTTAAGGCCGCCGGCTCATTCTACTCAATCAAGATTATTTCCTCCCGAGACGGCCTTGATTTTGCTCTCTGTGACGCGGTCTATTACCGCGAACTACGCTAACTGACCCTTAGCATCTCGCCGCCCCTCGTCTCCCTAACAACGCGAAAACTCGACGGCTCGCGTCTCCTCCGTCGCATCTGAAACACCGCCGAACCCTCTGGGCGTCTCGTTTTTTCCAGTATCCGTAATTGTATTAACAAGCAGAAGTTTGCAGATGCAACAGAATTGGCTCCCACTGCCCCGTCTCGAATTCGCTTCAACAGCGGGTCAATCATTTAATTGACGGTGACGAGGTCGTGATTGCGATTAGAAACCGCGATCGGCGAAGTCTCGGGTCCCTCTGCGTCGCCTACGGCCGACATGGCCCAAGGTCCATCGCCGTCTAAAGCGAATTTTGCCGTCCGCGGGCACTAATAGCATTGGCGACAAAACATGCGCCATATTTTACTACCGACTAATCTCCACCGCCTGCTAACAAAAACCATGGGCTCCAGTTCGCCCGTCATTCCTCCGCGATAATGTACCAAGCGGCCGCTGCCACGGAGCCTGTTCAACGTCCACAGAATGTTCCTCCGAGGCTGAAATGGCCGTTTGAATAGCTCACGTAACCAAGTGCTAATCGTATCCTTGAATGGCTATCGTTCCGCTCGCGCCAGGGCCCACGATCGTCTCCGGTCGAAAGGATCCTCGACCCAACCTTGGCGGTTAGAACGCTATCGTCTAATTGTAAGTGTCCTCAAAGGTTGTTTGACCGTCTGCCACCTCTAACGGTGGACGGTAAAAAAAAGTGGTCGTTAAATAAAGATCTTTATCCTTGAACGTCTAGCAAGCTGGTGCTGGAAGGGAGCGACGAGTCTTGACGAGCGCCTGCTAATGCAATCGCGATAGACGCGATCCACGGGTTACGATGTGTCGTCAACCGGGCGTCCGCCCACGTTCCCAGAGCCTTCTATTCCTCGCGCTGTCGCGCGCGATTCGCCTCGGCCTTCGCGAGAAAGTTTCATCGATCCTTTGTTCTTGTTCAAGGGAAAGCTGACGCGGCGGCGTTCGCGACAGATCATTCGATGGCTAAGCACGATGCGGGACGTTTTCTGGACCGTGAACGGCTGTTAGAAGGCTCGAAAGTAGGCGTATCGGTAGGTGGACGATGACGGTCGACGCGCAGAACCGTGGTGCGAGTATTTTCGTGGACGCAACGTAAACACCCGCTCGCAGACTAAGCAACCGAGTGTGGCATTCGCGACGCGCCTAATCGCTCGACCTCGCAGGTCCATAATTCACGCCGACCCGGGCGCAGCTTTATCGCGACGACGTTTCCGCGAACGGCGGAAGCGCGCTTCTAGCCGCGACGATAACAAGCCGGCGAAAACAAGCTCCTTAGGCACTAGAATAAATTATAACGTGTTTCCAAGCTCGATGGCGCGTCGAAGCGTTCAACTTGCACGCTCGGCGACCGTGAGTCACGAGGAACGTGAGTCAATCTATTTTTCTGCTGCACCAATTGACTCATTGTTTGACACGGGCATTGTAAGCGCGCGATGAAATTGAGCCGAGGGGCGATCGGTCGAATCCAGGCCAGCGGGTTTTACGATTCCCGAGAAATCGCGCGGGTCCCGTTTAAGATTTGATACTTTCTACGACACGTGGGTCGGCGGGATAGAACGTCCAGGTGAGGAATGGTAATATTTCCGCGGCGCCTTCGACGGAGTCGAAAGGTAATATCCACGCGGAACGTGGCCTCCTAAAACGCGCCCGATATTGGACAGTGGAGGAGCGCAGTGGAGCGTGAAAAGAAACCTGCAAGGTCTCGTGGAACGAGGAAATCCCGAAACGGCTCGCGACGCGTTAGCGCGTACCGTCTAACTTTGTCTGATCAGCGACTGGAAAATTCCACTTAATCCACTTCGGGCGAAACTTTCGTGCGGCTCGGGGGAGCGGAACTAGCAAAGCTATATCCATTCTTCGAACGGCAGAATTGCCCAAATTGGGGACATCGTCTATTACATCCTCGGTGTACCAGCGGATTCTTGGCTTCTGCCTATGAGGAGAAACGATGACGGATGAGGGACGGTGTTTTGCGTGAGCTGCGAAGTTATGGGCTGACTGGGTGTATATTTTTAACCGGCTGGCGTAAACTCCATTAGATCGCGTCACGATCTATGACTCAATTCCTCTCGGCTCCGCTTGACTCAGCCTGTCTGCGTTAGCCACGACCTTCGCTAGTGTCACTAACCTATGTTACCACCGTGCAAGCTGGCCAACCAGACGTCTAACGCGGTCCCGTCCAGTGGAAGAACGGCCACGGCGAAATCGTAATGTATTCCAAACACACAGAGAGAGTGCCAGACTTCCGCTTGATATCTGTTAGCCTTGAACTAGCATCGGGAACCTTGGGGCGCGTTTGCTTGCTCGAGGACCACACGCCCTATGAATAGATTCTGCGTTACGCGCGGAATCCTCGGGCTGGAGCTTGGGTCTAAGATATTCGAGGATTCCTCTCTTAAATTCAGGGGAACCACGAGTTGTAACTTGGTGTTGGAAAGTTCGCCACGTTTCTGAGGATTTCTGTTTCTAAGCGGCTAGATTTGCGCACTGGAGTGGCGATGAGGGAAGATGGTAGATTTCCAACAGTGGATAAAGTTATCAAACGAGAGTCTGGATGATCGTTAGTCGCAGCTTTCGAGCAGCTCGTCGCGCCGCCAGTTTTTCAGCCGAGTCGAATGGGAATGATTTGCAACGGACGTTAGCCGGGGTCTGTGGCCAGCGGTCAATGACGAGGATTAGACTCAAGGCCGAATTAGAGCGAACGTGTAGTCCGTCTGTGACTACTTCCAGCGAGAACCGAGGCTAGCGAAGCGATACTTCGAACGCTGGGACGAAGAGAGTGGAGGAGATCTATTCCTGTAATCTCCCATTGCAGCTGTCTTATTAATCGAAGCACTCTGCTATTAGAATTCTGGGCATAGTACATTCTGGGCCATAAATGGAAGATCTGCGAATGCATTTCACGCGGGAGCGTCGGCTTCGACTGCGTATGCGAAGACACTTGTATCCTTGAGGATTCTCGCGCGGTTCAAAGCGAATAGAGCGGCAGCCGTCCAGCTTGGCGATCGATGGATCGATCGGAGCAGGCCGTTGCGTAACGAGAAACCGCAGGATTTCTGAATACTCAAAAGCACGCTGTTTACAGCCTACGCGATCGTGTTTATCGCGTGACTTCATTCACCGAGTCGGATGCCTCGGTTCGACTATTTTCATTCTTCGAATCCGCGGCCGCGCTGTTGACCGTTGCAGCAATGCGCTCGACCACACACTCGCGGAACACGAAATGCCCTGGGTGGCCTGACGGATGGGAGAGAAGGGAGCATCGAAAGAAATCGCGTCCAGAGCGAAGTGCACTCGAGCCACTTCGAAATCTCTGGGAACCTTGGAAACGCTATGACTCGTCTAAGACGGTTCCGCGCGACTTCCGTCACCCTGCGCCCCCGGTCGCCAATTTCTCCGCGCGGCAAAAAGATCGCACGGTCTCTGGAGAGATCTCGAGCTCGCGCGAGTCGACTCGATTCGCGCCAAAGGTGAAAGGCCCGGTATATGGGACACCGGCTGGCCAGAACTCGTCTACGTGGTATCCTTTTCTTGACGGTACGTCCGCGGGGACTCGCTGGAAGGGGCAGCGGAGCGGCGCGAGGGGCACGGGGGGGCGATCTTAGCCGAACCTTTTATGGGGAAGGCGAACGACCACCGAGAAATCGGAACGCGAATCGCTTGACTATGCTCTTTTTTCGGCTCGCCAGCTCGACTACTCTAACAAAGATGGGACGGCTGGGCCGTCATCACGAAGGACCGATCCTCGTGTCCCTAATTCCCTAGCGAGGCGGTGCACTGGCCAGTCGAGGGGCGTTTCCGGATACAGGGTTTAGAAAGATGATCCTCAAACAGTTGAAGATAATTTTAAACTGATGAACTTGTGTTCAAAGAAAAGATCTAATTCGTTAGGTTCCGGATATTACCCACTCTGCTTCCTCAGAGAGAAGTCGAAGAAATCGAAAGATTCCCAAGGACAAGCGTCTCGCGACAAGTCCCAGCCACGGCCTCGAGAAGAACGATAGAAAAAGCGATAGTCACGGTCAGCTATGGCTAGACACTGGCTAGACATAGAATTCCTAGACAACCGGCCAAGGTTGTCCACTCAGGTCGTCTAGGCCTACCTGCCTCGTCTAGCCTGAGCTCTGAATCACGCTAGAGAAGCGGTCGGTCCCTTTGACACGCGGGAAACGGTAACCCGGAACAACGGCTGTACGATTACAATTTCAGATCGCGTTTCGGCGCTCCACAGCTGGCCGAAACAGAAACGAAGCCTAGGCACTTCTTTGCATAACAAGATCCCTGGTGCCGCTCAGCCGTCTAAGTGGAACGGTCCGTAACGACTTTGATCCTCGAAGAGGAGAAGAAGATGGCCACCCGGACTCGCCCGGCGGAACGAGTCAAGTTTTCGCGAAATTCGCCCGCTGAGAATGTAGGGGAGAAGCGTTCTCAGCCACGGGATGATAAGCCCGCTGCTTGCTAGGCCTTCTGCTAGGCTCCTGGGGGGAACTTAATTACTTACGAAGGCAGGCATCCATCCCTTGCAAATGCAAGCCCGGAGACATAAACTTTCCTCCCTTAGCAGGCACTCACGATTAGTCGAAGGAGGGAACAATGATCCCTTCGTGTGTCTTCGGTTATCCTGGGCCTAAGGCACGCAGGTGTGCGTGTGCAGGCGAGCACGCGAGCGAGCCGGTGTGCGTGTACGTGCGTGGCTCTGTGGTTCGCGAGTGGCTTGTGCCAAAGGGTACTGACCCTGACCCAACGGGCATTGCTCCTACGGTGCGTTTCTCCGTTCCTTTTCTGTTAGATCGCTCGCGCACCGGCGTAGCGACGGCTTAGTAACGATGTCCGGGCATCATCGGGAATCTTTTTTGCATGGATGCTGAACGGTTCGCCGCTGGCCCGGGCGGGCTAGTCGCCGCTCGCGGTGAATCCGCTCGGGCGGGGCCGCGCGAACGAGGAAGCGACCTGGCACCTCGACAACGCTACTTCCATCGGCTCGCAGTGATTTCCGAATCATCTTAATCGGTGGCCACCACTTAAAGCAGAAATGGAATGTTTCCATCAGTTTCTGGATTCGCCGAGTAATTCGCATTCAATGATGCGTACTAATTGAGTAGCTAAATGCGAGGATAAGCACGTGCTTAGGACATCAGGAGAGAGGGCACCATAGATATTTTCTGAATTTTAAAATTCTAACTTTAGCTACAAACACCTTTTAGTCAAATTATCGGAAATGCCTCAGAAATCGTATACTGCGTTTAAGTGATCGTTCTGCATAAGTGGGCCACAAAATTTTTTAAGTGCTTAAGTGCCTCTAAATGTCTTAATTCGGCCCTCGGGATCACGAATCTTTTTACCAACTATGGTAATTCAAGCTTGAGGGATCCAGCTACCCCTATAAGATTCAACTCCGTGCGTTGAGAGGATGTTGATGGTATAGAGAAATTTTTTATGCAAAGAGGTAACACGAATTCTAAGTAGAATGATAGTCGGAAGTCCACCGGAGTTAGCGTGCCAGGTTTAACAGTTACATTATGCCTCTCTCGGGAACGGAGAGATGCGATAACGAAAATGTTTCCAAGCGTACCGTTAGCGCGGTTCGATGTCGGGATAATAAGAGCCAGCAGCATCGTGGCGTCGACAAAACACGCGGAATCGATATATCGCGGGGAGTTTATCGTTTTCAAACCCGTTCCCCGTTCGATTGTTCCGTGCCGTGCGTTTGCGCTTCCAATTAATTATTATCGGGTCGACAATTACGGCGCATTGCGGGGCCTGCAATTTAATACGGCTCGACACCTATTACATAATTACGATTTAAATCTAATTCCCGTGTCGCTGGATACACCGGCGCGGTGTGGATCCTCAGCAGCGCGAATCGATAACCATTCGACGATAATTAAACGGGCAAAATGCAGATCTAGGTAACGATATCCTCCGCTACGGATTCATTAAATTTTCTAAAGACCGTCATCAGATGTTAGCTATCCCCAAAGTCTCGCCCCAGAAACGCAGCCACCCTGCTGGGTGAGTTGATACTCGTTCGCTCCTCCTTTCCAACCGATTCGCTCACTCCCACGATTTCGTCCCCGATGCCCCTGCTTCGCGCGAAGATACGCGTATCCCCTTAATTGAATAAACGTATAAACTCCGGTATCATGGCTCGCGCACTGACCGCTTGGAATCGATAACTATTTGCTGGCAATTAAATCGGGGACGGGGGATCCCGCCAGCCATTAGTGCCGCCGAAAGGAAACGTATAATCATCCTTAATCGCATTAATCCTCGACGCTGGCGCACGGTGGCAATTAAGATGGTACGTGCCCCTTTCGAGACCGTTTCGATTCGGCTTCCTCGAGCCGGAGCCACCTCGCAACTTACACCCGCGAACAAGTGCCCCGCGTAATGGCGGAGGATCGATGAAACGCGTGTCGATAAAATTGTAGCGAGAATTTCCAGCAAATTGCCGGTTGCCTGCTACTTTCTTGCAGAAGGGGGCAGTTTCTTCGTGATCGCCGCGCTGCATCCCCCATCTTAGCCGCTGACTTTTTACGTCGATCGGCAGATGGCTCGGTTCCAGCGGCGGGTAATTAGGGAGGTAGCGATTGCTCATAATGGGGGATCCGTTTCTTATGGTCTTCGCGAAATCGCGTGGATTTCACGGGGGTCAGACGATCCGAATCGATCTTGTGCACCGTGGATGAGAAGGGAAATATTTAGCTTCTCGGTGGAGGCGAGCTTTTTAGGGTTTAGCTAGTTAACTAGTATGTCGCTTGGTCGGTGCAGCTCTCCGGTGCATTCGCAAACGATCGGAGACAAGTTGACAAGTTTCGCCGCCAGCAAGTAACGTAATACAGCTAACAGGTGAGCGAGCTGAAACGTGAGACTGTTTCGAGAGCACCCAGCAGAAAGCTCGCGAATCGAAACCTCTGTCACCTTTGAACGCGTAATTCCGTGAAGCAACCCCGGGCGAAGCACCCGATCCGCCAATTACTCGAATCAAAGGACCTCCCTTGGAAATAGTTCCTCCCCCGGGTTATGCCGTGGCCCCTGGAGCGCTCCATATTCCCGTGAACTGGGAAACTCGAGGCGAGGAGCGATAAAGGAAACAGATAAGAATCCCCGGGAACGAGGGGAGCGTATATCTCGGGCGCTGGGTTCACGGGGGCGACATTAGTTACGTGGCGTTCCAGGTCGTATCGGCGCCTCGTTCCTTTCCGAAGGAGCCAGTAGGTTTGCCCCAGAAATTGGAAATTCCACGACCACCCCGCGCGATAGCGTGGAATATTTCTGTTTCGCCCGGCAACTGCTACTCGGATGCGGTAATTTCGACCTGCTCGCCGGTTTCGGGTGCCGTAATCGGAATAAAGGAGTCGTTAAGAGCGGGCCGAGGGGCGGGAAATTATTTCCCTCTTGATGTCGCCCCCTTTAACGAACCCTCGAGCGTGCCCTCCCCCCCCCCCCCGCCCGAGGCACGTCGCAGCCTTTCCGAATCGGTGACGAGGAGGGTCGGGAGGAGGCAACGAACCAATCAGGCCTTCCATCCAGAGGGTTGAGAACGGGGTCGGATTCTCTAAGAGACAAAGGAGGCTTCCGAAGTTGTCGAGGGCGCAGGATGTATCGCCTCTGGAATATTCGCTTCGCAGGAAACACCTGTGCTGTGCCCTCTTTCGCGATTGCATTGCCTCCTCGCGAAATTGTCGGCGAACATTCTCTCTATAGAAGCCTAGAGTCTTCTGGACAGATAAATTCGTTTTAGGTCGCGCGGGTTCGAAATAGAGCAGCAGGGTCGAGGAGGAGAATTTTAAGCGTTCTTCTGCTTATATTTAGCTCGGAGAGTTCACGGACCAAGTTCGCGTCGGTGCAACTTTTGAGCAAGTAGTCAAGGCGGAGAACATTTACACACTTGGACCCGTTCTCGTGCTGAAACACACACCATCATTTCTGGTCTCAGCGTGGAAGTTTTCCGAGAAGCTGTATCTGTATATAGGTTCACCTATTGGATTCTTCTTTGAGAGTCTGCCACCACCAGTGGCGGATTTAACGGGCGGCCGGCGAGCAGTTGCCGCCTGGGCCCTTACAGAGAAGGCCCCATCTTCAACAAAGAAAATTATGATTTTATCCAAACACTATTTTATTTTCCTTTGCCATTTTCCTGAAATCCGCCACTGGCCACCACCCTTGTTGCTGCGTGTCCCATAGATCCCGCACAGCATTACGGAGGAAGATAAAACGATTCTGTGCAGGGGAATAATGTGTCGCCTGGGCCAGGTGGAAACACACAACGTGCAGTGGATTTATGAGGAGAGTTGGCGTCAGGATGTTCCTAAAGAGAATATAAATGATTGCGTTGCACTGCTTCAGATCCCCTTGCTTGAAGAGATGATATTCCAGTATTAAAGATGATCCCTGGACGCAGGTGAATCTGGACGCAGTCGGTCGGCTAAGAGCCGCTCGTTACGACAGAAAAAGAGGCCTGAACGACGTCGAAGGACTCTCCGCGATATCGAGCGAACGTGATCTGCCCTTCGCCGACAGATTAGACCAGATAAGCACTCCTCGTTACCTTCGATCAGGCGATAGCGCGATCGGTTCCGCGAACAGGTCGCCTCACGTGTCCCCTGATATTTAATTCCGCGGCTATCTGTCGTTATCAGCCCTCGTACTCGCCATTATCGAGGATCGTCGTCGTACACGATGTTACCGTGCCGAATACAGGGGAATAAAACACGAGGGAGCACCGTTGGCTCCGCGTGTATTCACCATCATTCCCGCGCAGCTACGCGAGAAGCGGAATGATGAATTTCTGCACGGGGAGTCGCCCAGAGGAACGGAACGTCGCGGCGAGCCGCGTTCCGTTTCGCTGTCAATTTCCTTGACGGATAACCCCGATGTTCCGTTATTCGGCATCTCCCGCGAGGCTCTACCAGTGATACTGGCGGCGCGTGTGCATCCGTCAAGAAGTATCTTCGCGGGCGAATAAGAGATAGAAGCGAATAAGATCTCCCACGCGCCGAGGAGCTGTTCAACAGTGAAATTACGTTCACCTGCGCAGACCTGGCCCGCGAATCTGGCAAATTCGTTGAACCTCCAGGCGAATTAGCTGGCCGCTACCCTTTCAGACGCGACGGACTAGCGCCGCTGTAAATTCCCAGATTAAAAACTTTTAATCGCGACGGACGGGAAAGCCAGTCGCCCGGCGGAACTTCGTAACTCTCTGCCCGCGAGATTACGCGGATTTCGGCCGAGCTGTTTCCTCGCACGCGCGACTCTGCACGCGTCAGAAGGTCTGGGATCGTGACGCGCACCAGCACGCCGGTTTCTGCGGCTGATGCGAGGCGGAGCGTTGTAAGAACCGGGGGAAATTGGGTCAGCGAGCCTGCTATCGATTCTGGAACGAATCAGGAGGTTACGCTGGTCTATGTGAAGGAGGAAGGGTGGGGCAGGCACTAAGTTTTGGTATTTTTCTGCTTCCAGCTGGTGAACGGGCTGGATGGACCCAGGTACATCTGCGAGACCGAGGTGATGGAGAAGGTAAACGTAACCACCACAGGCCCAGTGGAATATACTCCCCCTGGGAATCACACCAATAAGAACCCCAACGGGAACATCATCACGCTCACCCTCAAGCACAACCATCTGATCGTGGAAACGGAGGAGCGAGCAGTGAGTATATTATAGTCGGAGCAGAATCAGTATCAGACCTAGAGCTGATCATCGACTTTGCTCCAACTATATAGACTTGAGAGTCAGAGGGAATCAATGGCGCACCCAGAGGGGGGCCAAGGGGCCCTAGCACCTCCCAAAGAAGGGGCTTTCTAAAGAAATGAAAACTGGATTTTACTCTTTTTAAATAAATTTTTATAATCACCTAATGAATTTTACTGAATTTGCATTATAAATATTTTTCTCCATTCAACTCGGCTCCCACCGAGATTAACTCCTGAGTGCGCCACTGGAGGGACTAGAGGCTCTAGAAAAATATTGTCAAGAGCTGATGAAGGAGGGCGTGAACTATTTCGATGCCGCATCTAGGGGCGAGGGGTCAAATTTGGTTACAGACAAAGGACGTGTTCCGTGGGGGATCCAATTAAATGGAATTCGTCGATAATTGGAAGCCCTCTTCATTAGCGAGCCCCGATAAGAGGGAGAGGGGAGTGAGAGTTTCGTGTCCCGCGTAATAACTGAAATGTCGGTTAATCCGCTTGGAAGATGGAGTCGCCCCGCGGCGAGGGCAAAAAGTGCCGTTAATTAGCTCGGGCGCGGATGCGAGAAAGAGCGGGGCGGTGCTGGGCAGGGTTTTCGAACGCGGCAGCGCGGGTCCTTCGCGGCGAAAACACGGATTCGATCGTGCGAATTGCAGCCAGCGGCGCGCACTTTCGCGGCGGATTAATTGTTGCCGGAAACGTTGGCGCGCGGCGACCGGAGCTGAACAAAAGTCGATCGGCCTTTTCGCGATCCGTGGACGGAACGGGATGGACAAAAGCTTGCAGCTATCGCGGCTGCAACGCGCGGCGCGGCGTCCGTGCAAGTCGCGGAGCGGAGTGATCGGCGTGCCGGGGCACAATAAGGGCGCAACAGGTGCGGAAAGGTCGACTAATCGACAGATCGGGTCGAAGGAGCGGCTCCTCGCCGCGAGTAATTAACCCTATCGCTGCACACGAGAGATTTATTTCCGCGCGGGACAAGCATCATTGTTAGCGCTGCAATCGGTGTTGCCGATCTTGCGCGTAGGCGTGTGTTCGCGCGACGCGTCGCTTTTTCCATGGATCTCTTCGTACGTTCGCGGCGAGCAACGGCTAACTGCTAGGAGGGATTGATATCTCCCTTTGTTGGAGCGCGTCGAGAAGGACATGGTGAAATCGACCCACGGAACGGAGATTCGCGCAGCTGGGTCAGCCATTGGTTCCCCCTTTGACAGGGATAACAGGTTCGCAATTATCGGGATTCGTGCGGCCCTGTAAGGTCGAAGGTTACCAGGCAATTTCGTCTCCGCCTATCGTCCTACTTACGGGCCCAGGCTTATCCCTGGAAACTCATCTTGCTGAGGATCACCGAGATCCTTCGAGTTAACGCTTCCCCACTCCCTTCCGCTCCTACCAACCTTTTCAAATTTTCCCTCCAAATCGTTCTCTATTTCCCTTTCCTGACTACTCGTTGATCCTGTCCCTTCTTTACCTCCCACTGGACACGCTTACACGCCCTAAACGGTGTAGCACGGTCTAGCAACGAAAGGGCGTGGATTTGGGATCGCCTAAATCCAGAGGTAAGTCTGTCAGTCGATAGATAAATGGATGAACGAACTTGCCAGGGTCTGGCGAACCTGTACACGCGTGGTGGGAGGTGGGCTGTCCGTGCTTCCGCGATTATAAAACGAGGGATACGGTATCGTCGGAGAGAAGAGAGTATTATCGTCCAGGGAAACTTGTCCGCGGGAATTATCGACGATAAACCGCTTGGCTCCGTTCAATTTTCACCGTAGGAATCTCGAGTTACCGGATCGTGAGCCGATCTTACGAGGAAACAGGTTCGAAAGAGGGCCCTGGGGCCTCTGCTCCTCACCTCGCAGTAGAAGCAGCCTGACCACGATCAGGCCATCGCCATTACAAGAATGGAAATTCTTATCCTGTATTCCCCATTACAGTTCAATGAGGAAATGGTCGTTTCATTTATCTAGAGCAACCTGCACGCGAGACGAGTAGAGCACAGTGACGTCGAGTCACGAGAGTTTGAGATGCTTTCTGGACAAGTGACACATGATAGACTATCTTTTGTTAAAGTACCAGTAATTTGACACATGCGAGATAATCTGTATGCCAGAAAAATACAGAGTAAAATCACATTGTATGTCCACTTTTAACGTTATCGAGAAAAATACGTTTGTGGTACATACAATGAACAAAAATATTATTTTATTTATTATTTTAATATTATTATTAAAATTCACAAAAGGATGTATTGTCCCACGTATAAGTTTCGTATTTCTAGGAAATTTTTCATTCCTCTACGAATGCCATTAGTTTTCCTTATACCTACAGGGTGGCCCAAATTCCGCGGAGGCTCCGAGCAAGGTAAATAAACAAATTGATCAGCTGAAGTACGCCAAGCGTCTCCACGCCAGCTCCCTCTTCGGGGGAATGCAAAAACCGCGCGATTCGCTTGCTTAAGAGGCGAGCAGACGGAAAAGGGACAAGGTACGGCCGGGGGCGCGAGGGGGTGGATGCTCTGGATGCCTCGACGTAATAGCTGGCCCGACGCCAAGTCGCGGTGTTCACCCTCGGTCGCGTGGAATACCCTCAGAATTCGAGAAACACTCGCACTATCGAGGCCACGAGTGCTTCTTTCGAATGAAGTGCGCTTCGAAGGCCATCCAACCCCGGTGTTTCCAGCCATCGCGTCCGTTGTTTCTCCGTTCGAGCGAATTAAAGGGAGGAACTCACCCCTCGCGTTCTAAATGCTCCCCTCTCGCTCCTATCAGCAATAGTTGGAGACAAAAGAGCGGGTACCATTGATCCCATACAGCGATATTTTTCCAAGAGAATCGCACAGTGGTTGAAGATCCTTGAGAAAGGCTGAAAAGTAACGGAGAACCACCGACGGCGTATTCCACCCCTTTTAAACTCCCGTTCGGGATCTGGGTCAATTTTTTCCAGCCGGCATCGCAAAAATTGTCGTGTTTCTCTTAAAAGGAAAACGTCCCGTTTCACCGAGTCGCCCCAGAATTGCAAATGCACCCACGAGAAGCCGGAGGGTGGACGGCCACCCAGCTCTCGTGCTATTTTACCCTTGCATCCGACAAATTAGCTCTCGGAGCGCGCGCGAGCTCGCGCCGAATCGCTACTCCTCGCCCTCGCAGTTTCCGCCAGGACGCAATCGCGACCGAAGTTTTCGGGGCGAACTCGGCGCCGCTGACACGGTTATCGGGCATCGAAATGTTCCCGGCTGCCGCGCTCGAGGAACGTACCCTCCACCCCTCGCGAAGCGTGCTCGAGCTGGCGCTAATTGAATCCAACCTGCGAAACTTTGCAGTTAGCGTTGTTACACCGCGATCGCGTCGCGTTATCCTTTTCGCTGCACCAGTTTGCTGGCGGGTTATAAAAACATTTAGGTTACCAAAGGTTATTAACTAGCGGGTTATCGGCTATAAATACGCGCGCAGAAGGGGACACGAACCGCGCGTCATCCGTTTAGTAGAGCATCCGGGATCAGTAACGCGTGATCGATAATCTCGCGCACCCTATTATGCATCGATTAATTTATTACGTGGAAGATTAAATCCTCGGCGAAGCGTTCCCCTCACTCTGCCACCTCGATAAGCGGACATATTTATACGCGTACCTTCCTATTGCGATAATATCGTTGCCGATACTCGCGCGCACAGGGTGAGCCACCTGACTCGACGATTTCAAAGCACGCCGCTTACAACTTCTATTTCTTCTATTTCTAATTTTATTCTTCAACTCGCTCCTCCACTTATTCTGCCTTTGCAACGTCAATATCGGCGACTTCGCGTGCCACGCAATTGCCAAATAAACGTCGGGCTGCCGCTAGAAGCAGTAAATTAGAATTTTTAATAATCGCCGGGGAGACTGGAGGCGAGGCTGTAAGTAAGGCCAGGGTTGCGCCGGGTCGGGAACTCGCCGAGAAGCGAATTACCCCCGGAGTTGGTGTTCGTGAGCCACTCGGAAGCGGAAGCGGCCAGAGTCCCTGAATTATGGCTGTTTCCAGCGACTTGGCTTTTCGAAAACGAGACCCCGACCGCTCCGAGTTCACCTTCCTGGCTGAGATTTCAAGCGAGGCTCCTAAAGTGGAACGAATCGCGACGTCGTCCCATTTTCCTTTTCACGCGGCACGCCCTCCCCGCGTCTTCAAACACTCCTCGCCAAGCTCCGTACTCCTACCTTTATACGGGGGATCTTTACGCTCTGCCCTGTCACGTATCATAGGAGAAACTACGGAGCGCCTCCGATGGCCGACTCGTTCCACGATCTATCGGCGGATCGGCTGGCTGAGCTCTACTTCCCGAGCCGAGTCGGCACTTTGCGACGGCCCGTGAAAAACTGCGAGGCTCGCGCTTGCACGACGCCTTGGGGATACAGGTTCCACGAGGAAACGAGAAATAGAAGGCACTTCGCCTCCTCTATCTGTCCTTTACTGCTTCTTTGTCCTTTCCAGGGGAAAAACGACCGATTCTTCCTCTCTGCTGAACGAAGTGCTGATTCTTCGAAAGTTCGGAGAATGCCTTGGGGGTGAAAGCAATGATTCGTACCTTCCAAGGTTTTTCGTTATCACTTGTCATCCGAAACCTCGCGAATTATTACAGTTCGTTGGATAATAGTTTGTGTGTGAAGAAATTTGCCTCTGCAGGAATTAAAACTAGCCAGCCCGGCCTCCCAGTTGTTACGTTTGGAGGGATCGCTACTCCACGCGGTCGTTCCCGATAATTCAAGCCTCGTGAGCGACGTGGCCGCGAGGGAAACGCGTTTGCACGCAAAGTTGAGGTTGCGAAACGAAGAGAAACGCGTGGGAATAGGAGAGAACCGTGGAACAATAGCGGGAACTAATTCTGCGGTCTGTCGAGTCGAGTAACTTCCACCGCGGTCGCATTTATACACCCCCGAGCGGCCAGAGGGGTGGATGGGTTACGAGTAAACTAGAAACATCGGCCGGGAAATCCATAGAGTGGAAATTAATTTCCCAGTCTCGATGCGGCGGCTGCGAACGCCGTGGCCCTTTGTCGGCGGCGAAACGCCCTTCAACCCTTTCTGTCCCTGATGTTTGACTACCCCAACGCGTGGTAACATCGTGTCGTTTGAGGCGAACGTTTGGGTACAGTTTGCGACAACCGTCGAGTCGATTAACCGCGGAGACTCGTCTCCCGAGGTCCGCTATTCTCTTCTTCGACACCTCCCCGTCTTCCTGATGCTTTCGAATAGAAAAGTGGGGTGAAGAAGCTATTTAGCTTACTGAAACTGGCACAGTGTACCCTGCCTCCTTTTAACGGTCGATTAAACGGGACGGGCGCTGATTAATGCCTGCGGATTTTTTACGACTCAATAAACGTTTCCTCGCGTCACGTAAAAGTATACCCATGCTTTGATAAAAAGCGCCGCGAGCAGAAGCTAACGAAGATCGTTGGCGTGTTTTAGGTGACGATGGAGGATAATAAAAATCACAGGTACCAAGATAACGGGTGCTCGTTCGTGGTGGAGGTGCAGCCCAGCTACGAGGACGAGGAGGCCGAAGGTAATAAAGGGTCCTCCGATGACATGACTGCTGGCGTCACCGATCAGCTGGCCCTGGTTCACCGAGAAGAAATACCAGAGGATCGATCGCCTGGTAGGAATCGAAATTTGAAGTAACCAACAGTTATCTAAGCTTAAGAATCATCCTCCATAGCGTAAAGCCAGCAACGTGTCCTTATCATCCTCAACCAGATCCGAGATCCCCCTGAATCCGACGATTTGTCAGATATCGATCGCTTGGTGCCGCAGGTTTCGAGAACACGAGGCTATTTGGGAGCACGAACACGGGACTGTCCCAGTCGGATCTCTCGATCTCCAGCCAGGGCTCGGTTAATCCCAGCTATCGTTATGGAAATCAAGTGGAGTACGATGCAGGCCATCTGGGCTACCCGATGTACGGGGGTAGTTACGAGTCCGATACGCTGTCCCGGAAGCTCGAGGGTGGGTCCAAGTGGGTGGAGTTCGATAAGTCGCCGGACACCGAGAAGACGTTGCTGCACGCGTCGAAGACGTCTAGCATCGAGAAGGACGCCGAGGAGAGCGTAAGTTACATCGCCCAAGCTCAACCCCCGATTTCCGATCCCGGCAAATTTCTGCTCAATCGGGGCCTCGATTCCAGCCATCCATGGTAGACAAACAGAACAACCTGGACGCCTCGCAGGGGTCTGGCGGATCGATGGACCAGCAGGACTCGACGGACGCCAGCATCTCCACGGACACCGTGCGCTCGAACCCGAACCTGCAGGTGAACGGCACCACCCCGAGCAAGCTGGAGGTCATGGAGCAGAAGGCGTTGAGCAACGACTTCAGCAAAGCGGAGGGCAACAAGCCGGTGATAACCGGGGCGCTGCTCAAGGACGACGTCCAGGAGGACACTTTCCAGGAGCAGCAGCGGAAGCTGGGCAACGGGACACTGACGCCGGAGCACAAGGAGGACAGGTCGAAGGACCAGAAGCCAGAAGGGAGCACCTTCGTGCCCAGCCACAAGCGCAGCGGAAGCATCCCGCCGCGACTGATCGAGGAGACCCTGGACCTGGACCGGAAGAAGCCTCTGGACATTTACAGTCAGATCAAGACCAGCACCAAGAGCATACTCCCGGGGCTGAGCCCCAAGTTCGAGCTGCTTCAGAACGAAGTCAGTCCCATCGAGGAGAAGGAGAGTTAATGGAGACGGTTCGTAGACCACTCCTGATCCGTCTCAGGTCACAGCACATCGAAAGATCGAAACTCCAGCATCGAGGCACGCCCGTTTGAGGACTCTGGACGGGGAACGTCGCCCTGGACACCTCGCGGCGGCGATTCCCTACGGGGATCGGGAGGTCCAGGGGAATTGTCCTGTTTGAATATTCGCACGGAGCCAAATCAAAATAGACAGGGCCGCGGGTCGCTCCGAGGGCGATCCTGAATCAGGAATCTTGCCCGCCTGTTGGGCAACGATTTTTATTTAACGAACAGACGAAACTCATTGTAGATATCTCATCAGCATTCCCGGAAGCTTTTTCAGTAATTTTTGTGACGTCGGAGGAAGCAGCCAGCTCCGTCGGGGGTTGCAGCCGAGACAGTTTCGCTCGAAGAAGCAGTCGACGTTCGCCTTCGGCAGAATCGTCCATGGGGAATAATCGCGGGGAATCGGAGCGCGAGGTGGAAGACGATAGTGACCAGGACAAGTTGGTCGTGCCCAGAGGAGACCGTGCTTCGTAGCTCGCTGCTGGGAGACGCTCAAAGCGCACGAAATTGACAATATATCCTAATGACTCTCCGCTGTTCCCAGCCCTTAACCCACCCCTCGCCCCATCTATACGTCCTCCTTCAGTGCTCCAGCCAGCCGTTTCGCCCGCTAAATTCGCCAAAGCAGGGTAACGCGAACCGCGGGGAACAATGGTCGGCTAACGAACTCGTCGCGGTGCCGCGGATCCCGAGTCTGTGGCGACGCGAAACGCGATTGTTTGACAAGGGGGCGCTGATATTGTGCGGGCGGCTCTCTGTCTCGCGAGAAAAAAAAAAACGCGCGGGGGTCGCTTGCGATTCAGAAGGCAGGAAGAGAGGAGGAAATCGCGTGGGATCGTGTTAGGTGACCGGAAGGGGTGCTAGAACCGTGCGCGTGAACTCTCGTTCCATGCGAAAAATGCGAGGGTCGTTTGAAATGAAAGGAACGGAGATAGAACGTGGGGAATGGGAGAATGTCGCGCGGGATTGGTTAGACGGACGGAAAATGGGTCAAAGGGGTGAACTTCTGTTCGAACGAATACGGGAGAGAAATTGGAAGAGGTCGGTTGGGTGTCTTGAAGAGGGTTTGGTACCGTGTACGTGTGCTCTTAGCTACATTCTAAAGCCAAGCAGGGAAAGGAAGCAGAAATCATGAAGGAAATTGCAGAAATGTCTAAAGACAGTCGAAACGGGGTCAGCCTCGCGAACTCAACTTTCTGCGGACGAGATTTTTGGGAAAAGAGACTCTTTGGAACCACTAAGTAATTGTTGAAGACAAAGCCGTCCTGGTCACCAATGACCCGAGCTATTTGCATCTGAAAACTGAACCAATGGAGCTTACTTGCATTCGACAGACCAGTGAGGGATATTCTGAAATGGGTGGCACGTGCATGAATGCGCGCTACTTCTTTTCTTCTCCCCCTTTTGCATCCTTTGTCTTCTCCTCCCTTGGATACACGAGACTTTCTTCTCGGCGAGGGTTTTTGCAGAGGAGAGCCGATTCTGTCGCACGGTTTCTGAGCGAGGAAGCATTTACGGCACGAAATTCTACGCAGAAGAATGATTTCCGTTCGTTCAAGGAATCCCCCGTTCGGAGGGTCGATCGAAAGAGTCTTCGAGCGAATTCGTAACATTTTTAGCGTGTACGTTGGCGTAACGAGGCCCATCGCGTATGCCGAATTTTGTAAGCGGTTCTAGGAACCATAGCGCCATGTGCCGCTCGATCGAGGCGGTTTTACAAACGAACCAGATTTACTAAGAATTTTCTATCGTCCCGACAACGTAGCTACGGAATAACAGATTATTAAGCATCGTAACTAAAAAAAAAACAACGCTACTTAAGTGTCCAACACCCGGTAGAACGTAAGTCATCGAGCGTGGCTCTGGAACTTCGAATGGCCCAGCGTGGTTGCCATCCGAATCTCGAGGGCCACGGTCGCTTTAGCAGCTCGAGCCACGATTTAACTTCGAGATAATCAGAACCAGTAAACAGATCCTATACTCGAGCTCATTTTAGAAGGAACTTATTTCGCGCATGTTGAATGAGCTATTCAACTGTCGCGAGGTCTCTGTTCCCCCACTTTACCATGCGCAGCCGAATGACCATTGGTGGTGGCATAGCCAATGAGCGCCAACATGCGCAGAACCGATCTAAACTCGTCGATCGGCAAGTTCCTTCTAAAATGAGCTCGAGTATAGATTGTAATAGAGTACTCGTAAAAGAGGAAACGTACTTTAAGCGCGAGATCCGCGAGTCGAGGCGGCCGAACAGAGGCTTAACAGATTTTCGCTACAAAGTGAATTCTAGTGCCAAAATAGTTCCTTAAGGTTACTCGAGAGCCGCTCGGCCAAGCTAACGCCGGGGGGCGACCGTGCTCGACGATCTTATAATTACTTGTACGTTTCAGGGCAGATGCTGCGTTACCAATATTTCAGATTTTATACGCTTCCGTTGAATAGTGCGAACGTTGTTATCGATATGGTGCTATTGCGCGGGTCTGAAGGGGATCGGGACGCGGTTTCTGCGGACCATGAGCCCTCCCCCGCGCGCCCTTTCTTCGCGCGCCACGATAGTTCGGTGAGAATCGACGTCCTCTCGACTGTATTTTGGAAATAAAGCCTGTCGGCTCCTGGGACGACAGTGAAACAGCAGTGGCGACGAATTGGTATTGATTGCGCAACGATATGGACCCGCAGAATTTCTATTACTATTTCCAACTCATTTGGATGCAGGCGAGGATCCATGAGACAATGCTCCCTCGAAATTGGAGGACGCGAGAGCACACAGAATCATTGGAAACGCGAAATGTCCCTCGGTTATCGAAAAGATTTTCTGCCCCGGTGGAGTGACAAGAGTTATTTCCAAAACGCAGTCGCACATCTCGCATAAAATCACCATCGAGTATGAAGCCGGCGAGAGCGATCGCCGTGACACGCTCATCGAAAAATTATTCGTCGACGTAAAGGATAATATAGACTATAGCGCATCTAGGGTTTAAGCAAACACCGTACGTAAGGATTTAGTCGCACCCTCGATCCCCGATCACATACTTCGACTACGATCACTCATTTCTCCATTCACGCGCATCCCTACGTTAAATCTAGTTTCCAGGATTAGTGATCCCCGTGTGGCTGTTACTAGACGGGTATTAGAGGGTCTAATTGTGGACAGATTTTCTATAAGACCTGAATGTCTCGCGTAATTCTAGAAATATTCTCACCAAGTAGCTGGTCGCGTAGTGGTCGATCGATCGGCCGAATTAGGATCGCCCTCGAGTCGATTTCGAGCGCTCCCTTCTTATCAGAATCGAGGGCAAGTTCTTCGTAGAACGGTGCCACCACCAAAGAGGATGTCAAATCGAATCGCGGGAGCCTCGAGATCGACGGGAGGCTGAGTTACACTTTGTAAGAGAAAACCATTCTCCGTTCTTTGACGTAATGCTCTGCTATTCTATCTCATCGCGCATCACGAGTTCACGTAAGGACACTTTAGGGATAATTACACGTAGAGGCTCGTCGAAGTAAGATTAAGCGAGACGCGGACCCTCCGGCGAGGGTCCCGGCACACAACCGTTCCATATGATCAATTAAATTCGAATCGTAGCGACTAAGCGAATGACGCAGGAGAGAGAGAGAGAGAGAGAGAGAGAGAGAGCAGACGGTTAAACTTGTGCTCGGAGACGATATTGTGCTTTCCATCGCTGATTACGTTTTCTCTCGTGTTCGACTAAGTTCCAGCACTCACCCTTCCTACCTTTGTTTCGCCTCCAGCTCCCTCCCTAAGGGGGGCCAGATCGAAACGGATCGAAGCCCGAAAGTAAAGCAACATTGTCCATCGCGCGCTTTGTCGCAGCTGCACGCTCGAGGCATACGCGCGAGTGTTCTCGAAGGGACGCGTGGACGTTCATTTTCGCTAAGGTACCACGTTGTATATGTCAATTTATTTTGCAAAATAAACCATTGGACACGAACTCTGGAGTGGCCGTGACTTGCCCTCGCAATTCGATCGCCCATTTCCGTTCAGATTCTTTCTATTCGAGCAGGCGCATTTTCACCAGTCTCTAATTTCCACATCGATACATCTGCGTCTCGTTCAACATTCATTCTCGATAATTCACGCAACGTTTATCCGCGATTAACTACAGAGGATACCGCCGGGTCGGTAACGAGACTCGATCAGTAACGTTTCCAAACTAGTTCCCAGAGGGTGCGCACCCTCGAAGCACGGCAACCGTCGATCGAACGTGCAGGGGGTTGAACCGCCCTCTTTTTGCCACCGACCAGGCACGCCACCTGGAAACTGGGCCTCGAGGGTTCGCGAGCCACTCGGCTCGAATGGTAAAATCCTATTGGGGGGTGGAAGGAAAGGGGTTGGAAAGGCGCGAGTGGCGCCAACGACGGATCCGGCTGAACGCGAAATATCGCTGAATTATACATGCGCGTTTTTAATTCGGTAATCAATAGTAAAAACCGCTAATATATCCCCACCACTTTTTCCGCTATTCCGGATTCGCCAATGCCAAACTGGCTGCGACCCTTCGCGATCTCGCGGTGGGAGGAGCCGCGAAACAGCGACTCTGTATTTTCACGATCGACCCGGGGGGATTTCGAGCCCCGTCGCGTTTCTTTTTTTTTTTTTTTATCTCCCTAATACGTCGAACCAGACCGGGATTTGCGAAATGAAATGCGGACATTCATTGGAGATAATAATAATGGGTGTTTATTACGCGCGCGCGCGTATGTCCGGCCGAGGCGTGTGCACGCAATTATTTATCGAACTATTGGCGACACGCCAGGGTATAGCGCTTCCCTAAAAGTGGTCGGGATCCGAAGGGAGGAGCACAATAGCGCGGAGAAGCATCTCGGTACCCGAGGATCGGTTCGGCGCACCAGCGGACGGGCCCTCGCTCGACAATTCCCAAAGTCGGTGCCAATTACGTCCGAAAAGACGCGAGGCCGCTCTTAGGCAGAGACACGCACGTCGCTCGGGCGACCGTAATTGCTGTTTATTAAAGAGGATCGCAAAAACAGGCAGGTGCGCCGTGCAGATTGCGACAGAGGCCGTCGTCAGAGCCACGATGCTCTATAGCCGCGTCTACACGAGCATCCGTGGAGGGTTTTATTGTAGCCGGGACCCTCGCGCCAGTTTCCTCGCCTCACCGCGATTTCGCCGAGGCGGCTGTTGCGAGAGGCCGCGGCTCGCGTATCGGGGCGTCCAGCATCTGCGTTCCATCCGCATAGAGAGGAGCGGTGGAGCGTCGGCAATCGCGCCAGCTAGGCGTGTGCTCGCGAAAAAAATCATCCCTCCGACGCGGAGGAAGTCCCGCGCCGCGGGGCGACGAACTCGCGGCGAACTTTCACGCGGATGGTGCGCTGGCCCGCCATCCCGCGGTCCGCTCGGCGGGCCGCGGCGAATGGAGCGTGCAGGGACTGCCCACCGACGTGCGGCCGTCGCGCTCTTGGCCAATTATTTTTACCCGTGGAATCGAATTATCGGGCGCGGCGATTAACGCGGATTTAATCGCGCCACTCTGTGTCCTCGTCGTCGTCACGGCGGGGGGGGGAAGGATGGACGGCCGCGTTGTCGCGCGCGACGGACGAGGATGGAAGGAAACGCGCGACCGGCGGAGATAGGAAAATAGAAGGGAAAAAGGGGGTGGCGAAGGGCGGGCAGCGTCATACCTATGCGTGGCTGACGAGAGAGCCGGCCTGAAGAGGAGGTTAAGGGTGAACGACAGAGACGGAGGAGGATGGCTGTTGAAGCGACGGAGAGCGGCGCGGGAAGAAAGAGAAAGAAGAGACGTGGGGGAGCGAGACGGGGGGGGGGAGGGGGCGGCGGGGGGAGTGGGGCGCGGGGAGGTGGCGCGGTGAAGGGTGGGCTCGGTACAGATACGGCATTATGAAAACACGAATGTACTTTTAAATCAATACCACCATCGCATTGTGGGGAGCTGGCTGGTGGGGGCGGCACGCTCGCATCCCGGAATATAGGAGAGGAGAGAAGAGAGAAAGAGACACAGGGAAGGAGGAGGTGGATGGAGGAGGAGGAGAATGAGGGAGGCTGGTGTGGCGCTGTCGGTCGGCGGGAAATCGGCAGAGGGGCGTCGTAAGAGGATGGGCATAGGGGGTGGCCGCGAGGGTGCCGGAGGAACGATTCAGCCGGGTGAAAAGTATGATGAGCACCGGTTACCGGCGCTGCTCAGCCTCGTCGCGGGAACTACGCGTTCCGCTCGCCGCGAGAATGCCTTTTGACACCGCGATCCGTCCTCGCCGAGGCTTTGGACGCTTCGCTGCCGCGGGACGACAAGTCGTCGGGGCCTTTTTAAACGAGACACTTCGACGATTCGCCACTGCTCGCTCCCGTCTCCATCTTTTCCTGCCTTGCTTAGCTGGAGACGACTGGTGGACACAGTTGTCAGTGTCTCGGTGATTGCAGAAGCACCGGGGTGTCCGATGGCCAGCGATGGTACCTCATGAAGGCATTTCTTCCTAATGGTCATCTTCATGTCTGCACTTTGAGCTTATCATGATCGCGATTTATTAATTTTCTAAAGTATCATGTCGTCGAAGTGCCTCGTCCGAAGCGACCCTTAATCGTCGTCCCCTTCGCTGTCCTTCGCCGGTTACCAAAAGCGAAGCCACCGGATCCCCGAATCGCACAATTTGCAGCGGTCGATGGCTGAAACGGAGAGTAATTGGAACGACAGCCACGGCACTCGGATCGATTAATCCGGTCAGCTGGATTTTGATCGATGCGCGACAGAGAAAGTACCCCGGGGGAGAGACGATTAAAAAAAAATAGGGGGAAAAAATGGTGTAAAAAAAAAAAACGAAAAAGCGGCGAGCGCGTCGAAGGTTGCTTTTCCCGCTCCGCGAACGGGCAAACGCCAACGAATTGGCGCGGCCGGAGAGAGAGAGAGCGTGGAATATTTATTTTCAATAATATCGACGCCACGACTCCCGACGTGTACCCTTTCGCGAGCGTTTTAATGCATCGGCAACCGGGCAATTTATATACAGACGTGGAATTAGAGTTTACGTTAATTATTTTAATTGGTTTTGCTAATTAAGCGGGACCATTACACGCGTAGGACTTGGGACAATGGTCGCGGAACGGACATATTATTTGCTAAACACATTATCGCCGTCGATTGTCACGTCGAGTGACGGGGTTCGCTCCGGTCGGTCGTGTCGACGATTAATTACGTTGATTAGAAACCCTCCGCACCGATGAAACCCGCTTGCGAACCTTCGCCGGTCGAAATCTCCCGAAACCACCCTCCTGGAAGGGCAGCGCGAAGAGGACTGCCGGATCGCTCGAAATTCAATTGGAGGAGTGAAGCACCCAGGGTGGCCGATACTCGGCGTCAGACGACACCTGATCAGAAGGTGGTGGCTCCAGCATCTACCGCCTCCCCCGCGACCACCCCTTGTTTACAAACAGGAACACGCAAGGTCGCCGATCTTGAGGGAGCGGAACGACTGTCGTTGAGCGGTCCTCTCCGACCCTCGGCCGAATTCCTTCGCTCGGTCAGGCCAGAAGGGTGCACGCTGTTCGCCGGATGTGTCGACGAGGGGGTGGGTTTTCCGATACGTAACCGCATCGGTGGCAACCCCATCGGATTCGCCGGCGTCCTCTCGCAGCTTCTTATCCGATGGCGCTCCCTCTCCTCGTCTTCCGTGCCCGTAAACATATGTATACGCGGTATAGTGGCACACACACACACGCACACCGATCGCCTCGTGGGACAACCACGCTCGCACGGACACGGCCACGGATACAGACACACACTGGGCCGCACGTGGAAAGGATGATGAAAGCGTGCTCGGCCACCTGTATGCTTTAACCGTGGATCGAACCTTACCTGTTACTCGTCCGCCGCGGCGAGGTAGTCGGCCCGAGGCCCTCGACCGGGGGATTTCCGTTTCCGGTTAAAGACACCGACCGCTTACCCCGATTATTCGCGTCGCCACGGATCCGTTTTTCCCGTATTTGCGATACGGGACCGCCGAGGGATGCTGGTCGATAGTTTCCCCGTTTCTCTTGCTAATTGATCGCCACCGAAAGGGTAGCACGGTGCTAATTGCCTCGAACAGGGTAGTAGTCCCAGTAATTCAGAGAGTGGAAGGCAGTGGCTCCTACGTTCTCCTTGAAGGATCACCGATTCTTTTGGATCTACTAGCGAGTCAGTCAAGCCACTGACTGCCTGTTCAGCAATGTATGCCAGGGTGGGTCCAAGTGGATCCTGCATCCTCCAGGTGACTGGTGATTTTCTTGAACATTCCTGGCACGAGTCGGTTGAGAATGAAGGAGGATGAGGCCTGCGTGATCAGACAGAGAGAACGCTGCCGGTTGAGAGGAATAATTTGACTAACAAATCGGATCACCGGCGCGGCCACGGAAAACGCTTCGATTTAACGAATGGCTCGGCGTTCACGCGGGAACAACAGGTACACCGATTATCCTTCCGTGATTCCGGGGCCGTTTCGCGGCTCCGGAATCGAGGCGGTATGTTCTCGCTTCGATCGCGTGCGCTCCCCATAATATTCAGCGCTATTCCCGGCTGCAACGGGATTATATCCGCCGGTGGCCTGGTCGAGGCGAATTTTATAGCGGGGAAAAAAAATTTACGCGACCCGCGAGAGGGAAAGGAGCTGAGAGAGGAGGGACATGGAGCCGGGTTGTCGAAATCGCACGGCCGTCGAGGGGAATGGTGTATCGATACGGGCACTATTTCGGCTAGTACTTTTCAGGGTTCTAGGGACGCGGCTGGTGATGAGGGTGGCGGTGCTCCTGGCAGGGAACCCGGGCACGTGGTGCTGCTATTGATTTTAATTTTAGTGAAAGAGGTGGAAAAATTAGAAGGGTGGCACGAGGAGGGCTGACACACGGTAGGAAGGAAAAGGGAGGGTGGACGTGAGGGAGCTGGCGAGCGAGGGAGAGAGCGGCGAGGCGTGGGACACACGGGATAGAGGAGCGGGGACGCGTGTCCGCGTGAGAGACCGAAAGAGAGGAAAGGAGAGGGAGCGAGAAGGGCGGAGAGAGACGGGATGTCGGGTGAGAGCACCGCTGAACAGTTTCGCTTTCATTTCCCTCTTTAGCCCCGAAGGCAAAGGTAGTCGCACGGCGCCGCGGGGGCAGGGCGAGGGGGGCCGGAGGGTGGAGGGATATCCCGCGGTGCCCGAGGGAAGGCAAGGCAAAGCAAGAGGGTGAAATCGTATCACGGGAGGATGAGAGGGTTAGGATGAGAGCGATGGAGAGAGAGAGAGAGAGAGAGAAAAAGCTGGAAGAAAGACGCATCGGTCGGAAAGGAGAAGCGGAGCAGGGTGAAAGGAGAGGGTGGTACTGTTGAATGAGAGGGTGGGACGGGGCAGGGCTCGCGAAAAAGAGGAGAACATACCCTCGACTGTGTAAAACACAGAGGCTCGCGGTGCCGTAGCGAGTTCGCGTTTAAAAAACGCTTTCCCTCTCTCTTTCTCCGCTCTTCTTCTCGATCTAACCCCCTTTGGTCCTCTTCGACTCTTCTCCGCCCTTACCCCTTTCGGCGGGGGGGAGGGGGCGAGCGCGCGCGCGCGCGCGGCTCCATTCGTCAGCAACCGAGGACGACCTCCGCGATAATTCTCGCTGCTCTGGTCTCTCGGCCCTCGCGCCAGTTTTCTTTCTTCCTCCTCCTGCTCCTTCCTTCTTCTTTTTTTTTTTTCCCTTCCTTCTCCCTGGTATTTTCCCTCACGGCGTGTGCGGCGTGCCGCGGATCACGGACAAACGCGTGCTTCACGGGTGCACACGCGTACGTGCGTTCACGTCGACGGAACGAGAAAAAGAGACAGCAGATCGAGAGGGACGGAGGGGAGGGAGGAGGGCGCGAGAGGGTGAAGGATGAGTTCCTTTGTGGCCGCCTAGATTAAAGGCGGACGCTGATGGGCCGTCAAAGGAAACTATTAGCGTAGAAGGTAATGCAATATTTTTTCCCTCCCCGCTGGATTCCTCCTGGAAGCGGCGACGCACTGCTCTCGCGGGGAGAGAACACCGTGCGCGCTCGCCGAGCATATTGGCCGTGGAATCGCCTCCCCGAGTGTGATCGTTTAGGCTAAACTTCTTCCTGCCCTTACGTCGGACTCATTGGCCTTGTTCTATTACCCCGGGATCCGGCGCTGGCGGTGGTTCCGAGCCATTTTGCTGGCAAGCTTTTACCATAGGGTTCCTTAGAGCTGGCCATCCGTTTAGCGCGGAGAACGCGAGAGGGTGATTGTGCGCGTTTGAGGGAAAACGCGCGTTTGAGGCAACCAAGGGGAAACCGTGAAAGAGGGAACGTCCTGACCTGGAAGGCGCGCAGCCTCCCCGAGATCTGTATAGAGACATCGCACAGCTTCCATTGTTTCACTTCATTTAATCCCCGTATCATTCTCCTCGCGGCAGATTGACGACCGATTCTCCACCTTTTCACTGGGACTTGCCAGCGACCTTCCTCCTATCGGTGTGTTCTCTGCGCCAGTCGAAGCTATCTCATACGTAACCTCGGGGAGTCCTATTCCCGCATTCTCTCCCGGACGCTCCCCGCCCTGCTCTCTAGAGGAGACAAACGCGATTTACCCCGATCACCCGGCGTATTTGACCATGGAAAGTCGCGCGGGGCACAGACCGTCCCGTGGACTTTTTTCCCTTCCATCTGCGAACGAACACCGGCGGCCATTTATCATTAATGCCCGATTAATAACGGCGTTGCGCATCGGAACTCGTTCGAACGAACGACTCGCTTCGCTCCGCGGATAATTAATATCATTACGCCCTGCGAAACACAAAGAGCCGAGTTACGACATTTAATTAACAATATTACGAATCGAGGGACGCAGGGGGGGCGGGAGGTTGGCGGGGGACGGTAGGATAGGGGGTGGGCCACCGGGGGCCCCGGAGGGGGGGGGCTGAGGGGGACGTATAAAGAGAAACAACGGTGTGTTTTTCCTGGCGATAGGCGAGCCAGGTATGATCGAGAGCCGAGGGGGTGGTGGCAGCCAGTGTATAACCGGCGTGTCGCGGGGCGGGTGGGGAGGTCGGCGGGGCGGAGGGGGGGGGAGGGGGAGGGAAAGAAGAGCGGCAAAAAATTGACTTTGCCAAAAGCCGGCATCGGTCGTGATCGTTCTCATTGGCCGGCAGCGAAAAAATCCCATCGAATCAGCGGACGAGGTGAGATTTGCAATTAAAACGCGGGATGGTGTACCCTCGCGCCGCGGGGGGGTGTGCGGCATTCGGGGCGTCCGGGAGGACGGGGGGGAGAGGGAGGAGGGCCCGTTAAGCGGGGGGAAGGGGTAGGCGGATACCGCCGACCGAAAGGGCGCAATAAATGTACGCATTGCGCAGAATTAGTTGATTAAAATATAAAAGAAGCGCGGTGGGGATGGCGGAGGGCTGGCGGGCTGGGGCGGGACAGGGGGGTGTGCGCGGCGCGGCTTGGCGCGACGGGCGGCGAGGGGGGTGGCGGATAGGCGCCAGAAGGAGAAATCTCTTTTCCCCTCTCGGTTTTGCTCCTCTTCTCTCCGGACGGGACCGCGTAGACAGAGGGTGGGCGGCGGCGAGGGGCGGCGAAGCGCGGGCAGGAAAGAGAGAGAGAAAGAAGAAGGACTAGGCGGGAGAGCGCAGCAGCCCGGGAAAAGAAATAATCTGCGAGCTGTATTGACGTTTCTAGTCTAACTCTGATTGAATTATGCATGAGCACACCGGAGATGCCGAGTGCCGCCCTTCTCTTTTCCTCCCCCCCCCTGCGCGCATAATTCCCTCCCCGCCTAGTGCCGTAAATATAGTGCGCCGCGTAGCTACGCGTACAGGACGATCTAGAAAAAGGGGGCCCCGAGTGTTGCCAGGTGCGTGTCGCCGATTTCGTTTCGCGACTCTAGCTGCTTGCGCGGTAAGGGACTCGTCGAGGGTCTCGGCCGAACGCCCAGGGACCAGTTCCAGGAAGGTTTTAAGCGTTTAGCACATTCTGGACCACGACACATCAGGATTCATCAGGGGAGGACCCCACGTAACGAGTGGCGAAAGACATTTAGAAACTTACGTCCCCCCGTGGATATCCCTCGACACATTATTCCACGCACCTTTGCCAAACTTTTGAAACAGCTTGACGCACCACCCTCCGCATTCTCCTATCGCACGCGCCTGTAATTTATACACACATGGACGGACGATGATCGTACACGAGCGCAGCAGTACGCGCCGCGCGACATTCGTTATCAATGGTCGCCACCCACGTCCGTCTGTTACATCGCTGAACGATCGAAATCGCAGTTCCCGTACTGTCAATTTTTTTTTTTTTTTCGCCCTGCTTTCCCACGAAGCTGAATTATGGCGACACGCAAAAGGCCGTGGCCCCTGATTTACGGGGGCGCGCGCGTTCGGTCGAAATCGCGGTAAGATCGAAGCAGCGAGAGGACGAACCACTCGCGGTCACCGTGACGCGCGTGGGCACGCGTGCCTTTGAACGTGCCGGATGGAAAGCCTTCGTTATGTGAACGGGCAAAGAGAAATGCAGGTACGTCTTTTTAACGCTCATCGGACAAACGAATCCTCTCGTAGTTTCTACAATATTGCAAGTTTCTGGAGTGCACATAGGCTTTTGTAACTGACAGGGTTGCAGAGACATGCCGAGTTGAAAAAGTTGAGGCCTCTTAGCTACCCCTGGCAACGCGGTGGCCTGCGCGCCACCCCTTTTGACGTTCTTTCCAGCCTGGCAGCTTCGAGTAACGAGTTCTCGTCTTTTTTTCTTAACGTTCCTCTAATTTACCGTGACACTGCTATCCTCGCGCGGCTTAGAAATCTTACGGCAACAGCTCTCTTCCGCCGTGGAGTGGCTCGTTCCCTATCTCTCTTCCCGGCAACGATTTTCTATCGTTACGCGTTACGCGAAGGTCTGAGTTGAAGCACCAGTTGACGCCCTTTCGAAGGGACAGGCCTCTCCCTAACGGCGACAATTTACGCGAGAGGAACGCTCTAGTTTGAACGACCTCTTGAGAGAGAAGTGGGCACGCCGGGAAATATTTTTCTTCCCGAGAGTCGTTCGATCTAGGGGCTCTTCTCCCTAGGCCACCGTTCATCGAAACTCGCGGTCTCCTTCGTGCGCATGGGAAAGGAAAGCTCGAGGTTCAGCTATTAATAGAAAAAACCAGGCCAGGGGAGAACGCAACGCTCTGGAGCGGTCAGCAGCGCGTGCAAGGAGGGTGGAAACGCGGCGGTATCGGGAAGGGTTGCGTGCGACCTGCGTGTATCCCCGTGCGTGAAGAAACGCGCGAAAATCTTGCCCCGGTGTCATCGACTCCGTGCTCAGGCAAGTGCTTTCGCGGCGAGTCTCCTTTAAACAGCTTTCGCCACGCCCATGAGTAGCAATTCGATTCGTTTTCCAGTGACCCACGATTTTTCCTCGGCAGGGAGGACATTGGGGAAGGTTATAGCGTTCGATTTTGCAGTCATCTTGCCCCGACCATGATACATCACCTACCCAAGTGGGATTCCCTCGGTTCATTCGACGAACGAATAACAAGTCCTCTACTGGATCAAGGAACCCGTAGCTCGTAAACTTCTATCCATGTGGCGGTCCGCGCGATTTCTCCGCGACATTCGCGACAGATTATCGATAATTACGCGCTGTGCTCCTCCGAAGGCCGATAGCTTTACGCGGAACTTAGGCGGAAGGTCTTTTCCGCGAAGGCGTGCTAGCTTTCGAGGATCCTCAAAGCGAAGGAGCCTCGTAGTTGCTGTAAATGGGGCCCACCAATCCCGTCGGACGAATATAACGGATTAACAAAAGACTCCAGGTATCGACTCGTCGTTTATATCGTAAATATCGCTTGGATATACCGTACCCGAGCGCCATTGATAGTCGTTTTCCTTCGTTTAATTTATTAATCGAACATTTACAACGAAACCTCGTCGGGGCGGGCTGCGCATAGGAGGAGGAGTACGAGGGGTGTGGAGGGCGGGGGGGGGTGGTGGGGGGTAGGCGATTATCATGGAGACAGAAAGAGGTCCGCGCGTTTGTTTAACTGTCGATGATAATTATGAAATGCATTTCGTTGCTATGGGCGTGGGTGGGGCTGAAAATAACGATAGGTATATACTTTCCACGGTAATGCGACTAATTATTATAAATGATCGCGTTAATTTATAAACGAAATTCATCGAATTACCCGACGAACGATGAGGGGGTGGGCGGCAGGGGGTGGTTGGCGGTAGGGTGGCGCAGGAGGAGGAAGCAACGCGATAGGCAGTCTGCCTGGCGGGGGGAGGATGAAACGCGTCAAATGGAAATGCATGTTTTTTGCCGCTTTAGTAAAATCAGGGGCGCAGGAATTACGGTCCCTCTGATGCTCGACGCGCGAGTTTTATTATGCATTTACACACTTATACCAGCCGCTGTAACTACGCATCCAGCTCTCTCTTCCCTTCTCTTTCTCTCTGTTTCTGTGGCACAAGCCACCAACCCGCGACAGGGGCTGGCTGCCAGAGGGATGTTGAATCTCTCTCCCCCACCATCCACCGCGGTCCAGGTACATCCCCACCAGGCCGCCGCCGGATGAGGGAGAGTTTCGCGTCTAGTACTAAAAACGGGGATCGATACTAAAATGCTTTAAAGTCCTGAATTTTATATCGCCCCGAGAGTACGGCCGGGCCTAACCGCCGCACCCCCTAGCCTGTTCTCCGTTTTCCTGATCCAGTTCAAGGACAACGCGCCTCGACCCGCCTCGATCGCAACACCCCCGCGTTTCACCCCGCCGCCCTCGATCCCCGAGGCAGCCGCTCGAACCCGAGCTCTTTCGAATTTTTTTCCTCGGCGAACTCGTTCCCGCCTTCCCAACGTTTCGCGGGGACTTTTTCCCTCTGCCATTTCGCGGCAGAAAACAGTCGCGCTCGTTTGTTTCGAGAAAAAAAAACGAGTAATAAATCTATGCAGATTATAATCTCCGTCGCTGTGCTCCCAGCGCCTCCCAGCGTCCGAGGGATCCTGGATCATACCGAGGGATGTTTCCTTCGCTGAGGGAGGAAAGCGAGTAGCCCATTTCACTAACAGTCGACCCATTTTCGTTTTTCGACGAGGGAAGGAAATATTTTGCGAGGACAAGAGCCAGGAAGGTACACGTCGATGTACCGCTCGCGTGGGTGGGCGCTCGTCAGAGGTCCAAAGGGCTGCCGAATGTCTGCCGCCCATTCGCCACGTAACTTTTCTCTCCCTCGCGCCGGCGAGCCGACCCCTAGCGCAGCGGGGCGAGCGCGAGAAGAAAGTAGAAGGAAGAAACGAAAAGGCGTGCCGCGCCGGAGCGACGAGGAGAGAGCGAGGGTGCGCAGGGGCGAAGGGAGGCGACGGGGGCGACGGGGGGAGGCGAGGCGGCCCTTGTTTCATTCCGCTTTTTAATAAGGACCTCGTTTGGAACTCTAGGCTTTAAATAGATCAATACCTACGTACTTCATCCCTGGCAACGAACCCATCCCGCGCCCGCTCGTTCCAGCCCCATGGCCACCCTTTTTACCCCGCGTTCAACGTTCCCTCTTTCTCTCTTTTCCACTCCACTCTAGTTTCCCCTTTCGCCTCTCGCTCCGTTCCACTCTCTTCTTTCTCCCGCCGCGGCAGCGAGTTCTCCCTATCTTTCTTCTACGCTCGCCGTCCCACCCCACCTTGCCCTACAACCCATCCGCGACGAACCTACACCCTTTTTCGCGGATCCCCTGCCTCCCGACCACCCTCGAGCGTACGCGTATCCGTTTGCAAACGCTAGCTACGCACCAAGTGCTCGCCGCGTGTCCGTACCGCGTAGCTATTAGCGTGCACGGTTCACCTTCCTCTCTCTCTCTCTCTCTCTCCCTCTCTATCTCTCTGCCTATGTACCCGCAAAACACCCTTTTTCACGGCGCGTCGCTGCCAGCGTCCCGCTTTTTCCCTTTTCTCCGCGCACTTTTCCTTCCTCCTTCGTCGTTTTATTTCTCCTTTTCCTCCCGTTCGTTCGTTCGTTCGTTCGTTCGTTTTTTTTTTCACCTACCCCTCGCCGTCCGCTGCTGGCGACTACCCCGCGCCTCCACGCACCCCCTGGCCACCCTGTGCCGCCTCTCGGTTCTCGGGCTCTCCGCGTGAATGGGCGAAAATGTAGGTAGGAGCCCGTTTTCGCTTTCTATACGGCACCAGGCGAAAACGAGAGTCACGTACGCTCCGGAGCATCACGCACCGACACACGTGGTCGACCGACCTCTCACCTTTCCATCGTCTACCCCTCCTTCTCCCTCCCCTGTCGCGTGACCATGCATTCATCTAGTCGCTTCCTCTATTAACCTCTCCGTGGAACGGATATTCTGCACTTCCCCTGCCATGCGAGCAGGTTTATGCGAAATTCGTGGCGCCTGGCGGGTAACGTTGCAACGGGAATTCAATTTTGGAGGGCCCCGCTGATATCAAAGCACGCGTTATCGCTGCACGTCATGCGTAGACGGCTACTTCAGGAAGTGGACCGGATCAGATCTTCTGTACTGTTACTTTTTTACAGGGAGTGAGCAGAAATCCCGAAAGAATATCGACGGTCATCTTGTACGAGACCCAGTGCATTTGAAATTACAGGGGACATGGTTAGATTCCGGACACTGGAAAGTCAATAACAGAAAAGTTTGATTGCGAAGCCACTAGGGCGCTCGTATCCGCACATCCCGTGGCCGTTTTATAAGCTTCGACGTTCCTTTTTCTCTGTTTGGTGGCTCCTTTCCGGTGATTTTCTCGCGAAAGGATCTCCGCGCTCGATGCACCGTGGATTTGCATGGAAATCGGCCAATACCTACGTGTGCGCGCTCGATTCGCGAGCGGTGAAAGCGGAGGGAGGTGAAAGAGAAACGCGCTCGATTTCAAACGCCGCTGTCGCCGAGATTCGCGTCCTCGAGAGAACGACAGAGGCTGAGCGCGGCGCAAACAGCCCGGAATGATTGATCGACCACGGCTAAACGGGAGGGTCGACTACGATCGTTTCGTTTGTGCACCGTTATCTGGCAATTAGTAGTCGAATCGACTCTTAATCTAGCCAAATCGCAGCATCCCCTACGTGGCCGAGGCGTATTCGCGGTAAAATCACCACGAACAACTCTCGAGCCTGCCCTTACGCCGGATATCCGGTCACGTTGACGAGAAGAACAATGCGCATACAATGTTTCCCCAATCTCTGCACGCTCCAAAGGTCCGCGAGTGCGTTAACCCGCTCAAGCGACGATTAACGTCTCCTCTTTCCCTCGCCGAGTGTCGTCGTCGCCCTCGCGACAAGAGGATCGCTTCCAGCACATGTTCCAGGAGGTTTATTCGAGGCGTTGAAGGCGAGTCACGTAATTTCGTGGCCGATGAGGCGAGCGCCGGAGGGTGGTCGCGCGATTTGTATTTTTTTTTTTTTCGGGTCAAAGGGGAGCCTCGATGGGCGAGAGACCCCGAAGGGTGTCGGCGTCCCCTCCCCTCCCTCGATCCCACTCCTTTTTTTACGGACGTTCGGGCCTCCGGAAAGGGTGATTTGTCGACCTGACCTCGAGATCCATGAGAGCGTCCTTGACCTATCGACGTCGAGGCGCGACGTTGGCCACTGCAAGAAGCCTTTGCACCCCTCGCCGGTGCTTACTCTTTGGACGATGTGACGGTGATCACACCGGAGTCCAGACTCAAACGATCGCGCTTCAACGCCCCGTGAAACGAGCCGCGGCTCCCCGCGAGAGGGTCTGGACGCGAGGAATTCGAACCGAGAGAGTTGGACCGTTGAGGTCGTGGAACGGAGGAGAAAGCTCGTAATTTCCATGACGTCTGTCGAGGATGTTGAAGACCGCGCGTGCAGCCACGGGCTCGTCGTACCGGAAGCACGCGAAGGGGCGTTAGCAGAAGTGGCGTTCAGGAGGCGACGCTGTCGTTATCGTCGTCAGGGATGATGGCGGGCTCCGCGGAGCCGCCGGCAGTCAGTCAAACCGGGGATCCGCGGGCATGGTCGAGAGAGGAGACGTGGAAGAGTGGAGGCGTGGGTGAGGCGAGGCGAGGCGAGGCGAGGCGAGGCGAGGCGAGGCGAGGTGAGGCGAGTAGAGTCGAGCCAGGGCGTGCATATACATCCATGGGCCGTATAATTTCCGCGGGTCGCCGCAAAATCAATAAAAGAAACATTACATCGGCGGCTGGCAGTACTGAGCTTGGCAGGGGCCATGGGATTGGATGGGGAAAACGAGATGGGAATGGGTCGCGCAAGCGTTGCTAGAAACTCTGACAGAGCGGCACGGGGCTCCGCTGGCTCTCGGCCGTTCGTTCGACCATCGAAAGAGGAAAAAGGAAAGGGAAAGAAGAACCGGAGGAGCTGGAAGAGCGGCGGCGGCTGCGGAGGCAGCGGAGGCAGGAGTTGCTCGTAGGAGATGGATGAGGGAGGATGGGGGAGGAGGAGGTGGCGAAGAAGTAGGAGGAAAGGAAAGCAGCCGGAGGAAAGCAGCGAGTCTTATGAAATATGGCCTCCTTACCGGTGGAGTCTGTACTCGCTCGTTCCTGGGCTAGGGAGCGGCTGCGAGGGGCCACGGGGGTAGAACGAAGAAGACGAATACGCGAGACGGCGGTCGGAGAGGAGAGATAAAGGGGGCGAAGTTCGCCCGAGCACCTGGAGTAGAGTCTAGGAAGAACGTAAAGGGTGTCCCGTGGCAGGGTTGTAGCTTTCCTTCGCGATCTTAGGGTCGCGTTAAACTTGCGAGCGAAATTGGAGTGCTCCCACGTAGACCAACCCTCCGAGACGTTTCTTCTTTCGATGGAAATCGATTTGGGTCCAGTGGCGTGGCTTGGATCCGTTAGGAAGGAGAAGAATGCTGTGTTGGTTAAGCAACGTATTATCGTTTCGCCAGTATCTACGGTATTTAGCATTGTCCGAGGGTAGACAAGGGGCACGAGCAACAAGGTGCACGCCACTTGTGGCTCGAGCGGGAAACGAAACACCTACGTCAATATCGGTTGCTCCGAGCAAAGCCGACCGAAAGGGGATGGAACAGGGGTAGGAGCGGGTAGGTTGCTCGATGATACAAAACGAGCTCGAGTGGCGAAGGTACAATCGAACGAGTCGGTCGATGGAACCGAAGAGACGAGCGTAAGAGCGGCGCGGATGCCGTTGGATACCGGACAGAGGAAATGAGAAACCCGCCCTCTTCGGAAGGCCAGACAAAAGGAAAAAGCGAGGGGGGCGGAGGGAGAAGTTTGTCCGTCACTCGGCGTGGATATTTATCGAAGGACTCGATTCCTTGCTCGAGATCGTGCCTTCCGCGCTGTCGTCGTGCCTCCAAAGGATTTCGCCAAGTTAAGGGGTGCGTTTTATCCACCCCTCGAAAAGAGCACTCTTCCCACACTTGCTCGATACCGGCAGCGCCAAGTGTAATTGCACGAGCGTATCGCTCGATGCACTCGTTAGAGACGGCCCTCTGGCGCGTCAAAGCCCTTCCACATTCCAGATAGCTTTCGATAGCCATCCAAGAAGTTTATAGCAAAGACTTCGCCAGTGTTCTGGTCTCTGTATAGGCTGCAGTCCTTCAGCTGCCAGGAATCAGTACAATCGCAAAATGAAGCGTTCTACTCCTGAGGACTCTATGACAGTACCTACAACCCCATCCGGGGGTGCAAGCACTCTGCCCGACTGGTGTTCGCAGCGTCGCGAGTCCGGCTTATCGAGACTTATATCCACGCTGGAATCACGGATAACGGCTGGCCTCGCGTGTAGAAGCTGGTTTTCGGCTGGTACACGCGGCGTTCATGTCGGCCGGCGTGTATCCGCGTGTGCGTATGCGGCAATTAGCGCACCACTGGCGAGCACACCAGGCTCTCGGGCTCGCCGCGATAAATCCGTCGCTCGGGAACGGAGATATTCGATGCGCATGATGTTCAACAGCGCCGATGGCCGAGGATTTTGCTTTGATATTCAGCGGCCGCGCTCCGATTTCAAATTCACGTCGAACCGCTTCGCTCCAAGTCGCGAATAGTTACATATTTTATGCTGATGCGGGACGGGAAGACTCGAAATTCGCCATTTTTACCCCGCGCGGCGCGGCGGGTTCGGAGATGTTTTCCGAACGTGTGCGCCGCGACGCGATAAGGGAAGCGGATCGATGATCGACAAGTTGCCGCTAAATCTCCGGGACGGTCGCTGGAATCCCAATCGCCTCGGAGGGCATTCGCGTCGCGTCCCAGCGAAAGGGAACCACGCTCGTCCGCGAATTTTACGAGCAACGCTCATACGCCTATGACGTGTATCTCTCGTGCCTCCCCTTCGCCTCCTTCTTCGTCGTCTTCGCGACACGTTCTCAAAGCGTGACGCGCCAGCTGCGCCGACAGCTTCACGAAAATCGCCTAACCGTCGCTGGTTTATCATGTAGCTGCAGGGACGGGAGGGGTTGTGGGATATCGAGTATCGGGAACATAGGGACACCTTGTCCAGCGACGCCTTCGACGCCTTTCGTGGAAGAAAGAAGAAGGAAGCGATCGTTCTTCGTCACGACGGCGATCAGTTGCGCGCGATAGAGAACTTGCGAGCCCTTGAGGCGCCCGCTAAAATGATACGCGGAGACTTTCTCCTCGGTCGCCATCGGGTGCCTGATCAACCATCGGCTCCGCGGCTCTGTCATTGATTGATCTTGAGGAGATTTCGTGGAAAAGTGTATCGGAGCGAGCGCGACGCGAAAGGATGAAGGCGAAACGGGTGGAGACGAAAATTTGCGAACCACTGAGGAAACTAGTTGGCGTTCTTGCGGCCGAAGAAGTCGAAAACCTCCGGTGAACCCTACGTGCCCCCCACCATCGGCGCAGGCTCCTTTCTTTCGTCTCGTTGGGCCCACTCCTCGAGCCCGGCTGGGCCCAAGAGCGTGCACCTAAAATGCATGCTAGGCTTTCCCCTCGGGCTCGCGCCCCCGCCCACCAAAAATTCTCCCCACCAGAGAGTTGCTAGGTATCTTCCTCCGGTTGCCACGGCCCCGTGTGCACTCGAACCTCCTTTCCCTCTGACGATCGGTCCCCTACCTAGCGATGGGCCTCAACACGCTTCGAATCGGACCCGTGGCACAGGAGCTTCCGAGCTGTTGTAAATATTATTTGCAAACCTATCTTGGTGGACATCTCGAAGATCTAGAGAAGACAGACGCGTCACATCCCTTGCCAAGTGGTAGAAGTAGCAGTAGGTAACCTTCCACCACCTAGGAACTCAGGTGAGGACTTGATACGGCGATAAGAACGTGACAAGAGGATGAAAGTCTTCAACGAGTCAGACTTTTGGTATAGATTCCATATTTGTACCGCTGCAGGACGTTCAGGTGACGAACTTGCTCGAGAGGATGCAGGGGAAACAGAGTATCGAGTACCCATCGCTATCCTTTCTCCGTAACAACCCCTCTACCTCCTCTGCACAGCCTACCATCGGTCTCTGGCTGCCAAATAGTCCCAAAATGCATCGGTGCCCCGCTCCTCGTCCCTCTAACCGCCCGCGCGGATACGAGCGAGATGGAGGGGCCCCAAGTGCAACGGCTTCGAGCTTCTACACCACCACGTTCCCCCGTGACCAAACAGCACTACCACCACCACCACCACCACCATCGCGATCACCTTCTTCTACCGCTTTGCTTTAACTTTTGCGCTGCTGCATGGGCCCTCCCCGCCCGCCCGCCCCCCTTGTAATGCAGTTCCCCAGGCTTCGCCGAGCGCTCCCCTCTAGTTGCTAGGCCCACTTGCCCGCTTTCTTCGCGAATAGGCATGTTGGTATATAACTTATGCCCGGTTGCACGATCGGCGGGTATCGGAGGAGCGGCGTGGGCAAACCCCACCTTAGGTGCAACGGCCTAAATGCGAGCTGATCCCCGGGCTACGTTTCTCTGGGCCCCGGTTCGCTGCTCCTGCCGCCTTTGCTGCCGTTTTCGAGGCTTCCTCCTTTACAATTTACAACGCCCTAGACTCGCCTCGAGTTCTGTTCCATCTTTTCATAGAGCATGTCTTCTATTTACGCCAATTCATGGCTAGATTTAAGATTATTGGGGAGTGGCGGTTACCTACTTGTAGCTTCAAACGAGTCTGACCGCCGGCTCGTGTTCGATGACTAGCCTTCTGTTAGTTTTGAGTCACCAAAAGGTCCGACTGATAAGTGTCCACTTATCATTGGAATAGGTGCGCACTTTCCATGCCACAGTCTAAATCCCTGCGAATTTTGACGTGGCCGTGTAGTATCGACAACGACTTGTCCGGATGCTAATTCGTTAGGTGACTTCTGTAGCCTTGCTTCCATTCGCGGGTAGGTGAGAGCTTCGTTAATGTGTAACAAATTGAAGCACGACCAAGCCCCATCATTTCGCCGCAAAATCCAACTATTTCTCGACTCGCGATATCCATGTTTCTTCGCGTGATTGGAGGAAAGGAGGAGGAGTATCTGTTTGTACTGACATCGGGCATCATGCGACCGATAACGGGCGGTTCGCCGCGTCGTTGCAGAAATATCTTTTGGCACTTTGGTCGGGCTGAATTTCTCGGCGATAAGGCAATCGAATCTGCTAGAACGCTTCGCGCCTCTCTTCGCGGCGTTCATGACCCGCGTTATATTTTTTCGCCGGAGTCACGAATTGGCTCGATCTCCGTCCAAGATATCGCTCTAATCGGTCGCAGCCGGTCCTCCGAGCGCAAGAAAGCAGCGCGACGCCACGCCTTGGCCACTTATTGCATGAAAATTCCCAGACGCCCCGTTACTTGCCCCATTCGAAGCGTGTCTGCTTAGAAACACTTCGAGTGCCATTATACTCCGACGACGGGGCGAGGGGACTTTGTTCGCGTGTATTCCTTGTCCCTTCGAGCTTCAACAGTCTCCCGTTTAAATAAATACGAGGACGCGCGTTCCTGCCCGCCCTGTACTTGCGAAACGCATACGTACCAGCGCCTAGCGGCGTCCTCCGGCAAGAAACCGATGGGAATAGAGCGCCGCGGCTCTCGTCCCGGAGTAACGAGAATTTCGGACAGAAAACCGCCACGTGGAGGAAAGGGGGCCGAGGGCCGGCAAGAAATCGGCGCGAGGAAAAAAATTGCAAGCCAGATGCGGCCCTGTCTCTTTGCTAGAGTCCCCTCTCCACGGCCGAGGCTGCACCTAAATGCGCTATCCCTCCGCCGTTTGCGGCTCGGTGCCCCTCCAAACGCATTCCTCCTATTTGGGCCCCCCACCACAGCGCCGGGCCGAAAAGTGCAACGGCCTAAATTCACGTTAGGGGAAGGTAACAAGGGCCTTGGGCTTCTCCCACCCGCGGCCCCGGTGCAACAACCTAATTTCTAGACCCTCCCCTCGCCCCCCGTCCGGCCCGTTTTGCTTGGCCTCCTCCTCCTCCTCCTCCACCTCCGTTTTCATCCTCCCTCCTCCCCCCCCCCCCCGCCGCCCCTCCGGCCGCCTCTGCAGGCCCTGGTTTTCGATCATCCTCTGCCCCCGCCCGCTCTCCTCCGTCCGCGAGGAGTTGAGACGCGTTGCTCGTGCAGCCGCTGCGGGAATCATCGTGCTTCTTCTATTTAATGCAATCGCTAGTCGGTTTTCGGCGGCGTTGGACCCCCCTCACCACCCCCCGCCCCACCGCCCCTCGCTCTTGCCCCCTCCCCGCCCTCCTCTTTGGCCTCGTCTCGCCAGGGCAAGCCGCGTTCCGCTTCCATCCGCTCTCTCTCCCCGGGCACTCTTCTTTTTCTTCCCTTCCGTGCAATCGTCTCGGCTTACTAGCAGCGAGTCGTGCATGCAATACGATGCCCCTCGTGTACTACGGCTAGCACGAAGCCCTTTCGTCCTCCATCTTCGTCCTCCTCCTCGGCATCCATCCACGTCCAGCGATCCTTCCTCCTGAGAACGAGCCGGAGAGCTTTCCTCAGCCGACTTCGCATTCTTCCCGCAGATCAACGGCCCGCCATCGGGCGAGACCACGGAATTTAAATGACCCGACCAATTCGCGAACTCGGCGATCGCTCCCCGCTAGCCTCGGCCAAGCGATCCCGCGGACCGTCGAGTGACAACCGCTGCCGATGGAATGCGCGACGGCTGATAGGCTACCCCGGGCTAGAGACCTGGATCCTGCGCGGTCCAACCTCGGTGGACCCCGTTTTTAGCATCGCTTAGAGGTCGCCGAGTAATGAACCGCCCTCCCGTCCAATGTAACGACGAAGATCGTAGCGCGGGGCAAAGGGTTGGCAAGTGTTACGGTACCCATTCGGTCACAGAACCTTAGCCCGCGTGTCGCGAGGCGTGCGAGCAAGCTATCTTCGGTGGAGGACGAAACGAGCCGTGACACTTTGTGCGCCACGCTATTGAAGGGTTATTCCGTTGGTTCCAGAAGGCGACGCAGCTCGTTCTAGGGCGTCCTGAAAGGAGAAGGCGTAACGTCGTTACACAAGTCGCTCCAAGATGCCTCGCCATCCACCCCCCCCCCCCCCGCTTTCCCCTGCAACCGTCGCAACTTTCGTTCGATAAAACGCCCCCTCGGGGAACGGAGAACCTTCCGGGGCCGGCACGCTTTCGAATTTCACGCGAAAATCGGCCGATTTTGGCGGGGCCCCGCGTGGCTCGACCGCGCGCAGAATATTTGAAAGCTGGCCCCAGCTTCTTCCCTCCACCCGTCCTGCCAACGATCGCTTTGGCGAAAAGGAAACTCCGCCGTCCTCGTGGCGACAGCCTCGCGTAGAGGTGTCTTTGCAGCGCGAGAGAGTCCGCTGCTAGCCCGCGCTGGGGCAAGATCAACGCCCCGACAAAAGTTCTTTGAGCCGAGGACCACCTGCCCGCGAGGGACCCGCCCCGCGTGCATCGACTCTGGTGCATTGCCCTCGTCCTTCGGTGTTCGCCTCACTTCACTTGACTTAGCCACTTAGAAACGACGATGGTCAAACGCGAGACACGGCCAATCTAAACCGCGATGCTCTGTGTTTTGACGTGGCGATACGTGGCTCTCGAGCCAGGGCTGATCCCTCGAACCCTCGTAGTTCTTGCACGCTCTTCTATTTCATTGATTATTGAACGCTGAGATGACTGTCGGGGCCAGACACTCCTGCAAACCATCCTTATCTCTCGCACAGTAAACATTTCTCAGTGATCACCGCAGGAAGGGATAGTTTAGGCAGACTGGAGATAGCCTCTTCTTTTGTTCCAAGTTCCCAAAGGCCGCGTCCAGATCCGAAACCGAACGCCGAACCGAACGCACTTGAGTGGTTAGACGGAGCGAGACAAGTAGATCACTCGTCTTACTCCATCTAACTACTCAAGTGCGTTCGGTTCGGCGTTCGGTTCAGATCTGGACCGGGCCAAAAGACGAAGCAAGGAAGTGTTGCAACGACCAGGCTTCAACCGTCGACAAATACGCGAAGCGAGCATTATCGAAAGAGATGAAGAAAACGGAGAAGCGGAGGGCATCGAGTGATCGGGGCGATAAGCAGTAGCGAGTAGGTAGGTTGGCCATGCACGTCGAGTGTTTCGAGGGTTCCGGTGCAACGGCCTTAATCTCTCTAGGGCCGAACTCCCTGCAGCGCGCGTGACTATAGTGCGCTGCGAGCGTGTAGGCGTGCGGCGTGCGTGCAACGCGCGTTGCGGCCGTGTTGCGTGTGCACCAGGCCCGTCTCCTTCGCGGGAATGGCGAAACTTTATTTCCAGAATGTTTGATTTGAGAAAGAAATAGCCGCGACTCCGCGGCCCGCGGGCCGCGGGGGAAGAAAGCCGTTCGCGCTGTAAACCTCGCTGAATTTAACGGGTTCTTGATCTTCGGCGGGGAGCAGCGAGGGGGGGGGGAAAAAATAGTGGCCCGATGCTACTTGCACCGCTAGCGTATTAATAGAGCGACGGTTGCAGCGGAAAACTTCGCCGCGCGAGAGTTTACACGGCGGTTCTGGTAAAAATAGGGCACTCGCGTTACGAGAAAACGCGGGTCCGCGAGCGTCGTCCCTCGATCCCCGTCTCGCGGCGGAGAAATTCGCGGAACGTGTTCCCGCCGATGCGAACGATCCTTCCCAGAAGGAGGAGCGCGATCGGGAGATGGACCGCAGACTTTTGCAAACAGCACGATCCGGCGCGGACTGGCTTGCACGGTTCCGTGCAGTTCCGTGTAGGAAAGAGGCACTCGGGGCGCTCGGGACGCGATTTTTGGCCCGGGCCAGTCACGGTTCGTGCGCCTGCCGAACATTTTTTCCATTCTTCCTGGCGGACGATTGTTTCGTTGCATCCTGCCAGCGATCGCACTCTCCCACAAGCTTTGGGAATGGAACTGCCGCCGGTCGTTCCGATGATTCGTATCTCGGGGAATACATTTGCCAGGCGGAAGGAGGCACGCAAGTGTATGCCTCCCTCCAAGAAGAGGGCCCGCGGTCGATTTCGAGGAGGAGAGAAATTGAGGGCCTGTCACGGGCGAGTATCGTGCGGGAGACATAGGAATGACACGGGACCCGAACGGCGCAGGGGATGGTTTCGACTGTAATTGGGGGATATCTGCCTTTACCTGGCAGGGATCGGTGCATTACAGGTCGCGCTGGAAAAATTACCTCGCTCCGGGGGGAATTTTTCTTTTTTTTTTTTTAATTTTTCGAAAAGCCAATCGCTTAAACCGGTAGGTGATTATGGGATCAGCGAAGCTCGGAGGGGTGCCCGGGGGGGGGGGGGGGGGAGGGAACGGAGGGAGATCGGATCTGTATCTCGTTTCGACGGCGGCGAGGATGGGGAGGCGGTTGGGCGGATGCGTTATCGACGAGCCCCGCTCGGGCGCATTATATTTTCGCAATTTTATCAAAAAACCGGGCGCGGGCGTCGAAATAAATGCGCGAGCCATCCGCCGTCGAGCGTGATCAGCATTATCGAATTAGCGCGGACGGTTCTACGGAACGAAATTTTCGATGGCACCGCCGGCGCGTTTGCATTAGCGCGTCCGCTCCAGGGAATATTGCGTTCCGATTGGACGTGCACGCGGAAATCGTGAATGATAAATATTAATTATTTTTGTTTGCCTCCCGCCGCGCGTACCAGCATTAATAACACTTCGATCTGCCCCGGGCCCTCCAACCGTCCCTCCTCCCCCCACCCTGTTCCACAACCCCTAACCACCCCCATCCGCCCATCGAAACAAAACTATAACGCTGCGCCGGCAAACGAATCGGTTAGCACGCTACCTGTCCATTCGACCTGGCAAAAACGTTAAAATAACAGAGATCTCGCGCGCAACCACCCTGTCCCCGCATCTCTTGCCCCGTAACCCCGCCTTCTGTCGCACCCCTCGCACTCCCCCCCCCCCCTATAGGCTGCATCCACCGCCACCCCCTCGCTCTGGTGGGACTACGTAACCGAGGCACAATGATCGTCGCTCGAATACGTAATTTTCGCAAACAAAGTAGCCGCGCAAATAATAAAACGCCCCCTGTTTACCTTGACCGATGGGTTCCCTGCCCCCTCCCAGTTCTCAGCCGTGGCGTGTATCGCGGCGGGAATTTAATTGCGATACCGGTTCGCCTAAAATAGCAGCAGGTTCCGGTCGGGATCGTGGTTTTCGAGGGAATGTCCTACGAGATCGTGACGTTTTCTTTCGGTGACGCTCGCGTTTAGCCACGTACAGCGGAGGAGCTCGGCTCGGCTCGCCATGGGAACCGCAGGGTTCGTCTGTATATGTTTACACTCGTGATGCTTGGAAGAGACTCGAGATAATCGATCGCCACTTCAATTCCAAACAGGGTGACTGAGCGAGTGGGCGATTCTAGGTTCGAGGTGGCAAGCGAAGTGGTCCGCGACGCATGGGAAATTCCGGGGCTCTCCCTGCTGCACCGGTTACTCGCGGATGCATAGACCTTTGCGTCTATTGAAAAATTCCATGAATCCGTGACTTACCGCGACACGCTGGGACTAGATGGTGATAGTCACTGGGATTTCCCAGTGCTAGGTTCACCCCGTAAATACCAGCTGCTTCAGAACTGGAAGCGCAAAGTTAATTGGCTTAAGGGAGGATTCTCGTGTAACATATGTAGGGCAAGTCCGGGAGAGTCCGACCACTTTTTGGAAAAGAAATTGTAGCATCGTTGTTTTTCACATTTTTGTCGTTTTAGGCACATTAAAACAAAGCCCAAGCAATTTAGGATATATATAAATTATAGTGTGCGATAATTTCAAATGTTTATTTTCATTTTCAATCGAAAACATTGGCACGGCAACTGGTCGGTCTCACCCGCATGTCGGGGTTAGATCGTCCACCCACTGTGAGTGAGACCGACCTTGAAAAATAACAAAAAGTAGCTTACAAAAAGTATAATACACGAAGAAGTTAATTGATATGTTATTTCTTCTTCAGTTTTTCATGTAAATCACAAACATTCTGGTACTTTAAGCATCTAGTATCATGAAACCAACGGCTTCAGTGCACACATTTAATCCAATCGTCAGTTTTCGAGATTTCGGGATTTCGTTTTCGGTCCCAGGCTTTTAACGACATATCACTATCTTGTAGAATGGAATTTTCGCTCCCTGAATCTGAAGATGGGTTTACAGTAAGAAGAAAACATGTGGTCGGACTATCCCATAATCAAGGGAGTGATCGACCACCTTGTCAAAATAAATTAAAAACGAATACATACGTATTGTTGGGATGACACTGTAGTTTTATGCATATTATATCCCCCAATATCGGTGTAGTGTAAATAAACTTACCTGTCTTTCAAATATCACCAGCACTGTTACTTGGTCTAAAAACTTTCGGACACGCATAAAGTCGTAAGTGTTTCCTTTAATTTAAATATGGATTTGTGACAATGGCCAATGCAAGATTAACAACAGGCGCATTCATTTCTTTTGTGTGAATGACACACAGTGCCCTATCTTGCGTCAGTCTTAAAATATCAACACTGGCCGGACTCTCCCGGTGGTCGAACTCTCCCTAACTTACCCTATAAAAATAACGTGAAAAAATATTTTTTACCTTTTTTTTTAAGAATTTATATTGAAAATATGCTTCCAATACATAGAGAGGAATACCTAGTTTCCTACAGCTCCCTGTAAATTTTCGTTTAAATCGTTTGGAGCGGTTTGCAAGATTTTATGTTCACCCTTTTGGAAAACGTAGTTTCTAGGAAATCGCGTTTGAAGTTGGACTCGTACATTTTTTACTGTAATTCCTTCAATTTTTATAGTTTCGGGGCCGGGTTGCGCTTAAAATACGTAGCGGAGCATGCTAACATCCCAAAAACCAATTTTCGAACATTTTCAAGGTAACCTGCCCCCATAAACATCAGTTATTGACTTTTGGGGCTGTTAGAGGAGAATCCCCCTTAACAGCGTGGAAGAAGACGAACGGTGCGTGCAGAGTGCGTACGGCGAATTGGCGTCCCCATTTTTCTCCGGCGAACGCGAGTAGCTTCACGTTCGCAGAGTAATCGTATCCTCGCGACCGTAGCCTCGCACCGCGGCGAGCAAGTTCGCCATGAGCTGGGTGTCGAGCCGCGGAAGTGTTCAGCGGACCGGGGAAATAGTCGGCCAATCCAGAGCGAGCGGCGGGAACGTTTCGGCATGCCCGAAAACTGCGAAAAGGAAGTTCACATGGGTAAACCGGCGCGCAGCTAGACCGAGTACACACCTAATTATAACTATCTTACATCTACCGCGGCGGTATTATTAAGCCGAAATGTATCCGTCAGTTTGTTTGCGGGCGTCGGGCCCCGTGGGCCGTTGTAGACACCGCGATACGCCGTGACGGGCACGTCCAGCGAGCGTTCCTCACGAAATTTGCAAGGATGCGCATAATAATCGTCCATTATGCAGTCACTGGCGTCCGGGAAGAGTGGGGTTCCCACGCGATGTCCCGATCGCGTAATCGCGGCCCAAACCCCCCGACGATCGATCGGAATCGACTCTCGCGGACACCGGAAGTCGCCCCACGGTGGAAAACCGTCCCGCCGATCGACAGGCCGGCAGGGTGGAGGCGCGGGAGAAACGGGGGATAATCCTCGAGGACGGTGGGAAATAAAAACGCGGCCGCGAAAACTCGGGCGGGATTAAAAGCGCCGGGCGTGAAACAAATATAAAACGTTTAACCGTGAGCGTCGATTTTTATACGGGATATAGAAGGCAGATTTTCATCGTTTTTTTTTTTTTTCGCGAGTTTAACGAGCCAGCTGCGCGATTCGACGGACTGACTTGTGCCGTGACTCGATGCTCGCTTTTCACGGCATCCCTCCCTGTTTTTTTGTCGGTCGCCGTTTTTTTACCCTGTTACCGGGCTAATGAAGAAATTGCAGGACATGGGCCCGTGTCGATCTGTAGGGGAGATTTTATTTGCTTGTTTGTACAGTGGACGGGTGGAGAATTCTGTTTTGCGTAAGACAGAGTGAAGCGTTTAAATATATGTAGATGCGCAGTGGCTGGTGACCAAAAAGCATTCGCATAAAGTATCAAGCTAATCCAGGTGGTGGACATCGGCGGGACGCGTTTCGAACATTCTGATTCCCGTCTTCGATTTTCTGCGAGGATCGAGAAAGTCGTCGCGTCGATGAATCTCCCAGATAAATCCGCCGACACGTTTGATCCGCGCGGAGGTCGTCCCACTCGGGGCGCCGTGCGTGGATCCCGTGGAAATCGGCCGTTAGGCGTCGCGGAGAATTTATTAGGATCAGCAGCCGCGCGCACGGTTATGTGTGTAATTTATGCAACGGTGTCGCGAAATCTGCAAACAAGTCTAAAAATCACGCGCCTCTATTGGGGCCTCGTTTCAGCGATTTCATAACCAGTCTTGCGTCACCGGCCACCGCTCGAGCGTCCCCGCTTATCCGGCGAGCGTCGTCTCCGATTCGATCGTGTCGCCCTGGCAGACGCTTTGTAGTGCATAAGATCGTGCTTGACATCGTGAGCAATCGACCAATCGGACGGGATACGCGCACCTATACGCGAGTACCCGTGGAAACTTGCATCGCTGGCCCAAGGTGCCCGGCACTTCTTGCACCTTGATGAATAAAGTATCAGCTGGTCGGCAGCCAGCCGAAATCGGACTTCGATCGGAGGCCCTAGAAGTCGCCGCGCTTCTTTCGATCTGTCTCGGGGTCCCAATCACAAAAGATCGCGATCAGCCCCCTGCTTGAAAAGCTTCAAATGCTTTCAAGCTCCTCTAAACGGTGGCAAACAGTGGCGGGAATGTAAATTTTCGAAACGAACGATGGCAGCTGGAGGCACGCACTAAATTTTCCCGCAAAAATACTGATCTTTGGCTCGAGCCCAACGGTGGTTTAATGAAAGCGGCGTCCCTCTTTTAAATTTGCTGTGAGAACAGATGGAACTCAATCGAGGATTTATAGGGAATATTCGATGGATTTATACGCTTAGTTTTAATCGATTAGGGTACCGCTTTTCATTAACGGAAACTTTCGCACACATGACGGTGATTGCAAGATCGCTTGGATTTTTCTGTTACGAGGGTGCCGTGCAAACATTCTAGCTCAAAGCTATCCCGGTCGCAATTATCGCCATTATTGCGGCCGTTTACGCTGATCGGACATCCGGCGCCCGTTACACCCGTGAAATTTCATTTATTAGTTGCAACGTGTGCGGTTAAGCGAGCCAGGGGCCCGTCCATCGACCGCGCAAAAATTCGCTCGAATCACGAAGCAAGGGGGACGACACGCTTCCGGTTCTTCATTATGCGTTAGAATGCGCACGCATATAATTGGGAGCCGCGTCGTGAATTAGGGCCCCGGTATCCTCGTTCCCTCTTTTTCCCCTTTTTATTCGCCGGGCGAAATTGCGGGAACGCCAGAAGCGCTTCCTGCTTTCTCCCGCCAACGAACGGACTTTTTCACGCGCCCTTTTACAGCCTGCCATCTTTTTTCCTCTTTAATGCCGCGATCAAAAAGCCAATTCCGGGAGCAACGGCAGAGGGAAACGGGGCGGCGCCGCTGGAGACAGAACGGTTTTTGGGAATCATTGCCCTTCGGAACTCGAAATTTCCTCCACCGAATCTTCGGCAAAGTTTCTACTTCCATCGCAGACTTTATCAACCGTGCCACGGACCGTCGGTATAACGTAAAGTCGGCAGAGTAGTTGGGAAAGTTCGGTCCCTAATCCGAGTACGCTCCCGTCCAAGTATCGATTCCCAGTTCTAATCCCGATTCGCGTTTCTAATCTCGCTCCGGATCTCGATACTTAATGAAACTACGTACCCCAGCCATCCGAGGCGTTCGTGAAGAGGTTGGGTGATCGCGCGAGATAATCGTCGGGGATTTTTTCTTCCGTCCGGTTTCCTGAATTTTGCATGAGAACGCGAAACCCAGGTGCACCGGGCATGCATTTATGCAGCGCAGGATCGTTGCACATGCTTCTGATTTCGGGAAGACGCGTCTTCCGTCGCCGCGCAGATGCGGAATCGCGACGCATCAATTAGGAGGAAGCGAGATCTAGCTGCAATTTCAGGTAACCGGGGATACAAATGAATTGGAATTGCGATCATTAATCTCCAGAATATCAGCACGGTCTCTTCCGCGCGCGAGTCTCTTTCCAAGCCAGTCTTTAACATTATTCGTGTCCCTCTCGGAATATTTCTGTCGATCGAGGGAATTTCAAGATGCAGGCGCGGACTAGGGGCATAAAAAAGTACCTATGCATTTTACTGCCGGATCGGTATAAAATATCTTGAGCGCGGAGGAAACGAATGCGAGAGGGACGGAGCATGAATGGGTTAACAGAAGCTGTTCGATGACTAGCCTTCTGTTGGCCTTGGGTTATTAAAGAGTTCAGATGGTGACTTCTGCCTGCCAGACATTTCCCCAGCACGCTCGCGATGTAAATTTATACAAAGCCTGACTTAGGTATCTAGTAATTAAGAACCGATGTTATCCTCTCCCCGAAAGCTGCGTAGAATTAGTTCGTCACGGCTCAAGATTACGTTCGAAGTTACTTTATCAAGTTGGCTCGCGCGGCACAGTGTTCAGCCCCATCGCAATATAACATCGAATGGCTGTAGCGGAGTCTCCCGCCTAGATTCCAACAGCAGCAGCAGCTCCCCGATGAAAAGAAGACCAAAGACCTATTTTCATTATCGATACGTTATGTCCCCCAGGGCGGGAAGGGCTCGTCCCAAATACGTGGCCCGAGGTTCAGCGACCCGGCGACTTCGCTGAATGGCCAAGGGTCAGGAAGAAGCAAGAAGCCGCTGGATGAAGCGTGTCGAGGGCCTGGGCGGATGGTAACGAGCGCGAGGAAACGAGCGGATTGAGCTGAAGCGACAGTGACAGTGGCAGTGACAGTGATGCATCGCCTGGACGAGCGCGATTGCCAAATCTGATGTGCCGGTAATAAACCTTTTTAAAACGGCAACAACAGAGAGAGAGAGAGAGAGAGAGAGAGAGAGAGAGAGAGAGAGAGGGACGTTGCGAAAGAGAGATCCAGTTCCAGTTCCTTGAACGCCTATTTCTTCATTGAACGTTTGCCATTCTACTGACGACGCTGCATTCGGAGCAGCCTCGCGCAATCGCATAAAAATAATTTAATATCGCTCCACCCGTGATACTCCTTTGTAACGTTCTACCCGGGGTTAGCCAGCCAAGCGGCGAACACTGTCAGCGTAATTGAAGCTCTAGGAAAGGCTCGCGCGATTGCCTAAGAGTTCTCTATGCGCATATTTAGACGAGTCGCTGCATTCTAGCACAGCGGTTCCCAAACCGTTTCGCAACCGTGCCTGCCGCGATCTTGGCCGAGGAAATACAGCGGGGGACGTCACGGTCGCGACGCAGATCGACGGAGGCCGATTCACGGATGAACGGCGGTCGCGTGCGATCGATCGTGGTAATGTTGGGCTCGAGATACAGCGACGGGGGAAGAGGAGATAGCTGTAGGAATCTGGTGCAATCGTTGACGCGCGAAAGAGTCCTCGAGGTTGCTTCGAGATGGACGGTTAAAACTGAGCGATGGTCTAAAGAGGATTCATATTCCGAGGGTTCTAGGAAATTCACCGAAGCACCTTGCAGATTTCAACCCGCCGCGACTCATCGTCTTTGAGAACCATGGTTTTCCAGCGAGCCTGCTGTCCTATTATCGTTCGCAAACGCATACCACGAATCGCTGGCGATTCTCGTGCGCACAAGGTATCGCAATCGCTTCCTATTGCGAAAATGGTGTCGATGGCACGCGGCTGCGATCGAGGAATTCGGGAAACGTCCGGGTGGCGATCGGCTTGGTCGAAGCGCGACCCCAGCGAGCTCGAGAAACGCCAAATTTTTCCGCGGGCCCGCCCGATCTTCCGCCAAACATCTGCTGTCGCCCGCTAATTTCCCACAATTACCCTTAAGCACCGGCATCGATTCTCGCCATGCAAATTCTCGTCATTACTTGGTCACTCGGGGCCACGACGGACGGGTAAACGGTTCCGAAAAAACCGAGGGAAAAAAGTCGGAGGAAAGAGAGAAAGAGGGATCGCCGGGGAAGAGGTCGGACCGGAATCCGAATCGTAGCTCGGGCCATCCTAAACAGGATGCTCCGTCGCTGAAGCGAGAGGAATTTTTGCTCTCTGGGGCCCCGGGGGCCCACTGTGCGATTTTTAACGCGAGAGATTATCTAACACCGAGCGGACCGGCCGCGAATATAGCGTAGATCCACCGGTAAGAGGGCGAACCGTGCGAGTCCAGAGCGGCGAAACAGAGGAGAGAGAGAGAAGCAAGGAGGACGAAGAATACTCGGGAGGGGAGGGGAAACACCGGGGGCCCCCGGCGGCCACGGTGCAGGGTGGCTAGCTTTTGAAGCTGGCCAGAAAAATGGTGGTAGAAACGGGGAGCGGAGGGGAGGCGAGGGACCGAGGCGAACGGACCCTTCGGAGCGAGATAGAGCAAGAACAAGGGCCAGGGGGACGGGTGTCGAGGCGGCACGGGAGGTGAACGTCCAAGGGGGCAACCTGTTCGGGGTTCATGGCCCTCTGTCGACTAGCAAACTCGCAGGAAGCCATCCTGCCCAATCTGCTAGCGTGGCCCGTGCGAAGGACCGCGGCGAGCCTTGCCTCGACAGGCTGCGATCCTTCGCGAGCGCGCGAGTCGAACTAGACGTTCAAGGACGCTGCAGGATGCACATCTAGGATGCAGCGACCTGCTCCTCCCCCTGTTCCTTTAGAAGCATTCTCATGGCAGACGCTGGGAACACGCTGCAGGATGCACACCTAGGGCGCAGCAGTTAGAAGGGAACATCTATCCCTCCTATGAGGCATTTGATGCTCGCTGCCATAGAAGAGTATAGTGACGAGCCGAGAATACCAGTTTTTCGTCACGCGATCACAAGACAAATGGAGATGCTTTTGGCAAGGCATTAAGATTCATCGGAGCACTCGTGAGACAAGACAATCGACGTTCAAAGACGTCGCGGGATTCGCGTCTAGGATGCAGTTGCCTTCCTCTGGCACCTCTCACACGCGATTCTGGGAGAAACGGAGCAGCTCCCGGTCTCCCATCTCGCTCGGGCCTGGCTCGCCTCGATTAACTCGTTCCCCAGTATTTGTTTCTTTCTCCTTTCTTTTTATTGTTTCTGCCGGGGAGGGAATCATCGACGAGGGGAAACGCGAAAAGACGAGAAAGTAAGGAGGACCGTCGGGGCGAGTCTAACAGAGGAAACCAGTTCTCGGGGGGCTACACTCGCGCCTCTGTTCCGCAGCAACGCGAAATTCCGGCTCGTCCCGTTGGGCGTCCGCGATGTGTATCCTATTCCGTCATACTGTTCCTCCTCCTTTAAAGATTTATTTGCCAAGGAGCAGCGCGATACCGGGCACGGCCGCGTTACAATTTACAATTCATTCACGTCGAGACGGAACGGTGGCTTCTGCTCGAGCGAAACGCTCCAAGTTCGTTTCACTTGCCCGATCGGGTGAGCCAGGTCAAGGATCCCTGGTCAAATCGTTCGCGCAAGGATCGATGATTCGTGGAATGATCTGCCCAAGCAATTCCGTGTCCACTGTACGATCGTTGGACGACACGATCGGCACTCGAATTTCCATGTCACGCGTGCCGAATCAAAGGACAGCAGTCAGCAAATTTCGTACGATATGAATTTCCACGGAGAATGGCGGAATTAGAGGAGCTAGAGCGATTGCATAGCAATGGTTCTCGGAAGTAATGAAAAAGTAATACGTGACTCTAACCGCGACGAGGTAGCATTAGGCAACCGAGAGATCTCGGCGAGCGCGAAATTACAATCTTATCTTGCACGCGCGTTAGTCACACTATAAATACGTCGGCATACACAGGAAAGCGATAGGTTTAATTCTGCATCGTCGCGATAATAGGCGACTTCTAGAAAGGCTGATTAACCGAGCGGCAGAGGAACGGGAACGAGGGATGAGGGAGGCGATAGGTGAAACCGTTCACGGCCACACAGGTGGAGGAATCGCACAAATCGAACTCTGGATTCTCGCCCGACGCAGTCATTCTTTTTTGAACCAGCGAATTTCGGTCACAGGTAATACGAAACTCGGCAGCAGACGCTCGGGGACTCGTTCGCTGACCAGGGATCCGGCTCGATTTACCTTTCGACAACCGCAGGGAAGTCGATGGCTGAGGAGATCCTGCGGTTCGAAGCTCGATAAGCCGGAACGTGGAAGAGAGTTACGGATTAGGAGTCATCGTACACGCGAGATTCGGTCCTTTTGATCGGGAGACGTCGGCGTGCCAGCCGTCTGTTGGCTCGTGAGTCATCGAGCACATCCAGTGATAAGTTCTGCCCGGCTGTTCCGCTCCGGAATTATTAATCGCCGTCGCCGACTTTCTATTTCGGAGCCAAAATTCGTACCAGCTTATCGCTTATCTGTCAACATCTCGCGGCCCTTTCTCCTCCCGCGCAACATCTCGTTCCTACGGCCCTCTTTCTTCCTTCATCGTCGCAACAGTGACTGAGATTCCGCGCGATTCTCGGTCAGATCCGAGCGAGGGAATAAGTGGACGGTGACGGGGCACTTGAGAAGGTTGCGACACCTCTTTGCGAGCACCGGCAACGCCGAACCCCTCCAACACTTTTCTACGTATTAAAAAGAAATTGAGGAATGCGACGGCCTGACGGTGCTCGTGCATGCGGCTGCGACCTGGAAAAAGAAACGGCTCGTCGTCGATAAAAAGTTACCTCTGCATCGGGTAGATGTGTATGTATGCCATTTCTAAAAATACCATTTCTGAAATAGCATTTTCGAGCGCGCTTGTGCAGGGTACTACACGTCCGCAGGAATCGGCGCGTGCATCGCCGCGCCACCGGTGGGCCACGGTGGTTCGTGTCGTGGAACAATCGACGGGGTTTCGCGAATTTATCGCGGGACACGCAATGCAACCGACCTCGCGCGTAAGAGGGGAGGGAAGGAGCTGTGATAAAATATATTTTGGCAACAGCTCCTTCGCGATAACAATGGAGGGCGACGGGCAACGAAGGCCGCGTCGTCCACTTGGAACCTCTGCCACCAGCCGAACGTCCGAGCGCTCAATTTTCGGGGATGCACGCGACGAGGTGCAGCCAGAGACGAATTCCGACTCCCGCTAACTTCAATCGCGGAGAGAACTCGAGGAGTGAATTAAAATCACTGAAGTAACGAGTCGTATCCATTCGGAGGTCATCTATTAGTTGCTGACACGCTGAACTCTGGAGATATCAGACTTTCTACAGCATTTGTTGACGAGCAGAGAACTAAATACTTTCTTGCAAATTGATACGCAGCTTCTGGACACACTCCAGATGAATTTACATAACGAAGCGCGGTGATGCTGGCGTTTAAACGTTAGAATGGTAAATCAACGTTACCGCGAGATTGGTCCCTGAGAAGGAAAGTGAGCACGGCGATGAACACCTCGGGGACAGTATCGGTGGATGTTATCGGCGGGGCGCGTAAACGATTGCCGAGCAACAGAAGGCCGGTTATCCAACAATTTATTAACCGCCGCGATGATGGCCGGTGCAGCGACACGACGAAAAAGGAAGGCACTTGCCGCGTACGGGCGTACACGTAACATCGCCGACCTCGAGCGGAGCCGAGCGGGTCTTACCCGCCAATTAGATTCGCAAAGTACGTGCTCGCTGTTCGGAGTACGGACGGATCGAAGAAGACGGTCAATTAAGGGCGGTCGAACGGGAGTTCGCTAATGACCCGCAAGATATTAATTGGCCGCTGGGACGCGGCTTCGAAGGCGGATCGACCCATAAACGAAACTCGAGATAGTCGTGGTCTCGCGTGGAACACCTGCCCCGGCGATCCCGGCCGGAGGACAAAGAGAACAGGACATTAGGGAACGTCTTCATCGGTGTCGGCGCGCGAGAACGCGGCGAAAAGGGGGGCCGGGGCGTCAGGTTGCGAAAGGAGAACCGCAACACGTTAACCTTTCAACCGGGGGAATAGTTTTGACGGGCCGGTGGCATCGGGCGCGGCTCCGCATCCAGCTGCATCGGTATTTTAAAAGCAGCTATCTTGGTTGACCCCGCTGTATCTGCGAACGAGCATGTAATCGAGGTCGTCGCTGGTCTGGTTTAGTACGGCTCTCTTGGAAGCGGCTGGGAGGGCCGCGCGAGATTCGCGACGCCTCGCGTCCTCGCCGCTGATCGCAGCCTAATTTCGAAGGGGGCCGGCGTAGTCGGCGTCCCTCTTTGCGGGGACGCGAGATACTTTGCGCTGCAATTAGACGGGCGATAATTATCGATCGCGAGGGATTCGAGGCGGCTCGAAGGACGCGGCGAATATGCATTCACGTGTTATCGGTCTAATCGCGAAGCCGCGTTACGGCGGGACCTGCGGGTAATGGTAAACACCTTGCAGCTTATTGACACAGTTGCATCGAAGCGATGAACCGACGTCAAAAGATACTTCGCTTGTAGATCAACAGATACACTTTGGTGAGAGGCGAAAGATTTATGCGTTAATTTCGAGGGTCTAACTCGTGCGGATAACTCGCAGGTGTAGCGCGACGTCTGTTGCGATCGTGGTTCGCACATTCGTAATTATCGAGGGACTCCAACAAGATCGTTTTACTACGCGATGCATCGAGTTACGGAGTAACGTGAATCTTCGTCCGATTAACCAGTAGTAACCTCCTTTCGGGTCAGCCGGCCCACGGAGGTCGTGCATCCGTCGGATCTACCTACAACCCCTCGAAGGTTTTCCCGGAGAAAGGCGAGGGGTTTGGAGACCGATGGCCGAGAGCACGTCGGCGTCGATCGTCTGAGAAGCGCGGCCGGACGAAAAATCGGCACGACTATTCGACGTGCAGCTAACTGTACATACACAAGTTCGGCTATGCACGGCTAAATGCCGCGGTTGTAGGGTCCGAGGTGGAGGGAAAGGAAAGGAAAGGCACGGCGAGGAAGGGTGTGAGAGGGAAGAGGGAAGAGGGAAGGAGAGGAGGCGATCGGCGAGGGTGAGACAGAGGGACATGGGAGAGAAGGGTAGCGCGAAGTAGCGTGGAGTAGGGGGCGAGAAGGGGCTAAGGGAGGATGAGGAAGGAGCGGAACAGAGAGAGGGTTAGAGGAAGGGTGTGCAGGCAATGCCAGAGGGAAGAGTTCGCGAAAGGCGGCTACGAGAAGGAGACGGGTGAACGGGGGCCAGGGGTCGCGGCTCGGGGTGTGGGGCGACGAGGAGAGAGACGCGGCGAAGCGACGGCAGAGAGCAGGACGGCGGACGGACGCGGACGAGACACGTGACGGGCGAGGGGAACGAACGAGGAGAGTTGCATGGGACGGTGCGGCACGTTTGAAGGGCGGGAGGGATGACTGGAGGAGGGAGAGAGAGAGAGGGACAAAAGCGAGGGTTGGGGGGGGCCACTAGCGAGGAAGTGGTGGGGCCAAAGAATTGGCGAGGACCAGGCTGCTCGTAGCAGCGGCAGCAGGAGGAGAAGGAGGCGGCGGAGGTGGAGGAGTTGGAGGAGGAGGAGGAGGGTAGTCGAGCGTACGGAGGGGTGTCGGGGGGCAGGAGCTTTGGGATTAGGTGGGGGTTGCCGCCCCTCTCACGCGTTAACCCCGCCAGCGTGGCAAGAAGCAACGGACAGAGAGGGATCGTGTACGAGAGGAAGAGGGAGCGGGTGCCGCTGCCCCTCTCCTCGTTCCGCGAGGTTCCTATGAATTTTGCGACACTCAATAAAAAGTGGTTCCACGAGGTTAACATTTCGGTAACTATACCCTCGCCTACCCAGCGTCGCGCACGCACGCAGCCACCGACAACGACGACCACGACGGCGACTTAGACGAGCGGGATCGGGAGGACGACGTCGACGACGACGACGACGACGACGACAGCGACACGTATACACGATCCCGACGTGGACACACGAGGACGGTGGACGCGCGAAGACGCACACGGACGCGGCGAAACGCGCGCGTAGAGGAGGCCCCCGTGCACACGCAGGCATATACGCGCGCGGACAGATACACCTACGTTCAGGAAATTCAGGCGACGAGGAGTACGCGCGTGCAGCAGGAGGCAGAGAAAACACGGTCGTGCGCGCGGGCCTGTGTCTGCCCTGTGTAAAGGCAAGCGAGAAGAGAGCGAGAGAGGGACAGGAAGAGCGAGGTGGAAGGAGAGAGACGGAGAAGAAGGCCCGAGAGGGACACGCACTCACACACGAGGCAGAGAGAGCGAGGAGCGCGCGGGCGCGCACGCATACATGCACGCGCATGCACGCATACCACGGGACCGCCGAAAAAACTGCACGGGAGAGGCGCAGCAACGGGCAAACCGAACCGCGCGCGAATCAAGTGCTTTGGCCAGTCGCGTTCCCAATCACTCTACGACTAGGTAGTCCCCCGGTGTGTCCCAAAGAAGCGGCAGGGAGCTGGTCCTTCGCTCGATGGTGTCGACCCGCAAGATAATACCGGATACTTTGCCGCCGGATCCTTCGTACTGGTCGACGGTGGATCCTACGTTTCGTCGATAGTCCTGCGTTCTAGATCAATCGTTCGCCATCCACGATCGTCGTTCGCGATCGCCGATAACACACGCGCGCCGTACCCCACGCTCCGCGCTACGTTCCGCGTCCTCTTTCTGCGTCGCCCAAGAGAGATCACCGGGAGTGCGTAACCGCGTATATCCGCCTTTTTTTTTCTTTTTTCCCTTCTTTCCCTTACCATTTTCTGTTCGCGGGCCCGAGAAGACGGAAGAAGGAAGAGATATTTCGCCGCACAGTGAAGCCGTTACGGGAAATCGTCGCGGATACCCCTCTGTTTACGGCGATCCAGTTGCAACGGCACGTCGCACGGAGATAGAAGGGAAGCCGATCCTCCAGAAGAACAGATCAGATCCTTCTACGGTGTACCCGCTCTGTGTCACGGTATACGGCCACGATTACGCCGACACGGACGTGTCTTCTTCGTCCTCCGAGTCCTTCGAGGCGCGAGTGACACCACCACCACCACCACCCCCCCGTGTACCGAGATCCACCTTGCGTATTACGAAACCCTCCTAACGGAGAACTAACGGTGACCGAGCAGAACTGAACGGCAGAGTGAAAGTAACTGGAAGGGGCAGTGCACCCTGTCTACCCCCCGGGGAAGCAAAGTGTGATTTTTCTCGTCGATCGCGGCCAGCAAACGTCGTGGTCCTCCGCGAGGAAGAATAGATCATAGAAGAGGGACTGTACTTTCTGTGAAAAGAGATCAACGGTGATCCCGCGGGTCCCAGTAACCTCGTCGATCCGTGAAACCGTGAGCGATCTTAGTTGCCCCGTGAAGGGACGTTTCGTCGAGGGATCCAGGACAGCCGACGACCAGCCTCTCTCACGTTGCTCGCGCTCCGTTTCTCACAAGGATGGACCGACGAGTGTCCTCAGGATCCAGCGGAACGCACGAGACCGCGAGCAACGGCAGCGTGGCTTAGGGAGAAGTCTCGATCTACGATCGAAGGCGGTCCGCGTGCCGAAACGGAGTGGAGAAGGGAAGAATCAGGCAGAGAAATCGACAGAGGGAAGCAGATCCCGCGATCGTCGCATCCGGACAGTCAAACGGTGGGTTTAGCACCGACGACGACGACGACAAGGACACCGGGCAAAGGAGCCCCACACTTTACTCTTCGCGCACGACGATCAAGGTACGTCCACACAGCTGAGAATGGGTGGCCTTCGGCTGCCTGTCGGCCTGATAGAGAGTACACGAGAGAGGGAGTGAAAGACTGAGAGCCAAAGAGAGAGAGAAAGTGTGTGTGTGTGTGAGAGATGGGTGGATAGAGCGAATACGCGTGTCAGAGGGGAAACGACAGATCGCGTGTCCGTGGGTGCGAGGGAAACGTATGCACGCTCGTACACGCGCGCTATCGCGGCTACGCTGGCAATTTCGCTGTCGGACGCGGCTGGTGCGCACGTATGCAGCCGCGTCCGCGAGCGGAGAGTATCGTAGGAGTTTCGCCGCCGCTGTTCACGCACACGTTTCTATTGGCGGCCGCGTGCCTTTACTACTACGGGTAGAGTACGCCGGCCGTACTCGCGACCGTGAAAGGTAGAGAGACGGTAGTTAGTGTGTTAGTCCGAGCGGGGATCGCCCCGTGGCTAGACGACCGCTAGACGAATATAATGCCAGACGTTAGAGGCTGCCTGGGAAATGACGTAATCCGTCTGTGCGCGCGAGCGAGCCAGCGAGCGAGCGACCGATCCTTTTGTCGCGCGCGAGCGCGCCCGCGTGTGTACGTAGCGTACCGTACGTTAAGCCCGACCCTGCTCACCTCGTTCACTCTCGTTTTCTCCGGTGTGTTTTTTGCTCCGGGGTTTTCCTAGTCGCTCCTGCGTACAACACCGCTCTCTCTCTCTTTCTTTCTCCCTCGCCCATCTCTCCCCCTTTCACTAGCCGCGGCTCGGTTTTTCTTTCTCTCCTTTTTCCTATCCCCCTCTCGGTTCATTCACGAAAAATTCCGCGTCTCGTAAAACGACGTTCTCTCTGGCCGTGAGGGAAAGAGAGGAAACGCAGGGAGAAGGGGAGAGAGAGAGAGAGAGAGGGCGAGAGACGTAGCCCCGCTGGCGAGATTCAATTAAACCAGCCACGTCGCCAGCGATCGGGGCGATGATTCGTTTTTATTGCGCGCCGCGAGACGCGCCCGCGTCTTGTTTTTGCACCGGCGAATTAGGAAAAACGGCCCGAAAATAGCCGTACCAGGAAATCGCCGGTTACTCCGCAAGGTCATCCGCGGATCTCGCATTCGAAATCCCGCGATACCCTGCGTCCCTTCGTTTCCCCATTCTCTCCCTCGATCCTTTCGATCGCGATCCAGGCCCCCCCGTTTACGCCGTTCCTCCTGCTTTTCGGCCGCTTAGTCGGGGAAAAAAGGGAACGCGCAGTGGTCCCACGATGCGTCGTTTCGACCCTGCTTACGGCTCCCCGGACGCTTCACGAATTTCTCCCGCTCTTTCCCGCGCTCCCTCCCTGCCCTCCGGACCTGCCCGCCGTTCCTCCGTTCCCCTCTTTCCCTCTCTTTCGCGGACGTGCACAACGCGTATCCCCTATTTTTACGATGGACGCGCGTTTGTTACACGATGTGCCGGTGCAAGTTGAAAACACCGACCGACTATGTATAAATAGATCTCGCGATATACCGAACGCGCGCACGAGATGGGAGATGGAAAAGCGAGGGTGAAGAGAGTGACGGGGTAAGGGTGGCGGAGGACGAGGGACAGAGGGGCGGGGGGGGGGGCGGAGGAAGAAGAGAGGGTGGGATGGCTCGTGGCGTGGTTAAAAAATAAAGAGCGTCTCTCTTTCTGTCTTTGGGGCTTCTGGAAAAATTCATGCAGCCGCTTGCACGCGTATATTATGCGCGAGCGTCAGACGCCGCGCGGCGCGGCCACGCCGTGTGTGTCGTGGCCAATAAAAATTCCTCTGTACAAAGCCGATCCTTGAACGTGAGTTTGGAACCGAGATCCAGGAGCCTTGAGGCTTCGACGCTCGCCTACGAAGCCGTCGATTCTCTGTCCTCGCTAGAAGGATAAACGTCCTCCTCCTTTTTTTTTCTCTCTCTCTCTCTCTCTCTCTCTCTCTCTCTCTCGCTCCATCTCCTTTTATTTCGTACTCCGTTCTTTAGATCCCGACGATAGCTCGGTAGTAAAATGGCAAACACGGGGGGACGGTTAAATTGGAAAGCAGGCTCGATAATTGCGGGGAGGCAGATTTTCACGGACGAGGCTAGACAAAGGACAGAACGCCCGGCGTCGTTGCGGACCCGGGCTAGGAGGATATAGAATTATAGACGAGTTACTGGAATATAATTTCGTCTATTCGGATAACCGAAATTTTACGTCCCCGAGGTATCGATAACTCCTGTTTAGTCTTCCGTGCTCCAATCTGGTTGGGAATTTTATCCAAACTTCGGAAACAATCACTTCGTCGGCGAGAAATCTTTTCCAAGGCTCCGCGGTATACACAGTATGCACAGACGCGTTTGCGAGAGCGCGGCGCACCGAATCCCGCCTAAAGCCAGAGGATCCCTGGCCGATGACCAACACCGCTAATTCGTACAGATAAAGACAAAGATAGCCGAGCAATTCGGATCCTTCGGTTTGAAAATATTATCGAAAGCAAGCCACGACTTTTGGGGCTGTTTACGCGCGGTCAGGGTCCCGAAATACACCGAGAAGAGCGTTCCCTGTCGATGATCGCTATTGAGGCACGCTGCGAGCGCCCGTAGGAAAGAGGGAAAAGACAAACCAGCTTTACTAGTCGAGCCGCTGTTTTGTCGACGTTCTCCTTGCGTTATGCCAGCCTCACGGCTTTTTTTATCGTCCACAATGACGCATAGATGCCCAGGTGCTCTCCTGCCTGCCTTCCTGCGTACATGCTCGCGCGAGCAGACAGGCGAGCTAGCGGGCACGTCACAAACCGGGGACATACATGCACGCCTCTGCTCGCGCCTGTGTGTGTGTGCAGAACTCGTGCGACGCAAAACACGGAGGAGAAGGACCCAAACGCGTTACTTTTGTCGCGGCATCGGTGAACCGTCTTTTCAACGAGTCGCCCCGCAAACGAGCATCGTCGGGGCTTTTCGCACGAACGAGCAAGCGAGCTAGCGAGCTAGCGGGCGCATCGGCGGTGCCATTTTTAAGCAACGAGACGCTCCGTTCGATGAGTCGGCGAAACGCTGCGCGGGCCGTGAACCGAATTCCCGCGATCGTTTCGAAACGCCGATCCCTGCTCCGATAGGCTTCATTTTCGCCGATCTAACGACACACTTCTCGCCGATTCCGACGAGCCACTTTGCCGTTTAGCGGGCCTTTCGCAAAACAATAAACGCGAGAAAGCAATCTGTCGTCGTTGCAAAACGCTCCGCGATTGCTTCTGCTTGGCCTCCCCCTCTCCCAACCCCTAAATTTGCAATTGGCCTCGTTTTCGCCTGGCGTCAGGATAGCGTGGCCCGCGGAGCGACCAAACCGGTACCCGATCGAATTTATTCCGGGATACATGTGAAAGTCGCAAATGTATTCGAACGGCCAATTATTGTAATGTTATTATACATTAATCATTGGGGGAAGTGCACTTAGTGTTGATAAACTTCTTCCATATGGACGGGGCCCGAATATACATTCGTGACTTATTCTATCTACTGATACGACAACCTTGTGGCCGGTTCTCCTTGAACACCTGCGACTTCGACGCACGTTTCACGTCAACTTTAACCCCTGGAAGTGTGCACTTTCCATTTGAGCTTGAGAATCTTTTTTTCTTGCAAATTCTGCCGCTCCGGTCTCAGCTTCGTCCACTCATCTCTCGCGATTAACATTTCCGAGGAAGCAAACGCTGATGTACGAACTAGACAAACTACTTTGCGCGACAGCGAGCCTGCAAAAAGTATACTTTGCATACGTGAACGTGGAAGCTCTTTTGCTTCGTTTCGCTGCACGATACATGGGAATGGAGGTTTTTAGAGTTTCAACGAAGGGGGAACAGTTATTACGCGTTACTCGATGCAAATGAGCAGCGTTGGTTACGCGATCACTCGTTAGATCCTAGATACCTTTTCATCGCGGGAAAGCTCGACCTCGATCATTGCGTTATGAGCCGCGGAAGGAGGCGAGGGAAACAGTTCCAGGGTGAATTATCTCGAAGGAAAGAAATGACGATCACCCAGTAATTTGAGCAGCTTGTAACGATAATGATCGCCGAGACGGGTGTCGAAGATCGATTCCGGATGGCACCACAATATCGTCGGATATTCCGCGGGGATCTCCGGCATTAACGCGTTCTCGATCCTCTCCTCCTGGCACCTGCACCTGGAAAGGGGTATACATCCTCCGATAACGGTTTGCTCTCCTTGAACAGCGGAGGGCACTGCTTCTCGCACCCGTTATTTCTCCCTTTCTCTTCTCCGCTCGCCCGTTTCCTTTCCTTCGAGTCCCCCAGCGGAACCGCGCCTCTCGGAATGCTCGTCGCCTCCACCACCGTTTCGCCAACAATTCTCGCCTCACTCCCCAGCCCTGCAGCGCAACCGTCGTCCCATATCAATGCGGTTTGGTCGATCCTGGAGCGCCTATCGTCTCCAATCTGTTGGAGGACAGTAGATAATGATCGAGCGGTCTGGCCCAGCCGCGATCGGTATTACGAAAGAGGACGTCGAGGACGAGGCGGTCGCGGTTTCACCTGGAATTCGCTCGTCGACGAATTACTCAGGCGTAGATAATGGGCCTAGAGCTAGTCGAAAGTTTCTATCGGGCGATAAGCGGCGAGAAAACAAGAAGATAACGGGCCCGCCGTCGCGGTCACGTGCACGGGCTTCGCGGATCGCGAGGGGAGCCATCGGGGCAGGAATATCGACGGTTCCGCGACGAGATCGACCCAGTTAAGAGGCGTTTTTAAAACTATAGAGGAGAGGGGGAGCAACTCTAATTAAATTTAATGAGCGACGGCCGTCATCCGCGAGCCGTGTTCGCCGAGTCACGCTGTGCTTCGGCCCGGGCTAGTCGAATTTCTTTCGTCGTTTGGCGACATAGTGCTCTCGGCCGCGCGCACACCGTCTACGCGCAGGTATGCATGCACATAATCCGAATCGACCGATTAGATTAGACGCCTAGTGACTAGATTACGCGACGGCCGCGTTATCTGTGAAATTAGAGCCCGGCGTTGAATACGTTATTTAGGCGAGCCGGATGCTAGAATAACCGGGGATCAAACGGCCTGGCCTTTACCTCGCGATTTACGATCCTGCTCGGTTCCCCCGTAAATCTCTCGATTATTTTGGCGGACGTCGCCGCGATCCCGCCGATTTCGCAACACTTTCTTGCCCGCTTCTTTTTCCCCCCACTTCCTTTTTTTTTTCTCTTACTCGCCATTCCAAGCCGATGTCGTTTCGCGCGAAAAGTTATCGCTCGGCCGAGGGCGATATCTTATCGCGGTCAGGTTCGGCCGCTAGGCGAATATGCATTTCACGCGGCCGCTCATCGAAATTCATCGCGGGCCCCCGGTGCAGTCTCCTAACGGGCGCATTACAGAGAAACACTGGCCATTATGAGAGGCACTGGCGAGACGCTCGCGAATATGCATGCATTTGAATGTGCGCGTTGATCTGGCGGCCGGCGGGAACGAACTTTATACCGTCGAAACGGACGATCGGGGAAGGAAAGAGCGCGGACTCCATTCGAGGCGAGAGCCCGGCCGGGGCCGCCTCGAGCTTTCGCGGCGGCGCCAAACGATTCGCCCAAGGACGAGAGAGAAGCCGTGAATTTTCAAAACATTAAGATTCGCTTATTTATTTGCACAGGTAGGTCCCCGAGGCGGGCTCGCAGCTGTCGTTGTTTTCGCAGGTTTCCGAGCTGTTAATCGATCGCGGGGGATATTTATAATGCGATCTCGCGAGCGGGATTAAGATCTTACCATTCTGACCGATGATTAATAATACGATAATGATAAATAAATACGGAATGAGATGGAATATCTAGGGTTACGCGCGATAATGGAGCCAAGCCGTGAGCTCATGCATGCATAACAGCGGCTGATAAAGTGTTAATTACGGCCGCGGCGGTATTAGTTTACGTGGTGAATTTTTGAAAGGCGACCCCCGTTCGGAGAAAGGGCCAGCGGGAATGGCGCGGATTCGTTGGCTGCGCCGTTTAGAAGATCCCAGTGCCCCCGATGCGTCGCATGCGAGGCGGTTGTAATGCCGCGAGAAGTCGAGCAATGCCGTAATACGGGCCCCGGGGCCGGAAGCTTCAAGGACCCCGGGGGCCCCGGCGTCGCGTTATTCGCAACGTACGCATGCGAGAACCACCGCTCTCGGCGGCACGCGCAAAATGAAGTCACGCCTCTACGCCGGGGGACCGTGTTTTCTCGTGCTCGCGCGGAACCGTCACGGAATTATTTGGCAGAATACAGGCCGTCAAGGTTGGCGCGTAGCCTCCGCGAGTCGTCGCCTCGGCCTGTCACCGATAGGAATTCTTTCCGGGCGCAAAGGCGGCCGGATGTCGCATGGAATCCCGATTAATTAGCGGGGCGCGCATATCGTTAAGGTAACAGTATCCATCGCGTATCGTGGCCGACCGCCGCCGAATTAGAGGGAAACAATGGGCGGACGGTGTCGCGCGGCTTAAAATTCCGCTTGCACAGCTGATCGTGACGAATCATGCGGCGAGCGCGGGCAGAGTTAGCTCGACGGCGGTGTAGAAGAGCGGAGAGAGCCACGGGTATTTATGCGAGCGGTCGCGGGCTTCTTTCGCCGCTTCTTTGTTTCTTGCTGGTGTAACGCGCACATGTGCACATGCGCGCACCCACGGCGGGGCCTCGATGAAAAAAATGTCGCCGCGCTCCTCGCGCTTAACTCGCTCGTTTGGCCCGTCTACTCGCGCCTGCGTTTCGCCCGGCGCGAGCTCCTGGCATCTAGGGAGAGCTGCTCGAGAAAAAACACGGGGGTTCCTTGCCCCTTTGGTCCGCGCCGAGGATAACGGTTCCGAGAGGTAGCTTCTATAATTTTTGGTTAACGTTTAGCGACTCGGCCCAATCGCGGGAGCCCTTGATCGAACGGGGTCCATCTATTCGTCGCCCGCGCGGTGACTGATGGACACCGTCTACGTGGATGTCTGCGGCACAATTAAAAATACAGCGGCTGACCCGTTTTCAGTATTTTTAAGCCGGGGGATACGTTCGACGGAAATATATTCGGTGGATCATCGTATCTCGATTAATATCGGGGCTACGATGGGAAAGTGGGTCGACGCGCGGCTCGGAGACACCGCTGGGAAAAGCAAGATGGCACGAACACAAATTTTCACTCATTGATTGTCTGCTCGCCTAAAAAGTCCCCCCCGAACGAGGTTAATTCGATCGACGAAGCGTGTATTTTTGCTTAAAACTTTTGCAAGCGTACTCTGTGCACTTTGTGGACAAGCATTGCTAAGAATCGCACAGGGGTGCAAAGAAGTTAGGCGCTTTCTAATTTTATCAAGCCCCAAAGAAATTGAACTGGCGCAACGTGGAACTGATTGGAATAACGACAGAATAAATCTCTTCTTAAATATAATCATTTTTATGGGCCAGAGAATCGCGGCGAGTGAGCGGGAGTGTAAGTCGAGACGCACGGAAGTAGTAGAAACAACGATGCCGCATGGGAGACGGCTCTGCAGTAGTGCAAGTGCAGCGATAGTTAACCGTAGTTTCAGTGGAACACGACGGTATCGGAATAGACGCGGAATAGGCCGCGGCGCAAGTAGCGAGCGTCTATTACTAGGCAGACAGGGAAACGGGACGGCCCTTGCGTACGTTGGCCATTCACGTGGCTCTCGTCGCGTTCTGGTCACATTTCCCACCGCTTAATCATGCCCGCTACCTCCCGCCAGGTTGCCATCGTAATCTCCATCGAATAATGCGCCGCAGGCGGGAGATGCATATAGGTACGGCGCGATACTCCTGCATTCGCAAAACCCTTTCTGGTATTCTAACAATAAGTAAAAGGCAATAAGTGACCGGGACTCCGTTTATCACTCTGACCTGGCTTCTTCGCTATTTCTGACGTATACACATATATATATATATATATATATATATAGACGTATTAAAAATCGTACGTTCGCGGCAGAAAACGAATCGATTCCATCGAGGCCACCAAGGAAAATACGAATCGGATGACCAATCTGTCGTCGACACCGGTGGCTATTTCGAGCCGGCCAATACATTGGCCCCCGCGATTCGCCATTCATCCTCGTTCTCACTGTCCGAGAAGGGAAAAGGAAGAAGAGGGCCCCCGCGTTCTAAGAAGCTTGCGGAAGATCCGCCAGCGCGAGAGCATCACGGGGGATACACTTGGCAAGGAAACTGACCGAGCGTCTCTCACCTGACGCGCGTCGCCTGGCATCCCCGTGCCCCTTGTCCCTCGACGCCCTCCCGCCCCTTCGGAAAAAAACACATTCCCACGTTTCGCGCGGTGTGTATCGGGCCGGTGGCACGGCTCTATACCGGCGAAAAGAAATAATTGGTTGTTTGGCTGTCGGCGGATTAGCCCGTTCGAGGTCAACGGCCGCCAAATGTTTGCGAATGCAGCGGAGAGAGGAGAGGGGGAGGGGAAAGGGTACCGGTTCGAACGAAACACTGGCCGAGGGACGGTGAGGGATGAGGAACGAGGGAGGTTACTGGCGTCGCGGAGGGACGGGGGAGGAGCGGGAAGGGAAAAGGTGGAGAGGGCACGTACGATGCGGCCGCAGAGAGACAGAGAGAAAGGGAGATACTCAGACCCCGCATATTCTTTTGGCCGATGCCTCTCACCCACTCCCCCTCCCCAGGCCAGAGCCCCCTGCCCAACCCCCCCCCCTCTCTCTTCCTCCCTCGTCGCGTGTGTAGTGTGCATTTAGGACGCATGTACGCTCGCTGCCTAAAGAGGATGATATTCTTTATCGCTGCAGTTTCTGTCTATTGGGACGAATTCATGCGGCGGTCGTTGGCGAGCGCGTTAACTGGCAGGTGCGCCTGGTTTAATGAGCACACCGCGCCCCTCGGCCCCTCAAGACTGCCGAAAAAGCCCCCTTTTGAGGCTTCCTTCTGCGTGTGCCTGGCACCACGGGCACGGATAAACGATTTTCTCCCTTTTTTTCCTTTCGGTTTGCCCTTCATTAATTGGTCCAACGTCGCGGGTTAATCGCGGGACATTGAAATCTCTGTCGCGCTTCGGTCTTGAAAGCCGCCCGTTTGAAAGGCGAAACCTGGAGCAGCCTGCGCACAGTGGGGTATTCGGCCCCAAAACCCGGACATAAATCGATTTAAATATTTTTGCGTGAACCGTAAAATTTTTGGTGCTCGAGGCAGTTCAATATCTGAGGAACAATGTATGAATAATGTTTATTTCATTTGTGTACTCATGAAGCAACAGGCTTCGTCGAATGTTAAGGGATTTTAGAGCTCGCGATTCATTCTTAACCGTCCTCTGAAACATCGTTGGCTTATTAGAGTTTTCAACATGTTGTAAAGAAATTTGGTGAATTCTTGCATTATGGAAGCTTCTCAGGTAGGTATATAGGGGAGACCGGGGCAGATTGTAACACGGGGTAAATTGTAACATAAGTAAAATCTTTTGAACGACAAATCTGGTAACCCACAGCATGCGAGAGCTGCTCGATGATATTAGCACCGTCGGTTTTAGTGACACAAACGAGCGTTATGTATTCATTTTGTGGTAATAGCCCAGAATTTTAGTATCTAGAGCACGTAAGTAAATGTTGTCTTAGCACTTTTATTTCAATTAACCGCCACTAGGAACCGTTTGAATTTTTGTTTCTTTGTCGCAAACGAATCAGTACACATCGGTTTATTATTATGTGTACGCATTTTAGTGATTTGATGTTTAGTTTCTCGTTTGCTGAGATAAAACGCAAAAACTCGACCTCGGGGTAAATTGTAACATGTTACTATACTTACTCCGCTCCAAATGGTGATAAAGCAAGCTATTTGCTGACACACCGGAAAAAGATGCTCTAGACGAACAACAGAACAATCGAGAATCCAAAAAATAGAAAAAAAGTATGAAGGCAAAAGTAAAGATAGCACAGAAGAAGATTTTGATAGAATCAGATGAATAAGCAATGATTGCTTAACTCATGTATATCAAATGTTTAATAATGAGCTGTGTTTTCATTTATATTTTTTACAAATGTTTATTTGTGTTCATATTTGTATTTAAATAAGTAAAACAGATGTGTTACAATTTACCCCGGACTGGGGCAGATTGTAACAAAGGTTCAGATTTGTTTAAGATGAAGCTAGATGTCTAAGTGTCCAAAATTTTGTCACGTACTTTCACGCAATTAGTTCTCCACATATGTAAGTAGTAAATCACGCAAATTATTTCCTGATTGAGGAAAACACTTTCGAGAAAAAATTGTGAAAACTTTTTTGTTACAATCTGCCCCGGTCTCCCCTACTACACTTTCCAAAAGGCTTTACTTTTTATCATATATATTTGCATAGTTATTAATATTTGAAGATAATCGAGAATTCAGTAAATTTTCTTTACGATTATAAGATTTCATTGACGATTTTGTTATACTGCTAAGCCGTGTTAACTGCTTTTGTTGGTGCCATTACATTTGATAAAGGTTTGTGAAGACAGTGCAAAAAAGATTGGTTCCGGATTCGTCCGGATTTAAGTTTTATAGCTAATTTAGCTAGAAATGACAATCGAGAGCTGGTGCGTTTTACGTACGCCTGTACGGTCGCGCTCCGCAGGCCTTCGAGAGATGTTTAGGAACTCTTCAATGAAAATGTTTAAATTATGAACACATATGTATTAACTGAGTAAAATGAAAGAAAACCTAAAATATAATATATAAGTACCTAAAAAATACTTTGAAAATTTCGCCGTGTAGTCTCTGATGACACTGTTTCAACTGAATACAGACATAAAGTAGAGGACTTACAATTAGTAAAAGATTTATCTATAGCATGACATAAACATTTTATGAAATTCTGTCTGCATTCAGATGAAACAGTGCCATCGACTACACTGCAAAATATTCAAAGCTCTTTTTACGTACTTATATGTTATATTTTAGTTTTTCTTACATTTTATTCGGTTAAAGTTTTGTTTTGTATAGCCTATATTTAGTGTGTGTTATATATATTTATCCTGTGTTTATTAAGTTCATTAGTTGAGTTCATATTTAAGTGCTGTTTTGATTTTACTTTTATATTAAATTTCATTTTACTTGTACTTGGTAAGTACGCTTAAACATTTGTCACATGAACTAGATATTGTCCGCTTTTGTTATTCAGATGTTGCTTATTTCACGAGAATATATATATATATGTATAGGTATTAAAATGCCAGCAAATTGTTCGGTTCAAGCTGCGGGTCCATCTGGAATTAAACCGATGACGCGAGAAAACATAAAATTTATTAAAAAGAAAGCTGTCAAGATGCAATTCCTAAATGAAATAATAGATTTACTTCTTCCCCCTGAGCTCACGATTTGTGTAAACGAAGAATTTCTGTAAAAACATTCAAAAATGTAGTTTTTTTTTAAATGGCTGTATCTTTGTTAAAAAACATCCTTTTTTTATGAGGTTCGACTTATCGTAAAGACAAAGGATCATACTTTCCGGTAGTATACATAAAAATTACAAAATATATTGTTTGCACTCCGTAGCACTTGACAAACATCAAGAAAATTTTTCAGTCCGGCACATTCCTCTTTAAGGGCGGATTTTTCCCCCTGGATACCGATTTCGATGTAATTGATTTAATGAGTCGAAAAGTAGAAAGTTTAAACTTTAAAATGATTTTTGTTTCATCAACTTTGGATGAATTTTAACAAAGTTATGGGGGTTTGAAGATATTAAAATAGCCATGTCCGGGTTTTGGGGCCAAATACCCCACTGTGCTGCGGTCTCCTGTAGCGAGCGCGCTCGGTGAAAAATCCTGAGCAGTGGGAATCGTAACGCTTCGGTTTAGCACGTAGCTTTCTGTGTACCGCGAAGGATTAGGCTATTTGGGTGTCCATCGGAAGCTTGGAATTCCTTTATCAACCTTGTTGGGGCGAAGTGGCGCAGAGTTGATCACTCCGAGCAGCGCCAACGCTGCTCGCCTACGTCCAACGCAACGAAAGCTTCAATTTCCTCGATAAACTTCTCTCGGGGAAACAGCATCGCACGATTTCGCGGACCTCGTTACTTGGAACATAGAGGGTGCAGGGGTGAGAAGGGTGGTCGATGAAGTGGACTCGTGACGCAGGGGTGGTGGGGATGTAGTAGTGCGTGCGAGTAAGCTGGAGAGACGGAATTGAAGTAATAGGGGTGGTTACGGGGTAGGAATGCCTTGGTCCAGTGTTTCGTGATGGGTAGCCTTGAACTCGGAACAGCGGCACACTTCGCCCCAGCGACGTATACCTATTCCCGTGTTCCTTTTCTGGATTAGCGTGAAACCGATTGGAATTAAACTACACCGTGGCCGAGGTTGCAGGACCCCGACACTTTCGACCCAATTGCCGGCGACCGCGCATCGAAACGACACCGATCGGGCTGGAAATATTGTCCCCTCTATATTTCCAGACGGCCAAAGAGGACGATAATAAATAATGCCGCAATTTCATCGATCGCCTTCGGAAAATTTCGCTCGCGCACCACTCGACCCGCCGGATCCCGTCTGAAAATCCTGGCATCTGCGGCTTTGCGCAACGAGGGGAGGATCGATGGGTATCGCGCGATCGAGCCTAACGCAGGTGGAGCCGTGAAGCTGTACACCTCGGGACATCTGCAATTTCCCCGCAGACGCATCGGTTCTCGTTATTACGCGCCGACCTCGGGCCGCGATTTACTCGATACTCGACGCTCTGAAACCGGCGTACGATTGATACGCGTCGCCTGCACCGTCTTCCCGCGTCTCCTCTCCCCCTCGAGGGACGGCCCATTAATTTTTCAGTCGTAGCCTCGATTCTGCAAACACGGAGGTGCACGGGCAGCGACGCGGGGCATCCTGAATATGCACGGTTCAAGGGCAACTGACTCATAGACTCGCCGATGTGGCGTGTTCCATAGGAAACGTGCTGTTGAATGTATCGTCCGCCGATAGGTGCACGGGGAGAGGAGACGGAGCTGGCGAGGCGACGCTTCTCTCTTGTCAATGGCGCGTCGTTGAATGAGAACAGCGACGACCACGATGACGGCGTAGTTAAGGGGGATCTCCTTTTCTAGATCGTTTGATCGCTAGTCGACGGTCCGGCCGGTGTCAATTGGCGTTTAGAAAAAAAAAAAGAACAGCGAAATAGCCGGCAATTACGGGTTTTGCGCAGCGGAGCCGTTTTAACGCGGGGGAAAATGGAGTGCGTGCCGCGTGATTCATCGCGTTCGGGCGGTCGATTTTTTTCCTTTTTTTTCAAGCGCAATCGCGCGCGCGACACGATAAATGTTCCGTTCGCAGATATTTTATCCGCCGAATTAATTTCCACGGTATGGGATTAAATACATGCTCGCTCTTTTTCCCCACTTTCTTCCTCTGATTTTTTTTTTTTTTTTATTTTAATTTCCGTGGGATTAACAGTCGGCAGACCGTGCACGCGGGTATTTTCACCCAGGATTTATTTCGTACGCCGCGGAACTGGTATACCGCTCATGGCTATTCACCGTGAATTATTCGACCAAGGTCAGCGGGGGAAACGGTTCCTCGGGATGGACGTGGAAAACGCAGGATCGCCGGAAAACGGGTTCTGCCGCCGGTGGGGAAGAAAACGTTTCTAGGCGATCTAGTCTAAGTATAGGTGCCACAGCCCTCAGCTTTGGCTCCTAGGAATCCAATCAATAAATATTACAATGGAACCCCTAGAGAAGTAGGGGAGCGTAGCCTCCTCTCGCCCTGCTCCCTCCATCTCTCTGTCGACCCCACTCTTTCTCCGTCTCTCTTTCTCCCGGCCGATACTCCTTTTGCTGTCGCGTCGGTGGAAAAAGGATCTGTCGTACGTCGCGCTCTCGCAGTTGTCGCGTTCCTCGTCCTCGTTCGCCTCGCCCTCGCCTACGTCCGCGAGACTTCGCCTCTCCGTCTCTCCTGCTCGCTTTTTCCTCTCCCCCCCCCGCCCCCCGTCTCGCCCCACCCCTCCTCGCCGCCGTCCCTATTTCTTTCTCTCTCCCTTTCGTTCGCCCCTCCGCCCTTCTAGACTCCCCGTTCCCAGCGCCTACCCCCCTCGCTGCTCCTAAGCCCGCACCGACTCACCCTGTTCCGAACCCCCTCCGCGCCCCCTCCCCCCCCTCATCCAGCGGCGTTTACATTTTACTTTTCTAGTAGCGAATTAAAACCGCGTTCATGCGCAGCCCGCGGAAGGGCGTAATGATTTTTTGAGGGGCGAATCGAGTGGGGTCGCCCACAGCACCGACGGAGGGGGTAGTAGCTGCGGGCGCGAGCTTAGGCAGGAGCAGGATGGCAGGAGGGATCGCGAGACAAGCCGACTGCCGAATAGATGGATGGAAATGGCTAGGCTCGGGCCGAGGGAAACGGCCACGGAGAGCGCCGTTTTGCTCCCTGTCGATTCGCGTTGAAGGAACCAGCTAACGGTTATACAAGCTTGCTCGGCCCCGAGCCCCCTGCGAATTCTACGTTCCCGCGGAGAGCTTCTGCGCTCTCTTCGGCGGATGTATTCTCAGAGGGCCCTTACGCAACACCGGGTATACACGATATGAACGGAACGTGGCCGAGGCAGTTGACAGTGATCGAGGTCCGGCACCGAATTGTTATTATAAAACCTACACCTAGCGCGAGTGTTTCGGCAGCGCGACGAAAGTCACCCACCCTCCGCGTCGAACCTTCTCAATGGGCCCCTTTCTTAAGTAGGAATGCAGCCTCTAAACAAGGTCTAGACTCCGCGGCGACAGTCGCAGCGTGACCTCTCCTACGCAAACACGCGTACCGCTGACACCTACTAAATGCCAAGGGAAAGCGGGAAAGCAGAGGAGCCGCGTGTCTCGCTTTGTTTCTTTCGATTTGCCCAGACTCTGGTAACTACCTACGCTGCCAAAGATCGGTGTTTCTGATCCGTGCTGCAACGGTGCTAGGCCAAGTCCCCGTATGTACTCTGCATCGGGAGTGCGCCGAATAGGAAGCATTTGAAGTGCCGGGTTGAAACCGGCTCTGTCCAACAGACCAATTGCTACCTGCAAATTGCCTGACCCGAGAAGGTCGTTGGTCCAATCTATGGCCAAGTGTCAGCACATTCGTATGTAACTATAGCCGCCGGTCTATCGGACGATAATCCGAATGCACACGCGAGCGTACTCGCGGATAGGCCGCGGTGGCGCCTAAAAAAATCCAACCCCAGTGTTTCTAATTGGAAGTCGTTAGCTTTGCGCATTTTCGTCTCGCGGGCTAACGGATGAAACGGGGTGGGCCTGGTAGAGGAGAGAATAGAAGGGTAGCAAAGGAGAGAGAGAGTAGAGTAGAGTAGAGGAGAGGAGAGAAGAGAAAGAGGGAGGTAGAGTTAGGAGGGCTGCGAGTGGCGGGGTGAAAGGGGAGGCACGGCCGATGCGGCCACAGGCATAAAGCTCTCCCCACCATCCAGCCGCTCGCTCTCCTCTCTCTCCTCGCTCTCCTCTCTCTCCCACCCACCCTCCATCTGCCCGACTATCTCGCTCTCTCTCCCTGCGTACGCACTATTTTTTAGTCCGCACTTATTACGACAGATGTCTCATGCTCCGATAAAGAATAACGGCGGCCAGGCGGGCGGCGTTTTCCCCCCCGCGTGCTAGTCCTAACCAGGCTCGGGAGCTGCAGCCCGTACTCTCGTCGCTTCTCGTGTGGCTCTCGTGGTGTCGTCGTGGACACGACGCGCGACACCGACGCGACACGCGTGTTACGGTTACCTTTTACGCCTCTACGCTTTTACGCATCCACTCTCTCTCTCTCTCTCTCTCTCTCCTTTTCCCCTGTCTCTGCTCGCTCTTCGTTCCGACTACCCTCGCCGCGAGGGGCACCTCCCTCTCTAAACGCGCGGCCAGTGTGGGGAACGTGTTGCGCCGCCGTGACAGTGACTTTGTTCCTCGACGTGTCAACGGGCTGCCACCGGTGCGCGTCTCTACACTCCTGGCTAGCAGGTCGGCCCCCTCGCTTATCCCCGGGAACGGTTGTTCGGCAGTGGTGGTCGGTGGTCGATGGTCGATGGTTGACGGCGGCGGTGGCAGTGGCGGTGGTTAGGCAGTGCGGTAAATACGAGTGCGCGGAGGACAGCCGTGGCATTCCGGAGCCCGCGCGGCAATTTGCGTCACGGTGGCTGCTCGCATCCCGAACGGGAGGAACACGTGGCTTAGGTGGGTAGAGGCGGTGCGTGAGACGGGCGCTTCGAAATTCCCGCGCGTGCCGCGACCGCCGCTGTTTTCGTATTTCGCGGGGAACGCCGGATGGAGCGCGGGAGAGGGAGAGGGAGAGCGACGTATGACGAATTGAGAGGCAAGAAAGCTCTCTCTCTCTGTTTCTTTCTTTCCTTACTTGGGCGTAGTATCGCCGGAGGAGCCTTCTCCCCTCGTGCCTCTGCCTCCGGGCCGCTGTCCTCCGACAACCCTCTTCCCTCCTCCCGTTCTCGCGCGGATCGAACGTGTGCGTGGCACTGGCAGAAATAGGGGGGCTGCTTTTTAGGCAACGCATTACCGCCGCTCCGACCGCAGGCTCTCCACACGACGGCACCGCGGCCCGTGGCGCAAACGAAACCTCGCGAATATCTTTTCCAACGGCAAGCTCGGCCGCGGGCAGTGGGGAAAGGATCGAGGAACGAGCCCCGAACGCTCGAGGGTTGCGTCTCTGTGCCCCGAGGAAACGAGGGAAGGAGGCAGGAGGAGCACGTGAGCGTCTGACAGGTGCCGCAAGGTAAACCTCGTTACCTTCCCTTGGGCGCAGGAGCTTCTTCCGGCTCTGCTCCTCGGCGCGACCCAATCTTCTCCAAGGAGAAGAAAATTCGATCTTCCTCCCTCCTCCGTCGTTGGCGAAATTTCGCGACGCGCCAGTGTCGTCTCCGTCCCTCCGCGAAATTCCCTCGCCTCCTCTCTTTTCTACCTCCGCGTCCTCCGGTGGCTCTCTTTTTTCCTCCCTCTAGCCTGGTTCGCGTCTGTCCTCCTCGCGGTGCACGGTCCTTCTCTCTTCCTCCCTATCGCTCCTTCCCTCTTCCTCCGTCCTGGCCCTCTCCCGCCTTGCACGTATCCTCGGCACGCTCGTGTGCGTGGAATCCTCTCTTACTCTCTGTCAGACGGTGCTAACACCGGCCCTCTCTCACCGCCGTGTCGGTCGCTCTCGCTCGCTCGTACCGGCGATCGCCGGCTTTTCGTACGTTTTCGTGCGGCCTCGCTGCCGCGCCGCGCCGCGACGTACGCCCGCGTCGTCGTCGACGGCACACAGTCGTGACGTGACGTTACGGGGGTTAGTTTGCTCGCACACGGGTGTGTGACGGAGAAAGAGGGCCACCGGTTGGGACTTGACTGACCGACTCCGGTGCACTCTCGCCCAAGCGTGTTCCGCTCGAGGATCGTCGCGCATTTCCGCTTCTCGGCCCAGCTAGCGCCTCTGCTCTCGCCACGACGACCGCCGTCGTCGTTTCCTCGTCGTGGGATCGTTGGTTCGTTGCTCTCGCGGCGCCGCGCGACATGTGATCCTCCCTCGTGTCGCGATTCCCTCGATCGGCGAATCGACGAATCGCGAGGCCGTGCCAAAGGAAAGCGGGAAAACCACGCACTTTTCATCCACCGCCGTGTCTCGCTCCCCTACCCCACCGCCCCCTCTTCGGACATTTTCTCTCTTTTCCACTCCCCCCGCGGTCGTCCGTAGCCGGTGCGTACGCGCCGTGCCCCACGCGCGCGTGGTCACGCGCGGATTTCCTTCCGGGAGGGCTAACCGACCGGCGAAATACCGCGAGAACGCAGCGATCGTGCTCGCGCCAGCTCGCCTAGTCCTCCATTCTTCGGCCACGTACGAATCCTAATCGATCGATAAACAGGCCGGCGACGCGGGCCTTTCCGCGCCAAGATCGCGGGCACGGCGTAAGAAAACGAAGGCAGCCGCCCCGGTGGATCGAGCGACCCGCGTCGATCGCGGATCGGCGGCCCCCCGTCCGTGGATATGACTATCCGGCACGAGGCAGCAGCACTACTGGCCGAGTGTAGGGGACTTATTCGCGAACTTGTGAAGTGCGCACTTTTTTGCGAGGTGGCGTTGTGGAGATAAAACACGCACGCGGACCGCTTCGATTCAGCACATTGTGTGGTTACGGTCATTAGCTTACGCGGCATGACGAGTGATAGGTGTGCTTTCGCGATAACGCATCCGCTTTTTTCCAACTGTGATTACGCTCTGGATAGTGTGGTGGTGAATGTGCCTTAGATATACGAGAACGGCCGTTTTAGACGCGATCGAAAAAAGGGAAAAGGTAATCGTTTAGCGCCTTAGAAAATAGATCGCGCTGTGCCCCTCCGACATCTCCACGTTCTGGCGGTATATCATTTTCTGCGACAGCTTTGCCGCCTGGCGTTGTCCAGAAACGGCAGAAAAATCGGGTGTATATAGGTGCCGTGTTTTTCGTCCGTTCCGCCGAGAGCTGTCGCGTGACGCGCGAGAAATACAATGTATATTCGGCGACGACTGTGGTAAATAAAGTCGACATTCTTTCTGCCCCGTTGTGCGTCTCGTGCCTACTGGATCGTCGACAGTTTCTAGTTCGCCGGGCTCTATTATAGAGCTGTTTCGGGCATGGATTTTCACGGAGATGCGAAACTTATCGCGTATTCGTCACATGTAAATTTAGCAGTGCGCGATAGCGAACCTAAAAAAGCCTGAAAACAGTTTCCGAATCGCACCGCGGCTTATGATAAACGTGTAATCAAAAAATTAAATTTCTTCTCTCTCTCTCTCTCTCTCTCTCTCTCTCTCTTTCTCTGACTCTCTCGCTGGTCGTGTCACGATAATCGTTCGGACGTAACCAAAATGCTGGAGTAAATATATTTACCGCTCCATCCAGTACCCGTGTCTGTGTTCCGCCACTCGTCCCCGCGAACCCGCGTCTACTTTAATTACTATTTTTCTGCACGGGCAGAATTGGTAGAGTGTGGCCGGCGACGAGCGTAAAGATACCTTACGAATCGGCGATACCGGTTATCAAGGGAAACGCTATAAAATAGTGCACGGTATCCGTGGCGGCTACTTATCGTAAACAACGCGCCACGGAATACATGTGTATCGGGAGAAAAAAAAAAAAAAATAGAGTAGGCTTTTGTCATGGCATTCTACCACCACATACGTGAACGCGAGCAGCGAGCACTGTAAATTTGTTTTAAGATCGTTCCTTCGTTCCTTTTTTTTTTTTTTATCATTTCGCTAAGATAACACTATCAGCATACATTTAACTGCTTGCGCTTTTATAAGTGGCGGAGAGAATTATTTAATCGTAACGTTCTGGCTTCGCTCCAGCCTGTCGACCTAATTTTCTTGTATGGTGCACAAATAAAAAGGGGAGAGGGAGAGAGAGAGAGAGAGCGAGAGAGAGAGAGAAAAAAAAGAAGACGAAAGAGAGAAAAGTAGTGTGTAATCCTTCTGCGTCTATTTTTACGACATTGCACTCTTTTGATTTTTATTAGCCCGACGTTCGTACGGGTTTGGACGTCAGTCGACCTGATTTCCATTCGTACGGTTTTTCCAGTGCAACGAGTCGGTGTTCCTTCAACGTTCCCGCGGCAGATTCGCGTGCTACTCGCGCGGAGATCGTTCCTCGGTCGCGACGTAAAAATACCGCGAACTTAGACGTGCCGTTTCGCAGCGGCGAGAGGAACGGCCCGCGGTCCCCCGTATTTTTATTCCCTCGGAATTAACAGCATATGTTCCAGCCGCGACACATTCGGTCCAGTTCCTCCCTCGCGGCCGAATCTGCCGTATTAATTCGCGGGCTTATATAAATTTTCACGTGCCACGGAGGAGCGTCGAAGGAATTAACATCTGTTCTAATGCCACGTCTACGGCAAACACTAGTAGCTCGTTTCTTTTCTCCGATTCTTCTCTCCTCTCTGATTCAGTCTAGACCAGGTATCAGGTACAGTCGCGATCGCTGCACGATCGTGTTGCAACGGCGCGCGCGCGCTCGCGCGCTGTTCCTTCTCGTTTCGAAAGAGCGGTTTATCGAAAAATTATCGGTTTTCAGGCTTATCGTGGGGCTGTTTATCGTGCACCTAGAAAAATACTCGCGCTCTCCGATTTCGTTTCCTGGCCGCGGGTGCGCGGGCTCCCGGGACGCTCGCCGGCCGATTCGTTCGCGCGGCCAGTTAAAAAGAAAGAGGCGCAGAGAAAAGAAACGTTCGTTAATTCACTCGAGGCGAGGCACAATATTTTATTCAGCGATAAGATAAGCGGTCCGAGTCAGCGCTGGTTTAAATAGCGTACGTTATTTCTGATTATAGGTGAATAGATATAACGATGGTAGATACGCAACACTTTTGCCTGCGATGGAACAATTACCAAAGCAGCATCACGTCGGCGTTTGAGAACCTGAGGGACGATGAGGATTTCGTGGACGTCACACTGGCCTGCGATGGCAAGAGCCTCAAAGCGCACCGCGTTGTACTTTCCGCTTGCAGTCCCTACTTCAGAGAATTGCTCAAGGTAAGATCGTTCGATCTTTCCACTCTTCCATTCAAACCCCCCCCTCTCTCACTTCGCCTCCCGCCTACTCCCCAATCTGGTTCTTTGAATCGTCTCGATGTATCGTCGAGCGCACCGTTAATGTTTAACTAATACGGGAACGTGCCTCTTCCGTTCCTCCATTTTTTGCCTCCCCCGTTTTGCAGAGCACACCGTGTAAACACCCGGTGATAGTACTTCAGGACGTAGCGTTCAGCGACCTGCACGCGCTGGTCGAGTTCATCTATCACGGGGAAGTGAACGTGCACCAGCGTTCCCTTAGCAGCTTCCTGAAGACCGCCGAGGTCCTCAGGGTATCGGGGCTTACGCAACAGGCGGACCAAACGGACAGGGACGAGGTAAGTCTCCCCTTACAATCGTCGCCTCCTCTTCGTTGCTCGCCGTGCTCGTAATATCAGCGAGGCTCTCTCGCGCCCTCCACCTCCGGCAAATTTTGATTATGCCTTTGCATCTTATCTCTGATAGAGACGTGACTTTCAGCTAAATACCGTCTTATCTCGCTGCACAATGTGTATCCATCTTGATTCCAATCCATAATTGTCATAGGTCAAGCAAACAAAGATAACCGACTGCGCCGCGTATAGGGAACGGAGAAACTTTTGATGCGACGTGCCCTAGAACAGGGTAAACTGGCCCATGGTGCCTTGGAGATACTTCGATCCAAAGCGACCCAAACAGCACCGTGGGTAAAACACGCGCATCCTGTTGTAGGATTCGATTATCTCAGGCTTGGGCGAACGTTTCCTCTAAATCGGTGAAAATCGGTTGCTCCTTGCTTTCGGCCACGGCGATCCTCAGTCCACGTTTACCGTGTTTACTTCTTTCCGGGCTGTTCTTCTGGTTTTCCAGCTGTCCCACGTGCGCGCGTTGGCCGCCGGTGGCAATCATCTTCCTTTCCACGAGAAATCGGACGAGAGCTTCCCAAGGGGTGGTTCCCCGCCGACGCCGATCACCCCGACCCCGACCACCGTGCAGCAACTGCTACGCAGAGCGCAGATACGCAGGAACGAGAGACGAACGCCCGATCCTCACGATGAATCGGCGAAGAAGTCCAGGGTGCAGTCGCCGCCCCTCAACAACAACGACGCGACGCCCACGGACTTCTCGATGGTGAAGAACAACCATCTGTCGGGCAAGGTCGAGGGCAACGGTGTCCACGAGGAGAACAGCCCCCTGGAGGACAACATAAAGTGCGAGCCGTTGGAGCTGACAGGCGGGAACGGTGGGAACGCCGGCAACAACGAGGACTCGTCGGATTCTGGAGCAGCGGCGTCCGATCGGCCGCCGGCGTCCGCCAGCAGTAACGAGCACGAAGCGGAGTCCGAGCACATCTCCACGCCGAGTTTCCTCTCCGAGGCGAAGATCTTCCCGCCCACGCCTGGGAGCTTTAACTTCAGTATGGCCGCCCTCGCCACGGAGCACACGCCGTTGTCAGGTAGGCCGATTAGTTGCCCCCGAGGTGGGCCTGTACGCATTGACCAATTTCGATCGTCTCTCACCACACCCACCCACTTGGTGTACAGTTTTCTCGCTATTCGATCATCAGGCCAGTTGGAGTCAACATCTAGCTTGCCTTTGCATTTGCTTTTCAATTTAGTACCGATTTACGGGAGATCCATTCAGGGCACCCCTGTGCGAGGTTCTTCATTTTTTACTTATTTCTCTTGCGAAAATAGTTACATTTATCTGGATTAGCTGGGCATAATGAGCTGGGACACATCTCGTGACACCAGTGTTTACCGTTCGAAAGTTTTTAGGCGACAGACAAACACGCAAACACTTTCTGCTTTATATATTAAGATTACTTTTCGTAGATGTACGACTTTAGGAAAATTCTGTAGTGAAACAATGTCCGCAACACAGTGCCCTCAAGTTGTGAGGTGAAGTTTAGGAGTTCTAGGGGTGCAGGGTATCAGTGGCCCAGGCAGCACCTAATCTTGGGGGGAGTCGAGTTGAAGGGATAGAAATATTTCTAACGCAAATTCAATGAAATTCATTAGGTGATTATAAAAATTTGTTTAAAGGAGAAAATTCAGTTTTCTTCCTACAACGCCCTTTCTTTGGGGGGTGCCAGGGCCTCTTGGTGCGCCATTGCAGGGTATCCATAGGGGACGAGTGTTTTACTGGTAAATCAGCCATTGCACAAGAATATTACAGGAGATCCTTTACCCCCCAGTCTCTCGTAATTGCGATGTTGCGTACAGGCCGTTGTTCGATCGCCCGCCGTGGTAGAACGTTCGTTGCTACGTGTGACGATAGTGAAATTTCCAGGATTGGGCCACGGGTTGCAACCACCGGACTTGGCAGGAACTTCACAAGGTAAGAACGTTTTCTATCAGCTCCGCCCTGTGAAATCATTAGGAACGACGGCTCGAGGACTCGTGGAAGCAGAGTTGCATCTGCACGTCCGCGCGCCCCTTCGCCCCGCGATCCACCACCCGCCCCCGGAATATCGACTCTATGATCCTGCGGTTTGTCGACTCGACTCTACTCGACCCTCGATCCTTTTGATTTCACCGAGTGCACCTCTATGCTATATATTCCATTATTCTCCACCGACAGTCGATACATCGTGGCCGCAATCGTCTGCGGTGTAGCGGTCTCGCTCTAATTAAAAAAGTAACTAAAAAAAAAAAAGATCTGTGCAGTTATATCAAACTAACAAATCACGAATTACAAAAGTGAATATATACATACATTTTATATATATATACATATTTTTTAATTTATTTGGTTGCGGTGAAAGAGCACTACTGTCTGCTTGGACGATTAAAACTTCTTCTAATTGGCATGCGTTTACAAAAAATCATCGACAATCATCATTTCCTTTATATGGTTACCATTTTTCGCGACTCGCCTGCATTCTTGCATCTCATGATGTCATAACGGTTCGCGGTTATCAACGAATTCACGGCCGCTAGAAGGAATTTATCTGCTGATTCGTCGGCTCCTTCTCCCTTCGCCGACGAGATTCTCAATTACAATATTCGTCCACTGTACAGGCGCAGACGTGGGGGACAAAAAAAGGATCGGGTTTACAAATCTATTCGAAGCTCTCGCGTCCCAAAACAAAAACACGTAGAGAGGCGAGGGATCGATACGATTCCTAGTTTCGAGACGTCCCCTGCGGAATGTTGTCGCCGGTATTATTGCCTAGCTCGCGCTGTAATCAACAAGCCGGAAGAGGCTAGAACAGCAGACACATTCGTTCGATCGGCCGTGGAATTCGCTATGATCATTCTAATTGGCACGGAAACGAGTTTACGAAAGGAAACCATCAGTTTGGCATCGCTGTACAAAACTATTGATCTCCGCCCATGTCTGAGGAAAGCGAGAATTCCCCTGAAACCCGGCAGAAATAAAAACGAGAAAGAGCGCGCAGAAGAAGCCGGCGAGTAACGATGCAGCTTGCGGACTGTTCTCTTTTCCTGCACAAATTCACGTTCTCGAAAAGAAGACACCGATCCGCGCACCGATACTCCCTCTGTATAAAGCCGCTTCTCTCTTATTTTTTTTTTTTTTTTTTTTTTTTTGAGTCTCGTGTGACAACAGTGGTTCGCGTCGAGCGTCGTTGTATCGACGATCGATCGTCGACGCTGTGCGTAGTACACATTTATATACGTGCCGTGCTCGTATTGTCCAATTCGTCGTCAAGTATCTCTGTGTATCAGTGTGTTGTTGTCCCCCCATTAACGGTTTGGTAACGGAATTACACGCCGCTGCCGCGATATCGCCGATACCACGGCATTATGACATTGCTTACAGTTTTATATTTACGAATAATCATGCATATATCTCTCCGTGTATACGCGCACCCGGCACGTAGGCCGCGCGCGCGCGCGCCCCAACTGTATATACGGCTCCATTATTTGTACGAGTTTTTGCAGACGTTGCCGTGTGTACCGATCTAAGAGCTTCGCGAGTACACACCGTAGCAGTCGTGCACGTGATTTACAAGTCGCGAAAGAACACCTCGTTGCGCGCCGCTCTCGTAGTACTCCCGTTCCCAATTATGAAAGAGGATGTGATAGGTCAAGCCCAACTTTGTCACGCTCCTCTGCGTTACGTTCGGGCGAACGTTCGGCCCTGACGCCACCGTACGGTGACGACACGGTTGTGCCTCGACTTATCGATGATTTCCAAGCCGCCCCGGTCGCGGGAGAGTCCTCCGCTCTCTCTCCTCGGGCGGGTGTTAACGTTATAAGCACGGTTAATGGCACAAAACGGCCCCCAGCACCGTAATTCTCCGTATACCTGACGGCGAGAAGTAGTATTGCCCCGTTGCAACCAGACGAGCGCAGGGAGAGACGGTGGGACGCGGCGCGCGCGCGTACGTACTTTCCACGGTGTTACCGTCGTAAATATTCTACGGCCGGATTATGGTTTCTCTATAGGAGGGTTGAATTCTTTAACAGGCTGCCCGGTGCTCGTTGTTTCGCCACGAAACCAGGCGGGACAGCTCGCCGGGAGAATTTCACCGAGACGGATCGGCTTCTGGCAGAGAAGAATGGGGCGTTTAATAAATGCGCTTCGCGTCTTTAAGTAAATTCAGGTGTGGCCTCCCGGCTGGTCTTCTCGATTAATATTTGAACGGCTGGCTTATACTAGGTTAGTACTGAAAAAGTTATCAGGGGCCGTCGATAAGGCCGCAGATGTTATCCGCGAAATTCAAGGTCCCCCTATCTCCAGCGAACGTGGCCAACTAAACATTGGCCTAACTAAAAATACGACGACCTTGGTACGCCACTCACGTTCCTGCGGCGCGCTGCGAATCATTAGACACATTAAATTATACGCGGCTGGTTCAGAGAGCCTGTCAGTTCGACCCGCACAACCCATCCCGTCGTATTTTCTCCTGACGTCTTCCTTTCGAAAAATCCCACATTTCTATCTCTTTCTCTCTCTCTCTCTCTCTCTCTTTCCCCCGTCTGTTTCTCTATCCGCGGGCTCGCGAAGACAACGAGACGCAGCGAACGAGCGGAGGACGGCGTTTCGCGACGCAAAAATAGACGGTTGTTTGGACGGCCGGTGGAAAACGAAACGGCGCGAAAATTTCGGCGTTCAAATTTCTCCGATCGCCATCGGGCCCGTAATCGGTCATTTGCTCGGACGTTAGAGGCGACACGAAAGCGCTTCTTTATCTGACCACGGCCCGCCTATTTATCGCGAGGAGCGAGCACGTACATCACGGAGCAGACATTTTTCGGTTCCGCGCGTAGCGAATTGCAACGACGTGATTTTGGCAGCGTGTCAAGCGTTGAACGCTGCGAGATAGTTGCAAGGGTCGTCGGTCCCGCGAAACTTTCCACCTATCCCGCTTCGTTAACCACGATAACCGGCGAAATTAAACGTTCTCCTGGCCTCGACTTTCCGCGCGACAGTGTCTCTCGCGTCTGGGCCAGAAGCATTGCTCCTCGCCTCTCTGAAAATTCCTTTGACTCCCCGGCTCACGGTGTGGAGCCACAATTTGCCCAATTACTCCCAAAAAAAACAGCGCGGCGATTCGTCGGAGAGCACCCTGTATATCGCTGAATTCACGCGTTCGGTAATGCGTCGTAGAGCCGATCCTTATCGAGCGCGTAATCGAAAGGCGAGGGCAAGGTCTAGAAGTTTCGTAGATCAATTTTAGAAAGCACCTTATCAGCCAGGCCAGTAAAGTGAAATTTTTATTCGCGGCGCTTGCGGATCGCTTTCGCGCGCGCACTCGTTAATCGCCTTTAATTCGTAACGGCTGGTTACGTAAAAAACAATCGTGCCAGATAGAAAGTACAACGTACGACCACTTGTCGCCCGCGATCGGCCTTAAACGCCCGCGAAGCTTCTTTGTTCGTCGCGCGCCGCTTCTGCTCGCTTCGTCCCGATCTTTTTATTCCGACAGCCGGCTGCGAGCATATGCTGGCAGTCTGCACGCGGTTTCTAGGCGGATTCGTTCTGCTGCGGCCAACGAAAAATTTCGCCCACCGGATCTCGGCGCTGTGACGCGCCGCTGCGCAACCCGGCTCCGCCTCGATTTTCCCATGAATCGCGACGACCTTTCCGCGATCCCATTTTCACGACGAATTGTATTGTAATCGGTGAAAATGATCGAAACGTTAGTAATCCAAAGTCTCGTTTTATTGCTCTTGAATACGTGATTTTATAGACCCGGGACTGAGAAAGTAGTCAGCGCCGAACAATGGAAATTATACAATCGATCGGGCCGACCTTTCGCCCTCGGAGTGCTGTTTCCTCTCCTCAAAACGCTCAATTTCGCGCGCTATATTTGAAATTAAAATAATTGCCCGGCCGGCGGGACCTGATGTCTCTGTCTTCGCTCGAGTCCGACGCAGCGCGACGTTTTACGCGGTATTCTTTCCTACGCGGCGACGTTAGGCCTCGCAGCCCTCTCTCTTCCTCTCTCGTCCTCCCTCTCCGCGCTGTTTATTGAGCATGCCCAAGAGAGAAGTTTCGCATAGAGCCGACACTCGGGAGAAAGATGCGTTTATCGCGGTCTAATTTTAAATCTATTCATTCCGCCGCTTTCTTGCCCCCGCGCGCTCGCGTGTTCTGGCGTCTATGCCGCGGCGATGTGTCCTTATCGGACAGAGAGGAGAAATAATTTCCTCTCCGGTGCCTAGACGATATTCTTAGCCCCGTTTCCCCGGCGGTGGCACAGAGATTGTTTAAAAAACCGACGCGCCACGGGACCCGTTTAGTAGGCGATCCTGTCCCGCGCTTCGCCTATGACGGCCCACCTTCTCCTCCACCGCCCTCTTCGCCCTGCCCGCATTGTTTCCTCCATTTTTCCTCGCTCTCCCGTTCTCTGCTCTTTTTCCGCGAACGGCTGCACCCGCGGTAACCTGTTGTAAAACCCGGCCGCATAAAAATAGCGGGCACAAGCCGCCTCCGCGAGGAGCGGACCGCCGAGAGCCACTTTATCCTCTTTCTCTCGGCCTCTTTGTATCGGAGGGCGCGCTGCAGCGCGCATCGAGCAAATATTTATTTCACGGGACGTTCCCGGTGCCGGACACGCCGGGCGTCTGCCTCTCCGCTCCGGCTGCGCCTCGGTTTTCCTCTGGCCTTTTTCGACCGCCGATTTTCATGGACCGATCCGGCTGGTCCAGTTTTCGCCATTTCCCGCTCGGCTTTCCCGGCAGCTTGGTTCCCCGAGGCGGAGGTGCAAGGCAGGGGACGCGAAACGTCATCGTTCGAGCATGATTCAGATGCTTCGCGAGTCCCACTCGCGATCGATAAACCTGTTCGCGCGAAGATCTACGCGCTCGGGAGGCGGAGGAGGAGGCGTTTTATATCGGGACTCGCGAAACTAGTCGACGCGAAGAAATTTCGGGTTACGTAACCGTTTGCTAATGGCCCCTGTTTGCGAAACGCAAAATTCATGCTGCCATCTGTCGACGTTTGCGATTCATGACGGTGTGCGTGCGTGCGTGCGTGCAAAACTTCTCCGGCCGTTGCTTACGTGACGTCCTCTCTTCTTGTGCATACGTCTATTTACTCGATACTTACTCATCTTGCACTCTCTCTCTCTCTCTCTCTCTTTCCCATGTACTTCGTTCGTCTCCGTCTGGTCCCTTAGGTTTCGTCGCGCGTCTCGTTCCGTTTCGGTTAGCCGACGATCCGCAATTTGCTCCTCGGGTGTCGCTGGTGCGCGCGCGCTCGCGCGCGCTCGAGCACTCGCGAAGGCGCGGGCGCGGACGCGAGCGGCGCCTTCCAAGGCCGAACGAAAGTTCGCTTTCTGAACCAAATCCGACGGAATTTTTTATCTCTCGTAGTATGTGTACTTTTATCGGGGACGCCCAGGTCTAGCTGGTTGTTTTCGCCTTGCGCTATTATCGATGATGAACTTGAGGTGACCTCGAAAACTGCGCAACAGTGAGCGCGGGTGTCGGGCAGAGAGTGAGAGAGCGAGAGAGCACGAGAGGAGGAGGAGGAGGAGGGGGAGGCTAGGACGGGGCCAGGGAGGGGGCAGGAGAGCGAGAGGAGAGAGAGTAAGAGAGAGAGAGAGAGAGAGAGAGAGAGAGAGAGAGAGAGAGAGAGAGAGGGGCGTTTACACTTTCGCTCTATATCGTTTGCCGTCGTGGCTCCGGTCTTTTTTCCATTTTTTATTTCTGCAACACTTGCCAAAACGCCAGATAGCACCGTTTCTTCCTACAAGACCGCCGCGGAGGACCCGAGTTCGGCCCGGATGCGACCTTGGCGTTTCTTCTAATCGACCCGAGACCGTTTTTTTTTTTTTTCTACCGCGAATTCAAACGAGTTACGTAAGGCTCAAGGCGAAACAAAATCGCACGGTCGCCTTCGGAGAAGCGTCTCTCTCGTCTATTCGCGAGCGGGGACGCGCAGTTTATCGCGCGATCGGAAATCGATAAAGCCTTGTTTACGGTATCGACAGATTCGCGATCTTCGCGCGAGATGTGCACCTCTCTCTCTCTCTCTCTCTCTCTCGCTCTCTCGCTCTATCTATCTATCTATATGTCCCTCTCTATAGAGAGACAAGGTGAAGGTCTACTTGGTTGCGGTGCTTAATTCATTGAGGTACTTTAGTTTCGACCCGCGCCGCCAGCCTCTGGCAGCACGTCTCTCGCAAAGAAATTGGCCTCGCGTCTTCTTTTCTTCCTCCTCTATGTACCCACTCGCGTCTTATCACGGCCGATTAACATTCTGTGCAATTCACCGCGCTTAAGGAAAGTGACTGGCGAATTAAACACGCGTCGATACTGTGCCGCTCTACGGTCGCCGATTAGACGAACAAAGTGGAGCCGGACCGACGTCTGGAAATGCCTTTACATGGAATAGAGGATTATTGATCCCCTTGCAGCTACTTAGCGAGCCATTTTTGGATCCGGATTCACACGAACATCATTAACCTGTAGAACACGTTTACAATCTAGAAATCTTAGCATCCCACGGTGTATCTTTATAATTCACGATCCCGGCAGCGATCTAGGTTCCTGTCAAATTTTGACTGTCTCTTTGGAAAACTGACATCTGACAATCTCGATTCGTAGCACTGTGTATGCGCCGGAGCGGTTCGTTACAATTCCATTGCGATACCATCAGAGCGCGCTCGATATCCAAAGAAGGAGTTATTCGTTTGATCGCACTGATTTGGTGAAACGCGCAACCGCGTATCGGCTGTAAAGAGGTCCTGGGGGGAGCCAAAGGGAGGGTGGTAGTTCTCCTCGTTTCGCAGGGCCTCCCCCGTTTTCTTCGCTCCCACCACCGGGTCCGCGTAACTCTTTCAAAAAGTTCGTAAGACTCGCGTAACCAATCCGGAAGCTACTTAGATTTTTCTCTCCCCGCCGATCCGTCGGCCCTGTCCTCCACCTCTTTCCCCCCTTTCTTTTCCTCCTCTATCCCTCTCGGGCCGGTTCGCCACCCTCCTTTGGCCCTCCCGTCGTCGTCGGCGGCTCTCTCCTCGGTTTCGTAGTCTCGCGGCGAGCTATCGATCGCCGTGGCTCTCCGCGCTTAGAGTCAACATCAGTCATAATACAGCGCAACGGCATACGGGGGGTTATTAAGAATAATACGCATCCTAGGTATATATATATACCCCCCCCCCGCCGCCGCCGCCGCTGCCGCCGCTCCTTCCTGCACGGCCACGGAAAAACGGGGGAAGGAGCGAGTGGTTCGCGGCGGGGCGCGGGGGGTTCGGTTGCTAGGGTAACCGGCGGGGTAAAATCCCGCAAAGAAGAAGCATCGCCCGTTATGTTCCCGCTGTTGCTCTTGCTCTTATATACGCCCGTTACACTACTGCCGCGTTCTCGTTGTATCGACATCTCATCCTCGCGGACGTTATACTGGCTTTTATGAGACGATGAATGTACACTCGGCCTGCCTGCCTGCCTTCCTTGAGCTCTCCCCTAGCCCACCTTTCAACCCTCCGTCTCTCTCTCTCTCTCTCTCTCTCTCTCTCTCTCTCTCTCTCTCTCTCTCTCTCGCTCCCCATCTCTCTCTCTCTGCTACCCTTCGATACGGCCGCCTCTATTCTCTCCCTTCGCTCGGTCTCTCTTTCTCGCCCCTCTTCGCCCTACCCGCCCCATTGTAGGCTCCTCTTTAACTCGCGAACGATTAACAACATCCGTGTCCGTTTAGTCGGGAAGCGACCCGCGTTTCTCTTGATTTCCTCCATTCCGTTGTCTACGGCGCATCTTCAACCACTCCACCACCCCCCTGTGTCCCTCGGTCGCCGTGGTGGTCGCGAGTATTTAGACACCGAGAACGAGTACATACCTTGAGTCAACGAGGAATCGTAGTCCACGTACACGATTAATCCGCGTGAATCTCGGTTGGACTCAGCCCCCTCCTCTTTGGTTGCAGACCGGGAGGTCGCCGAGGAGGACGGGGGTTGGCAGTCCGCTACCAACGGAGACGGTCAACGGGAGACCGGCGGCCAATCGAGCCAAAGTACAGGGACTAGTCAGTGCGTGGTGGTGCAGGGGCACCAGCAGCACCAGGAGCTGCCCATTATCGATCTCTTAGACGACATTAACGATCAGATGCAGATCGTGTTCAAGTCGGAGCCTCTGTCGCCGAAGATAGACGAGCTCGAGACCTGTCTCCTCGCGGAGCAGATCGATGCGCAGGCGGACCGGGGCACGTCCCTGTCGAGCGTCCAGCAGGGCCGTCAGTCCGGGAACGGTAACAGCAGGCAGCAACAGCAGATGAGGACGGTGGTGCTAAACGAGACCGTCGCCTTCGCCGATCTGCGCTGGCTCACGCAGAATGGCGGCCAGCAATCGGCGCCGAAGGCGCGCGACGCCTCTAGGACACCGCAGGCCGAGCAGGAGGCCAAGAGCAACCGCTCGATCAGCGGCACTTACTGCAGCTTCTGCCAGAAGACCTTCTCGCGGGCCTGGTCGCTGCAGAGGCACCTGGCAGACACGCACTTTTACGTGCCGCAGTCGTTGTCCTGCGACCAGTGCGGCAGGAGCTACAAGTCCAGGAACAGCCTGGTCAGCCACAAGAGCCAGTACCACGCGAAGAAGGAGCGCAAGGAGCACGAGGAGCAGTGCGAGGTCACGTATTGACCGACCTCCACGGTTTAGTGACCGAATTCGCGACGAGGTTCCGTCTTGCTCCGCGGCTCACCCCCCACGGACCACGTGCGACGGGGATGGAACTCGTTGGCGCGTTACCCCCCGCGGGCTTCCCCGGCATGAGAAAGCGAAGAGACGCCTCGACAAGCACACGTTTCTAGTATTATTAGGTGCTTTTGTAAATATCGTTGGATAGTCGCGGAAGCTCGAGTCTCTCTCTTTTTTCTTCTTTTTTTTTTATTTTTTTTTTTTTTTTGGTAAATGCTTCCGCTCTATTCGAGCTGGTTTGCTAGTCTTCTGACCCCATAACGAGTTACCTCGATGTACGCCAAAGAGAGCATAGGTTAATGTGCAACGCGCCAGCTTGAATCGCCTCATCGTCGGTCGATGACGAAGCGTCCCACCGAGAGTCGCGGATTTCGAAATAAGTTCCGCCATCTGGGCTAGCGCCGTGCCAAGTTCACGGCTGCGGTGTCTTCCCCTAGCAGAATCGATACCTCTCTCCCACGGTACGAACGTGCTCTTCCACATCCACCCCTGGAGTTAGACCGGGGGGGGGGGGGGGTAGTTCGCCCCCGACGATAAAGTCGACTCCGTAGCTTTCTACCCGATTGCCATACGCCGCTACCCTTATCGATGGGGACGGGCGTGACAGGGTTGCTCCCTCCGACCGAGCCGCAGTCGAGCGAGAGCTGCGCTCGAATTCTTGCCACGTTTCGTTCTTTTTCGTCGCTCGCGAATGATGCTCGCCAAGGACGGATCTATCTATCGGTCGACTGGACTGTAACCCATCTATCTGTCCGGACCTTTAAAAATAATATTTCGGTCCAGATACGAGCACTCCTCTTCGTATCGTTCCCCCATATCGTTCCGTCCGCCTCTCCTCACCTCAGCCCGTCTCTTCGCCATTCTCATGCACGGCCTGCCGACGTTCTCTGCCATATTTCCCTTTACCAGGGATCACCGACGATCGCTCGCGAAACTGTTAGTTACGCTAAGGCATAACTGTTACATAGTACGTAGCGTGAATGTTCGTTAGAGGCTGAATGAGATAAATAAATGACGATTCGAAAGGAAAATGGATAATTGTTGTTTCACTGAACAAAACACACCAACCCGGGTCGCGGAGAATCGCATGGAGCTCTCAGATCCCCTATAGGCGGGCGTGTCCCCGAGAGATCGCTGCGAGCCATAACGTTAACGAAATCAATGATCGACAATCGAGCTGTTCGTTTCATCGCATCATCCTGTTAGCCCAAATATATCACACTCTTGTAAATATAATATTATATATATATATATTATCCACACACGTTATACCTACAAGATCTACTCTGCTCTGTCTTGCTGTAAATAATACGCATCGACATTATGGATACATCTCTGGTGCTCTGAAAACACTAACGTCATCGCTCACGATCGTTCACTGGAATCTTGGAATTGCTTGCACTCTACTATCCGTAATGCGCTATAAAAAAAAAAAATCAAGCAGGCCGGAGGGGCGAATGTAAAAGAGCCCAACGATGAATCGTGAATAAGAAACGGTACGGCATGCTGCCCTTTCGATCCGGAAGTGCCTTCCAGGACACCCGATCGTCGCCCATTGTCATCGCGTCGTGGCAACATTGTAGAGTCTAAAACGTTTCCAGTTCCCCGTGAAAAGGATAAACGGGGGTGTCGGCTCGCCGGATAGAGCCGAGCATATTCTTCTAGTCGTTTTAGAGGCTTAGGGAACGGAAACGGGGGCTGGGTGCCATGGCGTCCTGGGCCGAAGGGACGTTTATCGGAATCGAACGTACACGGTGACAATGGCGGGACGAAGCTGACGGAGGGCGCTTTCGTAGAGAAGCAGGCGCCTGGTACCGACACGGTGTCAGACGAAACATAAAATGGGCATTACGATGAGGATGCTGTGGTAGCACCTGCAAGCATCATCACGTGGTTCCAAAGTAACGCAAAACAGACAGTTTGAGCACGGCTTGGTCGGGTGACGGTGCAACGTGCGCGGACACACACTGACTAATCGAGAAGGGCGCACGAATTTCTCTCTCTCTCTCTCGGCTCGGATAAAAAAAAAAGGTGGTAGATGGTGGTGTTAAGAGTGACGAATAAAAAAATAAAAAAACATGCAAAATACGAGCGACGTGTCGCGGGACACGCGATACGTGACTAGAGAGAGGACTCTAGAGCGGCGGGGGACCCGACGGCGTTCCCCCGTTCCGCGTAAACGTACGTGTGGCTCGACCTGCACAACGCGTGCGCCCAAAGACTGACGTTCGCAGCCCCCCAAAAAAAAAAAAACAAAAACCAAAAGTAACCCCCTGTGTCTGGTTCTGCCGCCAGGTCAGTTGGCCGGCAGCGGCGCGTCCGATGAGTTTCGATGCGAGCCTTGCAACAAAATCCTGACCTCCCTAACGCGGTTGAGGCGGCACATACAGAACGTGCACACCAGGCCCAGCAAGGAACCGATCTGTAACATCTGCAAGCGGGTATACTCGAGCCTGAACAGCCTGCGGAACCACAAGAGCATCTATCATCGGCAACACAGCAAGAACGAGCAGCAGCGCAAGGAGATGGAACAGATGCGCGAGCGGGAGAGAGAGCAGAGAGAACAGTCGGATAGAACAAGCACTCACCAGCAACAGCTCCAGCAACAGGATCAGCACCAGCAGCAACAGTCGCGACTGGGATAAACCCGACGGACCCCCGACGGTCGTGAAATCTCGCCGAGATTTCTTGCACCCACCCTCCCCTGAACATCTAGGGTTCGCGATCTTCAGCGATCGAATCAGACACTATGTACATAGAACGATTACGCGTGCGTCTCTAGGATGGATCTGAGAGATATACATATAGGGAGCGACGACGGCGCTCCACGTGTGGGTCGATCGTACAATTTCGATCGGCAGCGATCTCGGGAACGAGGCACGTGGGCGGGAGCTACTCTCGGTCATCTAGCACGCCAGGGTTGCTAATTGTTTCGTGTACAGGCGTGTAGGCGAGCCGACGGAGAATCTCTTTCAAACGCCGCACGGATTTCTCGGTTTCATCGGTAGTATCGTTGGGTTATAACTTAGAACGCGTCCTGTTTTGCTCGGGATACTTACGTGCGACAGCCTATCGGTCCTCGCGTCCGTTCTCTATGCGTAACCGTGGATCGGCTCGCGTCCACCCTGCCGTGGCTACCGCGCGGAGGGTGGGCTCCTTCGAGTTGGAATCGCGGGGAGGACTATGTGATAGTAGGCGATACTGTTATTATTATAGTTTTCGAAGGAGGAATATCAAAGGGAGGAAGTTTAGAGCTCGGGACGCTCGAGTCGCGGTGAAAATTTAATTTTTCTACTGTAAGGTTACAAAGAGAGATATATATATACATATAATATACATATTCGTTACGTTGTATGTAAATAGTTGGTCGGGTCGAGCAGTCGAACTCTTCTGGCTTTGGAATTCTTCGTCTCTTTTATTTAACTCCGATCGAGGGATAGGAGGAACAACGGGTTCCCTTGTTATTTTTTTGTTTTATCTACGTTCTGTTTAACGAGGGGTGGTGATCGGTGGTAGCCGCGCGCGCCTATCGCCCGGCACGGGTGTCGCGAGGGAAGTCGCAGTACAAACGTGAAAATAAACTATAAGTTAACCTGATGTACCTAAGTTAGCGGTCGCAATGCTCTTCGTATCCTGCGCGTGCAAGTCGAGCCGGTATAGTTGGAACAAGATCAACTGGCTGCTCGAGGTTATCAAGAGGCTACCTCCTCTCCATCCTCCGCCTTTATCGAGCGGACCCGATGAGAGCGGAGGGAAGTGACTTTGAACGGCGAATTAATTTTGTCCGGACTGTAAACGCGTCTTCTTTTATTCTGCTCCCAACCCTCCCCCCGTCTTCTCCCCCATTTCCCGTCCAGAATCGAACGAGAGGAAGAGCCTGCGCGTGGGTACCTGTTAAAGTGTAGCCAAAGGAAACTTTTTTAATACCTGTCTCGCAGGCAACGGTGCAGTGAGCACGTAGAAGCGCGTTAGTCTGTCCCTCTGGAAATTGACGGATGGATTCGAGTTCGCCGAACGACGAGGACGATCGCCATGTACAGAATCGCGGGGACAATTTCGCCGAGACAATCAACGGCGTTTGCCAAATCAATGGCTACATGTGGCTCGGCCAATTTCGATTAGGTTTAACCACGGGGTAGCATTGCTCGCGCCACGATTTAATTTTACTCGTTCCGAAGCAGGTTCTTTTATTTTCAAAATTCACATCCCTTTTCTCTTCCCCCCATTTCGTTCTTAACGTCTCGTCGCGTATTTCGTCGATAACCGCGGCTTTATCTCTTGTCAGGGTTCGAACGTTGCCGTCGCGTTACGATTACGATACCAAGGCGAGACCTGTGATAATTCTGTTACCTTCCTTCGAGGTGCAGCAGGCTCGGGTCAAGAAAGACGTTCTTCTGACGTTCACCGTCGATGCTCGGGCTTAAAAAAAGAGTAATAAAAATAAAAAAAATAAAAAAAACACCGACTCCGAGCGTGTAGAATATCCTTGACGGGGAGAGCGTCGCCTGTACGTAGAATGTAAATAAAATCCGTTGAGCCGAGAACAGCACGCGTATGTGCGTGCGTGCGCACTCATGTAAATAAGAAAGTCTTTTATATCTGAATTTATCGATACAGGAGCGTAATTACGTAACTATATGTATAGAGAAATTTATAGACACGGTACACAAGCGCGGCACATCTATACGCAGAGAGAGACACAAACATTTATTTTTATCGCTAGTATCGTCGATTCCTCTCTATTCTCTTTTGTTCTTTTTTTTTTTGGTTTTTTTTAATCCCTATTACTTTTGTTATTCGGGCTTTCGGGGATGGCGCATATGTCCAATAGTACTCGCGCACGTGTACGCTTATCGTATCCTTGTTTATTCTCTCTCGTACTCACTGCTATTATTTTAGTCGGACTCTTGAGCGAATTTAATTACCGATTATCCATTATCCTTACTGTTATTATTATATTAACATTAATATTATTATTATCACGATTCACCACTATTATTTATGAATAAAATGGCTCTTTTGTACGCTGAGAGGGAGCGGCCCGTCTTATTTCTCACGTGTCCGGAGAAAGGTGCACGCGGGTAACGCGGTGAGCCGCTCGTTAACCTTCGCGAGGCGGGATTATGCAACCAGGACGACGGTGGTGCCGTTTTGCCTTTTCTTTCTTTTCTCTCTCTCTCTCTCTCTCCTCTCTTCTCTTCTCTTCTGTTCTCTTTGGCCGCGTTACACCTCGTTGCCCCTGCGTGCGCTTCCGGCCGACCCACATATACACGCGTACCCCCGCCGTGTGCGCGCCAGCCCCAGACCCCGTGACACGTATATTCGTCCGAGGCGCTGCCTCGTCCGTATTCTTTCGTCCCCCGTAGTCAATGGGTGAACACGTTCACGCGTCGAGGCACCCGAGGGTCAGGCCGTCGAGGAATACGCCGTTACGTGGGCCCGTCCCTAGGGCACGGTGTAGTGGGTGGAAGCAGTATAATGAGGCATATAGTTCGATCCTGTAATGAGACGTGAACAACACATTTGGTGGCTTTCATCCTCGGGGATGTATCGGCTCGCGCGCCGCTTCACTGTGCACCGAGTACCTCTATATATTTCTTCCACCCGCTATGGAGGGTGTTGCAGTGGCGGGTGCCTACGAGGACGAGATCTTGTGGCCGATGAAGACCACTTCCCTGATTGTCACTCACGTTCAGAGCAACCCCCATGTCAACACTAACGACAGTTCGCTTCTTTAAGGGACAGCCAGCGTATAACAATAGACTTGCGTAATGTGACGAGAGATAGAGTGGTGGGCCTCCTTCGCGGCCCCGAGCTGAAGGAGCTTTCGTCCAGTCAGGTTAAATCGAAGCGAGGGAAACTCTCTCGACCTCGCCACTTCGAGGCCTCCGTTGCATTCCAGACGTCGCGCCGATGCGGCTTTGATCGTTTTTGCATAGAGCGTTTAAAGCCCGGGAAAAGGGAAGAATTGGAGGAATGCACCGGAGACCCCTCTCTGTCTTTCACTCTCTACTATATCTCTCTCTATCTCTGTCTCTCTGTCACGACTACATACACAGTCACGGCTCAGGGCCGCGCTGGAACGTGCACGCGCATCGTTAACGCGTGCCTCGAGATTCGTAGAGAATCCCGACTTCCGGTGGCGACGATCGGCGATCGTTGCGTTACCCTATTGGTCAATGACAAACCAGAGCCCCGAGCCACCTTTCTCTCTGCGATCGGTACGATCGAAGCGGATAGAAGCACAGAGAAAAGAGATTTCCGAGCGGCCGCACTATGTGTTCTGGTGCCCCCGAGGGGGTTGGAACGAACCCCTTCGAGTACCACGGCTACGATTAGCGGCCCCTCGACACGTGTATCTCCTGATCAGTTCCGTAAATCCCTTCCTCTTTTAGTACCTTGAACGTTAAACCCCCATTTCGCCACCTTCCTCGTTACCTGTACCACGTACGTTCTCCAATTGAATTCCGCATTTAGCCCTAACGATCATCACCCCCCATTATCACCACAACCACCACCATCACCACCACCATCATCATCATCATCATCAAACCCCCCTGGCCTTGCGCATTGGAGAACACCATCAGCGTACACTAATCATGTCCAAGTGATATTAATGGCAGTCGTATCTTTGTTCTTGTTTGTTCCCGGTCCCGCTCGCTCGGCTATACGTTCGGCTCTGGTTCGTCATTGTTCTGTGTGTACCTACCCGCTACCTTCACGAACACGGATTTGCGCTGGGGGTCCATCCACACACGTGGCTCTCCGTGTGCCTCCTTCTGCGCCACAAATATTGGTTCGTAACGGAAAACATATCTTTTCTTTTTAATTGGGTGTCGATATTTATCACGGACATATATTGGTGCTTGGTCTCTCTCTCTCTCTCTCTCTCTCTCTCTCTCTCTCTCTTTCTATTTTTCTCTTAATATCTCCTTGTAACTCTTCATTGCTACTTTATTTACCACTTTCTCTCTTTGCTTCAAATTTTGCCTTCACCGAGCTCTCTTTCGTTTCACTCTTATCTTTTTTCTTTCATTTCCTCTGTCCGATCATCGATCGCCTACTTGTTGTACTCGCGCCACCTGTGATCTTCTATCTCGTCTCGCTCCAACTGAAATGCGCCGGCAACGTGTCTCCACGTGTAATAATGAAAAAAAAAAAAAAATTTACCATCGATTGACGGGGATGCAGCAGGTCCACCGTCGGCGATTCTCGCGATGAGATTGTCGCACCCGTTGCACGGCAGCCTTCTGCCCCCGGGCATCTGCTATACCTGCGACGTTTGCGGTAAAACCCTCTCCACGAAGCTCACCCTCAAACGGCACAAAGAGCAGCAGCACTTTCAGCCCCTGAACAGCGCGGTCTGCGCGCTCTGCCACAAGGTGTTCAGGACGTTGAACAGCCTGAACAACCACAAGAGCATCTACCACCGTAGGCAGAAATAGAGCCGGTTATCGTCGCGTTATGCTCACGCCGTGCCGTGGAACGCTGTGAAACGAGCTTAGTAGAGGGGCCGAGGGGGTGGCAGAAGGGGCAGAGAGACGGAAAGACAGAAAGAACGGAAAGGGGAAAGGGTGCCAATGGACGACGACTAGCTGGGTGCTCCGAGGGAGGACGAGGACGACCAGCTCCGTCGGGCAGAGCATGGCCGCTGGAGGGTGGCTGGCACGGGAGGGATCGCGCTGTGTTCTTTCTCATTTTCACTTTCCTTTCCGGTGGCTCGCGCTGGGACATTGCGCGCGGCACGCGGTTGCCTTTCTTCTTGTATATCGTCCCATTTCTTTCGTCGTGAGCGCCCCGTCGATTAAAAGCCGGCCGGCCGGGCGGTGAGCCGCGAGGAATTGTTGTTACATTGTTAGTTATTACGATCGGTTGCGTCGCGGCCAGTGGCGCGGCAGCGGGCGTTCGTCGGCTCGACGACGATTGCTCTGTTAACGTTTTTTGGCGATACCATGGGACCAGTTGCAGTAAACGAGATCTCTCTCGCGTTCGATAGCTATTAAATCCGGTCGGGGGAGGGAAGGTGGACGACGGCGAGCGCGTATTGTAGGATAAATCGGCGAGGCTGACGCCGCGCCGAGAACGTTTCCGTCGATGGAGCAGCCACGAGAAGCGGACGTCCCTCGAGGATCCTTGGGGCGATCGAATGGGACTGTGCTTAGAGAAAGAAAATCAGTGCTTCCAGACGAAGACGATGGACCCGTGGCGGTTTTTATTCTAATACGGCGGTCGAGTGTCGCGCGTACCACTCGACGGACACTACTCCGTTCACCATATATTTTCACCGAGTTCCGATATATCCAGCCGCTGCAGCGTTATTCTGTGTCTAGGATCCGCGGGAACTTGGCCTCGGTCTTCGTAGACTAATGTTATCGGTTGTTAGGGGTAAGCGACGTTAAAATTGAGATTATCACGAATCCCGGGGCGAGATGGGGGGTGGCCTCGTCGGCGGGGGTCGTAGGGATTCTCGTGCGAAACCAGGGGGGGTTCCGTCTCCCGGCGAAAACCGTGCGCCATTTTCCGTCTACAGTCGCGGAAGTCTGCGGGGAGACCGATCTTCCGGCCGTGTCCCGTCCGCAGTCGAAGCCTGCTCGTTGCTTCGAGCTCGATTCGCCCTCGACCTACCCCGACGACGATCCGCCGCGATCACTCGAATTCTTTACGGTGTTTCTATTTCGCGGAGGCTGGGTGCGAGGGGTTGGGTGACGATCCGGCCACGCACGGCGCATTAGGGCAGTAAATTAGGGTAAGTCGTATAGTTATTTTCGTCTACTTTTATACCGCAATTCCCTCGGTCTATCTACGACACTTAGGGGATGAGACTCTGAATTTCACGCGGTACGAGGGTACAAAGGGAACCGCGATAACCTTTCGACGATATCGAGGCTAACCGAATGGCCCCCAAAAGACTGAACGGAGTCGCGTTCCACGAAATTCGCGGGCAGTAGGCAGGTTCCGGATCGCGGCCCGTCGTCGTCGGCGTGCGTCGACGGTGACCGAGAGGGGAGAGATGGCGCGGCCTCGCGCGATCGTCGGCGCGCCGATTGCACCGCGGCTCGCTCGGACGATATTCTTTCGCAGCCGTTTTGCAACGTCCTCTCGCCCGCGTATCCGCCTGCGCGGCGCGCCGCCGCGACTCTTCGTATCGAGATACATACACGGCTTAATCGCAGGCTATATACATATTATAAATATAAACTATACGTACGGTAGTTAGCTATTAACGTGTCGCAAACAAGAAAATGGAAAAACAAAGGAAAAAATTGTGAAACAAAATACTTCCAGGTGTCGCGGCTACGACACCATCGTCCAACTAACTTTAGGTGGAAACTGAGCGTTTCGAGAAGACTGTAAACAAATGACCGGAAGACACGAGTGTTTTCCATTCTTTCGATTGTCGAAGGGGAGGGCTGCAGAGGGTGGAGGCAAGCCGAGGGATTGGGGGGAAGGGGATGGATTGCACGCGGAAAAGGAGCTAGGGGGTTGGGGGGGTTGAAGGGTTGAACTTCCGTCGCGGATCGATCGACGGGAGCACGATTGTAAAAAGTATATAAAACGTTAACGAAAGTTAAGTTACACCGAGTCAGGGTATACCCGTGGCGGGGGAGGGTTTTGTTAGCCCGCTCCTCCGCGACGATCCCGTGCTCGTTCCGCGGCGGAACGTCAGAAAGGAGAGAGAGAGATCCATTGATATAATATAATATAATATATACACATATATTTTATCTTAATATATTCATTCCATATTAAATGCTTTAGCGGGGATACCTTGCACACAGACACATATTCATTTAAATGGTATACACCGGGCTTTACGTAAAGTACCTTATTTTATTATTATTTACTAGAACTTTCATCATTATGATTATCGTCATCGTCGTCGTTAGTATCGAACGTTCATTTCCTTTTTCCTTTTTCCACGCTCGGGCCGTCGTCGTGTATAGTGCCACTCGTTCCTTCGTTTGTTTCGTCCGCTTCTTCCGTTTCCCGTTGAAGTCGCGCGTCGTCAGGGCTCGCGGACCCGATCTCGAAGGTCCGACCTCAACAATACTCCAACGCGCGGCAGCGAGGAAAGCAGGAAAGAAAGGCGCGCTCTTCATTCGCACGATTCGTCGCCCACCTATCCGCGGTCTGCTTTCTAATTTCGGGGGAGAGGGACGTCGCGGCGACGGTACCGTTTCTTCGCTGGACCTCGCGAGACCGCGTCGCGTTAACTTCGGACGACCCTTCGGGTTTCTCGGGCAGTTCAAATACTTGGGAGGGGGATGGGGCGATAGAGAAAGAGGAAACACGGTCCACTAACACTGACAGGTTACTTATATAACTAAACGATAATAGCCATGTATACATTATTAACCGACTACATAGCATATACCCTATATTTTAGTAGAACTTTGATAAGCAACCTCGCGAGGACTTCCTGGTGGCCGCGAGATCGTTCGCAACCACTTCCATCACTTTTCTCACCGATCTACCTTCAGGCACATCTTCAAGAGCGCAAGCTGCCCCTAAAGAGTCCCGGCCATTCGAGGCCACTGTCTGGGAGCTTCCTGAAACGCGTGACAATTTAACTACCCTCTCTATTCACTTTGCTCCGCGCCTGAGAACGCGTACACCTTCAAGTCCACGCTCTCTGTCACTTTAAAGCCGAGAAATGAGCCAGCGGCTTATTCGCAGCGAGGGGTGCGGCCAGTTGATTTTATTCCCACTATCGATGATCGATTGTCCGAAACGATCGATGGCGCGCCAGGAAGGCTTCTCGGTGGTCCCCGAACGATAAACATATAGACAGACTAGGTCCCGTCGTGCGTCGGCGTTTGTAGAAGATTGATCGCAGAATAATTCGCAGAGCACACACAGACACGATACGATATATATATTTTACAGCGTACCGAATCACACACACACACACACACACACACTCGTCATTGTACAAAAAGACGGTGAGCTCAGCCAGGCATCTACACGCTAGTGACACATACGTCTCGATATAATATAGTTATCGACCGACACGGAACAACACGATAACACGAAGACTACACTTGTACATCGTTAGATAGGCTATGATAATTTAAATTAGGTTATATTCCGTTGCAAGTGGTCCGCGTCGCTCGTATTTTCGAAGGCGCTCCATCGGCTCCCCTTCTTTTCCAAGCCTCCGGGCTGGGTACATAGTTTCGGCGCTTGTCGCGCGGCATCCGAATAGACGCGGGGGTGTGGGATCGTCTAGCAGATTCTAGTTGGCGGTTCGAAACTACGCTCGACGCCGAGCATTATTATGCAAGTAATAAATGGAGCGGGGGCAAAATGTAGGAACGACGTCGGCAGAAGGGAGTGTGGGGTTTTTATCTTTGTTCGGGCTGTAGGGGCGAGGAGGGGGTGGAGAGGGGGACGAAGCTTTAAATTATCGAGAGTGTAGCGAACACGATTTTATAGTAGTCGCGACTGGGAGAAAGAACTGATATTGATAAATATTTAAACTAGTAGATTTATTCGAAGAAATTGATTTGCGGCTACTGTAAAAAGAAAGGGGGGGCGAGAGAAAGAAATGAAGAGAGAACGAAACGAACATAAGAATGGCCAAATATAATTGCGGAAATATATATTCGCCGGCCGATCCGCGGCCGGCGCTATATTATGAGAATAATAAATTATTAATGAAATTAATATAAATTGAATATTTAACTGCAAATTTATATATTAGCAGAGGTTTATTTGAGTCTCTTCTTTTTTGCTTCTTGTTTATCGTTCGTTTTAATTTCGCTCTACGTTAATCGCGTTGTGAAATTGCGGCTCGAGGGAAAAGCCCGCGGAAACCGCGGTTGTTATTAGACAATTTATAATTATAACGACGGCTCGTTGAACAACGACGAGGGGAAAAACCGTCGGCCGGGGGGGGGGGGGGGTCACAGGAAAGATAAAAGCCGGACGCCGCTCTCGGGATTTTTCGCGCCTCTGTAGTCGGCCTTGCGCGCGAAGAGCGAAGGAACGACGGTGCTTCCTTAAGCTAATTTTTACGATTGGCCAGTGCAAAATATTAAATCGTTCGAAGCCGTTCTTCGAACCACGAAAGAAAGACTGAATCGTTGAATTGAACGTGTCGCGGCTGGCTGCCCGTTTTTCCAACCCTCCCCACTTCGAGCGGAGGGGATTAGGCGAGAGGTATGTTCGCGGGGGTCGCGGAAAATGGGAGAACGAGGGAGAAGGGGAGGAAAAAAAAACGCAAAGATAAAAAAGAACGACGACGGGAGAAAAGCACAAGACGCGTACCTGATTGCATTTATAATTTAGTCGCCGCCATCCGCGACACGATTTGGTTGTCAGACTGAATTGGACTGATTTATCTCTATTCGTTTACGTTTTTTTTTTTGTTTTTAATCGTTCTAATTAGTCGACTCTACATTGGACTGATCTTTATAAACGTTTTCACCGACTGAATGTTACCAAACGATTGTTAATTAAAAGTATCTAATTTCTAAGTTGAGCGCGGTTGAGAGGAGAGCACGAACGCGATATCCGATTTATTGGCAGGGCACCGCGGGAGTTCGAATCCACTGAGAAAGAGGGGATGATAGGGGGAGAGGGAACGAAACCAGAAAACAGTTAATAGGCGCGCTGTTCAATCAAGAGGATCGGCGCAACGCGCGTCGACCGATCTTCATTTTTTTTTTCCTTTTTTCTTGTTCAAGTGCAACGCACGTTTGTTGTCGCTCTTGTACCATCTGACACGTCCACGTTTCCTTCGTTCGCTTCTGGTTTAATTGTGTTTTTTTTTTATCCACCTATTACTATTTTGTACACGACACGCTTTCGCACAGACACTACTTACAGTTCTATTTTATGGTCAAGGGTAAGAAGCACCTCTATATACACGCATATTACACACAACTCTAGGTTCTTCTTCTCATGTGTTTTTTTTCCCTTCCGTTTCACGTAATTATTAATCCGTAGACTTACGCAATAGGGACGATAGGATCTTACGTTGTTCATACTCTTTTTTTTTTTTTTTCATTTACGTTCACTCATCGTTTTTGTAATCCAAGCAGCTATCTACACAGTACAGACGGGAAAGCAAGCAGCAGTTTTCGTATACAACCAGCTTCCTTAAAGTAATAGTAAGCCGTAATCCCGGCTTTAATCACCCTAGAGTTAAATTAGCGACCATCCACCGATACCGAGCAGACATACACCATCAACGATAATGATTACCTTGCGCGAAAAAGAATAACGATATACGCCGCGATAATACCGTTGAATAGAATTATTTTCTGTAATCCTGAGTTTTCTTTGAGGAGAGGGAGAGAAAGAGAGGGAGTGTATGAGGGAAAGTTTGAGAGAGAGAGAGAGAGATATAGAGAGAAAGAAAAAGAGAGTGAGAGAGAGAGAGAGAACGAGGAAGAGAGGAAACAAAAAGAAAAATAGCAGCGAAGCACTGAGAGAGTATAAAAATCGAGCTTATTCGGAATTCGTCGGATATGTAAAATTGTATTGAGAAATAAAACAAGAAAAACAAAAGGAAAATAGGAAAACACCGGTGCCATCGGCTCGAAACAATCCGGGTAACATAAGACAGGGGTTGGGAGGGGGGGGGGGGGGTAAGAAGAAAAAAAGTCTGAATTCTTTCCGGTAACGACTCCGTTTTCGGGTACAAATCGTTTCTTTCTTAAGCGAGTATGTCGAGCGTTACCGTGCTTACTTATTATTTGTTATCTGCCAAGGTGTTCTGGTTATAATATATATATTTATTGACGACTATTATTAATATTATTATTATTTTATAATTATAGTTATTATTTTTTATTTTTAAGCAATGTCAAATGCATCTTAATATATTTTCACCTTTTTTATATATATATATACATAGATCTATATATATATATATACACACACACACACATATATATATATATATATATATATAATATGAAATGTACTATTTGGTTTAATAACTCGCTTGCATTTCTGTTTATTCTTCTGTTTGCGCACTTTTAGAGAACCTATCACATCCTCGAAAGCAGCAACGTACCGTTGCCTCGCACCTCGGGTGTGCCTCCGTTTTCATTCCCCGCCCCAAAACCCCATTGCGTGTGCGAACCCAAGCCCCGTTGTCAAATCATCGTGGAGCGCATCGCGTCACGCTTCTTTCTTTCAGCTGGGAAGGTAAGTTACGCGCGGAACGGTCACGTTGGCCGATGGAAAGCGACACGGCTCGATTCTCCATCTCGAGTGGCGGTCGTTCACCGGCGCTATTCCATTCAGAAATCTAACCAACGATCGGCTCGTTTTCGCTGAGTGAATCGATGGCACACGGCACGCGTGTGGTCGCGTTTGGAGGTCGAAGTACGAACGGTTTCAACCAGGAGAGCGACCACATCGGACGCCACGGGAAACAGAGGGCTTTCCAGGAAGCACCGTCCGTTGGAAAGACGGGACCGGGAGCGATGTAGGTGTCGGAGGGCTAAGGACCACGCATTCTCGATATTTTCACGCAACGCCGACCGTGCGAGAGTAAACGAGGGCCATTCGCGCAAGCACGCGAAATGAGAAACGATTTAAGCCGCCACGCCGCTCACGCATACTATTACGTTTACCTTCGAATTGCATGCTTTAAGTGTCACCCAGAATGCTCAGTGTTTCCCTTCTCGTCGTCTCCTTTTATTTCTCTTCTCTCGTATATATATATACATATAATTTTTATCCCCCCCCCCCATTTTCACCCCCCACACGATCCCGCGCGTTTTGTTGGGCACCGACGCGCTCGCGACGCCTAACGAAGCACACGTACATCATTTTGCATCTAGAATGGCTGGAGAGTGCCTTACGCGCGCATTTATACTACTTGTGCCGGATTGTACAAACCCGATTGTGTCCTCCGTTGCTCGTCCGCCAAGCTGTCCTCGCCGTGTAAGTGTGCGCCCCGAGAATGTGCATACAAATATTTCATAATTCCATCGAAATCCTCCAGGGTCGACCTCATCAGCGAGTAGGCGGCCGTTCACCGTTTCTTCAGCCCCCCCGGAGGTTTAACGAGACACGCGGCCCCGAGAAATTGGATAAAAAGCTTTTTCCAGCGAAAGCCATTGGGACGAAGTGGCGGGGGGGCCTCGCCTCGTTCGCGTTCGATGGCTAAAGGGCGAAGGAGAAAAGGCCAGATACCGCATTATACAGTCAGACCACACGCACACACAGACACGCGCGCAGGTAGCAGCGCATAGCGGCAGGCTGAAGGATCGTCTGACCGGATCTTTTTTAATTAACGAGCAGCGGCCGTTACAAATGAACCGCGCGCCTCCTTATTGACGTTTAATTCGTCCCCGCGTACTCTCCTTCATCCACAACCCCTTAATTCTCCCCTCTGGACCGACCGCGCTACTCCCTCGGCCTCTTTATCCCGACCGCGTGTGCAGTAAAATGCAGCGTGTCTGTGACAGACGGAGTCATTCCACTTGTTTCCCGCGCGCGCGCGCGCGCGAGAGTTCACGTCTTACGAATAACCTTTCCAGCCGTCGGTGGAGAAAACTGGCATTGAAAGTTCTTACTTCGCTTCCCCACCCGAAAGGCGACCCGTTTTCGAAGCGTCGTCCACGGTTTCCACATACAAACGCATACGTACACACACATAATCTTCTTCGCTTTTGTATCGAACGCGCCTCGTCTCCTTCTTCCCGCTCCTCCCGCCGTTTCTTTCGAACCTTAGCCTCGTTCAATCCCGGGACGGCTGAAAGAAACAGCGCACGCGACGGGATGGGCGCACAAAACCGCGCGGAAAATGCAGATTGCTCGGCGATCCCGCGCCGATCCGGGCGCGACCGTTTAAGAGGAAGGCGTTGAAAAACATCGGGACGAGACGTCGCGATTGAATCCTGGCTTGCGTCCACGCCAGACCGGAAGTCTGTGAATAATTTGAAAGGGACGCGAGAATAATGGGTCACGGGGGTTGGGCAACGGACGGGAGCCTCGCGATGGAAACGGGTGAAGGGGGTCGAGGGAAGGATTCGAGGAACGTTCCTCTAGGGTTTGTCGTGCTTTCACCGTGAATTCATCCTATGCTAATCCGTCCCAGTAGTTAGGGAAGACATAAGTCAGACCAACGTCCATGGCTCTCCTTCGAACGCAACGTCCCTTTTCTCAGTGATAACCTTTACCGAACCTAATCGCGTGGTTTTAGGAGAATACGAGCACGGGCAAAGGGGGAGTGAGAGAAGGATTGAGAGTTAGACAGAGAGTGAGAGAGGGAGAGTGTGATGAATGGATCGGTGAGATACAACTAGGGAAGGGTGTTACCACTTGATAAGAACGGGCTAGGGGTATAAGTGTGGGGGTTACAGATGCATGAGGTGCATTGTTGTGTTTCAGTGCTCAGCTCTATGACGGGGCTGACCTTGAACTCTCTGAACACCCAGTCAGCGAAGAAGCTGTTCACCTGCCATCTGTGCGGCAAGGTGCTATGCAGCAAAGCATCCCTGAAACGCCACGTTGCCGACAAGCACGCCGAGCGACAGGAGGAGTACAGATGCGTCATCTGCGAGCGGGTGTACTGCTCGCGTAACTCCCTGATGACCCATATATATACCTATCATAAGAGCAGACCCGGCGACATTGACATTAAGTTCTTTTGAAGGTTTAGATAAGGTAGGGACCACGTTACTTCTCACGCCACAAACTATTTCACGGCGGGTGTTCCTCGCGTTTTTCAACCTCCATAGCTCATTTCCCGCCTCCCATCACCATTCCCTTTCGTCCCGTCTACTTCAACCCGCTCCAGTAACCTACAAAACGTCATTAGAACGCTCCCGCGTAGGTCACAATCGCATAATCGTTGGCTCGAAACGACCTCGGCTCCGCGCACAGTTTACTCCTCCCTCTTCCTCTTTCCGGTACTCTTCCCCTTCCTCCACGAACATTGCATGCCAGAGAAACCGGTCTCAACTCCCACGTGCACCGACCCTTATACTTCTTCTTCTTCTTCTTCTTCTTCTTCTGCCTCTTCTGCCTCTTCTGCCTCTTCTGCCTCTTCTGCCTCTTCTGCCTCTTCTTCTTGCGGTGTTCGAGCTTTCCTCCGTCCTCCTTCCGCAGAACTGCTTTTCTCTCCTCTCGCCTCCCGTCGTCCTTCGTTCTCTTCGGTACCGTACGGTCGCCGATCGAATTCTTCCGGTATTCGCAGCTCCGTTATACCCCCTGTCGGTGTGATTCTCGGGATCGATGCGTCGAGCACCACGTCCTTCGCGGATCACAGAGAAGGATCGTTGAATTGACCGATACCGTTCGTTCGATACATGGGGTTTACACATAATTCCTAGTACGCCCGGTTCGCTCGTAATCGAACGGGGTGTACGATTATTACGCTTCAGGTTCTCCTCACTAACATCCCCCACCCACAAGTCCTTCTGCCTTATTTTCTGGACAAATTGTTTTGTGGCAATCAGAACCATGTTTACGTGTACGTGCTTTGTTTCTTTCTTTTTTTTCTTCTTCAATTGTTTCGCTTGTCTTATCATCCTGTTTATTTTTTTTCTTTCTTTTAATTCTTCCTGCCCGTGGCTTCTCGATGTTCGATGTTGTGTGCATGCTGATGTGTAGTACCGTCGTTTGATGCTCGTTTTGCAGCCTCGATACACGCCGCCTAACACCGGGATGCCAGCTTCGAGAGCGGTGGATCGACCTCGCTGACCGGATTGGGTCGATCGGTTTCAGACTGTTCATAGTTGTTTTTGTTACTTTTTTTGCTCTCTCTCTCTCTCAAGAATCGAACGTCCCCGTCTTCGTTCGCATCGTTGCATGAGAATACAGTGCATCCCGCAGCAACCGCGCCCGCGCCACTCCACTCACTAGTATGAATCCTTGTTTGATATCATCCTTTCTCTAACAGCAACGCGCTAACTTCTTCGCTCGCCGTCCGCGTATCGGCTCTTTAACCATCCAATTAACACGCATGAATGCATTCCCCTGCACGCACAGCTGGTTTGATTAGACACGAAATGGCGCCTCGCGCTTCCGAAGCGTTGGATAACATTTTCATCCCGGTGCGAGTGCCTTAACACCGGAAGAATCGCGGAAACAGGACGCGTCTGGCATGGTGGTTTTGGTCCTCTTCATCTCTACTCACCCGACTAATCGCTACCCTCGGTCAATTAACGATACTTCCGATCGCGCGGATCGCTCATATCGAATCGACGAAGCACCCACATACCGTCCGCAAGCGAACGGAAGAATTAACCCGCGCTAAATCCTTGATTGATCCCGAGACAAGCCGGCAGGGTTGAATTATAATTGAGCCGAGGTCGTCTCGAGAATGGAACGGGCGGAACCTTAATCGCGGGCTGCGCCGAACGTTCGAGGTCCCTGTTAATTGCTAACACACGAATACAGCGGATGTTCCGTCGAGATTCCTGGTACAGGGGTCGATCCAGACCTCGTCCCCTCTTTATTCAACAGATTCTCCCTTCTCCCCTTGCATCCCCTCGGACGTTCGAGGAACATTAATACCTAGAACAGCGATACTTAACGCTTTCACGCGAGAACAGTATCATCGGTCCACAGACCGAACCCCCTCTTCGGGTTCTCAACTGCTAACCTGTAAGATCATTCAATGTACAAGGAAAGTGTATGAGACTGTTCTCGCGGGAGGGCGATAGATGATAGGCTACCAGTGCGTTTCTCTGACGATAGACGGACGGTTTTCAGGTACGGGCAACGGGATGCATCCAGCACCGTCGACGCCTCCCTCTGCCATGTACCAGATGCCGCCGCCAACGACGGGCGGCATAAACGTGCCTCAGGAATGCCCGTACTGCCGTCGCAACTTCTCATGCTACTACTCCCTGAAGCGTCATTTCCAGGATAAGCACGAGAAATCGGACACCCTGTACGTGTGCGAGTTCTGCAACCGGACGTACCGCACCAAGAACTCGCTGACCACGCACAAGAGCCTCCAGCACCGCGGCTCCAGCGGCATGCTGAAGAGGCTGCTCAAGACCACGGCGATCAAGAACGTTCTAGGCAGCATGCAACAGGCCCAGATGCAGCAGCAGCCGCAATGAAAATGTCGGAACCGTGTTGCAGTCATCCCGTCCCGGACTCTCGACACTCTTATCCTCACCGTCGGCGCCACCGTCTGGCTGTCGGCCGCCCGCCATCGTCGACGACCGAAGCGTCCACGAGCCGTCCCGCCGTCAGTGTCATCGACGGCTAGGTCTCGAGCGACGGCAGCACCCGTGCGATCGTCGCCCGCACCATCGACCGGCTCTTCTCCCCTGGCGCTCTTCCACCGGAGAATCGCGCTCCCACCCCCCAGCAACCCCGTTGTAGTCGTCGTTTCGTAGTTCTCCTCGAGTCAAGACTGCGATTAATCCAAAGAAGAAACGAAGAGAGAATCGACTGAGACGATGGGTTCCCGAGCTGGACCCCGTCGATCGTGAATGCTGTAGCGAGCGTGAGCCGAGAATACATTCCATTTGCGCCGGGTTCTAAGCCCCGCTACCGGAAGCTAGGGGCTCGGGCCGATCACAACGAGGTCTCGAACGGCGACTATCTCGCTCCGGGACGTTGCGCGAAGAGGCCCCGTCTCCGGTATCGCGTCTCGGCGGCGGGAGGGGCGGAGAAGTCGACGACGAGCCAGTAGACCATTTTAGGGTAGTCAGAGTTCGCCGAGGTTCGCCCGCTCTGTGCGCGTCGATCGATCGAGTCGCGGACGGTCCCAGGAATCGCGCCAATTCGCGATATACGATCTGGCCAGGCGATGCACGTCGCTTTGGCGGGACAATCCTATTCGACCGTTCGCGATGGGGTTTCGAGCGCGAGGGTGCCCGAAGCGGAAAACGATCGGGAATGGGTGGGAACGTATCAAGAAAGATCGACGCGTTTCGCGTTGCTCATATACATACATGATGTGTACATGTAGGGCGCGCGTGTGGGGCACACGCGTGCGTGTGCGTACAAGTATTCGGACGTTAGGTGGATCGTGGATCTTAGGCCTAAGCGAAAAAATTTTCAATTACAAAGTCTACGAACATATGTGCTCAAATTTCGGGAAACGGGATGGGGGAGGGTTAAGTCTCGTGGATCGAGGTTGGGGATCGCGATAGAGCGAGCTCAGAGGAACGAATGGGGGGTTGTGGGGCGGTGTGTATCGAATTAGCGAAGCAGGACGAGGGTAAGGATGGAACGAGGGATTGTCGCGCGGGATAACAGAGGAGGGAGTGGAGGGGGGGGGGAGGAGCAAATGGTAAAGTGCAAGTAGATGTTATATGGGCTCTTACACGTGTACAGGTCCGTCGTGCGCGCAAATTACACAGACTATATTTTTAACTCTTTAAAAGTAATATTTTGAGCTGTACATATATATTATATTCGTACGATTATTGATATATATATAACGATGATATTCTCTTGTTCAGGTTTTATAAGAGGGGAGGTGTAGAAGGAGGAGGGAAGGAAACGAAGTTAGTCTCGAACGTAGATAGACCACGGCGGGCAGGGCAGTGGAGCTCCCGCGTCCACCATTCTTCCTTTCGAGTCGAGTGCAACGCGAAATCGGGTACGGTTTTATTAATTATTCGCGTCTCATTGGCGAACGTGCAATATTACGAGTAAGGGGTGAATCAAGGGGGGCGGGGGGTGGGTGGGTATTCGAGCTCGGGTCTCGAGGCGACGCGGGTCCCACACGGCGAATCTCTTCTCGTCTCGATTTTATTTCGTTTTCTCCTCGTTTCGTCGTATGATCGTTTCGAGTGCAAGGAATCCGAGGGAGGACAACGGGGACGCAGGGGAATCGATTCTGCCAAAGAAGAAGCTCGCGTTTCGACTTTATTCGGGGAAGCGACGGTACGCGGGGCTGCGGCGGGAGGGGTTGTGGAGGGTGAAAAGTGTGGCGCGCGCGAGGAACGACCCCGGACACTGCCCTGTTCCTTTTAAATCTTCGACCCGCATCCATGCTTAACGTACAAGATGAGAAGGAAACCCTAAATGGAAGGAAAAAAAGTTGTTTATCGCGCAACATATTCAGGTCTTTGAGCTCAGTGTAAAAAAGGAAACGAAGCAGAAGAAACGAGGTTGACGTTTTATCGTAGGGGGGAGGGGGGGTTGCGAAGAAGAAGATAAAAGAAACAAAGGAAATGCCATTATAAACTAACGAGCAAGTACAAATTATTCGAGGGGGAAAGATGATAAAAACAATTTATTCGTCTACGTCTAATTCTTAGGTCCCGTAGCTGCAGGGGGTTGACGAGGTGAGAGCTTTGGTATTTAAGGGGGTTGGAGGCGAGGGGATGGAAACGGAGATGGGGATACAAGGAACGCGGCGAAAGGGAGGATGAGGGAACGACAAGTTTTCCAAAACATATCTTCGCGAACGCTAAGTATACCGTGAAAAGAAAGATTATACGATTTTAGATTTAGGCGCCTTCCGATCGCGGGAGTTTTTAAAATATCGCGTATACATTCGTAGTGTATAAACTGGAAAGAATAGAAAAACGTCTTTTCCGCGGCCGGGCAAAGCATAATGTGGAGAGAAACATAAAAAAAATAAATGGGGGTTGGGACGTTCCTATCGCGGCGGGGAGGACTTTTGCTTTGCGGAAAATTTCTTTTCGACTCGGGAAAAGCTTAAATATATATGGAATTCGTTAGTGAAAATTATCCTAGTCATTTTGGAAACCCTTTTTATAATTCTGTGATATATGTCGAACGCGATGGAGCATTCAAGATATGATATATATATAATATATTCGGCGCAACAAAACGAAAGGAGGGGAACGCGGGAATAAAGGGGAGGGGTGGGGTGGGGCGAGAAAAAGAAGCAAAAAGATTGACGGGAACGTTCCACATTATGATTGCCGGCGTGTGCTACTCGCATACATATATACTTACATTAGCGAAAAGGAAAAAAAACTTAATTGGTTAATCGATATCGGGAAATTCTGTGATGTCCTTCAGTTGGGTATACTAGAACGAAAAATATTAGAGGTATATGATGAAAACAAAAAAAGTATACGGAATTAGGTCGATGTTCGGTGTTGTGTAAGTTAATTGTATAGGCAGAAAAAAAAAAACGAGAGAGGAAACAGGAAGCCTAGGGGAGACTTTTATGGCGGGGAAGATTTAAATCGAGCACTGTCGGAGGTCCCTCGATCGATCGCCCGATCGATCGCTGCCGTATCCAGGATCGAGAAACCGCCGGATGAACTGAAAAAATACGCGGAATCGGGTGAAATTTTGCCGGGGGAGGTTCTCCTAGGGGGTGGAAAAAGTATGATCGGCACGATACCAAAGTGGATTTGACTGTTATCGCGACTATTTTATTCGTCTCTTTTGTTTTCTTCTGTAAGCTTTGACCAAAGCATGTAAAACGAGCTTCCCCGAGGATAACGACGCGCGGGACGACGCGTTTCTCGATCGGCCGTCGACGGGGATCCCGAGGGACGTCGCTCAGTGCTTCGGACGTATAACATATCTCTTCAGGGTATCGGGCCCGTTGTATACGCTGACACGGTGTTGAATCGAAAATCGCGAAAAAGGGAGAAAAATACGAAAAAAAAAGGATACACACGACATATACACATACACACAGAATCTATTCCAATGTGCCAACGTCTTCGAACTAAAAAGAACAAGGGAAAACTTTAGGTCTTTTACTATTTACACGTGAAGAGGAAGAAACGAGGGGGGGGGGGGTGGGAGGTGTAGTTAGAGACGCGTCGCATCTTCTGAAACGAATATTAACAAACATTATTATTATTACTACTAATCGTTCTAGGGTTTAAAGCGAATATTATTACGAGCTATTATCGAGGAACTTTTTTCAAACTTTAATGCATGGATTTTCGTCTCGTACGCTATATACAGAGTGGGTGTGGAGGAGGGGCGAGAAAAAGGGAGGGAGAGGGAGCGGGGGTTAGCGAGGATGAGAGGAAGATGCAGGGAAGATGAATATTTTAAACTAGGATCTATTTTTATTTGCATTCTAATGTCACGTGCGTGTAAATATTAGATATCGAGTAAGCAACGTGTACCTCTGGCCGTGAATTCACGCGCGTAGAGGGATGGTAGGGGGGTAGAGGGGGGGGGCGATATATCATCCGTAACACTGGTACTTGAATAGGCATTAAAATATTGTATCGGGAATCGTGCGAACTGGACGTTGGTAAAGGCTCTGCGTCTCTGTGTGGACGATATGTGGTTATTGTTGTCTCGGTAAGAAACGCTATTCGTATCACGTACTTCCTTTTTTTCTTGTCGGTCGTGTAATCGCCACGAGGGTGAAACCAGCTGCAGACATTTTGTACAGTGAAGCTCCTGGCCATAGTGGCCGGCAACCAGAATCATTGTAAAGGGAGGCTCGTCGACCGTGGACGTCGCGCGTTCGGTGACGTTATCTCACGTTCGCGCGACGCCCACGATTCGCGGATCCCTCGCGACAACCGACGCAAGTAAGATTCTAGCTTCCGTTCGATCGGTCAGAGAGCCGTGGTGTTGGCAAACGTTGACGTACGCGCGAAACGTTTCACGTTGCGAGCGATTCTGATTTCTTTGCTTGCCCGTCGTTCAACGCAACGACCCCTGCAATCGCATTTTTCTTTCAAGCCCAGCAGCTGAGAAGCTCAAGAGCTAAAATATTTCCTGGCGCTGTGACGAAATACTTTGATACGCGAATTTACTTTCGAGAAGGCTGATTTTTATAATTTTTAAAGAAACGTCGACGCGTTTAATTAAGGAATCAAAGTGTTATTTTTACTAGTTTCCAGACTCTTTTTTTTTTTTTTTTGGTTTTTTTATATAGAAAAAAAATCCCTACGTTTAGGGGGTAATCGACTGATTAGACTGGTTTTTCGATTGGTTTAAACTTCTTCTTGATCATGTGATATTGTCTTACCAAAGAGCATCGGGAAATCGTGAAAGCTTCTCGGACTTTCGACCGGTATCCATCTTGGGTAAATGGAGAATTCAGCCGCGCGGGGGCCGTGATTTTATCGCCCCGCGATTAATCAGTCCGTTCCACTTCTGTCAGAAGCGAAGCCGTTCCGGCCGCGCGCACTTATGCGTCTACGATCTCGTGCAATCTCGAATGACATATCGATACGTGACTCGAAGGGTGCTGGATACCGCGAAAGTCCGGGGGAGCGTTGCGCGGATATATTATTCTTCGGTTTCGGTCGAAAAAGGGGGGGGGGTGGGAGAAACGAAATTTTTATTGTTTTTATCAAAAGGGGGATCAAAAAGACGAAAACAAAAGTGAAATTTACGTAGCGGAAAAATGAAAGAAGAATGGAGCGCATCTTCGAATCGAAAACAGAGTTGCTTAGGGATGTATGATTTTACGTGAAATCGATAGGTGAGGAGAAACAGAAACGAACGAATAAGAAGAAGAAGAAAAAAAGAATAATAATAACGTCGAGCATATAGGAGAAAGACTACTTAGATTTATTTTTATTATGTCTTCAAAAAGACTTTAAATATAATATTTATATTGTGCCATAATTAATATTAACGAGACCTTAAGTATAAATTAATTGTTACGAGAAAAAGTTTTTAAATTTATCGGAAGGGGGAAAATTGCAAAGGAAAACGAAAACATACAAAAAAAAAAAAAAGAACATAATGGAAGAAAACGCCGAGAGGAGGGAAAAAGTATATCATCTTAACTGTCTATCGATAATTAACCGTAAACGGATAGTTATTAAGGACGAGAATCGCGTCGTTTTTAAGTGGAGTATCGCATTTACAAGAGAAGCTAGGATTAAAATAACAGCAACAGATTTATCGCATCTCCGATCATCATGTAAACACTGTCACCAGCCGCGTAGCGCGCGTCCTTCTATCACAAGAAACGAAAAGTGAAATAATTGTAAGGGAAAGAGAACACGAAACAGAGACAAAACGAGGAAACAACAACACCCGCCGTTCTTCCGCGTACGAAGTGTATATCCTTCGCTTCGTTCTTGCCAAATCTGCGAAGCCACGCCGCCGTTTGGCGAACGTCACCCGGTCTCAGTAACCATTGACTCGTTCTACTTGCCAATATTTTGCTGGGTCTTATTTATTTACGAGTGCTCTTCACCAACGTTGGAGCGTTATAAACGAATGAACCGTCCCGGATGGAAGTGAACGACGAAGGAATCGAGTCGATGGTTACCGGTGGGCCGTTCCGTCGAGAACGGCGACGCGAGCGCGAGAGGAGTCCGCGCCCGAGGAAGGACGAACGGGCGAAGTACGCGCGGTCATCCCAATGTTTAACGTGTAAAGTAACGTGTAAAGGGGAACAGGGAGGAATTGTGCAGCAGCGGTGGACGCGTTTGCGAGACTGCCGAAGGCGAGGAACGCGAGGGACTGCCGAAATATGCGGAATCGAGAGCGCTCCATCTTCGTTCCCGCGCAGGCGTGTCCGTTCGCCATCGATCCTCCCTTGTTTCCGGTGGTGAACGGCGCGTAAATCGTCCGTTCCGCCCGCACCGCATCCGAATATCATCGTTTCATTTGATTCTACATATCGTCTGCGAGCGTACTCTCAATATAGATATGTAGATCCTCGTCTGTCACATCGACGTCTGTGTAGATTCTGTCGGGAACCACATTTTTATGTTGTTCCGCCTCCGTGTATTATTATTATTATTAGTTATTATTATTATTATTAATATACCGAATTTTGTCTTATCGAGTCTGTTCAACGTTATATAATATCAGTGATGTTGTTTTATTATTATTATATCAATACGCAGGACTGTGCTATTGGGTCGAATTATACGAGGTATAGTTCGAGATCGTTTATTTAGCTCGAGAGAGGGAGAGAGAGCGAGAGAGAGAGAGCGAGAGAATAGAGAGGAGAGGGAACGATGTGTAACGATATTTGACGAGGAGTCGCTGGCACGTTATGTTAACTTTTTATGTACATAAATATATATATGCAGATATATGTACGTATTATATATACATAACACGCATAAAATATTATATATTATACATATTATATATATAGGCCTATTTTGTAAGGTTTCTCCTTGGTTTTATTTTTTATGTTAATCTCTTATCTTGTCGATTTGTTACTGCGATTTACAGAGAGGGAGAGAGAGAGAGAGAGAGAGAAAGAAAGAGAGATAGAGAGAAAGAGACAGAGTGAATGATTGTTTAAACGCGTTGAGGAGAACTTACTTGATACGTATTATCATTATCACACTTATTATTATTATTATAATCATTATTATTGCTATTATTATTATTATTACTATTACTATTATAATTATTGTAATAATAATTATTAGTACTAGAATTATTATCACTTCAGTTTCTTTTTATTATTGATTCTATCATCGATTGTGATCGTTCGTTTTGCTTTCCTTTTTGTTCTTTTCTGTTTGTGTAAAGTCGATCGACCGCGATGTGTGCGCGCACGACGAGATCCGTCGAGATCGGGATCCCTAGAGCTGTGCGCCGCGTTATCCACTGTCAGACCTGTTGCGAATCGCCCACACATCGTGAGCATCCATCGTCATCCGTTTTCTCGCTTGCGTTTTCTTGCGGTTTATTTCTTCCTTGTCACTCGACATGATCACGAAGCGTCGATATAGTATACATACATACATATATATATATATATATACATACGATGGTTTCCATCCGTTTTGTAAAGATTAACTTTTAATTAATCCCCATAAAATTAACCGTAACAGGAAGCACAAATTATTAAGAGATAGACCGGGTCGTCGAGCGCAAAAGGATCCACGTGTTGCAACAATTTAGAAGTCGCTTTTCCATCGTCCCCAGCTGCCCCTTTCTTTTCCAGGGAGCAATAGCGCGATCGGGTCTCGCGCGAACCATTAGAGTCCATTAGAAAACGTTCCCATCGGCTCGGTGGCGATCGTCGCGGCAAAATCTAAACGCTCCATCGCACGATCGGCCGTCAGTCGCAAGTAATTCGATTCCCGATCGCCCAGTCACACCTATTCTCGAGTCGTTTCACGTTTCCCCGCCGATAAGGGCGCATCGTCGATAGTAATGAGGAGAATCCGCGCGAAAGACGCGAGCGCAGGGAGAACAAGGGGAACCGTTCTCGCGACGTTGTGGAATCTTTCGTGGACAATCACGGCCCGACTATAATTGTAATTGTAAACAAAGTGCAACACGCTGCCTTGCTGAACAGTACAAGTACAAAACGAATACAAATACATAAAAGAAAAAAAGAGCATGTCTTCGATTTTAATGGATGGAAATGATTTCCGGTAGTTAAGATATCAAAAAAAAAAATAAATAAAAAATAAAAAAAATACGAGGTAAAGCGGAGGAGGGAGGAAAACGATTTGAAAGAGGAAACGGAGAAGAAGGAAAAGAAGAGCGAAAGCGTATTAATCGTAGGGAGCGGAAGGGAAATGACGAGCCTCCGTTGTAAAGCAGCGCCGCTGTTCTCGCGTCCAGCGTGTACGAAGGTGGAGAGAAATTTGCGACACACGGCGTGCGTTCGTTCACAAATACCTCAGTTGCCGTGGCCTCGGACATCCGGGGCGCGCAAAACGGTGTCATTCTTCCGACGCGCGTCTCGCCTGCCCGCCAGCCACGAGTAGGAGCTCGCGTGAGATCTCATTGGCCTGGCCCACAATCTCCCAGTTCCCCATCGAGACAGAGACGAGCAAAGTCTTACGAATCTTTACACGGCGATGCTTAATGTCCAAGATGTCCCGAATGGGCGCCTCTCCTTTCGCGAGCGGGACGACGATCTCTTCGTCGCTTGGGAACGAGACGCGCCGGGAATCGTTGTGGATCGTTAGTCCAAAGCAAAGACGTCACTGCCAAACATACCCTCGAAAACGTCGACAGAAGTCATTGCGGTGCCGAGCGACATGCTGAAGGGAAACGTTCCGCGTCCGAGGCCCGGCAACAACAGATTCTCATCTAAGCTACAATAGTTGTTGTACTTACTTGTCTTCTATTTTGTCACTACATTGTCTGAGTATTAATGCGAGCAGGTTGGTGCGCGGCGTTCCCTCGAGCACCTACTAAGCACGAAGCGGATGCGAACGAGTCGCGGAGGTCGCGAATAGATCTCTGGTAGACAGAGATCGCAGCAAGCTCGCGGATCTGCGGGGCGCGGGTTCTGAAATACGTGATACAACTGCGAAAGGGTTGAGGTTGCGGTTTGCTCCGAGGCAGAGAACCCTAGAGTACTTTGTCGAGAAAGAACCATGTGGTTTGGGGGGTTGGTTTATCCGTTTTCGAACACACTGTAGATGGGGGAACGTGGCGCGTGTACCACGAGCTGGCAAACAGTCGCCGTATTATTATATTTTACAGAATACAAAGTATAGATATATAAATGAATGAATGAATAAATGAGAAATTCTATATATTGTTCCGTTATCGCCGTTATAATACCATCCGTGTAACATATATATATATATATACATACATATATACATATATATATATATATATATATATATTACAATTGCGAATAAATTTGCAGTTTATTACATACACCGACACAAGTGAAATTCTTCAGTGTGCTCCGTAATGACTTAACGAGCTTCTTTTTCCCGCATATTAATGATATTACATTATAATATATCGCGTAAACGCATAAACTTAAATGAATGAATAAAAAAAAAATATATATATATATATAAATGAATTTTCCGCCCGGTCGTTTCGCCGTCTGCGGATGCAAACCTTCCGGGGAAACTTTCGTTTCCTGATTATCATTGTAATGCAAAACGTACCTCTTGTCTTTCTTGCGTAACGAAGACGACAATTGCGAAAGAAGAGAACGCGACGAGAATCGGCCAGGGGGATGGAGGTCACGAGAGGGGTGGAATTGGATGTTGAGGTGGAAATCGGTTGGAGGTCGATGTGTGTGTATTTAACGTATGTAGAATAAGTGTGTACGAACAAAAAAAAAAAAAAAAAACTTTCGTGTGTGGAGGCTTCGCTTCGCTCGTGAGTCGCGCGATTTGTGGAGTCTTTCTTCTTTCTTTTACCGTAGATAAATCGATCGATCCAACGAACTTCGCCGCGATCGAGGAGGAGCGAGGGATGGGAGCGCCTCGAGGCGTTGCAGGATAGCAAAAAGGGAGAATGCAATTACCGATCGTTGCGAGCGGGGGTGAGGGGCGTGCACGATCGAATCGCGCGATCAAAATCGGTAAAGCTAGCGCGAACGGAGAGGAGAGAAAGAGAGTGCGAGAGAGAGAAAGAGAGAGAGAGAGAAATGATACATAGTTCAATATATATATATATATACATATATATACAAGAAAAATTCTATATATACGGCGGACACACAATGTCGACATATTTTCTAACGCGCGTCGCGTCTTTAGGCTATTCTCGGATCAATTGTAAGACATTGCAATTAATTGATGTATGTACGTAAGCGTTCATTCGTATTTTTCACGCAGTAAAAACAAAAGGATTATTATTGTCTTTATTATTATTAATTATTATTATTGATTATTATTGATTATTATTATCATTATTAATTATTATTATATAAAAATTCAATAATAGTTGTTGGTGTAATATTATGAAATAAATCTTTAACGATAGTAAAAGAGAATTCACGCTGCATTCTTCTCACTTGACTTTCCCCAGATTTCAGGACCGTGCCAGGCAGCCGAAGGCGAGTCTTAGATTCTAGATGATGAACGGCGTTAATCACAGATCTCCCGGTATAAATGCGCGGCCGGTTCGTCGATAAATCGTGGATCAATTAGCCGGGTGTACTGTTCAAGCAGCATTGACGTCAACGAGTATGGGAGCAGCAGGTGAATGACGATGCTCCTCCTCCTCCTCCTCCTCCTCCTCGAGGCTGCAACGAGCGTAGAAAATAACGCGTGCGTGTCGAAAGGGACGCCTAGGCAGCGGGGGCGTACTGGTAATTGAAGGTTCCCAGGGAGCTAGCGCGACGCAACAGGAAAATGACGAAATTCACTTACGCTAGACGAGAAATCGATTTCACCGCCTACGAACGGTAGGTTTACCAGCGAACGGCGATAAAATATGCGGGAAGGAAAGGGCTCCCTTCTGCGTGGGTGGCTCGAGACAGTGGGAAATGAATATTTCATAGAGGGACGCCGCGAGATGCACCGTATTCGTTCTCGACTCGCCAAACCGACCTCGAGGTATCTTCATAATTCTCGCCCCGCGTTTACGAATTCCAGCGAACAGCGGTTTTGCCGGTGGTTAAGTGCAACCCCGTTAATTAGCCAGCTTCATGCGGTTTCAAACATCTCGGGTGTTTATTATGCACGCACGGCTTTCGCTTTCCATTTTTTTTCACTGGTTTAGAAGACCGCTGATTAAAGAAAACTGTCAAAGAATATCAAAGCAAGCCACTAAAACGTCGTTACTACCTATCTCCCTCCTTTGAGCCTCATTGGCTAGCACAAATTTCATTATCCCTTTGGCACCTTCATCTCTGCGTAATTTTATTTCAAGGAAATTACTTAGAATGTCATTTTATTCTCATTCGGGGAATCTGCTGCCACATTTAACAGAGGTAGAGGGCACTGGCGGATTTAAGAAAAATGGTCCAGGTGGCAAACTCAGTTAAAATGAAAAATCCACATTTTACCTAGCTAATGTGCGCATTAACGAATGCTGGCCTATTCCAAGGGTGCGGTGACAATGAAGGTGTCATTTTAAGAATTAAAGTACCTGAAGTAGATAGGGCAAAAAGTGACGCCCGTTCGCAAATTTCGAGTTCAAATCTCCAAACTCACATCGGTTTGCTACCATGCTTTACGTGCTCGTGAGCGGGCGCGCGCCCTCTGTACTAATCTAGCCCCAACCAATATTAATACCCGGGACAAGTTGGAAAGAGAAATGCGTTGCGTCGGACAAAGTCAACACAAATTTTTCGTAATTATCTTGGAAATAATGACGGCCTTGACAACATATTTCAAGGTCAACAAAATCGGCAAGGAGGATCAACTTTTAAATAATTACCGAAAGGTTTCTTACAAAAGAAGATGTCCTTAGTGAAGAAATTTGTTTACGTCAAACGGCAATACAACAATCACTTGGAATGTATCTCATTTAATTATTTCGCATGTTGCGTAACCTAAAAATTGTTTCAGTTTGAATCATAATATTATTTAACATCTCTTTCATTAAAAAAAAAATAGTTTTATGAATTAAATATGAAGAATTTATTAATAATTAATTAAAACTCGCGAGCGATCCTAGTGTACCCATAACTGTCACCGCAAAAATCATCTTGTCCTACGTACATATGAGTACATATATTTTTTTATTTTAATGTAAATCAGAATCTCGATTTAATAATAACTATTTTTTGTACATTTCTTTTTACACGTTACGTTTTTATTACATATAATAAATCAAGTGGCAGTAATTGGGACACTGGCAGTAATTGGTACATCTACCCTATGTCCTCGCACTTCAACGTGTCTGCTTAGATAATCTTCAGATTACCTAGACAATCTGCACTTTCTCGGAATAAAAGCGTGGCGCGATGTGAAACTGAATCGCGTCGCGTTCCAATACCGCGACCGTGATCGTCTTCTTATCGAGCCCCTTCGCGATTCGTGCCAGTCAGCCTTCGTCTCCCGTATCGAAATTCGTTCCCCGCGATGCTGTTACCAATTACGGTCACCGAAGGACGGCGGTCGGGGAGGGCGAGTAAATAGAACGCGAGATGCAGAAGGAAGAAATCGAAAAACTTTCGCTCGTTTACGCTCAAGGACCGCGAGGGAGTTTTCCCAAGACGTTAAGAGCGACTGATAAATATTTAAAGAAGTGGTCGAGCATCGGTTGGCGGCGGGGACTCATCCTCTTAACGGGAAGAATAATCCCAAGGCCGGTACCAGCATCGAGAGCGGGATTTCCCTGTACACCGGATCAAGGTTCTACGAGCCAGAGAAGTGGAGCCAGTGTATAATAAAAAAAATCTCGATGGCGACGTTGAAGCGCGGAAGAAACGACCGCGGCATCGAGATGAGATTACAGAGTGCCCGCTGAAGACCTTCCTTAGCAACGAACAAAGGAACTCGTCTACAATATCTCGTACGAGTGCCGGGGTTGAATTATTCCGACACCCCCGCAGGATATTATCACTGCCTGCACCAGTATCAAGTGAGACATGAATCTACGCTGTTCGAGCCCATAATGGTGGCAGAGAACGTTGGAGTACCAATGAAATACGATATTGGCCGTATGAATCCATGCTGCCCTCGTTCATTGCTGGGGTTGTTCCTGTCATACGACCACCATACGCCACCCCTAAACCTTGGCGGGCTCGGAAGAAGGATCGCTTCTGAGGATACAGTGCATGTCGCCACGGCCTTGGTGCTCGGTGACCTTGGCACTTCTGGTCGAGGCGTCCGTAAAGTAGGCGCGGCCCTGGGGTACGTCGCTATGGCGTCGCGACGAGCGTGCGCGAGAAAGCGTCGGGGTGGATTCTACCTCGGCTGCTCGGAGACCAGCTAGACGGGACAGCCGGTCAGACGCTACTCAGGCCAGAGCCGCGTCAACGTCCTTCCGTGTGGCACCCTTCGACGTCCAGCTTCGACGTCCCTTCACCATCGTGCTCCGGTCTATCTGCGTCCCTCTGCTCGGAAACTCTTCTCTCATCTTCAACGACCAGCTCGACCAACCTCGATCTCTCTGCTCGGAGATTCGTCTGTCAAAGGAATCCTGCACAATTCCCTCACCGGAGGCATCCTCCCTGGCTTCTGCCAGTCTTCGAGGTTCGTTCAAAGAAGCTACCCCTCGGAAAACACTCGCTGCCCGTGCAGCAGCGCGCGTAACGGAAGCAGGGAGTGACGAAAGATCGGCGGGAAGTTCTGACAACGCGCGACCACCTGTAGTTGTGGCCCCGAGCCACCCCTGACACGGGACCCGAGCCTCCCCCTGCCCGCCCACCCTCGGGCAGAGCAGCTGCTTCTTGTAACACCAGCAATCGGACGCATAATCGGACCTCGCGTCGTCCAGGGTGCGTTAAACGCCACCACCAGCGGGGAGGCCACGGGCGAGCGTATCCGGGACCAGCACACCGTTCAAAGTCTGCCAGGATTACCACCAAAATGAAGACCTCGTCGTTCTCTCTGCGCGTCATGCGACGGGTAAGTGAGCGAACCTATTCATTCTGTGTTCGGGGACGCCGTCTTTGAGCGGAAACGATCATGATTTCCATTTGAATGTACGACGGTGGAGGGTTGAAACTTGAAGGGTGGAGGGTTGAAATCGCGACGGGTGCTTCTTCGAGACACGTCTTCGGACATCTCTTCAGCGAGAAATGTCCCAAGTTTTTTTGAATTAAGGATAAAGATTCTACGAACTGTCTTCCTCAATATGTAACTTTAAATTGGGCGTTCATTTTCCCTCCGCTTGAAGTAAACCCTTGAACACCCATCTCTCTGGAAGAATCGCGTAGCGCTTATTTCTAAGCCAATGCCCGTCTCGCGTACCTCAATTTATTTTATTATTCTGAATCCATGAAGCGTAAGGGTAAAATAGACACTTAGATGTCTCCTGTAATATATTAACAGAACAGTGAAATATTATCTTTCATCCTGACGGCACGGTTGACTCCACCATCTATCGTTTTCCACGCGTTAATCTCCAATTTCGAATCATCGCCATCGGAGTGAATTAATTCTGGAGTCCAGGCGCAGAGGCGCGAGCGCGTTTAGGTAGGTCCTCGAAACAACGAACGCCCCGGTTTGTTTATGAAATACGATGTCGATTCACCACGCGACCACGCCAAGAGGCGACACCATAAATAACACCCTTGGCAAAAATCCTAGCCAGCGTTATGCGCGCGTATCTAGGCGTGCAGAAATTTATCCTTAGTAGACCTGATTTATACGCTCGGCGCGGTGGCTCGCCCGATGCATATTCCATTCGAATGCATATTCAACCGGGATCGCGCGTTGCGATATAATTCGAGGCAGCCCCGGGAGCGAACGTATAGCCTCCCGGAAACGATGGAGATGGAGTGCGCCCCACGGCTGGGGAATTCTTAGGTGGAAAATTACTTGCACCAGCTGCTGTCGCGGTGCACGGCTTACGTAATGGTGGCTGGCAATCAATTACCCTTGAAACGGCCGATATCGCGGGGGGGTATATTATTTCCATACATCGGCGAGCAATATCGGTGCTGAACGGCGCTAATTGACGCAGCCATTCCCGCGGGATGGCGTCGAGGTAACAGGTACCGCTGCAATCTTTCACGCTGAGGGAAAGAAACGTTGGCTGGAATGTCGAAGCACGGCTGAGTCACCATTATAGGGTGTTCAGATGGTAGAATGTTGGAGTAACGGTGGGTCGAGTAATGGAGGCTCTAAGATAATTCGTTTCTCAATCGTATCTCGGGAAATTGAAGAAACAAAGCGGACGGGAGAGATTTCTCGAGGCAATCGCGCGTCCAAGGTGATCCTTCCGTCCCTGGGAGAAGCCTTCCCTGGATTTAGATCTTCCCCGGGACGATTAAATTGGAAAAGGCAGCCGCGTTATACGACACGGTAAACTCGACGACCTGGAATTCGACTTGTAATGACTTCGCCCAGGACGGGTCTAATAACCACGATTCGCGTCTAAACTCGCGCCACTCGAGCCCGAGATTAAATTGTAATTTCCATTTTCGCCACTCGCCCTTTAATTAATAATTTCATTGCGCCGCGAAGGTACGATTCTTACGGCGAACGTGACGAGGGGGTTGAAGATCGGTTGCCCTGGCGCGCGGACCAATGTCGAAGGGCTGCTTCTTTTTCTCTCGTTTGATGTCGCGTCTTTTTCGACTTCGCCCGGGTGAAATGGAGTGTTATCCAGACACTTCTCGAGGGAAAGCGTTGCCTCCATCGGTCTGGTGCGAAATACGAAGAGGGTTCGCGTCACGAACGCCCGTAAAACTTGCTTTCCTCGCGGCCCCTTGTAGCGCTCTAGAATACAAAGAGGTATTTCCAGCCGTACCGCAAACAATCCAAAATTCCAGGCAGCTAACTCCTCTCGCGGCTCTTTTCTCACGCTTTCCACGCGAATATGTAAAGTGCCGAGTAGCTTGGAGCTTCCACTCGCTCGAGAAAGCTTCGTTTCCCTCGTGGATTTAATCGAAGGGGGATTCTGCGGTGACGAATTGCTGAACGCTTTCCTTTAAACGAACTTGTACCTTTTCCAAAGTGTTCTATGTTAGCCTGAGAAAATTCAGAGGCGCTTCTTCCCTTCCCTTTAGGTTCCCCTTGGAAATGCGCTGCGCGTTAGTTCTGTTCACGGAGTCGTGGAAAATGGACGGATTTCCTGGAAAAATGTGCACTCGAGAGGAGCCGATAAGGGTACAGACGTCTCGAAAATCCTTTTACCTTCCCCAGCAGCCGCGTCTCCTGCGGGACGACGCTGGCTAACCGGAGAAGTTTTCTCATTTCCCCGGGAAAACAGGCCACTCGTCCTTGGCCAGACTCGCCTTCTTCCAGCGGCCCCCTTTGTCCCCGTCGATCTAGCCGCGCTCTAACGTGATTTTCGGGAACGTAGATTCATCGAATTACGGATCTTTCGTTCATTATTTCGGTCAGGAAATACCAGCTTCAACCGCGTCCTCTTTTTCGCCTATCTGTTAAATCTACCCAGTATGCACGGGCAGAAAAGGACTTCTAATGAACCTTGTTCAGATTTAATTATAGTTAAAACGAAGAAGAAGAAAATAGAATCCATAGCCAATTTCTTGGACAGATGCACCATTTGGATTAATTTCCACAAGTTTCACGCGAGTTAAAAAGCATTCGTCCCTAATTCTCCTCAGGTCGTCTGCGACCGAAATTAAATAAAGATCGACGCCACGTCCCCTGACAAAATGAAGACAGGGAGCTGTAGAACGAGGTCGAAATTACGTACATTTAATTGCACGGCGTGTGAGAGTAATTTCCGAAGTTCTGCCGTGGACGCCGGCGCAGGAAGTTTTTAAACGACTCGGGTAATTCGATTTCCTCTTGGACGGCGTAGCTCGTCAAGGAACACGTCGACATTGCCTCTACGTGTTTGCCCGCACTGCCAACCGTTCCACCGGCGTTCACGGGTAATATTGACCGTCTAAGGAGCGACACGATGCAATTAAGCCGGAAGTTAATTGATCCGGGCACCGAATTCGCCGTGTAGCGCGTGAACCCGTGAAAACCGGCTATTCAGGGAACACGTCGAAGCGTCGCCGTCGAATATGCTACAGCGAGCAACCGTTCGGGCCAAGTATCGATGATCGCAGTCGCGAATTCGCGTTGTACAGTCGCGTGGACGTGTAATCGGATTGTCGGGCGCGCCGATCTTCTGGATTATCGTGTAGTAGACTCCCTTCGAGAGTTTACGAATTAATGCACAGCAACGTGGGAAAGCGCCCGGAGGAATTTTCCATGGCGAAATTTCCGCGATACTTTGGGATGCTCTGGTCGAATATACGATGTTGTGGCATTACCTAAACATAGAGGATTTCAGATATAAAAGGCACTGTACTGTAGAGAGAGAGAGAGAGAGAGAGAGAGAGAGGAAACTCTCTTACTCATATTTATTTCACTGTTATCGTTCCTCCATTCAATGTACATCAGATGAATTTCCCTAAGCCCTTCCCGCAGCCAGATCCCGCACCGTTTGCATGGAGGTTACCAAGAACCTTCTACCCCATTTGCACATAGCGATAAAATCGTCGAATTTGGTCCGTCCCAGTTTTCAGCGTGGCCGGATTGCTACGTTCCCCGAACGGTCGCCGAAATTGGACTTTGTGGGTGGACGAAAAGAGCAAGGGATTCACTCGTTAGTAACTGTAGACCGTTTGGGTGGAACTGTTAGCTATCTAGGATCATTTCGCTCCTTTTTCTGGAAAGCCGTAGTCCATCGTGCTCGTACGTTCCGGGGGCCGCCCTTGGGGCGAGCTTTACCTCCGGAATATCATGTGGGGCACGTATCGGGCAAATGGCACCGCTTTTTATTCCGCTGCGTGCCCTCTAGAGTCGACGGAACTTTCGTACGACCGGAATTTTCGAAATTGCAACGGCCAACACACGCGTGCTGCTCCGAGAAGCGGAACAGCGAAACGGGGACGCGAGCCCTTCCCTTCAGAGTCCCTTTTCGTCGCGCAATTCTCCCCTGGAAGTTGTGAAATAAGGACTCGGCGGACGGGTGGAAAAGGCCCGCTTGTATATGAAATTCCTCTCGCGATCGTTCGATCGACGTTCCGAGCATTTCCCGCTATCCACGGGCACGATGAAAGCCGTGATCCCTTCTTGAAAGGAGGAACACGCCGCGGACGTTTCCATAAAGTCGCAGGGAGAGATATAGACGCGGGATCGAATGCGAATGGAGTCTCTAATATTTGCGGAGGAGCTCTCGAGGAGGTCCCGATCTGATCGAGGGCCACCTTATATTCTTCATCGAGGAACGGCACAGACGTCGTTTCCGTATGCGACGTTCTATTTCCTGGATACTCGAGGGGAACAGTGTCTATTCTATTCTGGGCGAACGGTGTTATCGAGAGTAACGATTGAAGGAACTGGTAGACCTTATTTTTTCATGGATTGATCGTGACGAACGATAGTAGATCGGCGAAAGAGGGGCAATGGCCGGTAGGAGACTAGAACCACGTCGCGCAGCGCTTCCATTTAAATATCTTAAAAAACCGCAAATTTCCGAAAATGTTCTCAATTGGATATCATAGGGTAGACCGGGGGCGGTAGTAACACTTTGACTTTGGAATACGATTACGCAAAAACTATAACAGTTACAACAAAAGTTTTTTTACGAAAATGTTACTTATTACCAGTTTCGCTGTGTGTCAAGTAATATTCCGGTTATTAATAAAAAATGAGAAGCGGAGAAAGGGTTACAACCGTCCCTGACCCCGGGTCGGTTGTAACACTGCATGGAGTCGATAGTAGCACAAATATAACTTTACAAAATTAAAATATTTATTGATTTAAATTATAATAATAAATGAAAAAAGTAAAATCTATAATAAATTATGTGGTATCGCAATTGTGGCAGAAATAAAAGGCGTTTTGGCTGGTGCATTCTTCATCTGCTCAATCCTTACATTCAGTATATTGCACCCATTTTTCATTTGGTTTGCTTGTGCTATGCTATATGATTTCATGCAAATAAGCCAATATTATTCGCCTTCTTTGTCCCTATTCGGGTCTGTTGCGGTAAAACCGACCCCGACTGCCGATGTTACAATCGCCCTCGACCATGCTTTTGAACTTAAATTATTAATTTTGACTAACGAGACGCTTAAAAGTGCCAAGTAACGATCAATATTAGTTTAAAAAAGGTCGAATTACAGATTAAAAAATCGAACAAGCACATGCTTGCAAAGGGTGTGTTTATATTACAATTTTAAGTCAGCAAGGAAAAGTTACTTTGGGGTATCGAAAAGTTATTTTCTTCGCTATCCATGTCTATTGCGTATCTGTACTTTTAGGGCATGGATGTGTATATTCCAAATGTCATTCTTCATCATATATCCAAAATTGGTGTTAATATCTATTATATGTTTTGAGATATTTAGCGTGTTACATTCGCCCCCCTGTTACTACCGCCCCCCGGTCTACCCTACTTGAAATGTTACTGTATATCAGGAAACTTATTACAACGTGACACTCGATGACACTCATCTTTGCTTTCCTTCCGTTTTATTAAAACATGACTTGAATTTATGACACATTGAGAAGGGAATTACAAGGGTAAATTCAAAGACATTTTACTTCGTTTCTGTGGAAAGTATATCTCAATAACCAATCAATATATTTAAGAAATTCAGGCGGCATTTCGTGCACTGATATATATACAACAAATCTGCTATAATTGCAAAAAGCTGCTATATACTTGGAAAGTTGAATTTTTGCCAGCTTTTGGCGATTTGGGACCACTGTGCGTCGTTCCCCATTAAACCCGGAAACGAAGCGCATTAAGAAATATCGCTTGGCCTCCTGTGCATCGTTAGTTCACCAGGACGCCCTTAATGCGTCACGATGCCATTGCTTGGCAGATTCTTGGGAAACGAAAGGTCGAAGGGCGAGGCATTCAAACAGCCACTGATCTTTTAGAAAATCAAAGTGCTAACCTAACTTGCCATGCTTGGTCCTGTGTCTCGACTAAAATGGCTACCCTACCACGTATCCTCTTTTGTTTGACCCTCTTCATTAGGGTGTTTCAATTTTCCAAAGGTGCAATTTTCACGTAACTTTACTCGCCCCTTGGTTCTATTCATCTCAGTGATCTGTATGCCAAATTTTAGACAAATTTAATAATATTTAGGGGTTGCACAGTTTTATCACTAGGGTAGGCCTGGGGCGGCAGTAACACTTCGACTTTTGAATACGATTGCGCAGGAACTATTACATTTACAACAAAAACTCTTATACGGAAATGTTACTTATTTATCTGACATCGTCGAGTCACAGCAGTCTCACTGTATGTCAAGTAATATCCGAGTTATTAATAAAAAATGAGAAGCGGAGTGTTATAGCCGTAACGTTCAGTGGAAAGTGTTGCAACCGTCTCTGACCCCGGATCGGTTGTAACACTGCACGAATTCTATGCGAACAAGACAATATTATTCATCTTCTTTCACACTATTCGGTTCTGTTGCGGTACAACCGACCCCGACTGCCGATGTTACAATCGCCCTCGACCATGCTTTTGAACTTCAATTATAAATTGTGACTAACGAGACACTTGAAAGTGCTAAGTAACGATCAGTATTACTTTAAAAAAAGGGCAAATTACAGATTAAAAAAGCACATACTTGCAAAGGGTGTGCTTACATTACAATCATAAGTCAGTAAGGAAAAGTTACTGTAGGGTATCGAAAAGTTATTTTCTTCACTATCCATGTCTGTTGCGTATCTATACTGCTAGGACATGGATTGCAAATGTCATTGTTTATTATATATCTAAAATTGGTGTTAATATCCATTATATGTATGTTTTGAGATATTAGCGTGCTCCATTCACCCCCTGTTACTACCGACCCCGTTCTGCCCTACATATTATCGCTTTGTCAGGTTTCAAAAATGTGGGTAAAATAATAAGGTACAGAATTTTCATAGATGTGAACAATAATAATACTAATAAAATGTAAATTTATCTAAGTCCAAGTCTTCTTTGAAGTTTAGTTTCTTTTTCAAGGACTTGAGAATAAATATAATTATCATTGGAAATCGTGTTTCCTTAGCCTGCTACATATTATTTAGCGTGCAAAGTGTGCAACCTCTAAATATTACTCAATCTTCCTAAAATTTGTCAGATATTCTTTTTATATTAATAGGAATCAGGGCATGAGCAAAGTAAAAAAAAATTGTAACATTTTAATTTCAGCCCTATAATATGAAACACCCTACTCTTCATAGGATCTGCGTCTTAGACAGCGCACACTTTAAGAGCCTAGACCAGGCCTGTCCAGGCATTTGCTCGCACGAGCAACTGCGAGCTGCTCTTCGCTCTCGGTGCCACGGAGCCAGGTCCAAGAGCGAAAGGTCTTCTTGGTGGGGGAATCTGTGAACGCCACTATCCCCGCTCTTTTACGGCTGCCGCTCTTGCCGTCGCTCTTGCCTTCGCTCGCAACCACCCGCGGCTGCTCTTCGAGGGCAAGAGCAAAAGTTGGACAGGCCTGGCCTAGACTTCTTCTCTGGATCCATCAGCAAATTCAGGACCAGTGCACCTTTTTATTTCGGTGGGCCTCTTTCGCTGTCGTCTTCATTGTCACTACTTTATGTATTTTTGTTAACGTGTCTGCGTCCGCAAATGGTTCTCACCGGTTTATGTTAAATAAAGTAAAAAACCTGACACTGTAGATACAGCACAGAGGATGCGAAGAACCACTGCCCTGAATCTTGTCCACGAAACACACAATGATCACCGCGTTCCCGCGCGAAACCAGGCCACGAGCGACGCTTTTTCCGCGATTATCAGATCCCGACGGCTTCATTCTCCAGCCGTCTAGAACATTATCACCCCCGATGAGCGGGGTGTGGGCCGGTCTTCCGTCTGATTGAATGCGATCGCGGGCCGAACGTCGCGTCCAGATTGCCGCGAGCACGTCGACGGAATAGAAAGGACTGGGCAATCTGTCCCCATTCGGGGCGCGCTCGTGACGATAAATCGGCAATAATGGGGCGACGTTAAGTGCGAGCGACGCAATAAACGCGGCCGTCCGCTTTCCGCTCGTTCAACGGCGAAAAACGATTTCCCCCGTGTGTTCGATTCACCGCCACGCTCCGCGCCCCCACGGGGGTGAGGGGCGATAAATCGTCGCTTTATTTTCGCGGCTCAAGGATTACCGGCCGCCAGGCCCCGTAAATCTAACGGCGACGTAGGAGTCGTCGCGACGCGCACCTTTAAAAGCCGACGGAGGATCGTCTCGCCCTTCGTTCGACGTGTACGTCGCCCTCAGGGACCGAAATCCAATTCCTCGTAATACAGCGTGGGCGACTCTTTCGCCTGGGAACCAATCAGCCTCGATTCCATCCTTCGTGCGAATATTCCTCTTCTTCTTTTTTCATTTCTCTTTGGACAGGCGGCCATTTCTCACCTCGCTCTCTCTCTCTCTCTCTGGCACGCTCTCTAAATGGCGATCGGTGCCGATCGAATAATAGAAATTATCGCCCGACGGCTTTCGCCGTAGTGAAATCGGAGCGATCGTCGCGCAGAGAGGGTGGCTGAAAGCATTCCGAAGCGGCTCGGAATGTGTTCGATTATTCGGGGAACGCGCCGTGGCACGGTGCTTCGAGAACGGTCTGTTCTTCGGGGGACCCGGTGAGGGATTTTTTTCAGAGATTACGAGGGTAATATTTGGGGACTGTAAGGTGGAGAGGATACCTCCAGATTCGGGTTTACCCGGCGAACGTACACGAGGGAAAAAATGGAAATGACTCTCTGGAAATTTGTCGAACCCTGAAAACTCGTCGATCCGGAGAAACTACTGGTGCCAGAGAATCTCGTGATTTCGCAAACTTCTTCATTTCGCTGGACTCCTTCGGTCATAAAAATCTGTCGTCCCTTAGAAACTTCTCCATCTTGCCAGTCTTACTTCGCAGAAATTCAACTTTCATGGAATTTCTGCGGACCGGTCGCATTTCGATGTGGTCCCTCGAACCGTCCGCGCCCAGAGTTCCCTCGAATGGAATGGGATCGACGCTTGCAATCTCCATTTTCCGCGCCGCTGATTTACGCCGAACGACTGGCGAGCTATCCACGCGTGGGCCATTTGTCGACACGCGCGTGTGCACGTTGCAAAACAGCCAGAAACACCGCGCGGGGCAGGCCAGTCCCGTGCTAAATGAAAAACCTCAGATTCGCCCCATAAATCTCGCTGTATCGCGCCATAAACTTTCGGCATGAAGCAGATTCGTCGTATTTCTCGTTCGATCCAGGGTGGTTCGGGAGGGGTGGCAGCGAGTAGGCGTGGAAGTTTAAACGCTGCGTGTCCAGGGGCCCGGCATGCAAGCTGTCCTGTGGCGCGGAGTCCTCGCATTTCCATCAGCTTAATTAAGGTGGCTAACGGGGAACGGAATTGCGGCACGATACCGCGGAGTCAAAGTGTCGTCGGTGACAGAGGACAAGCGCGAGCGACAGGGGTTTCCTGAACGTCTTGGCCACTGGCGGCTGCCTTTTAACCTAATTGCTGGATTACAGACAGACTGTCGCCGTATTTTCATGCCGATCGAACCTCCAGCTGCACATGCCTTCCGGCAGCGTTTTAATTAAGAGGTGGGTGGTAATCAAGGGGTGGATGGAAAAGTACTGGGAAAGCTGAAACGTTCCTCCGAGAGCCACGATATTTCGCTTCGCATCAAGTCCATATATCTACGATTTTTTAATTCCAACGTGAAATTGAAGTTATCTTTTACTGATTCTATCATCCCAAGCGTACAGGGTGTTGTTTCTCGAAACGAGGGAACAGAGACACAGGAATTGTTGTGGGAGGTTCTAATGGGAGCCCCGAAACTCTCCGTTTCCGTACCTCGTCCCGCAATTTACCGAGCTACTGCCTTTTATTGTTTCGCCGATAGCGTGCAGCTTCTTTCAGGGGCAGGCGGGCCGTTATAAAGAGAATTAAATGGCCGCTGGACGGCGGTGGCGCGCAAAAGGCCAGCAGCGGGAAAAAACACGGACCGTGGCAATTACTTCTTGACGTTGTAAGCCGCGCGTCCACCATCCCCCGCGGTAGCTTTAAAGCAGACAGCTTCTAAAGCTGAACGATCGGGCCAGTTTCCTGTACGGTTCCGTTGAATTATTCATTTCCACGGCTGCGAAATGAAGCCTCGCGACGAGCCGGGGGATTCGAACGCGGGAGAAGGCTACCCGCGAATGGGGGGCCATCTTCTAAAACCGCCTCTGCGTATCCTCGGGTGCAGGGTCATTTCGGCAGAGACGTTCTTCCGTCGAGAAAACTTAATTTCTGGCTCCGCCGATCGTTGAGAGCAAATTGAAGATTCGCTGGTCGCGGAAGGACCAGGAGCTACGTGTTGCTGTGTAAGCCGTTTGTTAGGGTGACCGCGGTAAGGTAAATGTCCCAATAGCTGGACACGTCCAAATACTTGGACACTAGTGCAAATAATACTGATTATTCCATTTAATATTCGCTTTATCCATAAAAGAACTATTTTATTCAATTACTCAAATATTTAATACAATACATTCATATACATATTTATCTTAGTAAACTTGTAACAGTCGCGATAAAAAATTTTAAAAAAATTAAAACCGACTTCAAAAAAATAAAATTGCACTAAAAAGTTAAAAATAATTTTTTCCCTTATTTAATCTACGACTCTCATGTTTTTTAAGCCGGCACCAGATTTACACAGTGCAAATGATGAGGCACCGACTTAAAAAATATGAGAGTCGTAGATTAAATAAGGGAAAAAATTATTTTTAACTTTTTAGTGCAATTTTATTTTTTAAAATTTTTTTATTTTCAACTTTTTAGTTTTATATATAGGTATATATATTGACACAACATGCTGAGTAGATATGCGCGTACGTACATAAAATAATAATAATTAGGTGACAATAGTCTTTATTATTAACCATAACTGGCAAAATATTAGGCCAATGTTGATGCAGTGTAGGATGGGACCACCGGGGCATCGCCCTCTTTCGAATAAAGAAAAGATCATCAAAATCGGTCCATATGCTGAGGAGTTATGAGGGGACAAACATAAAAAAAAAACATGCAACCTCCTCCTTTTTGAAGTCGGTTAAAAAATAAATTTTCATGAACTGTCCAGTTTACACCATTTTAGTATTGCTCTTCTCTGATTTGCTAAATTGTCTTTACTTTTTCTTAAGCGAATATTATTAATAATGTTTAGTATATTGGTACAACTAATACATTTTTAGAAAAATGGTACCTTGTAGTATTATTTTAAAATTGAAGTTCGTATTAGTTTTTTATTCGCGTGTCTATCTACTGGTACAGTGAAATCCCGGAACGGCCCTAAACCTGACCATGTGTGCAAACTGTGAAATAAGTACGCGTCGTTGTTGACACAATAATAAAATAATTATTTAACACCTTAGCAAGTATTACTTTGTATTCTTGTTATCTTGTTTTAATGATAATATTTAATTCATGTGTATAATTCGTGTGTTACACACGAATACACATAACCTTAAAATTAGTCATTCAATAATAGATTCTATTTACTCAAGTTTGTTTACTGATTTGAATAAATTACTTATACAGAAGAAATATGCAAGAAGAAAAAACTATTGTGTTGTTTTTTTTTTTTTAATTTCTCTAGAAAACATCCAAATTGCTGAAGTTTCATTAGGTGTCCAGGTAATGGGACAGTAAAATCGGGACACTGGGACATACTAGTTAAGCTGTCCAGGTATTGGGCCATTGTAAGGACTATGAATTCTCAATATTTTACATAATTATTCAATCCAATAATATGTTGTGTTTTTTTTTAATGATAAAGTACACACGGTGCCCCATGTAATTTCAAAATCGTTTTCATATAAATCGACTTGTATAACTGAAAAATTCTCAAACGTGTTTCCGGCGTACCTTAAATGTCCAGGTATTGGGACATTTACCTTACAAGCGTCTCGAGGAGGACTTGCGTGCAACGTCGGGCCAATTAAAGGCGCAGCTTTGCCGAGAAAAAGATTTAGTATTCACGAGGGGCGTCGCCGAGAAAGGGATTATCAAGGGTGGAAGGAGCATCCTAGATTTCTAAGCGCGATAGAGGGTGAAGCGCCTCGCCATATTCACTCCACGCATTTTGCACGACGACGCGTGAATTTTCAAGCAACTCACGCCACTCTCGTTATGCATTTCGGATCGTGTGAGAAATAGAACTCGCGCCGGCGTGTCCCCGTCGCAGATACGCTTCAAAGCTACGGATACAAGCAGCAATTACACTCGTTAGCCTCTCGCGTGGCACGTCGCTATCCGCCTCCGGCAGGGTGTCAAGGTTGCTCTCCGCTTTTCCCTCTTGTCTTGGAACCTGGATCTTATTCTTTCCCTTCTTTCCGTTATTCTTTCCCCTGTGGCGTATTTGTCACTTGTATAGAAGTAACGAGTTCCCCAGGCCTGCCTCGTTAACCTTCCCTAGCGGAAAAAGCTGCTTAGACCCTGCTGGATTTAATCTCCACGTAAATATCAGCTAAACATGGTAGCAAAAGTACAACACCGCCGGTAACGAATAGTAACGATGATAATGGTAATAAAAATTCATATGGCTAGCATCAGGCGTTCTAAAAGCAGGCAAATTAATTCGGCACGCGAGAGCTTAACCCTCCTCGGCTCAGAGCTGAACGGTGAGGCGGCAGGAAAAGGGGTATCGGGAACACTGCATCGCTGGGGATAAGGGAATTAACGAGAATTTCCTCGCGGTCGCAATTCCATCCTGATAATTATTAGCGAGACGATTCCCAGCGGCCCTCTAACAAGGCGAAGAGGACAATCTCTTAATTGATCACGTAATTAACTTTCATTGATATTGCGTCGGCGGCGCGGCGCAAAAACGAGCTGGGAACATTAACAGGGACACGAAGGCGCGCGTATCTCGAGGGACGAGTGAATTCGACGTGGTTCAGTGGCGCAGAGCAGGCTGGCCCGTAAGAACGCGGCAACAGAGAGCTCTTGGTGTGGCTGCGGGGTTTGCTTGTGTATGCGGCCTAAAGTGCACAGCCCACCTGTTGCTAGGCCTATATCGCCCGGCCATCTCTCGCGTTTTCCAGCGTCCTACTCGAATCCTTTCGCGCCCCGCGATTAATCGCTCCCCGCCGAGCTCTGTTTCCGGCCCGCGGAGGGTCGAATTAGTCGCCGTTGAAACGGCCGCCTCGCTTTCCCGCGGATTGCTCGGGGTTGCCGATGCAGTGCGCGGGGAAAAATTAATTCCACTGTAGACGCGGCCACGGTGATTAATGGACCCGTTTGCTGGCGGTCTCTTGCCTAGATGCGAAGCGACGCGCTGGGGTGTGGAAAATGCTGGGGGTGCTTTAGCAGGTCTTTACTTACGCTTGTATTTATAATTGGGGACGACAGGTTTGGGATTTCTGCGAAGGGAGGGTAAAGCTTGCGCTTTTGACACTGTGCCATTTTCCGTGTGAAAACAAACCGCGCTGAGTTGCGTGCATGCACATATCTTCTATCGCGAATGAAAACATTGAATTTCTCTCTGCTCGTTTCTATTAGCATATTTTGAGGAGATGGTGATTACAGAATTGCAGAGAATTGCGTTAAGGTAAATGTCCCTATTTCTGCTCATGTCCCCATTTCTGCTCATTTCGTATTTTTCTTATTATTATAAGCGTTACGCTTGTACTATAGTTGCAACAAAATAATTCCAAATTATTTGAACATTTACACGAGTGTTGCACGAGGTTGGGGCTAATCAAAGTGCAGCATAAGCAACGGAAAACTTTTAAAACGAGAGACTCATGATTTTTCGATCGTGTTCTAGGGTAGATGTCCCAATTACTGCCAGTGTCCCAATTACTGCCACTTGATTTATTATACGTAATAAAAACGTAACGTATAAAAAGAAATGTACAAAAAATAGTTATTATTTAATGGAGATTCTGATTTACATTAAAATAAAAAAATATATGTACTCATATGTACCTAGGACAAGATGATTTTTGAGGTGACAGTTATAGGTACACTAGGATCGCTCGCGAATTTTAATTAATTATTAATAAAATCTTCATATTTAATTCATAAAACTATTTTTTTTTAATGGAGGAGATGTTAAATAATATTATGTTTCAAACTGAAACAATTTTTAGGTTACACAACACGCGAAATAATTCAATGAAGTGCGGTTATAATCTTAAGGTGGCAGTAATTGGGACATCTACCCTAGTTGGTTGTGCTAAGGAACAGGGTCACTATTGGTATTCGATAATTGGGCAGAAAATAGTTTTTGCAGTAAAAGTTCTTATTTAATAACAAAAACCAATACCGTATTGTGCTCTGGATTTAGATTTTTACTATTTTTAATTTTTTTAAGTAGAAAACAGGTGAGTAGGTTTAGGGTCAAGTGAATCACCGTCATGTCCGCATTTCTACTCACCAAAATTTTAATAACATAACCTCACAATTCAATGTATGCTGTAACCTCTATTTCTATTCGAGGGCATTTTACTTTTTGTCTATCATTATATTATGCTTTACTGTTGTGTTATAAAACCTCTCCATAGAAGATGTAACTTACTTTAACCTGAAAAGGCAACATATTATGTGAGCAGAAATTGGTACAAATGGTGAGTAGAAATACGTACATCGCTATTTTTCGTGAGCAGAAACACGGACATTTATTGCATTGTATTTAATTACAGATTACTAATAGTTAAACATCTTGAAATATCTTTCTTAAATAGTTTTCGAATTGGTTGATTTATGATTAAAGAATTAATCAATTACTCTAAAACTATTGATCACAAACAAATTTTTTACATCTTCCTTATGACGAGTAACCTCTTAAATGAGCAGAAATTGGGACAGTCACCTTACAGCGTGGCAGATGTTTTAAACGCGGGCTCTTTCTGAATTTTTCTCTGCATTACGGTCTCCCTTCCCATTCATTTCCAACGGAATCCCTCGGAAATCGAGATAATCGAACGGAGATTACCATCGGATTCAAACAACGCGTTCCACCGAGCCTCGCGACCAAGTGGAGTCTAAATATTTATGCTCCCCTAGCTCGCGCCAGTTCCGTCGCCCAAGTGGTTGTAAATTGATGGACTTCGGATTGTTCACGCCTCTTTAAATATACACCAGCCCCATCGGACAAAGTCGGGCGTAATATTTGCTCTTTGCCTTGCTCTCGGCCGGGGACATTCCGGAGCCCATCCGCGGGGATCCCATCCGAGCCCATCTTCAGAAAGGGAAATAAGGTTTCCGCGGAAATTAAATCCGCGCTGGCTGGCGTCTCAAATTCCTCTCCAACGTTCGCCAAGTCCGCGCCGCCGCGATAACTGTCGTTCCACCGACGAGTCACGAACTTCCTCCGGAGCTTTCCAGCTGGATGAACTTCCCCGGGACAAAATCACCTGCATCTGCCCTCCATCCGACGGTTCACCGTCGAAGGAACGGCGCAAGGGGATCGACGAAATCACGCGGAGGCTACGCTTGAGCCTCTCTCGCGAAAGAAGTTGCAAAAGAGACGAGGGCTAGGGAAGATCATTAGGCACGCTAATTGCTCCGTCGTTAGCCGACGACGGCGCTGCAGCGACGACTTCGACTGTGGAAACGTAGCCACTTACCCGCCAGATGAGTAGTTTGAAGCCTTTTACACCGGCAGTCGTTCCCCAGCAGCGACTTCCCCAGGAACCATTGCGATCTTCCCCGTCTCTCCCCGGCCAATTATGCCCTGTCGTTGCCCAAGGAACGTCCCGAGCGCGAAGTACGCTTTCTTACCGAGTTACCCAACTTTTCCACCATCCACCGGGGGAGAAGTCTCGACGAATTAAGACGGAGGCCATAGGCATCGGCTCGCAAAGCCGTGGAGCAAAGGCCGGGCCCTAAATCTCGTTTGCAGGCGTGCCTGTAATGAAGTTGGAGCGAGTTATCAGGCATCCATAGCGAGAAAGCCCGGGATGGGCGGCGGTTGCTAAGGGAACCGGTGGCACGTGTCGGCTACGTGATCCCGTTCGATTATATGAAATTTCTCGCAGTCACGCGCGCAACCGTCTCCGTCCTTATCCTTGGAAAAGTTTCGCGATGCGGCCTGTCAAAGAGATTATCAACGGCTCCCCTCCGCTTCTTCCCGGGATCTTGACAGTCGGGGAAAAGTTGGAGGAGTTACGGTGGGGCTGGTTGGGAAGCCTGTCGATTAATGCCTGGCGAAATTCCCATACGCCGGAGTCTAGAGCAACGTTGATCTATACTACTGGCAGCACTACGTGCCCCGTTAATAGCGCGGAAGTGCTGAGGATTTGCAGCGAAGATCCTCGTGTAATTAAATGCACGGTACACGCGCAAATGGGCTTCGTTAGTTCGGAAATTTGTGGCTTCTGCCTGGAGCACGTTTCCCACCGGACTTAGGGAACTTCCTCCCGCAGTTCGACACAAAAGCAAGGTAGTGTAGAGCATTACGCGGCGTACGGAGCGAATTTCGAGGATGGGATCGAGGCTTTCAGGATAGCGGCGGCGAGTTACCGACGACTACAATGCGACTTGCACTTTGCGAGGCTTACGGTCGCGCGTAATAATACCTGCATATTACACCCGCGGACGGTTCTTAAGTGGATTATTAGCTGGGAATCGTTAGCGATCCCCATCGAGCACTGCGCTGTATGCCCCTTATTGGATCGCACTATTGTCCAGTGGAAATTGCAAGCGCGAGTCATGGGGATCTGGGTCATTTATGTAGGGCAGGTAATGTCAGGGGTCGCGCGGAGGTTCCAGTTCTCGTTGAAGGTTTCCATAGCCCCGCAGGAAAGGCTCCTCGTGCTCTCGCGTTTCCGTTTCCCTGCTCTCCCAAGAATCCCGATGGAATCTCCACGCTCCGGAGAGAATCCTCAAGCATATTGCAGGCGTTCCACCTTGAGGAAACACGATACATCGAGGGAGAAGGACGTATCATTACCCACGGGCCACTGTAACATCACCTGAACTGGAACAAGTGACTGAAACGTAATTTCACGTCAAACATGCTCGAGATTCAATTCGAACGAAAGCTTCAAATGACCAGGCTGATCACCAATTGCCTGTGAAACCCGATACGACAATAAAGCCTGTCGCCCATTGTAAACTGTCGCAGCGGATACACCGTTGCACGGGGTGTTAATAAAACTGTGGGATATTTCTTCGGGATTGAGAAATCGTGTGCTTCAGTTTCGTTTCCCTCTCGTTTCAAGAATAAAGAATAGGGTAGAACCCCCAATTGCTGACACCTACCTAATTACTGTCACCTTAAGCTATTTTACTGAAAATAACGAATAAATAAACGTTGTAAAGTCATACACAAAAAGAATTATGTGATTCAACCTATAATCTATACGCTAGAAAATGCACCACTTAATATTTATTTTTCATTAATTTCTATAAGACGAAACAAAATTTTAATTTGATGACAACAGTGGAAATGGCGATTTCCTTACTAGTGAAAGAGAAAACAGGGCACTAAAGAAAGGGCTATAATTACTATATTTAAATTATTTACATAATAAACAATAATTTTTTAGTACAATAGAAGTATCATAGAAAGTCATAACGATCGTAATATAACGATTAATTAAGCCTTTTTAATTAACATATGGGTGATAGTGATTGGTACAAGCGTTTCAAGCATTATGGTATTACTGTCATAGCAGTAGTTGCTCATGTACATGAGACGACATAACCGTAAAATGAGTAATAAACAGTATTAGGTTAGCTAGCAGTAATTGGGGTGTCAGTAATTCAGTCACACACGTTTTAGAGGTGTCAGTAATAGATCTAGAAATATGTTTTTTAGATTAATGAATTTATATATAAAAATAGAAATTCTAAGACCCACAAAATGTTTTTCATGAAGTAAACATATTAAACCATAATAAAAAAATAATAAAAAACTTATACTTTTAGTCAATAAATACAGATACTATGCAATAATATTAGAGTCAGTCCTTAATGTGTCAGTAATTGGGGCTTCTACCCTATCACATTACTGAGGAACTAAGGCATTATTTAATAATATACCGTTTATCGTAAATTCATTGTTCCTGTTTTCCTCGCGTTTTTATTAACACCCCGTAGAGCTTCCTCTGGCCGGCTGGTGACAGCCGCTTAACCGTGGATGGTTTCGATTTCCACCATCCCAGGGATCGATACACAATTGAAACGACGAGCTGTTTGCTGAACCAGACTCCAGGCAACTTGGACTTTTACTGCCACTTAATTGCCACCGTCTGTGTGTCTCGCGTTCGATTCGTGCTTAATCGTTCCCCGTGAAAACGACCAGGAGTTTCCCTTCGCTGCGGGTAGGATTCTAAATATTCAGAAGGTCGAGAGAGCCACTCGTTTCCCTCTCGAATGCCCGTGTCCCTCTTGAAACTCGTGCAAGCTCTTCCATCCACAAGTGGATCCGGTGTGACCCGACTGAAAAGCTCGCGTCTCTCTCCGGTCGCGATTGATACTTGCCGGGGTCTCCCGTTTTATTTCCCCAGCTACGAGGGAAAGTGCTTATTTCAGCTAGATTGCTTTTCACGACCGCCACGAAGCTCGTACATCGGAATCCCGGAAACTTTCGTCGAGGCACGCGACAGCTGTTATTCACGCTCGTGAACAGTGATCGCTGTCGTTCTATAAAACCGATCAAATGTGACTAATACGTAATGGGAACATATTTCCCCAGATATGCTCGCGACTCCTTTCCCACGTCCTGCTGTCTTCCTACCCTTAGACCTGCTTCGTGCGCCGCCGTCCTCCGCTGAAAAGTGGAGCAGCCACTTTGTCAGTGTCACCGCGACGTACGTAACGTTGCAGCGAGATATTTATCTAGCCACCACTCGATAAACGGGCCGAGTAGTCCACCGTTAATATCGCCCTCGTGTCCTTCCACACTTTCTCGCGTTACAGGTCGTTTCTCATGCCGTCGTCGCCATCGCTGTGTCCTGCGGCGACACGAGCAAGTTCAGGCTGGGTGATCGCGCGGAGGTCGCTCTGAAAGACGCAGCATCTGCTTGGGAGGCGTATCCAAAGCCCTTTAGGGCGGCGGAATAAATGTAACGAGAAGATGTTAATCTTGTTCCCTCGTCTTGGACCGAGGCTCGGTAGACCCTAAACCTCAGCCGCTGCCAGGCTGAATGGTTAATTTGACGGAGCCCTAACTCCGGTCCCTCGTAAAGCCAGCTACAAGGATACAAGGGACCGTGCGCCTCCGCGTAATCCCGCCACAGGCAAGGTTTTATCGGGCAGAAATGCCTGGAAGTAGGGCTGGGACTATTCGAATAATTTACTATTCGAATATTTTACAAGTATTCGAATGCTACGAATAAAATTCGAATATTTGAGTATTCGAATGTTATTATTCGAATACTATTCGAATACTGATGTATTCGAATACCGATGTATTCGAATATTATGGTGTGAATTATAAATCAAGTTCTTTAGGTTCATTTTTTTAGAAGCATTTATTTAGTTTCAGTTGTCAGTTCGTTAGTTTGTCAGGGTGAAATCTTGTAAGCTAATTTTCACCCACTTCAACATATCCGATCGGCTTGAAACTTTGCACACATATGTAATTCCGATGACAATACAATATTTTCACTAAAAAGCATGAAATACTTTATGGTGAAATTTTTTTTAAAAAACAAGCTTTTATTAAAATGTACTAAAAAGGAACCAATAATTTTGATACCGGCCGAAATGACGGCCTGAGAAGAATTCCCTCATAGGGTGGATGTACCAGTAAATGACCACGTACCAGTGATTGGACATTTTATATTAAAATGAGTAAAATAAGTTATTAAAATAAGCAACTAATTAATTAGAGACTTCTTTCAATTTCTTGCTTCATATCCAAACAATTTTTGCAGCACGTGGAATCAATCGCGCTGCAAACATAATTTTATGAAAGTGTTCATTCATTAGTCTTAAGTGTTCATAATTATAAAATAATAAAAATAAAAAAAAGTACCAATAAATGAACACTTAAGGCTAATGAATGAACACTTTTATAAAATTATGTTTGCAGCGCGATTGATTCCACGTGCTGCAAAAATTGTTTGGATATGAAGCAAAAAATTAAAAGAAGTCGCTAATTATTTAGTTGCTTCATGCTTTTTAGTGAAAATATTGTATTGTCATCGGAATTACACATGTGTGCAAAGTTTCAAGCCGATCGGATATGTTGAAGTGGGTCAAAATTAACTTACAATATTTCACCCTGACAAACTAACGAACTCTCAACTGAAACTAAATAAAAGCTTGTAAAAAAATGAACCTAAAGAACTTGATTTATAATTCACACCATACTATTCGAATACGTCAGTATTCGAATACATACATCAGTATTCGAATAGTATTCGAATACTTAAATATTCGAATAGTATACGAATACTTAAATATTCGAATAGTATTCGAATACTTAAATATTCGAATAATATTCGAATACTTGGATATTCGAATTATATTCGCCAAATAATTGAGCAACTGAAGTATTCGAATATTCGAATACCGAAAATTCGACAAATAGTCCCAGCCCTACCTGGAAGTCGGCAAACAAAAACCAGCCGCCGCTCACAGGTTCGTTTTCATTCTCCCTCGAGCGCGTCTCGCTTCTTCAAACTCCACCCCGATCTCCGCGAAGCTCGAGAGTCCTTCCAGGAAGATAATAACTGGGTGCTCGCCCAGCGATGAACGCATCGTCCATTCTGAGCACGTGTCGCGGAGAAATCCCGTGGAAGTACGCGGTTTCCCGAAGCCTCCTCGAGCGCCGAGCGCACTTGCTCCCCGCAGCTGGTGCCATTTACTCGAAAGCTCCGCGTTCTGGAAAGCGCCCGTGTTTCCGTTTTCTCTTGAACGCGCGTGCGCGCCACGCGGAAACTCGATTTTCTCCCGAGACTCGCCATAGAGACCGAAAGCAGACGCACCGAAGGTGGAAGCAGTCCTTTCCTCTGCTCCCGTCTCGCCTGTTCCCATCCGCTCGCCCTGTTGACCCGTCGAACGAGATTCCGTTCCCGGATGAAAGGCGAGGCGCGAAAATTTCACGGTCGCGCGGATCCTCTGCACCCTGCTCCTCGGTTTTCCATTGAAACGCCGTATCTGGCCGGTTTCCATGGTGATTCCCGGATATGAAGCGGCTCGTAAAATCAATGGAACGAAGTCAAGCCACACGCTGGGTTAGTCGGGCGGAAGTAATTACGGTATCAGGAACAGCGGGATCCGCCTGATCAATCTGGAGCGGATTTTTCCTCGATCCTCAGCTCCTGGCGTCATCGAGATTCTTCTGGATAGTTAGCTAGCCTTCCGACCCGCTCCCTTTGTCAGCAGAGGGAGGCGCGGGAAGCTTTTCGGACCGGCTACTCCTGTGAACCAGCACGAGTCGCTTCATTTACAGGCTCCTGGACAGATAAAAGCACGATTTTACATTTTAATCTCAGCGCACCGTGGGCCCGAGGCCGAGGGCAGGGGGCACGGGTCCTTTGAAAGTAAATTGGCTTCCCTGTTAGTCGCTACATTCATTGCCGATCACGCGCGATGCTGAATAATGACGCGCCGGCGCACAGTGTCACGGCCCGTGTTCAAAAAGCAAAAAATTGTGTTTTGAAATTTGTATTTCATTTTATGAATTTGATAGTAAACAGTCCTCCGACATAGGAACAACATAACTTAGTAACATAAATAACGGATTTAAGGTTAGTAATTACATTCAAAGTCGAATAACCAAACGCAACCTGCCACAGACTACACATAGGAAATATTTACCCACTGCATTTTTGTTGTATTTATAAGTTCTTCTCTTTCTTTTCTTTTCGAAAATAAGCAATATATATCCCTTTTTCGTTTTATTAATTAAAAATTCTCGCATTTAAAGATATGGATACGTACCAGTGGCTCAAATTATTACTCTTTTTTGGTCTCATCTTCTAAATTGTGGAGAGAATTAGAAAAAAACGAAACATATCGGTTCTTTCATTTTTTTACTACAATTAGTTCCTTTCATGTCCTTTAATTTGGTGTAAATTTTGTCTGCTCCCGACTGCTCCCACATAAGAAAAAATACACATAATAAAACAAAAAAAAACTAGACAAATCTGTGCTAGAATATTTAGTTTTAATAGACTTTGAGCTTCCAATTCCTTCAGATTCAACTGATAGTGATGAAGATTTATAATAAGAATGAATAATTTAAAATTTATTATCTATTTAAAAAATTTATTTATTATTAATTTATTTAAAAAATTAATTTTATTTTTTTTATAATTGTTTCATATGTTTGTTATTAATTTGTGTTTAAATGTATTTAAAAAATTATATATTTTATTTGTTTTACTTTTATTATGGAGAAAAATATATATTAATGAATTATTTTATGTTAAAAATTATTTTTTTTGTGAATAAATATGATTAACATATCAATTACACGTAAATATCAGTGTCTTAATGGAAAATTGATTTTTGATTTTTTGTCCTATATACTCATTACACTGTGCGGCGGGGAAATTGTAATACTGGGGTTAATCAAGATACCGGCGAAGCTTCCCCTTCGCGATGGCCGAGGCACATTGCTGGGCACATGAAAATTCTCTTCCGAGATCGTGTAGCTCCACGCTCCACGCGTTATCTGCGAGCAGGCTTTCCTGGAGCGAGGATCCAGCAAGATCCAATGATTGCATGCGAAGCTTGATAAAGAATCGACAGAAATTCACTTGAAATACCGTTTCGCTATTTGCGAAGGCGAAGGGTATCCTTCTCTTGCACCGTTCACTTGGCTGACAGTTTGAATATTCAGAATGGGGCATGCGGGGCATCACGAGTACAAGCCAATTTCGAATGGAACAAGCACGTGCACAGTGTCTGCCTTTAATTCCAGATACCGACGCTAAATACGCGGTGGTGGTCGAGTCTCGCGGTTTACTCAATTACGCTGAATGCGAGGGAAATGTGGAGCGGATCCGAGCATGGTCTCTAATTTCCGCTCGTCTGCCAGCGAAATGCGCGAGCAGCAGGATGTTGCGAGACCGCGATGCAGCTTCCGAGACAATCGGTCTCGGAATGATATTTTTCTTACGGTTAACACGATATTTCCACCCCTTCGCGTGCTCCCACTGTTTCGAGCACTGCCTTCTCCCTCTCAGCGAAATATCAGGGTGACTTTGAAGCTCGCGAAGGGGTCGAATCGGATACAATCGTACCAACTGCATGCGACGCGCGGTCGGTCGATCATTAACTCTTCTCGCTCTCGTTCGACTTTCTCTCATGGTCTTTTCCTGTTTCTATCACTTATGATTCTCTGTCTCTTACCCGTCTGTATAACATTCTTTTCTTGTGTTTCTATTGCACAGGCGCATCGCGGGCCGGCAGTCGTGCAGGTACAAACACTTCCACGCAAAAGTTTCCGAATTCTCTTTGCACCAGAAATTGGGGCGCGCTAGGCGCCCCTAGTCTTAGACTGTTCCTTTTTCAGCTAGAATGCGGCCGTTCGCTAGATGAAGTAGCACTTAGTTTGCGCAGGTGGCAGGAGTCCGTTTCCCTGCCTCGCTGTGCAGTAGAGCGAGGCGAAGCTTGTTAGCCACGACCAGTCACGCGGTTTTAGTAAGCATCGCGCGATCGGGTCCGATAGATCGCTTCCAACTGACACCTTAGTGATAGCTAGAACACTGAATGCGTAGAATGTGTTTGCGTTGTGTAAATTTTCTCACTCAGAACTACCGTCGAACGCGACGCGCGAGAGTAGCAAGCCTCGCGAGCACACAACTCCGGATCCGACGAGTCGTTTGGGAAATAAATTCGAGGAGTTCGGATCTGTTGAGCCCCGCGATCTCTGCACCGGACCCGCGACTGTGCCCTCCGTCGATCCCGTGAGTTACGTGTTGGCTCGTCGCGCGTGTATGCAGCATGACCACGCGACGATGCATGAGAAACTTGAGCATGCCCCGCGTTTATGTCCGATGCGTCCCATCGACGTTTCATCTTAGTTACCACGGGAAACCCTTCTAGTGCGATGCAGCATTCGCTGAAAGCGTTCCTCGGCGATATTTCTAACGTTTCACCCTTTCTTTTGTAGGTAAGTGCCATCCACGCTCCACGATCCTGTTAGCCGGTCGGTAAGTTAGCTTTTCACGTCTTTAAAGCTTCATGGTACCGCGGGAAAGCTCGGGAAGCTTGCGGTCGGTACGTCAGTGGAGACGGAAAGTTCTGTAGGCTCGAGTACCGGCACCGTCGGTACGTTGCTCGACCTGTACTACTTGCGCCGCGGTTATCAGGCGCGCATTCACTGCTTGCCAGCCGCGTTTGCGGATGAAACGTCTGGTAATCGTCTGAAATTTTGATGCAGCACCGTGCCTCGGTGTGCGCGGTAATTTACTGCCTATTGAGAAAGCACTTGTGATATGCAAAAATTAAAACCAGAGCGTAGAAGGAATAGTAGCATCGCTGGTATTGCAATTACTGGGAATTCAGGTGGAGTAAGTTTCCTTCGAATTAGCTTAAGGGGAACAGAAGCTGTCACGTTTTTCTGTACTTGCCTCGTATATGGTATTGGCTCCCTTCCTCGGGCACCATGGATAATTTAGTAACTCGATGGAGCTTGGCTATCGACAGACACGTTATACAAATAACCGCCGCGCTGTCGACGGGAGTCGGAGATATCCTATTACACGTCGACTCGCTTAAGTATTGAGAAGGACTTTGAAAAGTCGATACAGCCGACGGCGCATGGAAGATCGTGGAACCCTTTCAGACTAATGAAAATTAAATCTTCCCACCATCTCATACTTTTATATTCAAAACGCAGTAACTTTTATCTAAAGCACTTTGCATTTCAACCAACAGTTTAATATTACATAAAACATTATAATTCGGTCCACCGTATTAGTTTTAAAACGCAGAAAAGTCATCCAAACACTAGAAAATCCCTGCCTTCGAGAGCAAAAACGTGGACCAGTAGATTAGACCCGCGCCCGGCCAGACGCGCCGCCGTCCGACCACGGCGGGACGATACTACTGTCGCGGTGTCCGGTAAATTATTCATTCCTGCGTACGGGAAGGAGCGTATCCGTGCCAAGGACGCGTGCTAGTATTCCCGCCGATGGTCTCGAGCGATTCTCGGCGGACACACGCGCGCGATCGTTACTATTCGCATGATCGAGCGAGGGAGAGGAAAAAGAACGAGCCACTTGGGCCGGCTTCGTAACGCGACTCGGTCGGCGCTGAAAAAATTTTGATAAACGCCTGGTGGGGTCGCGTGCCTGGTTAGATAAAGTCACGGGGCATAAATCAACGGGGCCAGAGGAGCTTCTTATCGCGGAGCCTCGCGTCCAGCGGCCGACTCTGGAGGAAAGAGCATTCCGAGGTGCAGACGTAGCGGGCTTATTATTCCGTCGCAGCTGGCGTTATTGGAAAGCTGCGCGTCCAACATGCACAGAATTTCCGAGGGTGTCGTTCGAACGGCCAATTAGAATTCGCGCGGAATCCCTGCCGTTTACTCCGCGTCGAAATTGCACGCGAGTTACGGAGCCTCGAAAGACGAATATGCCCCCCTGTTTCCTCGGTTATACGCTTCGCAAATATAATACGAGATTCGATCATCAAGCTTCCAATGATTCCTTTGGCAGGCTTCTTTAAACGTTCACTGAGTCTTTGAGTCCTCTGGATCCCCATCGTGGATTTAATATCGGGGAACAATAGAAAGTCTGACGGGGATGAATCGTGAGATCATGGGGATGATTCGATTCTGGAATCTCTTTGTATGTCGGAGAAGTTACTGTTGATGAAAGGGTGACTTTTTCGAGAAGTTCTCCGCACGAAACTTACTGTCACCACATATCTTATTCATTTGTTTCCTTGAATTTAATTGTCAGTGGACGTTGTCTCTTGTTTAATTCGAACCATTTTTCCCCGACGCGGTTCAACTACCGTGTAGCCGCAGTGTACAAATTCGAAAGAAGTCTTTTCAGGAAAAGAGGAGTTGATTAGACTCCGTGTAGAAGTGCTTTTATGGAAGACGTTACCTTCGAGCGGCCTTATACCGAGCGAGAGTTACTACTGGTTCTGACATCAGGTGATTGAGAGACCGATTACCCTTGGCACTACTCGGCGAAAACGGGGACACGGGCCATTTTTCATCCCACCTTACACAGGCTCTCGTACAGCCACTCCATGGTGAATATTAATGCATCGATCGCGAGCACGGGAATTGGCGCAGAAATTAGAGAAAACTTTGTCTTGCATCGTGCATTCCTCCGAGGGAATGCTTTATCGCGGCCGCAAAGTCCGGAATTTATATTTCCCTCGATAACCTCGGGGTCGTTGCAGGCGAATACCATTTCTGGATCCATCGAAAGATTTCGCGGTACCACGGCCCCGCTGAATTTTAACCCGACGCATCGAGATCCGCATGGGAAAGTTTAAGAGCGTCGTCGTCGTTGCTGTTTGCATCCTTCCCTCGAACTGGTAGGCGTTTAAATTTTAATGGCATTCCCCGACTAATTTATGGGAGAAGTTGTCATCGAAAGTTGCCCCGCCGTCGCCCACGCGTTATGAAAGCGTAATGAGCGCATCCTCGGCGGACGACTCGTAAACGGTTACTGAAAGATTAATTACAATCCTGCGATTTGCATAAATACTGTTAGTCGATTAGGGTGGTCGAGATAGTCGTGTGGATACTCAGCTCGTGTCCTCTTCGACAGAATCTCTGACGGAACAGTTTTTCATTCCGCGACTGCAGAGTGGTTGCAACATTGAAAAAGAATACGGAGGAGATACTTACCTCGCCTCTGAAGATGAGAGAGGAAAGAAAGAAAAGGATTACAGCTTCCCTTTGAATTTCTTCACTTTTCCTTAAAACCCCATTTCTTCTTCTTTCCCCTTTAATATCTGACGCGGTAAACTGAAGAGGCGTTTATTTCACGCCTGTTTCTGCCGGTGCTGCTGCCTGAGTCAAGTGAATGCAAATTCGCTGGGGGGAAAAGTTTGGGAAGGAACGAGCGAGCACTCTGGCCAGATTATCCTGGGATGCAATGCTTCTCGCGCTATGTGCTTTACTTTCCCTTTAATCAAGGTCAGAGGACGCTGCATGAGCCCTGGCGAGAGAAATGAAAACGTTCCCAGGCCCTTTCCCACTCGTTCCACCGTCAATTTTCCGTACCGCTGTGGGTCAAAGGAAAATGACACGACGCTTCGCTCGTTCCCGAGGAAATCGAGCAGCATCCATCGAGCACGCGCGTGCAGCATTGCCGTTGACGCTTAAACACCAGCTTGGCGGTGCTGGCGACGTTTAGTCGCTGACTAATTGCAAACTAACTGAACCTTGGACCATGACAGGGCGGTTTTGTCGTCGGTGTCGCGAAACTGCGACGTTCCAGGCTCACAGTGGAGTAGGTCAACGGTGTTTGCCACTTTCCGCCTCGAGCAAAGATTTCGTGTGCCTGGACGGAGCTCTTGACCCTCGCTGGCTCGATGGCGGCGCACGGATCTTTCTTTCGCAGGAGGGAATTGAGAGTGGAGAATTGGAAGAGTAGGCAGATGAGTGTTGGGTTGATAAAAGGGAGCTGGTAGAAGAAAGTCGTGCTCACAGAGGAGTGTTAAGTTTGCAGAAGGAAATTGAGTTGACAGAAGAGAGGTGACAGGAAAGTGTCGTGTCGGAAGACATCTGACGTGTCCGAAAGGGATGTCAGTTGACGGAAGAGCAAGAGAAGTATCGAAGAACACCGACACTCGAGCTGATTGAAATTGTAATGGTTGACCAACCACCGGGACGAGCGCCGCAGAAATACCGATAAATCGTTGGGCATTTAGGGAAGCTCGACTTATTTTTCCCGCAGCATTGTCGGTGGAAAGGAAATCGAGAGATATTTCATTCCGCGTCGGGGAATAATAGCATCGGAAAGCTCCGCGGCTCTTGGAAGTCGTTTGTGTAATGCACGTCAGGCGAGCGCGCCGGTGGCACCTGTCAATATTTTCCAAAGGAAGTTTCACAAAAGCGCCCCGGCAGCCCGAGAAGACAGTCGGCTAACGCGGCCGGCTCTTCGACGCTCGATACACCCCCATTTTGTATACATTTTTTCCTTCGCCGCGCGACGTCCTTTGTAAACGAACCACCCACTCGCCCGGAGGAAACCATTTTACCCCGGACCCAGTTTAGACTTTCCAGCCGTACGTACAATGGCCACGGGTATCAACTTGCTTCGCGGGGAGCGCGGTACAGAAAAGCAGCGTTTTAATTAGAACGACCCGTTTGGCAGGCGAACTCCTCCCCGTGCTCAAATTTTAAGACGCCATAATTCTCGGAGCGTCGGGTCCTTAGTCATACACGGTTCCCTCGTTTAGGTGGAAGGTTTAGTGGAGGAGAGGCGGTGTTGTTGGCTGGTAACAGTAATTAAACACAGCGAGGGGGCTAGGAGGAATTATAAAGCTGCAAAAATATCGCGAGCTCCCTCGTTCCACGAAGATTGCCCCTCTCTTAGCCTTGCACATTCAACTTCCTCGGTGTTTCCTTCGATCATCCACTTCTTGAATTGGCATCGCGCGTCGGCGAAGATTGCCGGGCGTAGGTTCCACCTGCGTGGAAATCAGTCTAGCTATAACACACCCACTTTCGATGCCCACAATGCGATAACTCTGGCTGTTCACGTGCTCGATCGAGGAGCACGCATCCACTGTCAGCGGCGTGCTTTCGCGAAATCAGGGATCCCGGCCGGAAGCTAATCGTGCAACGGGGGCACGGTCAAGTGCACCGCCTCGATGATGCCGCGAAACACAATCGCCAGGCAAAACCGCAATGGCAGTCGTTGCGGTTTCGACCGATCGATCGGCTCGGATGCGGAATATCACCGTGCGTTTTTACCTCCGATGGATCTCTGGAGGGTGCTCGGGGTCAGGCTCGTAAGAACGTCCGTGTCGCGAGCATCGAGATTCAATCGAATCTCGTGGAATCCTCCGGGTTCCATCGCGGGCTAACTGTTTTCCAACGTTTCACGAGCTCTCCAGCTGAATCTCTCGTCTATGATGCGATTTCGAATGGATTTGCTTCGCGGGGCGAGAATGCAGGTACTTTGACGGTGGATCCTGGGGTTGAAACGTCAGATAAACGAATCCTTTGTCCTTGCTTGTCGACCATGGAAACCATCGGGGTCTGGGGCTTGCTTTATGGATGAGTTTTCCTCAGAAGCATGTTTCTCAGGACAGTTCTATAAATTTGATACCCCCACCCAGGTGTAATTGGTGTCCCGGATCGGTAGAATAGCTGAAACAGCTAAAAGTTTAATAAAAAATTTGGTAAAAAGGAGTGAAACTAGTTTCGGGACCAGCCTCTAGCAACTACTGTCGACAAGACGACTTAATCCGTGTTCCATCATTGCTGAATACACACGGGGGCGTTTCCACCCCACTTAACAGGTTCAATTTTCTCCCTAGTGGAGGTCGTAGTAGCCACGTGCCATTACTCGCTCGAAACTTGGAGCATCTCTGCGATCCACCGTACAAGTGCCTCCATTTCCCCCTGGAGTGCCTCGCGCGGCCGCTGAGAGGATAAAAGTGTGGTGACCAGCCGGAAGCTGGGTCCCGGCAGCGGCCACGAGCCCAAAAGGGAAAGACGTTCAACCCTGGACGATGGCGCGCGTAAACGTGGAGAGGACGCGCGTTAGAGCACATTGGTCGTTGGTACGGTCGGCCGACAGGGATGATGCTCTCGGGGGTCGGGACAAGCTCCGGAGAAGCTCTGATCGTGGCGGTCGTGCGGGGCTTCGAGCTTGCGCACTCTCACCCCTGGAAATCGCGGAGTCGGTGCGCGGGGGGCGCGTGGCGGCACCGGGGGTGTCAGTCACGGCCCATCTGCCCACCATCGAGCACGTAAGTCTGCTAGCGGTTACTTATTTCACCCCCTGTGAAACCAGTTCCCTAGAGCAGCCCTATCTTAACCCTCTTCTCGCCCTCCGTCACACCACCATCATTTCTTCTTTCATTCTTCCTGGATATTCTCACCTTTGCCCCCTCTTACCCTGTCCTTCCGCCTCTGGCACACTGTTCCTGTCACCCCTCGCACTTCATCCTCCTCGGTGTTCAACCCCCAAGACACCTAGTTAGTTCTATCGCGACATGGCCGACGTACAGCGAGACGAGAATGGGATTTCCGGTGGTGCACGAGAATCAGGGACGCCCGTGGCAAGGGGGTCGTCCCGCCCGACGGCGGTATCAGTGATTATGGCGAAAATGGCGGGGATCGGTGGACGGTTCCGCGGATGCACCCCCCTCGAAACGTTGCACGAGGGGTGTGCGTGCAGTTGAGGGCAAGTGTTCGCGGTTCTTTTGTGCCGTCTCGAGAGTGGAGCCGTTTCAAGTCGGGGCGAATCGAAGTTCCGGCCGAGTGAGTGAGACCGTTTTGGGAGCCAAGGTGCCCTCTCTCGTCCCTCCATCGACAGGAAATGGATTTCCTCTTGGCGAACGGCTTTTTCTTCACTTAGACCCTCGATGGAAAGGCTGAGGCTATCGCCTATCGAGGATACTTTCCCACGGGGCGTGTTATTAGCATCGAAACTCGGGCCGTCTGACGAACCATTGACTCGAACTACTTAGATTTCGGTTCTGTCACGTTCCTTGACCAGTTTCACTGAATTTTTTGTAAGATTTTTGACAGATATCCTAGAGATACTTTATTGACAAGTCCCTTGTGATTGTTAACGATAGGATTATCCAAAAACTTGATTCTCAGTACACAATTTGGAAAAGAAATTTGATTCTGTCATAAAGTGCTCACAGGACGTTGTATCAAGTAGATTCTCCAAAACGTGCATAAAAAAGCCTGACACTTGTCCCCGATCCTTGTCGGACGAGTGCTGCACGTGATACACACATGACGTGCTCAATTTCACATATATATTCATAATTTATGAGAGAGCGTCGAGAAACGTGCACGATCCAGCGTAGAATTGCCCCTTAATTACGGGGTCATTAATCATTCCGTGTATTAGCAAAAGTGTTCTCTGAAGGGATCGTAATTTGTCGCCAAGCTGTTACTTCCTTTTTCCGTCGCGCGCACCGCGCGCGGAATTAATTTCTCAGTTTCGAGCGTGGTAATAAATGAGGGTCTGCAGGTGACCGGGCACCGAAATTCCCAGGAACATTCTCGTACACGCGTACGTCGGCCAGTGAGATATATTTCCATCGCGCGTACACGCGGCGTCTTGTGGAAGGTCAAGTTACCCCTTCGAGGAGGGTGAAGATGACCACGTGCGTCCCAATCACGGACGAATGCGTGCACCCACGTTTCTTCGAGCTGGCCAAGGAAATGCTCGAATCGCTTGGCATTTACTTGCTCCGCATTGCACAAGCGTACGATGCATTCGACGTTTAACAATACCAGAGAGAAGAGGAGAGAAAGAAAAGGTGACAGTACACGACGAGAGTTTCCTTGGCCCAGAATTAACGTTCAATATCAATGAAAAAAGAAACGAGCCTCACTTTAATCGATTCTACAAGTACAGTAGAACTTCGATCATTTAAACTTCTTTTACCCGAATAATTGAATCAACCGAATAATTGACCATTCTACCGTTGAATATGAGAGTAGTGGTCTGTGAAATTAGCAAGACTGCATGGTATCAACCAGCCACGATCGCTGGCATCGAAAGTATCACGTACAAGGGAATAATTGCATCCATCTATTAATTAACATAATTGAATTTCCACTGTGCTCGTTCTCCACTTTTAGACAGCCCGATTAAAGGGAACCAATGGTACCGTGGCGTTCAATGGAATCGCTGAAATATTTCAGCAACGATGTTCCCAGACGGCGGGCATTTCTGCTCGCAAAACGTCGAATTCCTCGGGCCTTGATAACGAGAGTTCGCGCTGCCTGTCTCGTTCTTGTAAAATAATAGCCGAGGGCCGTTCAATCGACTCGCTTTTAAGCATTCCGCGCGTTCAACGTTTTACGATGCCCAGCCACGATTGACTCTCCGCTAGCTCGCCGGAACGAGAGCCTTCCTTTGTTAATGCTGATTTGTTGCCAGTGCAGGGGTAGGTGGTTGATAATCGACGCTGGAAACGACGCTCGAGAGGGAACTAGCTCAGCGAGGTCCATTTTAATTGGTGGGAATGGTACCTCGATACAATGCGTCCGGCTCGCAGACGCGCGACAAGCGTAATCAAGGGAATACAGACGTTCCCGGACAGACACGATAAACCGCGAGTGGACGAGATTGATAAGGTATCTCGGTCGATCCTTTTCACTCGTGGCTATGAAATTCGTGACAGAATCGCCAATGAAACGTTCAGGCTTCAATGCAGGGCACGCTACGAGAATTTCGGGGAAGAATATTACGGAAATGGAATTGCAGAAATTAAAATACTTCGGGTTTAAAAGAAGCTTCTCTGTTTTAAGTATTCAGAATTTAAGTCCGGGTATTCCCGCTTGTAATTAATATAAGATTTCACGGTACGACCGAGTTGGTTGGTCAGACCCGTCGTGGTTTCGGATTTAAGAACCGCAGTGGCAGATTTCTGGTAATTCCTGGTACCTACCCGTTTTTTTTTTCGTGCAACGTTCGCAAGCAGAAGGGAATATCAATGAGTTACGTTCGCGAGACTATGAATCGAGCGTGCCAGTAACCATGTTGCGTTAGAACGTGCACGTCGAAGATACGCCCACCGTCGTTTAGCATATTGAATCGATAACCAGATTATGGTAGCCCGGTGAACTTATAAAATGGCTTTGGGCATTACCTTATCTCGTCGTATGGCATGCGACTTAACCCGTCCGCGAAGTTTTCACCCGACAATCACGGTAACGATCGTGTCTCTGTTTCAATATCGGGGAACGCATCCCAAAAACCACTCATCGGCCTCTAATGAGCAAAACCTGTTGCCTGGTCCATCGAATTATAGCAATTAAATACGAGTGTTGCGTGCCGATGGTCGTTAGGCCACGCGTGCCTGAAACAATGTTCCTTAATCCGCCGATTACCCTCGTTAACGAGCTAACACTTTCCTCCAGATTACACTTGCCCACTCAGCAAACAGAAAATTGAATTTTCTTCGATGAAACGTGGGAAATTTTTCGCCCGCGCGTCCTATACCTTCTAAATCTTCGACTCGTTGAAATCACACGCGATATTGCAATCCCGAGTCAATCTCAACCTTCTGGAGACCTGAGGTTTAATTATCGATGGGGGTAGATACGCATCAGAAGATCGTAACGTACCGACGGGAGAAATAAACGAGGGCCATTGATCGCGCCCTAAGGTACTCGACCCTGATGCAAAACAGACGAAATCAGGCGATTGGTCTCGAGTAACGGTCGCGTGAGACTGAGAACGAATTTTTTCCGAAACGCTGACCTCCCACGCGTGTCGCGATAACGCTGTTTCTAGGTGGCTCGGACAGTCTGGCTACCTTGTCACTATCTGCCATCGTGCATGGGAATAAGAAGTACCAGAGTCGTTGCACCCTCGTCGCCTCGATTCTATTTCCAGAAATGATCTGCGAGGAAGTTCATCGACGAAGAGAAACTGGAATAAGTTATTCACGAAGCTGAAGTTGGGCTTGGAACAAGCCCTGGCTGTCACACTTTCAAGAAGTCCTGTTATTTTGGAGAATATAGGCGACGAGGTCTCGCAGAAATAGAGTCCACCTGACAAATATGTATCGTTGATATTTCCCTGAGCAATTCTTGAAACGTCCCCGACTCTCGCCAACGCACAGCTCAGCTGTAAAACTCGAATGTCTTCCTCCTATGAGGGGTAGAACAGACAATGACAGGATCGTGAAACAGTTAATAAGGAAGATCGAATTTCCGTGTAAAACACAGGATAAACCCTCGAGGAAGGTTGCTACAGATACAATTGACGTTTTCAGTAACACAATTCGCTACTATCAAAGTCGCACTTTTTCCGATACTCTGCCTTTGCTGGATTTAATCGCGACGCGATAGACGGGGCGGGTGGTGGAGTTCCTTTCACGCTCCAGGGGAGCAGGCACGGCTGTGGCTGATGAATACGTCGATATTCCCGCGTAACTGACGTACGATTTCAGAGGATTCCTCCGCTTCTCTCGAGGGACAGCGCGAGGGTTGTCGCGCGACGATAAACGGGCGGCCTCGTCGCGCCATCGGCGTTTAAGGCGACTCCGCTTCTCGTGGAAGTAGCCAGGCCCGCTTTAAATAGGCCGGATTTATTCCGTCGATAACCAGGGACAATCGTGCCTCCTCGCGATGCATCTCCCTGTCGGTTTTACCTTCGTTTCCTGGCTGCCTTTCCGCCCCGTGTCTGCACCGTCTTCAATAGCCAGGCTCCTCCCGCGATTCTTCCGCTTCCGCGTCGCGCGGAAACGCTAGCGGCCGCTCGGTCACGCGAGGAGCTACTCAGCTTTTTCGGTCTGATAGGGATCGATACGATGGGGAACGAAATTCGAGAGAGTCTCCCAGTTTCTGGCACTGGAAGCGTGTTAGGGGATGTGGATTGGGGGTTACTCGAAAAAGTTTGAACGTGGGCGAAGGGACAATAGGAAGGAGCGATATTTTCGGGGTCTAGAGTATCGTTGTGCTTTATGCTGATGGGCCACTGGATCTTGGAAACGATCGACTCTGTCCGGAGCTACCGTTTCCATGTTCATGACCCTTTCCATCTTGTTGGAGCCGATCACAGGATCCCTTTCTGTAACGAGAATGACCGTACAGTTTCACTTGGCCGGTGTTCAACTGTCTCTTCTTCGGCAAGGATTCCCTGTGAGGTAGGAGCGTCGTTGTGAGGTGTGCCAGTCGTTAACAGAACAAATATTAGAAAGTTAACCCTTAGCTACCCTGGTGGCGAACAAATGTACCCCAACTTTTTAAATTTCAGTTCAGTTGAAACTCTTATCGAAATGTGGTCTAGAAAACTACCCCGGGTGTGTAGTTGTGTTTCCCAGATTTGACCAGTATACCGTTAAGGAACTAGTTTCTGATCAGTTTAGAAGGTTTCCCGCTTTAATATTTATTTTTAACCTAATAAAACATTAAATCATAGACTTTTTTTATACTAAAAGTTGAATTAATGTTTAAACTTCAAGGAAAAATTTAAAAAAATTGAAAATACATATATAATTTAAATACTTATAGGGTATGGAATAATAAGGTGACTAGGAACTAGTTTTTAATCATCTAAATCTAACAATACTAACTGCTTTCATAGACAACACATATATTTTTGAATTATCAATATTTATGTTAGTAATTATATCAAACAATTATTTATTGACATAAACTCAAAAGAACGATTTATTTCATGAACTGATCAAAAATTAGTGCCTGATCAAGAACTAGTTCCTTAAGGCAGGATACCACCTTTGACTGCGATTTTGGAGGCGTTTTTCATGAATTTTTTTGCATACAAAGAATGCGCAGAAACAAAATCGGTTTCAGTCATTCATTAATGTAACTTTAATCTGTAATTACACATTTTTTGAAACTGAAAAAGTGAAAAATAATCTCTTGTAGGTGGCGCCAAAATACACTCCTTTGGAGGAACATCGTTAGACGGCGTGTCAAATTCCGCTTTGTACGTGGCTCTTAGAAAAAAAAACCAAAGAATGTTCCTATTGGCAACAATATTTTTTAATGCTGTACGTAGGGATTTTACGAAATTTCGATTTTTAAGAAAATGGCGGCCATTTGAACAAAAAGGTCCATTTTTTTAGGGTAAAAAAGTTTAAAGAAGTTTATAAAATTGCGCACCAAAAGAAAAATAACAATGCTACAGCAAAAGTCCTACGTACATCGTTAGATTACACCACGGGGAAGAATTGTGCAAAGTTTCAAGTCAATCGGATGAAAATTATAGGAGTAATCTGACACGCCGATTTGGAAAACATCGTTTCGACAAAAACGCGTTTAAAGTTTTATATAGATTTATATATCTGTTCCAATCCGGTTTTTACACAAGAAGAAGGTTCCGGTCACCTTTCTAATGAATGAATTTCGATTCTATACACTTGAAAGAGTACTTTGAGAACAAAAAAAATTTTCAATTTTTTTTAAGTGCGAAGGTGGTATCCTGCCTTAACGGTAGTTAAGGGTTGATGGGAGCCTGGGCGTGCTGCTAATTTCTCACGTTTTTCCCTGTACGTCCTCCAGTAGCTACTTTCTCGACATTTCAGCGGGGAATCCTGGCACTCCAGCGGATAAACACGTTCTCATTATCGCAATCAATCCCTGACGCCTGTCCACAGCGTAATCTGTTGCTCACGGCCGCTCAGACACTCTTCATCTCGATGTTGAACGAGGGGGCGAGAATGGGCGGCCGTTGGAGCGTTCGCAGATAAATAGTCAATGAGAGGAACGAGTTTCGCGCCGTGCCCTGCCCTCCTGCAGCTCGATATCGTAAGTAGGACGTGAACCTGGATACCTAGCGCGCGCACCCGTACGCACGCGCACGCACACAGCGTGCACACACGCCGATTTCGGTGTAAAACCCCCGTGTTTCGATAAGCGGTCGCGGAGCGTGTAACCGCCCGCGAGATTCCTGCCCGACCAGTCGAAGACGTTGCCCCAAATTCGAGCTGCCGCTCTTCTTCTCCCGGACGTGCCATCCCCCTAATAACGAGCCCCGACCGTTCGTCCTGGCGCTGCTCGAATGGAAAATTGAAAAGCTATTCGCTGAAGGCGCGCTCTTGCCAATCGGGACCGTGGAATTCGGGGGACATGTAAATTCTTATTGCGCGAAGCAGACTTCAGACTTTCTTCAGATAAGAAAAGAGGGGAGAAGAATGAGCAGGTATACCATAAAAGGGGTGGCTCCTTGACTTCAATACTACCCCCAGAGAGTTGAATAACTTGACATGATCTAGAGTTCCTGGCATTCAGCTTCAATTCGTTAAAAAAAAAACTACCCTTCTTCTGCAGTGCCTGAAACTCTGACAAAGTTCAGAATTTTCTTTCAAAATTTTCGTAATAGATCTGCGTTTCTATCTCACAACCGCTGCTTCAACAATCCAGTAGAATACCAGCGGTGACATGTCGCGGGATAGTCAGTTAATTGCTTCCTCCAGGAACCGGGAAGGCAGCGTTAGTCCGTTTGCTCGAAGCGTTCGACCGTTAAACGTAGTTTTGATAGCGCGCCAGTTGGTGGGCCCGCTTCGTTAACGTTTCTCCTGAATAGATGATGAAACGTTACATTGTCTTCCGCCGTGAAAAGAAGGGTCGCTGCTCAGGCGCAGCCCGAGAGCCATGGACAATAAGAAATTTCGCTCGGGGCAGGTTTATTGACAACGGCAACAGGTGCAGACTGTCTTCCGCGGCGTCACCCCCTGCGTAACGCTCCCTCTTCGCTCGCAAATCGCCTTTTCACTGTGCACGTGGTGCCCTAACTTCCCGTGACGTCAGGAGCTCCCACGTCGGCGAATTTGTTCCGTCGTTTCCCTGCCCGTGGCACACGCGACAAGCCCTCGAATCCGCTCCCAACATGCACGTAAGATTCACTTAATACGTAACAAGGAAATTTTGCGTCCCGGGGATTGGCGCGGGGTCTGGCGACGATCCAGTGTCGTCAGCGGCGAAACGCTTCCCCTGGACCCGTCCTCGCTGACGATCCCCTATAAATCATCCCCCTCGGCGTGCCGCGAATACCTCGCCCCTGTCTGAGCGCGTCGCTGGAACGAGTTAATGGAACGTCCGGGCTTCTGGTTAATTCTTGCGCGAACCGATGCATAGTGAATCGGGCGCGATTCAGGAATATTTTTCGCGCTTGCTCGCCGCAAGCTGTGCGCCCGCCTCGTAAATCTCGCGGTCGGACTGCGGATGCCGGGCGATATTCAGCGAGGGGGGTGTATCGATTGCGCGCGAGGGGCACTCTTTTACGCTGCGGAGCCGCTAATCCTCGATCCTCGGTCTCATATTCGGGGGCCGCCGGGTAGTTTCGCAGTGGCAGAGGGAATCCTGTCGCGGCGGTACGTGAAAAGTTCTCGCTGGGAAAAGGGGATTCGGCACGCGCGCGGGACAAAAAGCGCGAAGCTCCTGGATCCCCGGCTCCACGGCCCATTCAGCCTGGGATTACCAGATTTTTTTTATCAGAGAAAACGCTCCCTTCGCTGGCGGGCGATTAACGCCGCTGCTCGCGAACACCCAGTCGCATGCAAGTACCGCGCGTTAATTCCTCTGCTCCCTGTAAGCGAGAACTGTCGGACGTCGGACGTCAGCGGGGGCAGCCGGGTCGTCAATTCGCGGAGGAGCGTGGTGGTAGATCGATGATAATCTCGCGAGATGCCCTATATCGCGACACGCTTCCGAGCGCTTATCGATGAACAGCTCGGGGGAGAGGGGTTAGACGAGCGAAGGACGAAAGATGAAAAGTTGGTGGCAGGGCGGAGGGTGCAGGATAAAGGACGGAGGATGCAGAACGGAGGATGGAAAACAGAGGTCGGAGGACGTAGGGGGTGGTGGTGGGCGCAGCATGGGAGTGATCAATACTACCCTCCACACCAAGTTCCCGCGGGAGTAACAAAGATGGACCGGGACGCGCGGAAGACGCGATTTTCGGAAAGATTCCTCTCGAGCCGCCGCCAGGCTCCCGTTGCTCTGCGAGTCGACTAAGTAGTTATTAATTGTTCGAGCCTGCCGCTAGTGGTAGTATCATTGCCGAGCCTCAACTGTTGGCGGATGCAGCAGGGTTGATACAGTCGGCTCGATGCCTATTTCACACACCCCCGATACTTTAGGATCGCTCTAACGAAGTCTAACTAGAAGTTCTCTGTGAACTCTAAACCTCTGACCGGGACACGGGAGCTCTGAATGCATGCTTCGTTGTTTCAGACACTCCTTGCTCGCGGGGATGACAGTTGCAATCAGAATTGAGGGCTGTGCGGTTGGAAAAGGTTCTTCAAATGGGAAATTCAATTAGAAATGCTGAATCGTTCGTTCGAGGCCATCAAACGACCCTGTTATTCTGATTCGCAGAAACAACGAATAAAAGCTGTGCGCGGCGGATAAAAGTTCCGTTCGTCTCCCTGTGGAATGCAAATTCTCCGCTGAAATACCCAGAAGCCCGCCTATGTCGTGGTGGCGATACGCCTGTAGGGTGTTCCAGGAAGCAGGAAGACGGATTTAATGAAACATTCGCGTTAAGCGATTCCGGGGCGCAGGCAGTTCGTTCCTAATTTATCGTTTTCGTCGAACGGGCCCGATCTGCCGGTGTTTCGCTCATTATTGATAACGAGCTTCCCGGGAAGCTCCGAGCGGGGGAGACGGGGGACCTCGATTTCCTCTCGAAATCGCAATTTTCTCGTGCGAACGAGCGGGAATTTGTCTCTTGCGCCCCTCTTCGCTGCTTACATACTTGACGAGGAACGGGGGAGAGTCTGTTTAAAGCTTGCGTAATAAATTCACAGGTTCGAGGCGTTAGCGAGCAATCCTGTCGCTGGGGAACGGGGATGTCTATCGAAACAACGTTGCGAATTTATCGGATAATTATGGACGCGAGAGTCACACGACGGGGTGCAGCGTAGCAGTGGGTGTTGCCATTGTATGCCCTACTAGCACATATTAGAAGGCGTAGGCGAACTCAGTCGTTAGGTCATTAAGGGGGTATAGGACTATTGAAATCTCGAAAAATCGATTTTTTTATTATTATTAATTCTGAAAGTGCCATGCTTTGTGAACATTTACAACAATGTATCGTGAGGAAATTCGAATAATTACGGATATTATAGCGCTGAACGTAATTGAGTAACAGCCTCGGAGAGCGGTATTGGCGTATGGGACATAACTTTGAAGCCGTTTATCTAGAAACTACATTTTCAAACACGGTGTACAACATAACTCTTGAACGAATTAATATTTTCACTTAAAATTTTAACTGGAGCTGTAGAATTCCTTTCCCTATCGTGTGGAATTTCCGCATTAACATTGGATGTTTGTAAACACATTTTATAACTGATTAAAGACGATTTTTTCCCATAAAAATGTGGAAAAAACTTAATTCGTGTGTAACTTTTACAATTTTTGTTTAAATTCGCCTAGCAAAGTTTTACACGATAACTATTAGTGTAGAAATTACTCACCCCAAGGCATTTTGCTTTTAGATGATTGGTTCACCTGGGACTATGTACACCGATTACAGCTGCGCGCTGCGGGGGACCATCTTTAGCATCAAATAACTTGAATAATTTTCAACATTCTGACTATTTTTTTATTTTACATTACTTGTAAAAGCGTATATAAAAAACTGTGAAAAATGCCGGTATGGTGATTATTTGGTATCTAAGCAATCCAACCGACAAGAAACAGTCGATTTTAGTCGTCCAATAGTCCTACACCCCCTTAAGGAATCTGCCTTATAGTTCTCTTAAAAAGTCTGATCAGGCAGCTCAGTGGACTTAGGAAAGGAATCGCTAGACATATCTTCACGAGTGCCTTTTTCGTGTGAATGTGGAACTCGATTCTTGGCACGAGTCTTGTTAAAACAAGGGAGTGTTTGTCTTCGTGGAACGTACTGTGCAACCATCGGTGATACTCTTCGATCTCGCCACGCATACGCAAGCAATTCCTTCATTTGATCTTCTATTTAGAATATATCGAAGCTATTCACGAGCTCCTCCAGCGCCAGCTCGTTGAGATAGAGCTTCGCCTCGAGAAACAGTCGGGAATGGCTCTTCAATCAGTCCCAGCTAGCTTTCAGATGGTGACAAAGTTAAGTATCGTCCGAACGGGCGATTTTCACGCAACGTGTGGACACTTTGCACACGTTCGAGGCACAAGCCCGCCGATCGAAGCGGAGGACACAGTGCTGGCCATTGGGGCACGCAGAAAGCGAGCGATAAAGCGAGCTGAAGGGAAGGACGGGCGGGCGGGTAGTGTGTCCAGGACCGTATAGCTCGTCCCATTCGTTGGTTCTGTCGTGCGTGACTGGGGGCTGTTAACCTAAACAACCAGCCACGCCATCGATAGCCCAGTGACTCGGTTCCTCCGCATACCAGCAGCGTGCACACACGCTCGTCACGCTGCTTCGTCGTTGTTGCGACGACAGCACGCCAATCGAACATCCAGCCAAGTAGCAGTGGACCCTTCGGGGCCTTTTCAGACCAGGCACTTTCGTGGTTAATCGTTCGCGTATTAGCCAGTTCTCTGTACCTTCCCGCAGCTAAAAGAAAGGACGCGCAAGTAGCTTTTGAAGTGTCCGTCAATTTTTAAAGAATCTTTGAAACTTGAACGATACTCGAAGTGATACAAAGTTTCCATCGCGCGTTAGAAGCGACTCGAAGCCATTCGAAGCCCGTCGCTGCTTTTTACGCGACGGATAATGGACGTGGCGATCTTCCGTGCGACACATCGCGAACCTCGGTGGCGGTTTGTTAAAAGCCACACCCATCCTATCTCGGCCACCATTCGCGCCCCCCGTTTGTCTTTGCCCGTGTTATTTTTTCCCCTCCGCCGTTCCTTCCCATTATTCCCCTGTCGCTTTTGTCTAGCCCGACGTTCGTCCTCGAACGCACGCGAGACCGATACAAAGCGACGTTAATCCAGTTTCCGGTGGCATCGCGCTCGACGTCGCGACGTCGCATCAGCAGTCGTTTAATCGAGTTTCGAGCTTCCGCCGGAGGTGAGGCCGCGTCACCGACGACCGGCAGTGTCGAAACGAGGGGATCGTGACAGGAGTAACAACTGATCGCGAATTCTGCCTGTCCCGGCGGGACAGGGATAACACGCGGATACGTCCTCGTTAGGATCGCATTGATGCGCGGCTATTTTTTCTTAGACGCAACCATGGCCAGTGAGATGCGGGATGCCTACTTTGAACAAGTTTGAATCACTTGGAAGATAGTCAAACCTCGTCGTGTCCTTGCAAGCAGGATAGGGACTTGGAGTGCTTCAAAATTCGCCACAGGGTGTATTGAACGTTCATCATTATCCACTACCCTTCGATTAAAGATTAAACCATGAAAAAGTGGTTCCGAAGATGATTCTAGGAATCGCAACACCCCTGTGACGCTTGCAGAACGTTTGCACATTCTCTGAATATCCTCAATGCTTTCACAGTTCGTAACTCGAATGATTCGGGGCAGAAACTCGATTGTTGGTCATTGATATGAAGGTCCACGTGTGTTTTTTACCGAAAACGATTGTTTTATTTGCCACGAAGTAGGCCAGAGGGTAGATTAATCTTTCCGTTTCGGACACGTCGTTGCTTTAAACGGGGGCGAGGTTTTCGTCGTCGGGAGCGGGAGCTAAAATCCAAGTAATCCCCCTCGAATTCCTCCAGGACGGTTTCCTCCGAGAATTTGTTATCGACGATCCGATTTCGCGGCTGGCCGACCGCATTTATCGTATCGTTTCGCTGGCCCGACGGAACGAAACAGGCTCTAGACAGGATTCCGGGGTAGGCAGGCCTGCAATGGACCAGAAGGAAATGTTGTCACGCGACAGGATTCGTTCCCATGCACCCGCGGCAGAGTAAGAGGATGATATCCGATATTTTAATTTCGAGGGTGGAATGGTTGTTGGATCGATCGACCACGCATCCGATTAAATCCGCTCGCTTCTGTGGTGGGAGGCTGCGAGACCGGCTAGGAATTGCAATTTTTCAATGAACCTGGCCCTCGAGAGGTCCTATTGGACTTTCAATGGCCCGCTCTTATCGACGTTATTACTCTGTCATTCGAACCATCGCTGCCATCACCCTGCTATCGGAGAAGCACCAAATCGTTCACCCTTTTTCCTTGGCCGGTTGCGCACGAAGGGTAAAACGTATGGCCCCGACTAAGGGGCGTAGTGTATTGGAAATACAGCGCCGAAATTATTCCCAGGAAATAGGCGCGCGGAGGTCGGCGTAGGTGTGACATTGGCGATAGATATCGAACCCAGATAGCATTCGCGGAAACACATTCGCGCGTGTCTGATTTTAGATTACAAACGCCGGATCGATAACGGGGGCATAATTTATTCAACCGTTACACAGGAACCCAGAGACCGTGACTAGGAATTAAGGAACTTCTCCGTGCGCGTTTCGGTCGCGTCGGAAAAATTCAGCGTGTCGTTCCGTTGGAGGTATTCGAATGGGGTTTCAGTAGGTCGGCTGTTTCCCTAGGCGGAATCGATTAAGTAGATCCAGACGTACGTGCACGGCCACGCCTCGGAAGGCAACCTGTAACAACACCGCCGTCAGATAGCATTATTAACGTGCCTTTTACGTTTCCCCGCCGTGCCGAAGTCGTAAAACGCCACTTCGTGGCTTCTGCTTTGTTATCTAAACCCAATTCGGTCCCATTGGCTGGCGGCTTATCATGCGCACGCTTTTTAAACTGCTAAGTGGGTCGTTCAGCGATCACGAAACACCTCTAGTGCAGTTAACGGTGACTAAAAGAGAATCAAGCGACGTAGCGATACGTTTAATCATTTAGCTTCGGGTCTAATTGTTTAACTTTCACGGCGGAGTGGCTTATCGTAGCCGATGCAGGTACTCTGCTCCGAGAGGAGGACTCTGAGAGTCTCTGAGTCTTTAGCTTGAAATTTTCATATTCCATTCAATCTCTCCAAACGATCTCCGTGAAATTTTGGCAGAGCGATGATGTATTATCGTTACCCCGCGTTTCGCAGGAACTTCACGGCCATCGACTCGTCTCCGCGCCGTAAATTCAGTTCCATCGGACGTCCTGAACAGGCGTGTCGTCCTCTGGGGTCCTGCATTAGGCGCGAATAACACGGTCCGCTGCATCGATTTAAACTTCCTCCCCCGTTCCCGTGACACGTCCTGACCCGTGACGCGGGCTTATCGCGGGATTCTCGCGTCTCGTTAGAGCGAAACGCGAATTACGGCAACGAGGTCTGCGTCTAATTGCGTGGGCGAGGCGATTTAACTTGGCCCGCTCCCGGAATCGTTACAATCTGCCGCGTAACACGGCCTCGTCCGTCACTCCCGAGATCCAGCGACGGAGGGACGTTCGTTATCCGTCGGCGAACGCTCTGGCAAGCTGGCTGACGGAGGACAGGCGCGATTTTTCCGCGAATTGCAGCCGGTGCCGAGCTAAACCGGGCGCGGTACCGCGCTATTAACGTGCAAATTGAATTATTCCGCGTGGGGGTTGTAGCTCCGGGAGATTTTCATGGAACTCGAGGCTTCTCTCCGGAATTATCTTAAAAATAGTGGTAACAGAAAACGGGGACGGATTTGTGCTAGGTTCTTCACGATAAAGGGTTGGGCTTAATTTAGGAAACGTATTAAGGGGACTAGGCAGTCAGATCGCTCGAAAATCAAGTATTTTTTGCGAATTATTTACAAGGAGATGAACACAAATTGTGACTAGTACGTTCGAGTAATGTTTATTAATACTATAAACAGTAAAAAAGAAATGATTTGAATATTATATACATATGTATGACAGCGCTACAGTCGTCTGATATGTAGGCGTTTTTTTTTGAGCCGCTGTAATTTTGCAGTGATTCTGGACGTAAGAAATTTAATTGTGAAATATCCTCTGAAATTTATACTTTGCCCTGGCCCCTATTCTGCCCTGAACCTATTGAAAAAGAAAAAAAAATCAAAATTATAAAAATGGTGGCTGCAAAACGGCAAATTTTAAAGAAACGTCACTTTTCGCCAGGGAAAAGACCCATTCTATTTTTTTTTTTTGACAAACCAGGAGTTTTTACAGACTTATGCGTAGGTCCAGGTCGTAACTAGACATGTTTCATATATGCTGAATTTTTTTCAAATCGACTGATACCTCCGTTTTTTCCCAATCACTGCAAAACGAAGAGGAAATATGATTCCGAGAAAAACGCGCTTAAAGTTTCGAAAGAGGAATCTAGTCTACCTGCGTGCGCGCAGAAACGGCTTATGGCGCGCTCGACCTTTTCGGCTGTAAAATCGTCAATTTTGCGAATTTTAACATAAACCAAACGGCATTTTAATCGGGAAGGGTGGTACTTTCGAAAAATGCAACAACAACAAAAATCGAGTTTCTGACTGCCTAGTCCCCTTAAGTGATACTTCTTGACTGTATTTGCCACAATTTGGCACCGAATGGAGATCAAAGTGTGTCACATGGCGGCAGCAGGTTTGCTTTCAAAGTTACCCTTGCGCGTGTCCACTGTGGGTACTCTCCAGGGGTGTAGCTTACAATTAGTTGAGCGCTGAGTTAGTCGAGCAGTTGGAGCATGTACCTCAAAGGTTGTCCCGAGTCTGACAGCTTCAGACACCTTTCACCACTCGAATTCTTCTCCCTCTATATTCTATAAATGTCGAATGTAAAGAGGCTTCGCTCTTGACAACGTTCCCTGCTCCGCGAGATCTGTCGAGGTGTTAGACGAGCAAATTTAATTGTGAAAGTTCCGCGGTCGATGCCAGACACAAATGCGGCCCCTTCCCACCATTCTCAATAGGGCTCGTCGACTACTCTCCAGAACTCATTTCCACGGAGTTTTCTGCGTTTCCCTCCACTTCAACGCGAGTGGAGCCCTTTCACCCCGCGGAAACAGAACAACAACGAGCGTAACGCGGAAAAGCGAATCGTAAGAAGGAACGCCCGTTCAGCAGACCTCGTCTAGACGGCGGACTAGCGTTACACGTGTCTGCACTGGCAAGCAAATCAAGGTAAAAGTTAGTTGCCATTTTTAGCGGCGCCTCGTGATAACTTTAGCTTGGCGATTACTTAAGAATTCTCTTACATCGGGGCAGGAGCGAAGCTACGGCTTATCGCACTGGCAACAAATCAAAGAGGAATGTTAACGCCCATTTTTCGGGATGCCTCGCGATAATTTTAGACCCAGGAACGCGTGGGAGTGGCCACGCGAAGTGACCCCTCAGGACGGGGCACGCGTTGTCAATTATTCAGCCACTGGCAGGCGGCGCGGCTCGTTCTTTCGTCTGGAAACATTGTTGCTCGAGCACGGAGGATCGATATCGAGACGACGCGATAAAGATGGTGGAACCGCGGGTCCGTAAACCGGGGCTGTTGTCTTTCTAGATCCATGGCCATAATTGCAGCAACCAACGACCGATCGATCGAGCCATGAGGACTCATCTGCTGCGGCCCGTGTCGCCTGGAATGTAGTCGGTCGGCGCGCACGGCACACGCAACAGAAACTCGGGGGCGAGAAAGTCGAGAGGCGGCTCGTTAACATTGTACCTATCAAAGGGGTCCGGCTCGCGAAGGAAGGATCCGCCGGAGGTGACGGTGACATCGCGACAGGCAAATGTTCTCGTCGAGCTTCCGCGAGAGCCCGTCGTCGAGCTACTCACGAGAAGCAATCGGAAACGGAGAGGGAAACGGCGACGCGAGTCGTCGCTCGGCGCCAATCTCGCCGCGATAAAGGCCCCTCGATAACGAGGCAGAGAAAGGGAACGGAATCTAGTCAATCGCGCGCGTAACCCCTGGCTGTGTTTACCCTAAAAAATATCGTAATCGATAGTGTTCAGCGATCACGTCTCTTCGCCAAGGAGCGAGGCACCGGCCGCCCAGTGGAGTGGTCAAGCATAAGCGCGGCGGCCCGAGGAGACGGCGTACCCTAGTCATAGTCAAAGTGATAATACGGTAAAGAGGAGTCGTAGATATCGTGTAGTAAAAAAACGTAGAGCCGCCAATTTCCAATCCACGTATACAACCTTTATACACGCGACCGGCGACGAGTAAACACGTGTGTGATCGAGAAGCAATAAGAATCCAGTTCTTTCGTCGATTAAGTATCGCTGTTAACCGAGGATCCGGTGCCCGGCTGTGGTTTATTGTGCGCGGTCGTACGTCCCGTGCTCCTTGTCTTCTTTAATCGCCGAGGGAAGCCGGAGAAAGTGCCGGCAGAATGGCGTTCGCCGCGGCGAGAATGATCCTTAAGGACAAGCGACGGAAGGCCAGCAAGGAGGACTTCGCGCCGCGAAATAGGAGCAAGGTAACATCGACGTGAATCCACTTAAATAGTTCCCTGTTGACAGTGGGTATCACTGGTTCTAATTAATATCACACAGGGTGACTCAGAGTTCTTTCTCTCTTCCCGTTGAAGAGCGGACGCACACGCGAGACAGAGGAGCACCAAAGTTGTTGTACCTCCTCGACTATTATCTTGTAAAACAGCTCCTACGATAATATCAGTCCATGACACATGTCCCTTTTTACACAACCCTCGCGGTCCCGAGGGGATGATCGCGCCAGCGAAGGAAACGCGCAAGATTCTCGAGGAAATATCCCCCATTCCCTCTGCCCAATCACGGTGCAATTGCACGATTTAGAAAGCACATAACCGAGGAAACTTCGAATACTTAAACCGCCAAGCGTCCGCATGAATCTCGTTACTCGCGTGCACGGAGAGGCAGATTACGCGAATGCAATTCACGGCGCAAGGGGCGACATCAGAGACACCTGGAAGACCGGAAGAGGGCCGTGAGGCAAGAGGGTTCGAACCACAGGGTGCATACTAATGAATGCAACCGCGTGTTAAACGTGCGTCGTTTAAGGGGGAACACCACTGAGACGGCCGGAAATGTAAGCCATTTTTAAGAATTTTTTTTGAGGAATAATTTACAGTTTTCATAGAAAATTTTTATTATCTATCTTTAGTACGCTGTCTTAAGAGACTATACAAAAAAAAATAGAAAAACATGCATAAATTTTAATATATTAATTAATCTTCTAGATCTTCCCACGCGAGCTGATCGAATGTGTAACTATGGAACAGCAGGTCCGAAATTAAATTTAATTTTTTTTTTATAAACTATATGAGAGTAGTTTCCGTTGTGCGTACGGATTCTTTGATTGAAAACCAATTTTTTTAAATACGCTCGAAAAACTGTCCATCTTATTCGCGGATTTTCGAAAATTTTCTTTTAAAGCGCATCATTTTTACAAAAATAATTTGATTAAGAAATCGGTACGCACAACGGAAACTACACTCATATAGTTTATAAAAAAAAAATGAAATTTGATTTCGGGTCTGCTGTCCAATAATTACACATTCGACCAGCTCGCATGGGGGGTCTAGAAGATTAATTAATATATTAAAATTTATGGATGTTCTTCTATTTATTTTTTTTTGTATAGTCTCTTAAGACAGCGTACTAAAGGTAGGTAATAAAAATTTTCTATGGAAACTGTAAATTATTCCTGAAAAAAATTCTTAAAAATGGCCTACTTTTCCGGCCGTCACAGTGTTGTTCCCCCTTAACGCAACTAACCCGCGCGTTTCTTCCACATTGTCGTTTCCCTGGCTCCCTTAACGAATTACAGGGAACTTTCATGTATCCAACGCTCTCTATCAGAACTCGTGGAATACTATGCTGTTGATCGTAGATGGGGCCGAATGGCGGTTTGTGGGTAATCGTTCAAAGTTCAGCCGCTGGTTAGAGCCAGAGTCAGCCGGAGGGACGATAAGAAAGTTCGTTAGGTGGCTGTGTCCCACCTTGGACCGGAAATTAAATCCGCCTCTACCGGACGACGAACTTCCCCGATTCCGTTGTTCGATTCTCCCGCGTCGACGGAATGCGGCTGCTCTTTTTCCGCGCCCTTTACCGCTGCATCTGTTTTAATTAAGAGGCCATCGAGGGCCTGCCGCGCGATGCCAAGCAATTATCGGGCAAGTTGAAAGTAGAATTTCCGCTCGGGGCGCCCTCGTGCTCGTCGTTCGCCAAATCGTAGCGCCAGGGAACGTTCCTGGGCGATAAGGATACGGCTCTTATCTCTGCGAAGAAGCCCGCCGCCAGTTACGGATCTTTTATCGGGGATTCACGTTCCTTCCAACGGCGCATGAGAATATTCTTTCACGAGGGCATTACTCGCGGCACGACTTCCGTCGGATTATACAGGGCTGTTCGCGATTAGTAGGCAAAATTTTAGGGCCGAATTCAGCGCACTGCCACTAAAGTTTTTAAGCTACGGTCGTTTTACCTGCTCTCTTGTTCTTTCTGGGCTTCCTCTTTCATTCTTTCTCTTCGTTTTATGCTTGGGGTTTGTTTCACTTTATGTGGAATCAGTTTAGGGCGAGTTAAAAATTGTTTTAGTAGCGTTGGGCTTTGTTTCATTCAATTATTTTACCCTTTGAGTTGCGCCCGCAAATGACACATCAGCCTGTATACTTCGACTGGAAAACAGCGATTTCGAGAGCCTTCAACTACGTGTAAACCAGGCTGGGGTATCTCGACTCTCGTCTGCCGTTTTATCGCGTCCCGTTTGCGTTAACCAGGCCGTTCCGCTCCCAGTAAGTTACCGTCCTCCTCGGTTATCGGGCTCCTGGAACTCCGTACGCGCGTTACACATATTTTCTCGCCCAGGAGGGTCTGACGCGCCGGTCTCCAAAGCGAAAGTTACCTCCACCGCGATGGCGGAGTAGAATTATCCGAGGGATTCGGGGATGCGAGTGCGGGGTGCAGAGAAAAAGGTAATGCAACTCGAATGAGGGTATTTCCAGGTGCAAAAGTAAGTCGAACTACTCGCACAAATTATTTTTCGTAGGAAGCTTCTTCTTTTAAACGAACTTGACACTGACAGTGAGGCGATGACCGAAATATAATGACGCGATTTTTATTTATTTATTTATTTATTTATTTATTTAACGGGACTAACTTTTTGAAGTTACTTTTATGAATAAAAAAGCTCAGTGTTTATTCCAGAATTTCGAGTTACTTTTTCGAGTGGAATCACCTTTTCGTGGGTTGTACTACGTATTTCGAAGCACTGAGTAGAAAACGATACACTCAGTGACGATCGCATTGTCTGGCAGCTCACCGTGACGGATAATTCGCGTTTATTCGCCATCATTCGCGCGTCGAACGTGGCACGTGCAGCGTGGCAAATTGCTCCGGAGTTGCGTAATTGTTTTGCAAATTTTCGTTGGAAATTTTCAGCGTGCCCATCGCGTGCCTCCCACAGCGAGCATCCAATTAGCGCACGTTTACAAGTGACTGGAATTTTAACGATCCCATGGGCTCGCGGCTGGTTCCGAGCTGGTCGGGTAGCGGATGCGACCGTCGACGCCTTTTCTTTCGTCGCGTTCGGGGGATTAAAGGTCTCGCGGACGGGATTCTCGCGGACAACCGAAACTTGAAAGCCTCCCCCGTTAAATGGCGAACGTTCGCGAGACTCCGACGCGAATGATGCCAATGGAATAATATATTTTTCGTGGAGCGTGGAGGGAGAATAGAGTTAGAAGTTTCAGCGGTGCTTTCTTTCACTTCGGGAAAATCTTGCTCGCCGGGTCGAATTGAAACATGTTATAAAGCGAGTTGGAAAGCTCGCCCCCGTAGACTCGACCAGCAAGAATCTCGCGGAGTCGAGTAAGTGCTATCGGAAATCGATGGCCGCGACGGTGTACCGTCGATCTTTCCCCGCCGGCGAGCTTTATGTTTCGGAAAATGCCCGGCGTACTAGCGCGTAATCGGACCAGATTTTTCCCCGTGACTGCTCGATTTTTTCGAGAAACCGTCACACAAGTCACCGGGGCATTTCGGGGACGTAAAGCTCGAATCGGGGCGCACCTGGAGCTCGCGAACCATTGGGAGTGGCAAAGGACGGTGATATCTTCGATCGCGTTCCGATGGTTAATGGTGTAATTACTCGGGAATGTTTCAGTTTGAGCCCTCGTAGTCGGCACGGTATTGTAGGATCACGGAAAAAAGGAAGTCGCCTCAACGGGACTCGAACCCGGGATCTCTAGATTTGCGCGCTGGCCAGCCGCCTTAACCACCTCGGCTACCGCCGACTTCCCCGTCCTCGTTCTTCCGTATCCGCCTCTTATGTTATGGGGGTTCCTGATCCCACAGTATCGCGGATCAATTAATCGCGCTGGCTCGCTTCGGAAACGGGCGAAGGGGCAAAAAGGTATGAAACATGGAACGTAACGTTACGCTTACACGGCGTAACGAGCGAATAATTGACCGTGCCAACGCGTTCGTTCGACTCGCTCGATTTCTTGCGTGCTTTGCGAAGGAGGCGGCATTGAAAATCAGCGGGTGTTTTACACACTTAAGTACTAGAATTATGATGTGCGTGCCAAGTGTGTAGTACCTGCAGTTAGCGGAACGTATAAAATACACTTTTATTGATGAAATCTTAATTTCGGAAGAGATAAACGTCCAATTTTAAGCGCAGGTAGTTAATCCATGTCTGCGAGGGTAATTCTATAGAATATCTGTATGCCCATAGAATTTTCATTCGTCAAAAGACCCCGTTCAATCTTAATTAGTAATCAATGCCTTCAACTTCTGTGGGAAACTGCGCGAATAACAATTACGTAACGATCATAGAATCTAGTCAGGGTCGTTCTTAAAGCGTCCCTTTCAAGCGTTTCTCTTTACCAAGAGGAACGCCGAGGCCCCTTTCTATCCAGACTTTTGATCGAGCAACTTGAACAGAGATTCGAGTAATTGCTCTTTGATCGGCAATACTTGTCGCTACCGGCTTCAGTTAATGCTGAAAGGCGAGTATAATCCGCGCTTTTCAAATCCGTCGGCGTGGCCGTTTGATCGGATACCTGGGGAGACCAGTGCAACGAAAAACGATCCCCTTTTCACTGCAGAGGATCAGGTTGGTGAATAAAATTCCAGGAACGTTCAATTAAATCATTCGCGGCGAGGGTGCTTTGGAAGCACACCTACGAACTTCTTGCACACGTGAGAGAGTCGGCGATCCATCGAAAGTGCAGTCGAAGGATCATCGCAGCTGATAGACTAACAAGGAGAGTATTTTAGGTGTCCGCCTACGATCATTTTGATTTTTGGATATGTTATAGAGAACCGAAAAATAAGAAATACGTGTTTTTTTATTTTTCTCCGTTTTCATATTTGGCGGGTGAAAACTGCGTTCAAAGTTAGGGGTGAAAAATCATTTTTGTGGACATTTTGAAAATCTGGTGAGTCAGTCATATTTCGCATTCAAAGACACAAAATTCGTCCATTGACACTATTCCCCTATCTCTAATAGTTCTCGAGATATTCCACAAAAATGAGTTTTTAACCCTAACTTTGAACGCAGTTTTCACCCCCCAAATATGAAAACGGGGAAAAATAAAAAAAACACGTATTTCTTATTTTTCGGTCCTCTATAACATATCCAAAAATCAAAATGATCGGAGGCGGACACCTAAAATACTCTCCTTGTAAGGGTTTCATGAACGCAGTTAAAACTATCGAACAAGTATTTTGCACGCCATCGCGAAGCAAGTACAGAATAACTGATACCTGGGGCGAGTGGGATAAATAATCAGGGTGTCACGGAAATGCACCAAGCGCCCTAGTGCGCATTAAAGAAACCACGGGGAAGAAACGAGAGTGACACCTCGAAGAGTTTGAGATTCATGCGGATGACGCGCGGTCCTCGTGGATGGACCGCAGTCGCACAAGTATCGCGGAGAATCAACACGAACCCTTCCTTTCTACTTCGCCACGAGATTACCGTCTCTTCGCTTCTCCACAATGCTTTCGTTGTACAAAGAACCGAGCTACACTGCGAGTGACACGAAAACTGGCCTCGTAACAGTCCAACACTTGAGTACTCACGCTATGCTGTCCTATATGTTCGGTGTGCACCGCTGTCGATACGCTGTATTTACGGATGTGTGACAAACTCCAGGAGCTCAGTTCGCGTACCTACCGTCGTCGCCGGCACGGGGAGTCTTTTCGATGGGTAGCTAAACACTCGAGTCGAAAGACAATTGGACGCCCAGCTTTAGCGTTTGCAGGCATGATGTCTCCACGATGTAAAAGACTCGCCCTGCTTGGGCCACTTGTACGAGCAATTGTACAGTAACAGCAACGTTCTTCCTCCCTGTCTAGCTATCGCATCTAACTATACTCGAACCAGGTACACTCGCGCGCCTTCCGTGTCCTCGCAGATTACCAAAGCCATAGACTCTATCGCCCTCTCACCCTGCGCTCGATACTGTTACGTGTTATTTGTTAAACCATCCACTCTATCTCTCTATCTCTCTCTATGTCTCTCTTTCTCTCCATCTTATAGTCTACTATACCATATCTCTATTTGTACTTTTCCAACTGCAGTGTTGTGGTGATTGGTGACCTGTACTGTACTTGTGTTTACAGGCCCGCAGCGCCAGTACAAGTAGCTTTAGAAGCCTGAGCCAGGTACATACCAAGAATTGACATAATCCACATTCTAGCTGAGAGACTTAGTGATATATAAACATCTATATACTAGCTACTTTAGCTGGAGATCATAGCTAGACACTTAGACCATAGAGAAGACACTAATTGCCCGTGCGTAGATCGCGCAGAGCAGGCGAGTGTCCCGTGTTCCGCATCCAGGAACTCCCGACGATCGATTGTTCTGGCGCGATACCACGATCAATGATCGCCACACCATTAGCGTTGAGAGAGCCAGACCGAGCGACCGATAGATCGTCGATCGGTGTACCATAGTTGTGCGCTTTATTACCGGACAGTAGGCTCGTCTACGATTATTTGCCTCGTCTCGACCGACGACACGTGACCAACCGTAGTTACGCGGGCGGCGTGCATGCATGCTGACGGTTCTTTCTCTTCTGGGCTGGCAGGAATGTTGAATGAGGCATGCTATCCGCAGACACGTCTATGGTAACCCCGGCAGATCACACGAACCCGTAGAACTTGCATGACATTCACCGCCTGTTTCACCTTAGGCCACACGGTGCATCCCCCTTTCTTTACTTTCTCTCTTTCGCCTACTTCTTCATCATCTTCTTCTTCTTCTTCTTCTTCATCTTCTCGACACGCAGAGTAAGTACAGACGGACAGGAACCGCCCGTTACAGTCGAATCGCCCGTGAAAACGGGCCGGAACTTGGAGGACGCGCGAGAAACTTCGCAGACTTCGCGTCGCCCAGCAGCAGGCGACGCGAGAGACGTTACTCGCGCGATCAATTGCTATTTACGCGCACTTGTGGTCCATTAATCTCCAGAAATGGACTCCCGAAAGTTGCTCGAGAGTATCTGGATAATCGAGCAGCCCTCTTCGAATCGTTCTCGAAAGGCTCTCTAATCCAGCTCGTCGAGGAAAGAAATCCGGGCTGCGAGAGACGTATCGCGTTAACTGGCTTCTTTCATTTCCTCGTTCCCTCGGGGAACGAAGCCGGGCTTGGCCCGCAATTTATTCCCACCCCGACTTTCAGCCATCGGCCTCTTCGGCCGCAGCGGTTCCCCGCGGCTTTGCGTATTAATTACGCGAGCCGCGGGCTATTTAGACGGGGAATCGTTTTATCGCGAAGTCGCTGGACTGCAATGCGAGCGACGGCCGCGCTTTTCCGCGGGTAGCCAGCGTTCGCTGCGCTCTTAAAGGGAAAATGGTAGTATAAGAAGGGAAGAGACTTTATTGAGAAAGCCTGTTCCAATGGCTTCATTGATCCCCTGACATCTTCCTTGACATCGGGGCTAATAGTATGCAAGTCTCGTTACGAAGCTAATGGGTGTTCCATGCACTCAATTCCGCGACTTATTTCGAGGAGTAGATTCGCCTCTGCCCACGGTTGAACGGCGCACTTGGAGCTACCCCGCATAATCGCGTGGCCGCAGGGGGAATTCGCTTTCGGGACGGAAGAGCCTTTTTCCGGAAACAAACGGGCCGAATGGGCCGCCCTCCGTCGTGGATTAAGAGAAGAAAGCCCGGGTGAATGGCATCTTAGGCCCTCGTACGGGGAGCACCCTTCTGACAAGTAGTCGTCGGATATAAAAGCGATAGGAGAGGCGGCGAGTGGCTTTGAATGTAGTGGGGAAGAGGTAGGTTCGGGTCGAGAACGACGATCGATAGGCCGGCTGCACCCTCGTCGCCCGGTGTTGTCGCGGCCGTTCCTTTAATTATTAATTGTATCCAGCCGTTTCCAGACCATCTAAGTGCAGTGACACGTTTCAAGGCCGGGATTCTCCATAAGTTTATTAAGTCGCCTGGGCGCCCATCGAGGAGCTCTCGGTCGCTATTGGCCCTCGGGAGGTGCTCGCGTGCTCTTGACTCAGGCGGACCGCGATAATCGTATGGAAAATTGCGAGGAGCTTCGTCGCGGCGGCTCTCAGGGGTTAATGTTATGCTTTCCGTTGAATATGCAGGAATTTCCAATCGGGATTCAGGGATCCACGTTCCTCGGGCTTCTCTGATTTTCCCGGGTAGTTACCCGACGGGAACGGCCTTTCTCCGGGGGATATATTGGATATCCGTCATCCACGTCGACGCGTCAATCCCCAGATACGATTCAATAGGTTGTTATCCCGACCCACGCGTCCGACGATCGCTCACGCGCTAACAGTCTTCGTCTATCTACATTTTCCCCGGGTATATCGAACGTCGGAGCGCGAAGGTTTTTCGAGCTGCTGCCGCCGCCGGGGCACGGAGACCTTTCGGTGGATCGTGGAAAACGGAAAGCGTAACGACGCCCCTGGTATAAGCACGGACAATCCAGGTCGCAATTATGGTAATTGCTTCTCAGGGCTATAACTTTCCTATTGTTTCCCCGTGTAACGAGACTTGCCACACTTTTCGCAGCGAGGCTCGTAGCGGGCAATTCTCCTGCAGGTACAGCGCGAACAGAGTCGCGGTATCTGGATGGGCTCCTGCAGGAGCGCGCATACGTGATCCCAATACCGAGGCAATTGGATCAATCTAAACGATCCCCAGAGTGTTTGCCTTGGTGTCGTCCCACGTTCCTAAGAATCACGCTACGACAACGCTGGTCGCAGTAAATTAGGCGCGACTGTGCCATTTACATTGGAATTGCGCGCATCGCTCCAGTTACTCGATCGGAGCTGCCCCTATGCTCTCGTCCCGCTAGGCCGAGCAGACCGAAAGGTCATCAGAATTTTCGCGATTCTCCTGTTACCCACGTGTACGATCGGGCAAGGGAAAGCATCGTAACCTCGGCAATACCCCCGAGCATTGTACGCGACTTTCGAACTAATCGAGTTCCCTCCAACGACCGTCGATGCATTTCTCCATCGTTCACGGTACCGTCGATACATTTTTACGGCCCGCCAATCCTCCCTCCCCCTCGTTCACTTACGGGGGTATAGGTTTTCAAGGACGGCTCGCAGTCGGCCCCAATTATTGATCCTTCGGAAGCGGCTTCCGGGTCTCGCTCGCAAACACTCGGACAAAACTCGAGTGGGTGAAACGGCCAGGTCCAGAGGCTGAAGAGGAACCGGGTGGAAAAGGGAAGGAAGGAAGGAAGGAGGCGGCAAGGGGCGAAAACTGAAAGGGGTAGAGGGGGGGGGGGCGCAGAAGGGATGGGCGGAGAAGGATGTTTCTGGGCGTTCTCGCTGGTCCTCTGGCTCCCTCGCTCCTTCTATTCCCGACGATCCTTCCAGAGACAGTTCTGAAACAGGCTTTGAGGACTCGAGACCGATTGGCCGGAACTGCTCTTTCACGAATGAACCCATTGACGAGTGCCCCGGCGTCTCCGACGCTGCTCCCTCTAATAGAAAGTCGTTAGGGAGCACGGTAATCCCGCTCATTTCGCATGCAGCCTTTGGAAATATTAACGACGCGAGAGACCCTATTTCGCTTGGTTTAAGCGGCGAGCTAGGGACAATTTATGATCATCGTGAATTTCCTCCGGGCGAGGGGGGTAGGAAGGCCGTACTCTCGGTCTCGATTCACAGTCCGCTGTGTTAGGAAACCTTGAAACGGTTAGAACCGCTGGGTAATTGAAATTGAAAAAGCGAGCTACACGAATTTATAGGGATATTCGAATTACGCAGTTGCGAACGACGGGTAGGGGCGAGTCCCACCCTTCGAAACAGAAGTTTCAGTGTATATAGCCGCCTCGTCGATGTTATCTAGTTACCAGCTAAGCGTTATCATGGTCTATAAGCCCGATAACCCGCCCGATATATGCGCATCGCGAGGCCATAAAGCGCGAGGCTAGCCCCGGAGCTCGCGAGTCGATGCCCGAGTTGATCGAATAAGCGTCCTTCACGGAATTCGAACACGAGGCCCCTGCACGCTCAGCGATTTGCTCGAGATCCTTGATTAATATCCCATACAACTTTCCCAACGGCTTTCGAGGAGGCGGGCGAGTTATTAGGCGCGATCGAAGCTTCGGAACCGAGACCCGTTTTCAGGGACCACTCGGCGGGGGTTGCTCAGCTTCCGATGGCGGGAAGAACCCTTCCCAACGTTCGCTGGCCGTGGTCGATTCGTCACAGATCGGGGGAGAGTAATGGTCGTCCACTGACTCCAGCGGGGGTCCATAACTTACGTGGAAAGCCCGATCGACGCGCGGTCATTAATCACTGACATCCGCGAAATGGAAGCATGGTCGATGGAACAGTTAAAGATAACGTTTAATCGAGTACTTAATTAGTGATGACGGTGCATGAAGTGGAAACAAATATACAGGTGAAATGAGGTGCAGCGAGATTATAATACTTCGATCCCGTGTGCAACGTTGTCCAGGCTCAGCCGAAACTTCCCCCTGTGGGAGTCTACTTAGCAAGCCACTGTTGGCCAACAATTAACCCCAGGATCGTAGATAGGAAATGCAAGCGTTCGCCTGACGCTAGGTCGCGGAGCTTAATCGCCAGTCATCATTTCCATGAATTCTGAAAGATAAAGATCCAAGTAGTCAGTGCTCGGTACCTACCTCCGCGAATAATGAACGAGGACTTAGTTGCTCATTGGCCATTTTTCTCGCGCACCTTATCCACCCCACCGCGCGTCATCGAATGGAGCCCAGCGATCCCAAAGATTATCGCGAAATAGCCCCCTTTCATTTCGCCGCACGGTGAGTGCTCCTGCTGGAATGCAAGTAGGTCGCATCCTTGCCCCTTTATGCGGCCTCCGAGCATTTTTTTGAAAAGGAGCTTTGAAAGACCGGTATTAAGACGTTCGGGGTTTAATCAAGCCCTCGTACGAGGTACCGTAACGAGCTCCATAGACGCGGGACTGGCGAAAAAGTTCGCCCGGGCCGATACCGTAACTTTCTGTTCACGTTGCTCTGGGAGATTCGCTGCCAAAACTGGCTCGCGTAATTAAGCCACGCGAACGATGATAGAAGCGGAAGAAGGTACTGCACGAGGGTCCTTGGACACGGGCTACTTGTGTAGGATCAGGAGAAACCGCGGAAGGTTGTAGCACAGTGCTCGAGCTGGTTGGAAAAGAAGGGTTGAAGGGGTCTAAAGAGGCGCGGGGCGCGTGGGGACGCAGATAATCATTCTATTAAGAGAACGGGTTGCTCACCGTCAAAGTCAACAGTGCCTGAGCCGTCGGTATCAATTTCAGCGATCATGCCATCCATTTGATCGGGGGTTATCTGATCGTCCAGGGCGGCGAGGATTTCACGCAAGGAGCTGGTGGGAATATACCCGTTGCCCTCCTTGTCGTACAGCCTGAAAGCCTCTTTCAGCTCCTTCTGCAGGGCCTCGTCGTCCTCCTCGTGGAAGTGCGAGGCCACCCGATAGAACGCGTCGAAGTCCAATTTGCCGCTGCCTGGAAGCCAGAGCATGATTAAAAACCACTTCTCAGCCACACCGGGGAACACACTCTCCCGCGGTAAACAAGCTCCTCCTCAGCCTCTTTCGCGGTTCTTGTCGATAGAAAAACACCCGCGACATTGCGCTTGGTAGACTTCCAAGCCCTGCTCGCGCAAGGTTGCGAATAAATTTGATATTTATAACGGGCGATGGAATATCGTCGTTCCATCGATGGACAGAGGGAGTCCTTGGGGTAGAGCGTTAAGTTCGGAGTCTACGCAGTCGGCGTGCTAACCTGGTTTCCAGGGAGCCGGTGCGCCGAGCTGGATTCTACGGAATCAGTATGTCACGGTGGATTCTACGGAATACCAAGTACCATGTGCGATAGACAGAAGGGGTAGTATCTGCGCGGTAATGGGCGCTGATAAAGCTCGAGTATGGGGCGCGCGCGGTTGGCCCTACACGAGCATTGCCTCCGTTTCGGGGCTATTCAGGGGGCTTACGCTAATTCCGAGTGTCCGGCTGGGTGTCACCTATCGACGTCACGGTTAAGTGGTCGTAGCCGGTGCGTAGTCAGGCAAGTTGGCTAGAGCGGTTCGATCGAGTTCGCCGGTTCTTGGGCAATGTTTCCATGACGCGTCGCGACGGAAACTACCGACTGCGGTAATTCCCACCCACACGAAGCAGGGTTAACGTGTTCGTGCGACCACTCTGCTTATAAACATTCGGCTTTTGTGTGAAAGTTGATAGCGAAGTGGCCTGTGAAATATTCATGGCTCCAGTTACGCTGCTACTTAAGGTTTCTACGTGCAGGATACATCATTTTACAAATTTAGTGACTGTGATATAAATACTACAGTCGCAGAGGTACGTACGTATAGTGTAAAGGCGAGGCGAGGCTTCGGTGTTAGTGAGCCTGACCTGGATGTAGCAGAGTAAATAGAGTAATGAAAGTAGTAGGCGTTGTTGCAATAAGAAGCACGGTAATAGATTGCGAAACTCGCGGAGTTTCTTGCGAAAGAAATGTTCCTCCGTAGGAAAGCGAATTTTGAGAAAGACACTGTTTCCTTCTGATAACCCTAGGAAGTCGCGGAAATGAGATATCTTCGTTCTTCCCGCGATTTGGCTTAGGCTCGCGCCTCTGCTCGACTAACCCGACGCTTTCAAATTAACGCGTGAGCCTTTTTAATCTTCTTATCCGGATATCCCCGCGTGGGTGAGAGTCTCTTTGACCGTGGCGACGTGTGACGCGCGATTCGCCCCGACAGAGGCTCGAAGTCGATACAGAAGACGGCGAAATGGGGAAAAAAAGTAGGCAGGAGGCGAAGGAGGAGACTTTCGCCTCGACCCAATTCTTTTTCACTGGCGAAAAGGAGCCCCGCGACAGAGCGCGGCGAAGGATATCCTCGCGGAAATTTTGAAAGGGGCCGTTCTTCCTTTTGAAACCGTAGCCGAGGGTAATCTCGGCGCGGGTATCAGCGCGATATCACGCGGCTCTATCGATACCAGGAGCTGATCGATGCTCGAGCTAGCTCGGTGCCGCGAGTTACCGTCGCGACGTACTCCGTTCGATTTCTATTGTCTCGCTTCGTCGTGTTTGAAATAACCCCGCCGAAATCCCTGGAATACGTCGCCGGGGAAATAAACGGCGACGGTTAGCGTAGCCGGGGGTATTAAAATTGATCAGAAGAAGTTGAGCGCCGTGGGCGGGGAACGGGAGGCCCCCTTTCAGCTGGAAAAAGTTTAGGAAAGTTTTCGCGGCTCGCGTCCCTCGGCTTTCGTGGCTTTTATACACGTGCATTCCCGCGTCTCAGCCATTATATCGTGAATTATTTGGCCCCGTTCGGTCGAACGGAGCCATCGATCGGCGCGAGGCAGCCAGCGCCTGCTCCAAAAATTGCTATAACAGTGACGGGAAATGCAACGGAGAGTGGAGGAGCTATTGCCTGGGCGGGCAGCTAGCAAGGATACGATACCGGCGTCGTCCTCTTGCTTCAGAAGAACGTCGAGCTCGAGGTCGTCGAAAGTGTGCCCCAGGGTGTTCAGGATCGTCCTCACTTTTTCCTTCTCGATGCTGCCCGACTTGGTGTTGTCGAACATCGAGAACGCCCTCTTGAACACTGTAAAATCCAACGAATCTCCGTTTCGCTACGACGCTGCAAGAATCGGGGGCTGATCCTTCTTAACCATGGACTTTCATTTCTCCGTTCTATCTGGTTCTTATGTTACATCGAATGGATGCGGTAAGCATCTGGAGATGTTCTGTTATTCCCTTTCAAGTAGAGATTCTGAATAAGAAGGCAGACGGAACAATCCCCAGGGGCCTAATATGAAACCAGACACCGGAATCAGGATGATCCCGCGCCCGCCGGAGAATTCTAGAGCGGAGCTAGCACGAAACGCATCGTCGCCTCGGCATTTATGTATTTACACGCGGTGCCTGCGCGTATTAATATAACGCGGCCGAGTCAATCAGCGGTTTATTTTGCGATAGCAAAGCCGGATTGCGCAACACCTAGCCGCGTAGAATCGCCGCGAGTTCCCCCCCGCGTCGTGGAAGCCAGCAACCTCTTCCAAAAGTAACGACTCATCATTCGCCCACGATATATCGATTCGAGCTCTAAGGCGATGCGATTTGGCAGTGCCGCGGCTATCGAGCCTGCTGCACGTTTTCTATGACGTATCTGGACGGTTCCTTCGACGTGGTCACCGTGACGGGTCGCGTCTGGCGACGTGAAATACACGGTGACCTAAATCTTAAGCACCCCGCGACCTTCCCTCGCGAATAAACCATACTTGTTGACGCGACTGTGATCCAGTTGAAATACGGGCACCGCATGGCGGCGCACAGTCTATTTGCACGCGCTTGGAATCCCGTTCTGGCTCGCTTTCTCCGATCAACCATCAGGCAGGGCTATTACGCGGTGTACTTACTCTTCATTTGCTCCTCGTCCTGAAACAAAGAAACGAACACGTCGGTGGGGTCCCTTTGAGAGTCCCGCTTGCGCGTCACGCGTCGGAAACCAGACGAGGGACGCGACGCTTTTGCTTGGCTCGCGTTCACTGGGGATACTATAGGGTAAATCCGGGAGACGCGGTCGGGCCGGAGAGTTGGTCGTGTCGCTATATTTCAGAGTCTATACGTAAAAATGCATTAAAGTGCAGACCAATTACTTCTCTAGAAGCCAAATAGTTGAATGAATAGCGTTATTTCGCTTCCTTCTGTGTTTTTCTGGATTTATAGGCTATAAAAGGTAAATTGATGTTACATTTAACCTCTTTTGTCAAACAGCGGTTGTACAGAATCCTATTTAAAATATACTTCTAAGTTTATTTTCCTTTAATGTTTGGAATAATAAGATAGTAGAGATATTTAGGGACAATGCAGCCAAAGTATTTGGGCATATTAACTCTTCCTCTCAAAGCTAACGAGAAGACCATGTCTCGCTGCAGAAAGGTGAGATGGTCGAGTTATGATTTTTTTATTATTTTTGTTTATATTTTTATTTTTTATTATTATTTTATTATTATTTTTGTTTATTTAGTTTATTTATTCACTCTTGTATTCATTTGCCTTGCTAATCGCCAGTAGGTAATTCACTTTTTCTTTGATGTGTTCTTTACTTGTTTAGCGTAAACAAATTAAATATCAATGAATCCGTAGTTGTATTCGCTCATAAATAACTTTGCTTTATCCTTTGTTAATTTTCCATGAATAATTATGTGAGTGGTCTCTGCCAACGACGAAAACCATTTCTCCCGGCACCTCGGGGGAGGTGGTCAGATGTCATGACTTCAGTTTTCAACCCGATTTACAGTAAATATTGTCTTAAAGCAAATATCGACCAGTTTTTCTGAATCGGCCTAAAATTCTGAACATGTTAGGTTTGTTCTGATAAAATTAGTAATATCTATATTAGTTTTAATAACTATTTTATATTAGGTCGACCGCGTCTCCCGGATTTACCCTAGAAGCCCAGTCTCCATGGAGATGCCTCGCGTTTTAATTCCCCGTCTGTCAATTATTTTTGATAGGGAAGAATCGGGGGATCGCTGGAGTCGCGCCAAAATAGGTGTTTCGCGGTATCGACGCGAAATGGCTTCAATTAGACGGGTTTCCGCGCGACGGCGTTCGGCGGACTCGTTCGACACCGGATCACAAGGGAACTGACCATTTTCTGGCTCGATGATAACGACGAACACGGTGCTGCGGCTCCTGGCTCCCTTGCACTAATCGCTTATCCGCGCTGGATATCTTTTATAAGCTCAGCTAGAACGCATGGAAGGGGGTGGAGAGGAATCTTCCTCTCTCGTCCTCCCTTCCTCTCATCCTTTCCTGCGAACTGTCGAAATTCGCGGCTTCCCGCGCGGCGTGGCGACGCCACTCTTCTGGCTGCTATAATGCTACGGTTCTCTGTGTAAACGGTTAACCGGCGGGCGTGAAAACGGAGACTGTCCGAAGGCCACGTGTCAATCTACTGGCTCTAGAATCATCGTCTCGTTTTAGTCACTGGGAGGCTCAGAAAGCCCTCGTCGAGCTCTCTGTGCCGTCGTGGGCACCGCTCCTCCTCATCGGCTTCGCAATTTCGCCAGAAAAGCGGCTGACTCGAAGCTGCGTCTCGTTCTGCTGCTTCTAGAATCGTCGTCCTGGTCTTCTCTTCGGAGACCTCGTCGAACCCTCCTAAATCGTTGAAAGCTGCGAGATCGACGCGACTAATTGGCATTTTAGACGTCGATCGTCTCGGTTCTTTTTCCGCCCCTTGCAATTTATGCGGTGCAATTGAAAATTCCGGGGATGCAACGCGTTGCGCAAGGAATATTACTTAGAATCGCCGTTATGTGACCGTTTTCTACCGTGGCGCGGTGCCGCTGCCAAAAACTTTGAGGGAAAAGCAATAAAGTTTCCGTACACCGCGAGCGTGGTCATAGGAGGCGGCCGGGAACCCGGAGGGCGGAAAGAAGTGGGGGCGGTGCTATTTCAAAACATTCCAGACTATGATACTACCGCTTTCCATTCAGCCGCCACATCGCTGGCCGCGATATATCGCCGATTCTTTTTATTGCTCCTACCGAGAAATTTAATATCCGCGTATGCTCGTGGATTCATGCAGTTACCGTCGCGAGAGATTCCCTCTGCTTAACCGGCGTAGGCCGCCCGGGCCGGAATTTCGAGAGCCGTCTCGAAAAACGGAGGCGCTTAATCCGAGGTGCACGATGGATCGGTGCTAGGGAAAATAATTAAAACGTCGCGAAAATTCCCGTTTACCCAGCAAAGTTTGGAGGCCGTGGTTGCATAACGGTGTAACCTGACGCAACGTAGCGTGGCGAAGCGTTATTGTTACCCCGCGACCCTGGAAAACCAGAGCAAATCGGGTTTCTTGCCGCGTTTTTCCGCCATCCACGCGCCAGTGATATAGTGCTTTTCGTAAGAACGCGGTAGACGGCGAACGCTATAATTATCTCGTCAGTTCCACCCACGCGGCCTGCGGCCACCTCTCCGGCGAATTATTATTTGTATAAACCGGCGATATTTTTGGAACGTCCAATACCGATTGTGCACCTCGCGAGCCGCTCTATATTTAAATCGGAATCTACCTTGCGGAGTAGGTAATTGGGCGGACGGTCGACGAACTTTTCCCATCCACACTCCTGAAATCCCTGCTCGAGATGTCTTGGCCTGGCTAATGCGAGCTCTCTGCTTGTGCTACCGACGATTTCATTCACCTGCTCTTATAAAATGAAAGAAAATTCAAATAATAAAAAAAATTTGGAGCAGCGGAGCAGTAAAAATTTTCCGTGCTCCGCTCCAACGCTCCGTCAGAAACCCCTAAACTTCCAAATATCCTTGGGAACCGTTTGGCCATTTTTTTCTCTTGCCTCCGTCGGTTATCAACGCTCCTTCTGTTAGCCCCGATGGCGGATTTCAGGATGACCGGCAGTTCGTACCAGCTAACTCAATTTATTCCCTCTCGATGGGCATCCGCGCCATCGGAATCTGACTCGATTCCAGAGATTCGAATCTGCGCGTTCGCTGACTTCCTCTTGTTCGGCTATCCCGCGATAACGATGATATTCGATTTACGTATTCAGTCCACGTCGATCGCGTTCCATCTCCCGCGACGACCTTCGAGATTTTGAATCGAAACTCCCAAGCAGCAACGAAACAAAGCACAGAGAACTGAAATTTTAATGATGTTATAAAACGCGATGTACTCAGAAAAATTCAGTGGTAACTCTCCCTGGCCGTTCGCCGTTACGTAATTCACTGGTTCTAATTGTGATCGGTTTCTATAACACGCGAAAGAGAAGGTAGCGAGCGCGGAGCTTCGTACAGAATCTTCAATGATGGAGAAGAAGGCAAACGTGTCCCTTGGACGATTGATTTCCGTTGCAAAGGGGTGCGGGGGAAAAGCGAGACAATGGCGGCTGGCAATGACTAAAATCTGAGAAATTACCAGGCGCATCCATCCACGGGGCGTGTCATTAGCGGAGGTCTGTGAACAATGGCGCGCGATGCACGCCGACCTCGAAATGTTGACTCGGCGCTCGCTCGTAATTAAGGGTATTGTTCGTCCCGCGACCTTAGATCTTTATCTGGCCAAGAAAAAACGGATTTTTGTTCCGCGACCGGAGGTGGGAAAAGCTGGCGCTGTGCTCGCCCCGAAACGCTTCATTTTTGCCCACCGGTCGCTTTTCATTAGCGGCCTGTGCATTTTCCCCTCGCTGCAGCCGCTCCGAGTGGAATTATTGGAAAAGCTCGATTAAAGCTTTCCGCGACAGGGGGACGGACTCGCCCCGATGAAATGACTAATTGTGGAACGCGGACAGAAGAGTGGAGCGATTACGAATCAGGGTTCTGGCTCATTCGAAAGACAAGCGACGCCGGTCTCTCTTTGACGAACGCGCAAGCTGCATCGAGTGCCGCCAGGGGTTGGAATTGGAGGGTGAAAAAAAAGTTTATAGCTGGGTGCATTAGAATTCGAGCGATCGGGGGCGGGGGGGGGGCTGCATAACTTTGAATGCAGGCTGATGGAAAAAGTAGATAGGCGGGGGTTGGGATATCAGAGATAACTTTGCGAGCGGGGCTGAAGAGATCCGCAATCGGCGATGGCCCAGTTTTCGTTTCGGGACACAACGGCGGGATGCGATCGGTAAACAACGATGTTTTTGCAATTCCGGATGCTCGATTTATCTGAATACCCTTTGTGCTCGTAAATCCACGCGAACCTCTGCCCAAAATGGACGCAATCATTAACGATCATCTGTTCGAAGCGCACACCCCTTGAATTCTGAATCCTACGGATTTGAATTAATTTCGAGCGTTCCCTCGACCCTTCCGCCGTCGTTTTGCGCCCGTTGCAGTCCAGTAGATCGAACGACCTTTCCATGCGCCCTAACAATTGTGTCGGAGTGTCGTTAAAAGGCGAAGCGCGACTGCTGAGGAGGAAAAAGGGGAAACAGGTGTCTTCCACGAATCTAGCAGTCGTTATCGCCACTTTCTTCAACTCGAGCTAGCATTCGGTCGTTGCTACTCGCCTCGTTGATCCCCGTGATCCCATGAATGCGCTCGCACGGAGAACGGAGCGTCGATACGTTCCGATGGGCGTACCTTCGAGGAGTTATCGATTGCAATTGAATCTAACGATGGCCTTTTATTTTTACAACGACAGGCTCGCAACAAGCCAGCGGATGGGGTCGGCCACGTGAACCAGAAGGGATCCGCGGGTCAGAAGGCGCCATTAGCAGCCGGGCAGAAGGTAGCGCCTGGCGGGAAAGTCCCAGCGAAACCTGCTCAGAAACCTTCCGCTCAGAAAGGACAGGTGAAGGTCACGCCCAAGGCAGCTTCCGTCAAGACTGGCAAGAACAAGAAGAAGGGCCAGAGGCAGCAGTATGACCTTATTGTCACCATTAACCTGGTGAGTATGGACGTGAGTAAGAGTTTCACGTGGATCCGGCGCAGTAGAAGCGGATCGTTGTGGTCAGACACAATAATAATTTTATTATCAATTTCACATGTTCACATCAATATTATTTCCCATACGAAGTAAGAGTAGAATGGCACAGTATACAGGATAGTAAGAGAAGTTTCAGTAGAAACGGAAGATCGTGGTCAGACGCTAGGGAGATCGTGTTCCCGTCCCTCAGACGGTGTTCTTTAGCTAGCGGAGCTAGGTAATGTAGTCTTCCACTACGAAACGAAGAGGAATTGAGGAAAATACAGCCGGTGATAACGGCGTAACAGTGAATTGGAGAATATGAGAACAGTCCCAGTAGAAAGAAACAGCAATGGTCAGACATTCGAGAATTCCTTTTCCCCGCTTTCTCACACAGCTCTGCATCCACCAGAGATGAATAAAACAGTGTTTCTCGTTAACAATAGAACAATAGTGAATAGAAGTTGCGAAGCAAATTTGAATATTTATAATATTGAGCCAAGACTTCCATCTACAATTGTCACACAATTATCCCGTGCACTGCCCCGACGCTAATATCGTTCGCAACTGTCCATAGACACTGGGGGAAAGTAAATTTCCTAGTTTTCCCGGTCGCTGTTTGCTCTGTACCCTAGTCTAATACCGACCTAGCCGAGCGCAGTAGAAGCGGACAGTCATGGTCGGACGCCTAGGCTTCCTCCTCCATCAGATGGTAGCACGTGTCCGAAAACGCGAACGATCTTCACACGCAGCTTTATCGCGCGATCATATTTCTGCAACAGATCAATGTTTACCCCGGACGAGTTCAATCGGAAAAGACACTCGGGCCATTTAACCTGAGCGTGCGTCGAATGCGAAGGTTAATTCACTGACGCAAATGCCCGCGATTCAATCGAACGCGAAACGAGTCCTCCATTATCTAGATTGCTTCTATGTATCGGTCTGAAGCGTTGCAATGTCGATAGCCGCATGGATGTCGAGCATCCGTAAAAATAAGCTGCTCCTGCGCGACTCTGCATTCCAAGAAGTCCACGGTCGGAGCAACGCGCGACAAAAGGGGGTCATGATGCCCGTGGTTTTTCGTCGCACCCGCTCCAGAAATAGTCCCAGACGGTCTCGCTGTCTTCCACGGACATCGCTTCAAGGAAAACAAACACTCCTCGTTAGCTAACGATCGATCGGATCGCTCTTACCCTACAACAAGGAGCGATTGTTCCAGCTCAGCATTGGTATTCCTCTCGAGCGATATACAGCGCCGTTGGAGGTTCAAGAAACTTGATTCTGGCCGGCGGATAGACGATCATAAGATGTACCAGCGTCGGCGTGCCGCGAATATTTGCGTCGGCGGTCATAATCGCAGTCGATGTCCGCCTAAATCACGCGTGACGCGGTTGATTCACAGAACGCGAGCGTTGGCGGCCCGCATTCTGAAGTGATCGTCCAAGGCGACACCTACTCGAGACTTCTGGCCAGGTGGGCCAAAGCGAGGCGGCGGGTCTCGTACATTTTCGAGGCACGAAACTTCCCCCTACTGCACGCCATTTGGCAGGACCACCGGCGCGAGCCGGTTGCCATCAAAGAGACCGAAATGGGAGTAGGATGGAGGACGGCGGGAGAAGTAAATAAAGAGGAGATCGCCAGCCAATCGTCGGGGACCACTGACAAGTTAAAAACAGCCGAAGGTTGTCCAAAGGCGCGTGCCCGCTTTTATCTTCAGCCGAATAATACGCGCGGCGGTACGACGCGACGCGGCCGCGTCGCTTTTATCACCCGCTCCAGGCGGGGGGTCCTGCGGCTTTCCTCCGCCGATTAATCGTCTTCGATGATGATTCGCCGCGAGTGTATCCTGTATTACGGTTGACTTGGGCGCTGGTCTTGCGCGCCAGCGAGAGGGGAGAGTCGGAATGATGCCGAGCGGTCCACCGCCGCGAACAAGCGGTGACGTTGCCGCCCGCTAGTCCATAAATATTATTTGTGTTTGGTCCTGTTGTCGCGGCGGTTCGATTGACGCGCGGCGGGGCACTTGCGCCAGCACCAGCCGAAGAAAGTTAGTGTGAACGCGACGAGCTCCTGAAAGTAGCGAGTGACGGTGCCCTGGGAGGCAGATGTGGATTTAAAAAGTGCCTTGTAAGGAGCCAGATTCTCGTTAGTCGGTGGGAAGAGTCGACATGGACACGGAGAAGAAGTACACGTCGGCGTACGGAAGGCTGAGGAGGCTCACGAGCACCATTGACGGTCAAATTCGACAGATAAGCGTGAGTTCGAAAGCGTTTCGGGGAGAAGGATTAAGGAACCTTAAAAATAATCGTGTTCTTTTACCCTCGAGTAGACTGACGATAAGTTTCAAGGTTATTTGCGGTTCGGTATCAAGCGACGCGTTGAAACCCATAAAGTTCACTGCTATTTCCTTCCCCGTCAATATTCATTCCCATTCCGCGAATGCGACGGCTGCAGTTCCACGGGTTCACGGTGAATGTACAGGGCGGACCATATAATCTGATCATTTTCGTCCTCTACTTCCTGGTACGAGATCCTTTAAAGGCTCGCAATATGATTCACGACTACCACGTTAAACGCTGAAGGTAATCAGATTATTCGATGCACGCTAGGCTCTAAATAATCAAGGCGATCAGGTTCTAGGGTCCACCCTGTATAATCGCGCCGTAGGCACGTATAATCGCAAAGCCCCGGGCTGACTTTTCGCAAGTTTATGCGAGCTCCTCTGAGAAGCGGAGGAAAAGGACGTGACCCAGTTGAATATCAACTCTCTCTACTTTCGAGGAGCTCCGAAGCATCGAACCGGGAGCTTCCGACCGAGGCAGATCCGACGGACTCGTGTCCCTTTCCCACAGCGCTTACGATTACATCTCAGACTATCCGTGGACCGTAATCCCTGAAAGTTAGCCAGAAACTGACACGCCTAAACGCTCCTGGAATACGGAATAGGCGAGCTGGCCGCGTCGGGACCTGCTGCGATTCGTAATTAATGAGGAATCGTATTCGCCCGTTGCTCAGAAGAGAGGCGAGGAATTGGCGTTGGATTCTCAGCACTCGGGACGTCCATCTGTCCCTGTCGCGAGAAATATTGCAGTATATTTTGAGTATAATCGTTTATTTCGGTGGGAATTGCAACAGCGTCGATGCGGTCGCGCCCATAGATCACTCGATACCTGAGTCACGACCAAACATAACCAACCCGCCCGACTTATGGTGAGCTTCATTAGCCGGCCGCTTTTAGGAAGCTGTTTCGACGAAGCTCGCGTCAACGACAGCCCGGATCGCTTGCGTCGAGCAGATTGCGAGACGGTTATGTTTACCACGTGTCAATCGCGTCTCTCTTTCAGAATTCCTGCCCTCAACCGTCCGTGAATCCTCAGCATCCTTGGACCAGTCCTCGCCGTAACTCGATCACGTTGCATCGCCTTGCACCGCGTCATTGCAACCGCCTCATTATTAATAATCACGATCTGACCTCTCCTATACACCACTCTCGCCGAAGCAATGTATGAGTGGGCCTAACAGGCAAATGGCCAAAGCTTGAGTGAATGGCGACACGCTATAGCCGCGGCGTAATCAATTGGCCGCGTATTTTCGCCGTGGATCTCGCCGACTTTCCGCTGCCCATTTCGCCCCCGCAATTTTCTTCGTCACCTCTGACACCCGGCGTACTTGAACCTGAAGCTTTCAGCCAACACATTCGCGCGGCGATGTGCGCGTAACGGCTGATGGCGGTTCGCGGAATCGCTGATAAGTCAATGTTCCTGTAATCGCGTTAACGGCGTGTGTTCCCTAATCCTGGGTCTATTAATGCTGATTTAACAATGCCGAGCAGACGCGCGTGTAGGGAGCGGATAAGCCGGCCATTATGGCAGCTCCAACGATTCCTGAGTTAGAACATGGCCGACGATTGTGCGAATTCTGCGTACCCGTGCTCGCGTCCGGCTGATTAAGTGCGCGCCGAAAGGCGCCGGGCCGAGTCGTATTAATTAACTTACCACCGACGCCGACATAATTCGTCGAATTCCACCGCGAGCCGGACCCTCTGCTCTATCTCGCGCGGGTCGGGCCCGGTGCCGCGTACTCGAGGAAAAATTAATCGCTCGACGAATGGTAATTACCAGCGAGAAAATTATCCACCGTTAATTTGATCGAATTAACGAGATTTCGGGTCGGAATTGGCACCGTTCCGCAAACAGGTCGGCAGGGTGCGTTGGCGGGAAGCGACGGTGCATATTAAGTTTTGACGAGATACCACTGTGACGCAATTGAGGCGCGATAACGATTTAATTAAATCACGCGGCGTTTCGACGATCTACTAATTCCACTCATCACATATACTTTCCTCTTTTTTTCAGTCTGAATATGGGCTCACGGAGGATCAAGTGGCCGGTAAGTTGAACTTAACGATGTTTCCCATCAACGCGAAGCGCTCGTGTGCTCGTAGCGTTTTCCCAGCAGCAATTAAGCGTGCTGCGTCCGGCGCTGCGGGGGCCACACTTTTGTGACGTTTTGCGCGACGCGTGCGATGGATTCGGTCGTGTTCTCGAGGTGCTATGTGTGTCGTTCCGCGATTGCAGGCTCCGCAGGAAAAAAAGGAATACTGGGGAAACGTCTTTCTTTCGTGCGATCTTGTTCCAGCGGCGAGAATTCGTGGACGCTAACGAGTAGGTCGTCAAACGGGGCTTTTTCACATTTCGACCAATGAGCAAACACTCGCCATCACGTTGGCCCGGCCACGGTGCCCGACGTGCGCACGTCGTTCCGCAAATTAGAGCCGACAGGAGCTGTTCACGATTTCCACCGCAATGCCGCATACTCGAAAACGTTTCTAATTGCACCGGTCCAAGCCATTTCCCTCTATTCTGCCTTCCTTTCCGTCGGCTTTTCCCTGGTTGGCGCTTTGATCAATCGACCCCTCGATCCTCGACCCTGCTCTCTCGCGAGTCGCAGGATTAGAACGGCCAATATCCACGCGGCGGCCGCGGGTATGTCGTTCAATTTGCGAGAGTCGCTTTACGTAAGGGCGTTTCTCCGCTGGATCCGCTGAAACGTGTTGCATAAAACATCCGTGTCGCGGCTCACGTGACCGCGAGCATTGGCCTTGCGACGTGGCGCTTTTAAAACGTGCAAGTTTTCGCGGATGGCACGCGACCAGAGATCGCCGATTGCGCCCGCCAACCGAGGGGAACCGCTGAAAGAGAAATTGCCCGCTCGGTTATGCACATTAATGCACATCGGCCGGCTGTTTACGCGATGATAAACGCGAGGTGAATGCGGGCCGATACTATGCGGCAAACTAACCGTCTGAAACGATAACGATCGAAGGCTTGACCGTCTAAAAACTCGCGGGTTTTGCGGGTCCTCAACGATTCTGCAGGGTGGCTTAAGGGGACTAGGCAGTCAGATCGCTCGAAAATCAAGTATTTTTTGCGAATTATTTACAAGGAGATGAACACAAATTGTGACTAGTACGTTCGGGTAATGTTTATTAATACTATAAACAGTAAAAAAGAAATGATTTGAATATTATATACATATGTATGACAGCGCTACAGTCGTCTGATATGTAGGCGTTTTTTTTTTTTGGAGTCGCTGTAATTTTGCAGTGATTCTGGCCGTAAGAAATTTAATTGTGAAATATCCTCTGAAATTTATACTTTGCCCTGGCCCCTATTCTGTCCTGAACCTATTGAAAAAGGAAAAAAATCAAAATTATAGAAATGGTGGCTGCAAAACGGCAAATTTTAAAGAAATGTCATTTGGCCCCAGGGAAAAGAGCCATTCTATTTTTTTTTTTTTTGACAAACCAGAAGTTTTTACAGACTTATGCGTAGGTCCAGGTCGTAACTAGACATGTTTCATATATGCTGAATTTTTGTCAAATCGACTGATACCTCCGTTTTTTCCCAATCACTGCAAAACGAAGAGGAAATATGATTCCGAGAAAAACGCGCTTAAAGTTTCGAAAGAGGAATCTAGTCTACCTGCGTGCGCGCAGAAACGGTTTATGGCGCGCTCGACCTTTTCGGCTGTAAAGTCCTCAATTTTGCGAATTTCAACATAAACCAAACGGCATTTTAATCGGGAAGGGTGGTACTTTCGAAAAATGCAACAAAAAAAAATCGAGTTTCTGACTGCCTAGTCCCCTTAAACGTGGGTTCCATTGGATCTCGTTACGCTCAGGATCACTCGCACCCCCTGCAGTTTTATTTACCTGCAGTAGCCATCCAGAGAACGATCGAATTCGTTGAGGAAAGACGCTTCCTTGCGGTCCCGTGAACTTTTTTCGAGATCCATTGGTCACGCGCGAGTTTTTCCCAACGAGCACGACGTTCGTCGGACGTTTAGACAATTTATACCGTCGCATCCCTCGCGATTTTGTCGCGGCTGGCTACTTGCCCGGCGCTCGCACGATCTCGACCAGCTTCCCGCGAGTAGCAACGCGTGGCCGAGCATGCACACACGCGCGCGGTAGCCTCCCGTGATTAATAGACATCTAAATCCGCGAATTCCCAACAATGCGACGCCCGGAGGGGGCAAGGCGGAGGCGCACTCTTGTATATCGTTCCACTGCCAAATTTCCGACGTAGTTTTTTTCCCCCTACCGTTGACATTTACAGCTCTGGGATTCTCCACCGATTCCCACCCCCGCGCGATTGCACTTGGAGGCGCAAGAGTTTCGCTAATAACGGAGTGGAATCCCTGTGACGTTGCCCTCGATTGAATTCGAAACGAGCCCCATGGGAACGCGTTCGTTTCAATCGATTTCAATTCATCGGGACAAGATGCGACGCGTGCGGAGGCAATGCTCGTGCCGCGCGTCGGTACTCGCGATGGGACGGATCCAGATGCCCGAGGTCGCGACCCCCGCCGATTAATGAATCGAGAATGGGACACAGCAGACGGGATTTATCGTTTCAGAATTCAAGGAGGCGTTCATGCTCTTCGACAAGGACGAAGACGGCACCATCACGATGGCGGAGCTCGGCGTGGTCATGCGATCATTGGGACAGAGGCCGTCGGGTAAGTGGTATCTTAAATCATTCGAGAAACGGGGATGCACGCGGATATCGGCCGCGTGTCGTCCGCGTGTACCCAGGTAGACACGAGCTGGCTGAGAGCCACGAGCTGACGAAAGCTGCCCACGTGCGGCCAAAAAGTCTAGGTAACCGCGGTCGGAAGCTTCATCCTAGCCAGTGTATCGCCCATCAGTCTCTTTTACACGAAGCACGTTCGTGAAACCCTACGCCAATATCAAGAAAACGGCGCGTCAAGCTGCGAAAAGTGGAAGTTTGAGAAAGTAGCTCGTTCCATGGATTTATTTTCCATGTTGCTTCAGTTTTCACGGTTACCGCCGGTTCTATGGAAATGCCAAAGTCGTTGTCGCTGCGAGCAAATGGCACCGTGGCCTCTTAAAAGCTTCTCGATTCCGCGGCCGAAGCCGTCAGAAGTTCGCGGAGGAATGCAAACTTCTCGAAAGGGTTCCCTCGTTGAATTAATATCCCGGGAGAGGCGGCGGTTCGGGTGTTTTCTAAGACGGCGAGAGTTAAACGCCGGAATTGCCGAAACTAGGCTGTGACGAGGGCTTAGGGAGAATTAACTTTGGAACGACGCTGAGCTAGAAACTCTGACGGCCAGGCGCACGTGCAAACGCTGGTAATTAACTGCACGTCGGCCTCTTCTGTCCCCGCTCCGGGGGACGTAGAGGGAAATTAAATGTCTTCCATGGAACTACGACGAGTGTACATGCATTACACGGGGAAATTAGAGAAGGGGACACGGGGAAAATGACGCGCCGTTTAAATCCTCTCGTATGCCGTTTCAGTGACCGCACTGAAATTTCTTGCACGTACAATTCCCGATTTCAGAGACGGAGCTGCGGGATATGGTGAACGAGGTGGACCAAGATGGCAACGGCACCATCGAGTTCAACGAGTTCCTGCAGATGATGTCGAAGAAGATGAAGGGCGCCGACGGGGAGGACGAGCTGCGCGAGGCGTTCCGGTACACTTTGCACACCTTTCCCTTAACGATATCGCGGATATGGTAAATCGCTGTCAGGTACGTTAAAGGGGGATGCTGCTGGGTTCGCAGAGTGTTCGACAAGAACAAGGACGGCCTGATCTCGTCGAAAGAGCTGCGGCACGTAATGACGAACCTCGGTGAGAAACTGTCGGAGGAAGAGGTCGACGACATGATCAAGGAAGCGGATCTGGACGGCGACGGGATGGTGAACTACGAAGGTAATTGGTCCCTTGGTATTGTGGAATATTAGCGGGCGATATAGTGTCCCACTTCCGTGATCGCTTAAAAAGTTATCGCTGGCGAGATCGTAAAGTTCCGCGGCGCCGTGAACTAATTACTATCTAAGATAGAATTTCGCGCGGTAGAGCTTAACGAGCACGTGCTCGATTTAACACACGAATTGGCTATGACCGCCAATTTCAATGTAGAGTGGCTCATTTACGAAGCCACTCAAGTATAACGCCGCTCGGGGAGAAATTCGCGCCGCGTAATGTCTCGTTATTGCCTGCAATAGTGCCATTCCTCCGCAGAATTCGTGACAATCCTGACGTCGAAGAATTAGTTCGGTGGCCGTGGATCGGACGCGAAGCTACGAAGCTGCCGGAAGTCTTCGTGGAAGAATCGAAATCAAGTTCGTGAAGTTCCTCCTTGATGCTGCAAGATGGTCGTCCTTTCGCAACCCCGCCATTGGAGGACACCCTTAGAGAAATCGTGGACGCGAGGAGACGCGAAGGAAATACAGGAAGCTTACCCCTGGGGAGATCCTCGGGGATCGTGGAGGTACGTTGGATCTTGGAAGATTCGGTTGCACAAGGAAGGCTCGGGGGATCAGTTAGATTTTGGCGCGCTGCTTTTTCCTCCCGAGGGGGTAAGTGATGGAGGGCGGTCGAAATTGTGTCTCCCGATGGCGGGGTGGTGGCGGGCCACTTGGCAGGAAGTCCACGGAGAAAGAGGGAAAACGCGCGAAGGAGAGCGACTTCCGCAGTTGCACACGCATACACGCATACACACCTCGCTCCTTCGAATTCATTTTACAAGTATAAGCTAGGCGGAACGACATCGTGCGTGAGAGACGAGTGAGGTTTCACTCCCGAAACAATCAACTGAGCTTTGTTTAGCGTTTACCTACATTACCTACCTATACTCTCTATTAATGCTATACAACGTCGTTATCGATATATTGTTAGGAACCAATCCTTCGTCATCCTTCACCCCCAGGCTCATTTCACGCGATACTTCTCTCATCACTGTCTCGCGTATCGTTCTTAAACAGATCGTCGTCGACGGTCTACAAACGTATTCTAGAAATCGCAATGACAGTATCGACGCGACATTCTACTGGAAATTCGTCTGTCAGTGTTGCAACTATGAGCTGTAGTTAAGGAGACGGGCTTGATACATCGTCAGAACGTTGAGACAGTATCGGGCCAATGCTGATGAGCTGGGAAAGCTGCGTCTCTGCGCATTTCGATCGCGCGACGAGGCGACCCAGACGCTCGTCGTCCCTCTCACTCCTATCAATCGGTATTGTTCCTCCAGTTCCGTAGACTCGCTTGCAGATAAGACGAATCCTCTCAGACTCTCGCTGAAAACACACTGATGTCATTCAACATTCTGGCCGCGGGACTCGGCGCGCGGGATAGCTCTATAACGATCTGTCTTGAAACGTAGATGAATGTCGTTGGCAAAGTAGATTAGCTCTAACGATGATATACTCGTGGCAGGAGTTTTAGGCGCGCGCGCGCGCGCGCGTGTTGCGCGGCGTCGCGAAGCGAGAATCAAAGCGAAAGCAAAGTAGACGATCTTTCCTTAAATGTAAAAACACCAGTGGCGCGTAGGATCGTGCCCCGATGGTATTTAGTCGTTGATCCCGTGTTTTGTACCCGATGTCCTTCAGCGTTCGAATCCCGTGATTGTGTACCCACCGTCCCTGTTGTTAGTCCCGACGCGAGTATAGGCGACGATGACGATTAATCCCTCTCCCAACACCAGAAACACCGTCCACCTGGAAACCTCGACATTCGAAACCCAGCCGCCATGCCAACTATACTACTACACGTCGTGCACACCCTTTAGCTCCTTAACAGATAAGAGACGCCACAGCCACAGTAGGTCGCGATAGAACGTAGCTAATTTAGCGCAATAGAGGAGATACGTACACGTAATAAATGATGCATTATACACGTACCCTATTATATATGACCTATACATGGTGTTACTACCGAAGATACTTGAGGTAACGTTATTATGGATATTCATACATATATATATTTAGTATATACTTATATACATACATACATACGTACATCTATATATATATATATTATATATACATATACACGTTAGCGACCGTACGTCGGTGGTATACTTGGCATTAATATTTTTATGGTTTTAAACGAACAAACGATGAATAAAAAAATCGATGAAAAAAATAATGCAACAAGAGGAGCAAGTGTTAGTGTCAGAGAGAAAGCGAGTGAGAGAGAACGAAAGGTAGAGCGAAAGTGTGAGAATGAGTGAGAGAGAAAGGGGAGTGAAAGAGAGCGAGAGAAAGAGAAACTGGCTGGTTGTTCGAAGCGCGGAAGAGAGATGGGTGTACATAGCGAGAATTGCTCGGCATGCGGGATTTAAAAAGGAGGAAACAATAAGGGGAGCTCTTATGCGCGTTACAGAGGGTGATTTCGAAGTCATCCTTAACAAAGAGCGTCGACGGATGGCACGGGAGTATGTCACTGGTAACGTTGGTCACACGAAGCGGTGCTTTCACAAAAGACACACACACACACACAGACACACATACACAGATAGAGATAGACAATAATTCTGTTCTTTAGTTAGGCGACACGCATATAGTTACATTGCGTTGTTCGGCTCGACCGCAAGGTAAGGTACGACGAGATAACGAAAGAGTATGTTCGGGATGTCGGAAAGGGGTGTCTTGGGAAAATCGACGTACTTACCTAACATTGCGATCGTCCTTCTCAACTGCCTCGCGCCGTTCACTCGCGGTGGAAGGTTTGAGTAACTCTTCAGAGAGAACAGTACCATCGAGGCCTAAGGTTCCGTTTATTTCGCGCAGCGGTCTGGTCCTAGGACCGAGGCGGACTTATCCATCTTTTAACATGATTCTCCTTTGATTACCGGTGAACATTGAACGAGACATTTCCATTCGTGTTGGACTCGCGACCGTTCGGCATCGGCGCGACGCGAAGCCGCGGGCTGTGCAATTATAGGAACGATACACGAGAGAACGTGCGGATGTACGAGCCAAGCGTTCGAGACGCTTCGACAGTTGAAAGGAGCTCGACAAGTCGACGCAACAAAAAAAAAACATAGTAATGTATAACGTCCCGAAGACAATACCTTTAACGATTTTATTAAAGGAAGCTAATCGAGATTTACCTCGGGAGAAGGCCTACGTTTTGCCACGTGTGTGCGACAAGATAGATTGTAGGAAGATGAGTGAAATAGAGGAACGAGGAGTTTCGCGATGCAGGTATCAAGAGAAAGGTGCTGTTTTTAGCTTATACACCGTCTACCTTCTTTCCACCCCATCCGCCTACTTTCGCCTCACCGAATTACCTGCACTCCTATAATTTCTCGACGAGTCTCCATCATTCCCACCTACCCCTATCCTCGCAATTTCATTTCCCCGTATTGCGCACTAAGTGTTCGTCGGATAATTACGACGAGCAGGCCGGTTCGTTTGGATTTACGACTAATGCACGATTCCACCTTACCCCATGAGCTTTTTCGGTTTGTCCACTGGCCACACCTCTCGAAATACGCGAACCTTGCCGACGCAAGATCATTCGACAAACGCTAGAACACAAGTACAAGATATCGTCAATACCTGTATATACATATATCTCTGTGAAAGGGTCGGGCGCGAATCGGGGACCTCGCGTTCCGTTTTATCGAACGACGCGTTGAGTCGGACACGCGGAGGAGCCACGATCGTCCCGGCGGACGGATCTTCGGCTCGCAACGCGACACTAAACGCACACTCTGTCACGCGCGCTTGTAATAGGTACCTATTTCATTAATTATATATAGATCACGCGGCCCGTCGAGGTCCCCGGTCCCGTGCACGGTTTCTCCAATCAATTATACATAGAGTTCCGTTCCGCGGGCGCAGGATGTCCCCTTGGTTGAACGCCCATACCGCAGAGCTGTCCCCCGAGTACAAATCGTAACGGCAGATTGCGCGATGCAAATGGTTCTGTGAAACGGAGGGGGATTGTGTAAGGGACAGCCCTGCCTCACAGAGTTATCGTTGATTAAATCCCCGGCGAAAAGTATTTTTATAGAATACTATTCGAAATCAGATCCTATGATACATTGAGATACATACGCATTATCATTGTATTCTATATATTCTATTACATTACATTTACGTCGTTATATACGCGCGTGTACAAGTCGTATATCGTCCTACTCTGCTGGCAGATTTCATTATAGTTATCACACGTCCCAGACGACGTGCGTTTAGGAAACGGCAATTGCACGTCAAATTGATTAAAATAGGTCCTTAAGAGGAGTACCGCAAGTCTTCCTTTCGATCTGCGCTGTCCTAGGGTCGAGGGCGTATAGGGGATTCAGTTTCACGGTATATGTGCTAGGGCCGGCGGGAGGATCGTTGGCGCCCTAATGCAAGAACATTTTTAGCGCCCAAATTTTTGCACCCTTTTCCTACTCAATATGTTTTGCCTTTACGGAGTAAGAAAAGAAGAATTACATTTACATGTTGCTTATGTGGGAGTTGGATTCCTTTATTATTAAGCGCGCAGTATAGCTTTTTAATTTGCATAATGAGTTCCGCCGGCCCTAAGTACTCGCCAGGATCGAGTCCTGCCCTCGGAGGTGTCATGTCGTGTCGCTTGTTTTGCGCATAATGGTTTCCCCGGTAGGGTTGCTCAAGTACTCGCGGAGTAAATAGAAGAAGTAATACTCGCAGAAGAATTTTCAACCATGTCCCCGTTAGTCGAGCTTCAGATACACGTGCTCGTGGCTTCTTTTTCTTTGAAAAGAGAGAGAACGATCTCAGCCGTGGAGAGTCGCATCGAGGACGATCAAGAACAGGGGAAACGAAAACTAGCCGATATCAAACGAGTTGAACGATGCAAAGGTAATCAAATAATTGTACGTACGTTGCTAGGTACGACGAAGACATTTCATTAAACTAGACGTACGATAATTGTAATCGTTGGAATAAGCGTACACTACGTTGTATTAATCACGGGGGCGTCTGGAACGAAAGGGGCCAGCCCCCCCGGGGTCGGTTATTTGTTAGTGATAATCAAATGTATCTGCGTTTTGCATCCGTTGGCCGGCGTGTGAGTATCCGCGCTTCGCGATGAGATCGGTAACGATCGGTGGATGCAATCGAGAGACGAAAAATGGAATCGATGCCATGAATTACTTTGCAAAGATCGGCCGATTCGGTGTGCTCGGATGACTGCGCGATCGAAGCCAGGAAGATTCAATGATTAGAGGGAAGGCTTCTTGGTCGAACGGATTTGAAACTGCTGAAATCGGCGACGTTGCGCTTTACCTAGGTTCGGTGTTCGTCGCGCACGATCTCGTAGACGACACGCGAAATCGGCCGAGGCGAAGAGCGATTAATTCTAATGAAATCCACGGTAATGGCGTCAGAGACTTCCGAATGACACTCGATCATCGTAACGCGATCCTTTGATTTGCCGAGATTACTTTCAAACACCCGTTTCGCGTTCGAGACGGATACGATGCGCGAAATGCTCTGTCGCATTGATTCTGAGACTTCTGGGGGATGTTTTTGTGGCAAGACACCAATAGGATTCCTGTCTCATTCAACTTTGTGTTCACATATATATATATATGTTACTAATCAATGAAATCCACCGAAGACTTAGTTTCATGGAAACAAGCATACCTACAGACCGAGTTGAAAAGTGTTTCCCTCGGGTGTCGACAGATCGAGATTGAATTTCAGTCGCGTTGTATCTCGTCGATGGATTCTTCCCTCGCGTACACTCGCTCTATCGCTTTCGCTAATTGTCCTCGGTTTGCCTAATGCGAATCGGTCTAACGTAGTAGCGTTGCAAGTAGACAGTACAATGTTGTATCGTTAACAGCCGTGCGACTGAAACACACGACGATGGTCAAAGGATAATTATTAACGTAATAAGGAAACGTCTTTCATTACTTTATTAAACGAACACGAGTACAAATCGTGTTAGTTAACCAAAAAAAAAAAAAAAAGAGAAGAATAATCGAACATACGCGTGTATAACTGTATATCAGTATATAGCCAGGCGAAGGGAGACCCTCTCGAGAGGTCTTTGGTTTATCGTGGGGTGAAAATGTGTAATTCTAGCGGATACGAAGCGGGGACGGGGATAAGGGCGTTAAGATGTAATAAGAACGAAGATTATCTACGAGGCGTATTTAACAAAAAAAAAAAAGAAGAAATAATAGCGTAAACACTAAGTGAAGCGTGGTTACACCCAGAGATATCGCACTGTGAACGAGAATATTTATATTTTTACTTGAGAAAAGAAAATGGCTACGATAACGTTTGTAACGTCTAATTCCCATCCGGTGAGGAGTGTTTATAACATTATTTTTCTAGAGTATATATCGGAACGATTATTATTGTGTTATGACGAAACGTGCTGTCAAGCGACAAGCAGTCGAGGTCCATTGTAGATGCAGTGCGTATTATATTTACCATTTAGCAAGCGTTGCGTTCGCTCCGATGCATTACTTCATCATCCCTGCGATTTCTCTATGAGTAGCGTGTATAGTTAAATGTATAAATAGCTGCTGTGAAACGTTTGAGCCTTGTCGCGGGGTGCACACGAGGAATGTGAACAGGCGATGCGACCGACGCGTTTCTCGCGATGCTCATTCACGGCTCTATCGCTGTAAATATCGTTCGCTGTGCCTAAGTCCTAGCGGCGCGCGAATACTGTACGAGCAATCATTTTAATAATTGATAGCCACTGTTTATCGCTTCTGCATGATTTTATCTCGGCTTGAGAGGAGATGGTCCGATTTCCTTTCAAGTGTCTTACGTAAGCGAACGAGTTCGTGTCGTCGAGCAGAGATCTATCCACTCTACAGACATCATACGCATTTCCTTCGCATAAAATGTTTTCTGCGTATTCAGACTGTTCGGAGAGCGGTGAAACTGGCTATCAGTACGGTACGACAGAGAGCAAAGAACATTACGATCGTGGAACAAGCTCCTTCCTTTCGCTTCGTGCTTTCTTACGTTCGCTCGAAAGCGATTTGGGACAGGGCAGGCCAAGAAACGGGAAAAGAACACCATGGACGGTGATCGTGAAACGTTCTTGCACGATCTTTAACTTTTCTGTCGACTCCACTATCACTGTATTCGTTAAAAAGTTCCTTTGTACCTTGGAAAATGGTATTCTGTTCTCTAACTGCGGTACCTGTGATTGAGAAGAGGTTTTTACTCAGATATGCTCCACTCACGTTTCGTCGTAAGGTGGGCAAAAAAAAAAAAAAAGAAACAAAACTAAAAGCGGAAGTGCTGGAAACTGTGGCGAGAGTGCAGTATGTATGGTGTTAGCTGTATGAAATCATGTTACGTGTAATGCTATGTACCGTAAGATTAGAATACAACCTAAAAAAATGGTGATGGCGTGTACTGCTGGAATGTAATACATGTATCAAGTTACCCCTAAATACAGCCATTTTATAATGGACATTCATCCGTGGTCCGTCCTCTTCTCTCTTCGTTCACTATCGATTACCCAGCGAATGCTAAAAACAAATAAAGATGAGAACTTTTTCAGATTACCAAGTGCATCCGTAAACGTGAGAAGAAACGTTGCCGAGGCGCAGGTAATGTACAGGTCCTGCGACCAACGCCAATAATGGTATCAGCCTGACTTAGAAATTCTTTATTCAACAGAAAAATTAATACCGTCATCCATACAAATTAGCTTCTTAGGAGTATCTTAGCGATAATAATCGGTACGAAAACGTGTGTCGTCACTATCGCCACACTTATCCCTCATTTAAGTATTTTGAAACGCGCCGATTCTAAAATACTATGCCCAAGAAGCGACACACTCCGAGCGAGAACAGGCGATTCGAAATCCCGCGCTGGTTCGCGCGCCCGGCGAACCATCGAGAATCGAACGCGATCGGTTATCAGCGCACGAGATTCCCGCGCGTTTTCATTCAACGCTACGTTTTCTCCAGAAAGAGAGAGGGAGAGTGCAGGCGGCCACGTGCCGCAATTTTCGATTGTGCTATAGAGAAACTATTTCGGTGACAAAGTAACTGCAAAGTGTCGAAAGGTGACTGCTTCAAGAATAGCTTCTCGTTACCATGGCCTCGTCGAATCAAATGAATAATCAATTAGGATGTCGCGGTAGCAACCACGCCGTACACGGAGCCATCGCGCCAGTAGTAGTTGCTCAGGGGAAACACTTCATTATGAAACGATACACTACAATACTCCACCTACGGATGGGTAATATCTCCAATTCCCACTTTGCCGTTTTTCTTAATGGTACTCTATAATTCCTGTTACAATATTGGTATATGACGCCTATTGCCACGGGTATCGACACTGGGAGACATTACAATCTCTGGCGTTCGTTCGCGATTACCTTTGTGTTATTACCGTTCATTGCGTTGAGTATGAAAGGAAAGTTAATTATAAAAAGCACACTTTATGTAAAAATAGAATAAAATCTACTATTTCCGGTCGCGAAACCTCTACGAAGGTTCCCGAGGTCCTTACGTGTCCCGTGGGTAATCGGTCTTTACAGATTAGAGTTTCGATACATGTATGTAACATTTGGTAGAGGCATGAGACTTTTACGCTGGAATTATACATATCTATATATAACTATGTATATATATATATACTTTCCCTTAAATTAATTAGTATGAAATTGACCGCGGTGATTTTTTTCTTGCCCGTGTTGGAATATGCTAAATAATCGTTTCAATGTTATGAGAATACTGTGTAAACGATAAAATGAACGTAGACGCGGTTACAACGTCGTTATTGGTAATTTGATTTAATATTACAACGGATTTGAATCTCATCGTCGTGAAGTAACTAACGAATTGCATGAACAGAATTATATAAATTTCAATACCTTGACGTACCTTAACTATATTTCATTATAATTCATCCCTGAGTAACGTGTACCTGTTTTTGCTGGGCGCGAGCTTTTTGAACGTGGACTCTGGCGGGGTGGTGGGCACCCTTATTTGCCCGATCACCTGCTGCACTTCGTTACTATTAGGATCCGGCCCGTAATGGAACTCCCGGTGTAGCTTTCCCGAATACAAATCTTTGAGGAAACTCCTCAGTTTCCCCTCTACGTGAATGTCGTGGAAGCTGGGGAACAGGTACATGTGTCTAAAACTATCTATCGCGATTAGGGGCAAATCTGCCGGAGTTTTCCCTAAGTGGTGAAGGGGATGAGCAAACTTCAAGCCGTCCGCTGTTAAGAAATTGACATTTTCTGAAACACGGAGAATCGATGGCTATTAGTCTGTTCGATGTATCAGAGCGTACGGAAAATTAGAGACACTCACGTTTCTCGTTGAGTAATGTCCCCGTGACTACGTCTTTGTACGTTTTAACACTCTCAACGTCGTCGGGAGCATGGAACAATATAAGGAAGGGTAGACCCTCCTCTGTTAATTCCTCTGCATTCTCGAACGTGATTTCCCTGACAACGGGAACACATTTCTCTTGTGCCCAGACGTTCAGTTCATCGAAATTATTTAAACTCCCATGGTACGTCACATCCTCGTCGTTAGAAAGTGCCTTATCAGATCGGAAGACAATGATAGGTTCTCCTGGAGGATGCATGGCTTGGCTTGCGTTCCTAATACAATTAATTAAATCATTCGCACATTTCTGTCGCCCATGGCTTCGTAACATAATACAGGGGGGGGGGGTGGTAGTAAAGCGCAGGGTTTAGGGATAGCACAGAAACGAGGTGATGCGACTCTAAAGAGACGTGCGAGGAGCAACTACCACTTATTCCATGCACGATGTGTCTTACTTACAAAAAGTGAAAATGCTCTCCAAATTCACAGTTTTGAGCCGAGCAAACGCTTGTTAGGGAAACAATGCACAAATTACACACATTTTCAGAGAATCGTTCGGTAAGAATTGTTAACCTTTAGGCTGCCGCTATTTTTTCGTAAAAATAGGGGTCCTTTTTTTCCAAAAATTTTTATGTATGAGTAGTCAATAGGTCCCATAGAGTCGAGGGGGTAGAACCGTGCCAATATAGTAGCTATAGCGGCAGCCTAAGGGTTAAGAAATATTAGTAGGAATTTAAATAAACAAAGCGATGGTGCTCACCCAAAGCCGACATGGAATTGGCAGTCGTCCTTCAGGTTGGTGGCGACCCTCCTGAACATCGCGTATTCAGGGATATTCTTCCTATCGAAGTATCCAATAATCATTCGTTTTTTATCATCTAAAGTAGTTAATTCCTTTAATTCGTAGAATTCCTTGATCGGATCTTCCAGCTGTTTCTTTACGAACTCCTCGAAGGCTTCCACAGACCTCTGGCCCCTGTACTCCCTCTTGGTCGGCTGACCGTTCCTTATGACTTTCAGGGTCGGGTACTTGGTGATGTGGAACCTCGAAGCGATGGAGGCTAAAAGATAATATTCTATTTAGCAATTTAAATGCTTCGGCTCTGTATTCGTAGCCTATTAGAATTGGTTTTATGTACATATGCCTTCCTCCCAACCCGCAATCTACTCACATTCCCTGTCGCAATCCACCTTTGCCATTACAACTCTGTGTGCTTCGGGGAAAGCCTTTCTTACTTTAGTCGCAGCTTCCTCGAAAATCGGCGCTAATAAGTTACTAAAACGGCACCATTGTGTGTAAAAATTTATAAATACCAATTCGTTCGATGCTGAAACAAAATGTAAACGAATGAACAACGTCATTTTCATAGTTCGCCGGCGGGTCATTCAAGCGCTTATCTATGCATATCTTTCGACGTTATCGCATCGTAACTCACCGAGCGTCGTATCGATATTTTGTTGAGTAAGCGATACCACGCCTTCGTTCGCATCGTTCGCTAAATTGTTTGGCAAAAACGCCTGGAAAGTGAGAAATACTTTGTAGTTCCACGTATCATTAATATGCGCACATTTGTGGAGCTCTGAAGCGTGACACGAGCCGCCTACGCGTGTCATTAGCGAAATATTTATCACGCGATACCGGGCTTCGATAATCTAGTGGGCGGCGAATAAATTGAGGCGACAGAGTGGGATGACAAATTGTATTTTTATTTTCCGATATAGTCTTTTGGGCCGTTCTGTTGTGCTTTGCAACGTCACGCGTGACACATTCTAATGACACATCAGCTTCAGCGAGCGTACGCAGTTATTAATACTAATTTGGAAATGTTTGTTTAATACACGTATGTTTGAGGTTAATTTTTGTGTACGTGTATAGGTTATGCCGCTATGTGTATCGTAGATTTAAATCCGGTGTTGTTCGAAGTGCGTCATTAGCGGGATTTACTAACGGTTAACGGGCCTTCTAGAATTCGTGGGCTCCTAAATACGTGTCACCGTACGTGTTGGAGACGATTTTCAAAAGTACGTGTCACTTGACTTCCTTTTAATAAAACGCCACTCCTTACAGTTCCAAAGGTTACTCACCAATAAACACGCAAATACAAGAACTTTGAAGTCGAAAATATCACAGAAGGCCAGCATCTCGTGATCTTAAAGTATAAACTTGATCAGGCAACACTTTTTTGAATAACCATCAGTAAGCAGCTGCCTCTGCGTCAAGTGCCACGAATCTGCGGTAAATCGAAGCCTAGGGTATTATTCTCGAGGTATCGATTTAACAGTGATGGCACAAGTGGCATCCAAAGTCACTAGACCAGCTCTAGACTAGCGCATTGAGCGAATCGGAACGCACCCTTCGTCCCTCACCGAGTGGCAGTCCTGTATGCAGTGGTGGGTAAATCACTAGAAAGCAACGTAATTTACGTTACCTGACACACGTGTATAATATTAAAATGTCCTGTATAAAATGTCCAGTGGACCTGCCTCGGCAATATAGAGCGTAGTAGGGAAGTTCCCACATCTTTTTCAAGGTTTATTAGGCTCTTATATTGCCGGGGCAGGTCCACTGGACATTTTATACACGTATGTGACGTAACCAAAGAGGAGGTATAGGCTGTGTTCCGATTCACGCATAATGCAGCATAATGCGCATGAAGTGCATAGGGTACGTGACATATCCTATGCAGTCTATGCGCAGTATGCGTGAATCGGAACACAGCCATGATAAGAGGCGTCACTCGACAAAGACAGAAATAACCTAGGGAAATCACTAGACAACCAATTTAAATGCCCATTCAGCAATGATCGCTAAGCTTCGGCAATGATCGGTCAACTTCGGCAATAATCAGCCAATTGCGGTAAGGTACATTTAGTCGATTTGAATATCCCGCTCGAAATAGACAACCAATTTAAATGCCAAGGTCAAGCAAGGACTTCAAAGGTTCCGCCCGGAGTGACGCCTCTTATTATACCTACTCTTTTGGCCGGTATTCATAGTCGCTACTTATTCTTAAGCAAATGCTTAAGCATGCGGCATCCTCTATTAACCTAGTAGCTAGTAAAGGATGCCGAATGCTTAAGCATTTGCTTAAGAATAAGCAGCGACTATGAATACCGGCCTTTGGGTGCGTTCCACTTGCGCCCAAATCGCCCGCAACGCCCGCGATTTTCATTAAGGTGGGTTCTCCTATACGCGACTGGACACAACGTCAAGAATTTCAAAGTCGATTTTCTCGAAACTGAAGCGCGATATAAAAAAAAGTTACTCTTTCTTTTCGACTTATAACAAGTAAATAAGTCGAAAAAGAGGAATAAGATTTTTTGATATTGTGCTTCATTTTCAAGAAAATCGACTTTGAAATTCTTGACGTTGTGTCCAGTCGCGTATAGGAGAACCCACCTTAATGAAAATCGCGGGCGTTGCGGGCGATTTGGGCGCAAGTGGAACGCACCCTTTGACGTAACGTAAATTACCGTAAATTACGTTGCTTTCTAGTGATTTACCCATCACTGCCTGTATGTTCTCTTTTCTCTAGCTAGTGGTCAGATTTCTAGGGTATTTTCGGTTTAACCTCCGTTAGAATTTCCTGTAACTGACCAATAGCTACCTTTCACGTTTAGCCTCGTGAGAAACCATATTCCCTAGGCTATTCGAATCTTTGGCGGGAGATTTGTCGTCTCTAGTCTTCAGTTCACGTTGCGCAAAGATCGTTCTAAAAAGTATAAAGCGTAGCAGCGTCTCGTGTCTTCAAATAGGCCTCAATAAGAAGTGTACTTAATCCCTTCTAACGTGGCAACGGTCAACTGTACGGTTCGCCGTTCCTCGTCGACACAAAGAAACCGCTGCCCGTATTTCCCAGAAGTATGGGAAATATTCCTGACCGCAGAACGAACTCCCATAAAGAACGAACCATGGAAGGTCCCATAAAACAATTACGCTCTCTAATCTCCGTGAAAATTGCAACGATTGTCCGCGCGGAATTCAACAGCGGGGTTGATTTACAAGTTCCGAGCAAGAGGTAGAAGCGTCGGATACTGCACATTACAGGCCCAGGGCGGTACAATAGGCTCTGGTTAAAATCTTGAATGCAACTTTCACGATGAAGACCCCTAGGATCTCTCTGTTCGCGACCGCAACGCTCCAACTTACCCTTCACGTCGACAATCGAAGAGCATTGGCTTCGCGATAGATGGGCAACTGTTTCCCCCGACCGCAGCAAAACTTACCTGCAGAAAGGACACGTCGCAGAGTGCAATAAAACAATCATGCACCCGTAATCTCCGTGTAAAAGCGAATTACTCGAGGGAGAAAGAAAATAACAATGACGTTCATCGGGTATCGTGTTATGGCTGCGCGACCATGACTTCACGGAATCCTTCTGCTGCCCCAAAGAAATTTCCAGCGTTCAGGTACACCTGGGTGAGCCCTCGGCCCTACCCGATATAATCCCCATTGAACGAGTGCGAGGCCTCTCCGGGCACCAACTCCAACAATAATTTATGACCACACGAGGAGAAGCCGCAGCGAGACTCTCGAACGGGGCACGCCGTCGTGTAAGCCACGGCTTAACCGTAATTTACAACGAAATCCAATTTTCCCGACTCTCCGTTCATTCTGCGGATCTTCTGGATCGTACGACTGCTGTTCTCTCATTGTCGTACCGAATCCCGAGACCCTAGGTCCTTTTAACGATTCACGACCTACTCCAAACCATTATTACTCCTTTCTAGTGGCCAATAATTACTTCGATCGAACTTCATTTAATTTTTAGCGTACAGAGTGGATCTAAGTGGCCGCTCCATTATCTACAACCGAAAGATGTCACGATAAATCATTGGGTATTCATGTGGGAACCATTTCTCTGCACTTTGAGCGTTCCTAAATCGTTTTCGTACTCTATGCAATTTTTAAACAAACGTGGAAATTATAGTCAGTTTTAGTGTAAATGTTTCAGTGGTTGCTAAACTGCGTGCAGGTAGGGTGCAATGCAATTGGGGGTCCAGTGGTTGCCAATAGAAGTCACGTTATATCCTTTGCAAAGGATGCTTCAGTAGTAGCAGCTCTGGGTAAAGAACAAAAGATTCCACGTTTATTACGACCTACCTCTCAGTTCATAGGCGTGGAATACGTCTGTAAACGTTTCGACAGTCATTTAGGCTGATCTAATGCATCCTATCACTTTATTACGGATCGTATTGTTGCAACGAAGAGTATTCAACGCTTAGGGCTTAAACGCGCTCGTTTGACACAAGTTTCCGCCAATAGCTCCGCTAGGACGGCAGTCGGGATGACTTTGAGTTCGTAGGGACCTTTATGCCCCCTCGTCGCCGACGTTTTTGGTCCTCTCCGCGGGGGGCTGAGCTCCGAATGTGCCGATGTCAATCTCCCATCTGAATGGACCAGCCGCGCGTCCATAAGAGCGCGTCAAAAGTTTGCTGGTGGATTCTGCTCGTGGCCACAAGTTTTCGCGATTGGTAGATGCTGGTGCGCCATGCGCCGACGTAAATACGAGCAATTAGCATCGTCTGTTCGAGCAAATTGAAACTATAATAGATCATGATCACCGTCAACGCGTCACGGTGACACTTGCTCGCCAGAGTATCGGCGTTCTTTGACACTGGATCGGTCGCGCCGCTGGATACTAGTTGAACAAACGAGCCTGTTGAAAGATAAAACCGCACAATGCACCACGGGACTTCTGCATGTCCGACAATATTTCCCTTCCGAGAAAACCTCTGACGTGACTTCGAGGGCGGCATTGACTTTTGCCGCGACAAAACGCGCCGACTTTTCCCCTAAAAAAGGAAAATACATTCGAGCCGACAGGAGCCGTCGAGCTACATACATCTTCAGTTCGCTGGAGATCGAAAATATCCTCCATCTAATAAGAACTTATCACTCCACCCCTCTCTTTTAAACTACCAGAGAGAAAGCGGTAGTAATGTGTAGAGAGGGGGCCGTTTTTTCGGTACATCATTTATAAGGACGGGCGAAGAAATTGTCTAGCTGGCCAAGGGATATCCGCGAAGTCGTTAATTTTATATCAAAACCCTTTTACGACCCTACCTGGAACAACTGGTGGTGGGTCGCTGGGGCGAGGTTCTGGGAGGAAGCAATTATCCATTTTAATTCCTCGTTGACTTGACGTGAGGTTATACACGGATGTGCAGGACTGTTTGATCAGCCCCGGCCACGGTCGTTTCGGTTTCTTGTGATTCGTTCCCGGTAGGTTGGCACACAAATCATATATTCAGCCAGCTTGTGGTCCAGAACTCCTCTTCTTCCCTTTTAAGTTTAGGCGATCCCCGTGGCCTATATAGTCCCGGGGGCCCGCACCCTCGCAACAAAAGCGGCTGGCCGGCACGATTGAGACAATAGAGAAGCCACGGCGAAGCCCTGCGCCCCGCTAATTAAAATCTATCGGTGAAAGACGAGCCGACGAAGGGTAAACGTTCTGTTTTTTCTCTAGGGCACAGTCGCTTTTCTTCGGGGTGTTCTCTTTCATACCCACGCAGCCCGCCGCGTGGTACTTGGCGCGATCGCTGGTAAGCCCATTACCTGGCCGGATTAGTCGTTAATTTGTCCCCCCGTGGCAAGCATAAACGGTCAATTGTCGGGCCGAACCCTTTGGAATTTCGGTGCTTCCAGGAAAAATTACCCGCGGCTTTGGAACGTATACAGCGTCATAATATTTGGTGCAAACCGTCGACAATCCAGGATAATGCGATATTCTAAAGTTATAGTGGCGGCCATAAACTTTACAGCCCAATTACCCATCCTTTACTCGCAAACGTTATTCCCTTTGTGCGGGAAATCAGGGCGATGGGGAATGTTCCTCGAAAGCCGTTCGAAAATCTTGCTGACAGATACTGACGCATAGGCCGTCGCAAGTGTTACATTTAATTCGGCTGGATCACAAAGGTCAGGTTGCGTAATGAATCCGCATACAATGTGACGGCTCCCTTTGAACCGTAGACATTCTCACGGCTTCCATGGTGCCCCGAGGTTACCCCATGGTCCTCGTTCTTATTCTGCCGTGTCTTTCTATCTTTTTTTTCCCCTCTTTCTTCTTCATCTCGGACGCAACAGGTCGTATTGTGACGAGGGTGTCATTCCCTTCGAATGGAATCGGCGGGTGGACCCCTTCGGCTCTCGATTCTTGCGCCCGTACGACGAAGCACAAATTTATGGACTTGGGACCGGCGTTTTAGAGCAGGTACATGCTGTTTCCCCTGTTCTCGCACCTTGCAGATCGTTAATTCCACCGCAGAATGCACCTTCGGCGCGTTTGATAACCGGAGAATGCACTGGGACAGCATTCCTATAGAAAGGCATAGCGTGTATTATCATTGACAGGCTTGAAAGCTCGCCCGGTCGTGATAGGACTTCCGTTTATAACGCTAAACCAACAGAACCTTCGTAACCCGACGTTATCGATTATCAACGCCGACGGTCCACCTTTTTAAACGATGTGTAACAAATGAATATCGAAAGCGAGACCGCGAGAGGCTCCTTATACGCCAGCGAGGCCGTTTTCTGTTCGGGGAAGTGATTAATGACGAAGCACGGTCCGCTCTCCATTTGTTTAAACGTGAACGGGTCGGGGCAGCGGCCCTGCACGCTAATCGACCAGTAGAACGTTATTAGAATCGACTTTATAGGAGCCGTAGCCTGCGAGTTCACCTAATTGTCGCTATTAACCTTCCGAGAACGAGGGACTTGGTTGGAAAATTGAAATTAAGGTGAACAGGTAGGGCCGTCGCCCTTTTGTACAAGGAGTGCAAATATTAGCCATTAACCACGGATCTTTCCCAAATATTTAACCAGTCAGGTAACCATAAGTTTCAGGCTACTTGCTGTGTAACTGGTCTGTTTATTTACGAAGATATCCAACGATCTTCTGGCGGACTGTGTAATCTCTTGTTTACACCCTTGTAATCCTAACCCGATTAGCAGAACGTCGTACGAGTTAACGGCGCAGATCCGACTAATCTTGTTCCGCAGGATGGTTTACGCGATCCGATCGGCCTGCAAATAGGCTTTCTTTGCTTGCAGGGGGAGTCGCGAGCGACCACGTTACGCCGATCATCGTGTGAAAACTGCAAAGTCTCGCTCCATTAGCTCCGAAGACTGGGACCCATTGTCGGGTCCATTGTCGAGGAACGTGGCCCTCTCTCCCCCCTGTTCTTCTTCACCGTTCTTCCCCGGCCGTCGTCTGTCTCCTTTTTCTTCTTTTCTATCCTCCTCCTTTCTCCTTCGACGCGCCCGCTCTTCTCCTGCGTTTTCCTTCAGATCCGAGAATAAGTTAGAAACCCGTCAAGACTAGTGACCTGCTGATCCCGATGATGCTTCCTTGGGACCAGGTAAATCGCGTATAAAATTGACCCGCAGCGAGGAAGAAAAGGTTTCAGCCATAATGACGTCTCGACGAACGGACCGTCATCAGGGAAATGCCATTTGGAATTCGACGGAACCGAGGAAAGAAGAGGGTTCGTGGATGGGTTGGAGGATAGTGTTAAAAAATCTAAGGGTTTGCGTCGTTTTCTATTAAATATTAAAAGATGCCGCATATTGCGAGGGAATATCAGAGGAGTTAATGTAAGCGTGCATTCGACACGAAAGTGACCGGGGTCCACCAATTTCCAGCTAAACTATAAAAGTCTGTGAGTTACGGTAAACTCTAGGAAAGCGTTCCCTTTTTTCCTCCGAGAATATTAGTTCTCCTGGCCGATAGCTCATGTTTATGCGCGCACGGACCCACGGTCCTCCACAAAAGAGCGCCGAAAGACTGTTATAGCCCGAAAGAAATATGTTACGAGACTTGCCGTGTCCACATTCTATAAAATAACGCCGCTGGCCATTCGCTTAACTCGCGCCAACAGCCCCGATCTCTATGCAATCGGTATATTCGGGGATAAACCGAAAACTCCAAACTGTTGTTTCACTTCGCTGGAGCCTCGAATATATTGTGGGAGCGCGTCGTTCTTACGCGCATAAATCGAGGAGAAATACGAGAGATCGTGGTCCCCGTCGATTTCTTATTGCGGATAGCCGAAATCTGACCTGCCTAGTCCTTCCGATTTGCATCGCTCCACCGCCCCTGAATGTCTCCCGAGAATGCGCGTCTTTCGCAGGAACACCGAGCGTGCCCAGTGAACGCACAAAGCGCACTTTACACCCCCGCGTGGTCCCTCCGTTTACCAATTGGACACACACCCCACGAGAACGGTGGCCCGGTCATCTCGTTCCTCCCTTACTCCGTCGATGACCAGTCGGAGGATGGACTGTTTAAAAAGATCCACCGAGTACCTGACTCCTTCTAGAATCAGCAGAACCGCAGTGAAATATCTCGAGCTGCATGAGTTTCGAAGCAAAGTGTATCGAAGAAGAGATCACGAAGGTGGCAGGGAGAATAATCACTGTGTACATTGGGTGGCAGTGAAGAATTAGCGCGGAGAAGGAAAGGACTAATCGCAGCGTTGAAAAGATTGACAATGCATCGAGTCCCGAGTGTTTTTAAGCGACAGGGACTAGGGAGGCGGAATGGCACGTTTTGTAGCGATAAAGAGTAACCGTAGCGAAGGGGCAAGATTCCGGAGAAATTCCCAACCCCCGGGGGAATCGAACGTCCGCGTGGGAGTGCTGTTTACCGGTGGAGCAATTTACCCCTGGCGGAGACGTTAAGCGGCTTATTAAGGGACAGTGGCCAGCTCGAGCAGAGGAAAGTGAAGGGTTGCTCTGGGCGTGCCCCCACCTTTCACCCTTCTGCCGCGACACCGTCGTAAGATTTACGACGATGCTGCAGTTGCAACGCTACTGGTCCTCGCTCGGACATGTGTCACCCAGCACTGTTCAATTTCCATGCTTTTCGTGCTTCTGCCAGAACGATGCTTTCGATGAATTCGACAAACAAGCCCCCAAAGCCCCCTGAGAGAGTCTGCTTGTGGTCGTCGGGAAATATTCCGAAAGATCGATGGTCTGGGTTAGGTCTGGGTCTTTTTCTCTCTCTCTCTCTCTCTCTCTCTACGTGCACATGACATCAGGATGATACTTCCCGCGCACCGGAAATTGATAATCGTTTTCCGGTATGCGACTGACGCATCGGGAAGGCATTTAATGTCACTGGAACGCGCCCACTTCATCGTGCTGTCTTTCGCGAGATTCGTTAAACGACGCATAATAATAAAGGAGGGACTACGGACTCGCGATAAGAGTTAATTATTTTCGCGTTCGAGTCTGAATCCCATGATGCATGGCAGAACCAAGCCAGTCATGCAGATAACAATGTCCTTCGTCAACTGCCAAGATTATCGAGACGATACTATCGGGGCAAGTGGCTCTTCCGAGGCTGAACAAACAAGATTCGAAGAGATCATTCGATACATCTTCCACCCGCATGTACAACAAGCGATTCGGGACTCAACGTTCGCAACATGTGGAATACGGGGACCAAGGAGCCATCATCGTTTGCGGAAAGTAAGTTTTCACGCGTCAAATGCAAGTCTGGCGTCTGCCAATGCACTGTGCCTCGCAATTGACGTTCGGTAAGTATTGCAGGTACATCGATTTTGACGAAATTTTCCACAATTTTTCAGTGTTCCGATATAAGAACTTTATCGTATTTGGATGGTGGTGTCTTTTGACTTCAAGGGATGTATATTGAAACATACCTACTTCAAATTAAAGGATTCATTTTATTCTGAACCCAACAGTATGAGTGTAAAATTATGAGCTCTAATAAATTATGTTTTCGATGTTCGCTGTTATCGTAACCGACAGTCGAATGAATAAACATGTATGTGTCATGAATTATGAGACTCATTTGCGTCGCACACTTTTTATATATGTATATTAGTAAAGCTACGTCTTACGATGAAGTTCAGCGTGGTTAAATAAATATACATAAATTACAACGGTTATTAACATTTAAAGAATAATACTACACATTAGAAACAGTTTCTTTGAAGCATCTTTCGATAAAAGGGGCGGTTTCTCCATGAAACTCGGAAAGTAGCAACCAAATACAGCAGAGTTCAGTGAACAATTGTGCAAGGTTTCATTAGAATCAGCGGGTGACGCCGAGCAGTCCCTTGTCAGCAAGGCACAATAATGATGGCTATCTGGTACGGATCGGTAGCGCGAAAGTGTCGTCACCTTGTCCTGCCAATGATCACTTTACAGCCACCATAAACCAAGACTTTGTGCTGCCCTGTGCAGTCCACAGTCCCAACCGGTGGGATGCATTGTGAACGCTCCCTTCCAGCATGGACCAGGATCTTTCCATGGATTTATGGCTCGACGTACGCCACAAAGCGCACCGAGACCTTTGAGAAAGCTGGTGCCCGTTATCACGTGCTTCCGTGCACCCGAGGACCCGTCGCGGGCCTCTCCACGCTTTGACACGTCTTTGCAAATCTCGTTCACCCCCGTTGGTGACCAACAAAGGACCACTAAATACCGTAAAAATGTTACTTTGACTCCTTTCACCCCGGTGCCCCGGGCATCGTCTTCTTCACCAGTCACTGGATTCACCAGCATTTCGCCACCTTCGCGCGCGGCGTAAATTCTGCTGCTGTAAATTCTGGATCGTCGGTGCTTAACGCGACGGACCAGGCGGCGAATTTTGTCGGGCGTGAAATTAGAAAGGGTGGACGACTTTTTCAAGTACATTAGCGGTAATTGTTTCGTGCAAGGTGAAAGGTAACTTCCACCCACACACGGCAATGCGCAGTTGTGTAATTACGGGGACGCGCGCATAGGAAGAGCGCGTGCTAGCGTTCGTGTTCCGAGGCGGAACGTCACAGGCGTGCAGGACCGCTAATTAAACCCAAATGCCTTATCCACTAATTAAACCCCGAACGATTAAGCTTATTTCTCCTGCCGTTACGACGTTTCTACCGATAATTATTACCTACCAGCTCGACAGCTCCTCGAATCATGGGCCGGCCGAATCGCGAAGCAATGATTTCGCCCGGAGGTCGATCGCCGTTTATGCGATACGAAAAAAAGCGTTCGCATTACGGAGAACTCGTGGACGAATTCGGCGAACGTTTCGGAAGTGTGCTTCCCCAACATTATTCTCCAACGACGCAATTCAACGGTGTAAAAATTGGAAGCATAAAACATAAGATCTTAAACCCTAAAACAATCGAAAAGGAATCGACGTTACGTGTTCACTGACAAAACGTTGTCATTTGAACTTTTAAATACTCGTGCCGAGGGTCGAAGGATCAAATCCATATGCTTGAAAAGCATTTTTAACCCTTCGCAATCCGCGCCATTAGAAATAAACAATCGTACGTGCCCAGTGCAAAAGACGACGATTTGTAAAAACTGTGGATGCTCTCAAGAGAGTAGCGTAGGATTCACGAAGGCTTTCCTCGGTGGCATGAGGCAGCCCCCAGGGACGACCACAAAAGGTGCGTAGCCTCGATCCTCTATCCTCGGAACGCAGGGTTGATTTATGAGCCGATGGAGGGGAGGGCGCATGCGCACCAGGCCACAGGATTCACTGGGGTCTATCCCCACCTCCATAGAGGAACCCGGCAGAGCATTCAGCCTCCTCCCTTCTTCGTCGGTTCCTTGTCCACTCGGTTATTAAAACCGAGGCGACACGGTCGGCAACCAGCAATTATCTGGCGAACGCTCGGAGCCGCGCACGCTCCGATCAGCGCACGGCTTTCTTCGGTTTCCTCTTCGTTTTCGTTTTCGCCTCGCTCGTCGGTCGCAACACAGTTACCAGTGATCAAGATTACAGGATTACACATTGTTTCTTATCCACTTCGCGCCCACACGTGTCGAAGGATCGACGGGGGAGTAATTGTTGCTGAAACACGGCGGATCGTGGAGATTCGCGGAGTGAAGTGATGGCACAAGTGATGCAGTATCAACAGGTCCGTTAATAATGGATTTCGCGTTAAATATGGCGCGTATCGTAGAGATGAAATTGTAGTGTCGAGCTAGGGGATCATTCCCGTGAAATCGTTGTGCGATATAGTATTTACGGGAAAGTGGTCGTTTCCTCATCGACGCGGTGTAATAAACTTGCCGTCTCCGTCGTTACGTAGATCTAGAAATACCGAAGGGAAACGGTTGACCAAACGCGGGATACAGCTTTCGATGTACAGTTTCTAATCGACTTTAATATAACTCCAACCATTTATTCGTAATTACAGATGTGCATGCCGACGATGTCGCCCATGCCCGGCATGACGCCGATGCCCAGTCTCCCGATGCCTATGCATCAGCCTACCGCAATGGATTACGGGACTCCGGGCATCCATTATCAGCCTTACAATCCTGCGTTAAGCAGCCACCACCTTCAGACCAGTCAACCTAGCTACTGGTACCCCGGGTCCACGTGTCACAGTCAAATCAGCGAGCCGTTGACTCCACCAGCCTACACGATGTCGAGCGTAGGGACCAGCGCCAGCTCGTGGACGACTCCAACGCACCTCGCCCAACCTCAGCTCACCACTATCCCGGCAATTCAACATTACTCGTTGCCGCCAAGTCCCCCGGAGCTTCCACCGAGTCCTCAGGACCACGCTTCCCCTTATCAGTGGCCCCTGACCCCACCAGCCGACCATCATCTCCTGGCTGCCGAGGAAGCTGGCAAATCTGGCAGGAAGTGCACGAGATGTCGATGCCCGAACTGCCAAACGGACAGCGGGGCGCAGTTGAGCGTCGACGGCAAGAGGCAACACATATGCCACGTGCCTGGATGCGGTAAAGTGTACGGTAAGACCTCTCACTTGAAGGCGCACCTCAGGTGGCACACTGGCGAACGACCGTTCGTCTGTAACTGGCTGTTCTGCGGCAAGAGGTTCACCAGGAGCGACGAGTTGCAGCGTCATCTTCGGACGCACACCGGCGAGAAGAGGTTCTCTTGCCCAACGTGCGGCAAGAGGTTCATGAGGAGCGACCATCTGACCAAGCACGTGAAGACCCACGAGAACCAGAAGAGGAAGAATTCCACGAGCAAGAAGGAATCGAACAAGGAGAACTCGGTGCCCGCGTTACCCACCCAAAACCCATATCCCCCGATTGGCGGGCAGTACACGATGATTTAGGATCGCGGTGACCCGTTATGTTTGTAAATGTTCGCGTCCTGGTAGCTTGTCCGCGAGGCACACTAGAGTTAATCGCCAATGTCGCGTCGGATCGATGTGACTGCATGTTGCGGCGATACACGTGCCCGTCTTTGTAAATATTACAGTCCCTACCGAAAGTTCCTGCTCGCTTTTGTAATTATTGTACATAAAATGAAGATTGTATATTTTTATAAACTACTGGTGACTTCAGGCGAATGTAATTAAGTTATACAATACGAATGAATATAGAAGAAACGCGAATTATTGACGATACCGTCGACTTCGCTGATTCAACCCTGATAAATACTCTGTAATTCTGTAGTAGAGTGGTGCTCGGCGATGGGTGTGATCAGAACGAACGTGAATTTTATACGGGGCTAGAGCGTAGATTTACCGTGAAAATCCACATAATAACGAATCATCCCCTTGTCGTATATCAGGTTCCTCCCCGACATCTTCCTGTCATACGATACGCCGTGGGTCCCGCCCAAGGAGCACAATGCGACGTTAGGCACTTCAGAGACCAGCCCTTCGCTGCTCCTCGGTGATTTCCTACCTGGCAGGTGTTTCGAGCCCGATTAAGGAAAAAAAATATCATTCCGAGGAAAAACTACCCTAAGCGTTTTGACCAACTCCGTAGGGTTATCCTTACAACGTAGCCGATGCGATTATCTTCGAAGATGGAGAATGTATTACAAAAAATATCGGTGCGAAAGCGGTTTAAAAGAATTATACTACACATTCTTCGAACGGGCGTATCCAGCGATATTTTACATTGCCTAAGTTCTTTCGAAGACGTTCACTTGTTTGTAAAGTAGACACGAGGAGGATAATAAAAGGAAGTTCAAACACGCCACGTGCTCTTCATTTTTGCGTATTCGGAAGATTGGGAAACAAAAGATTTGAAATCCCCCGCTCCCATAGCGCCGCAATGCGCAAAATGTCTGCCTCTCTAGCTGAATTCCCTCGCGCGTTAACTCGGGGGCCCCCCCCCTCGCGAAGCGAAAGGATTGCGGAAAACTGCGAGGGGGTCAGTGGAAACTCGAGTCCGTGTGGGAAATTCGTGAAACGCGTACGGCACTGTGCCGGTTTCATTCGTATTCCCGCCAAGAGATGGCTGCACGATGAATGGAAAAAGCCCCCGTAGCCCCATTAAGGGGGCGGTGCGCTGTAGCCCCGTAGCCCCGGTAAGGATTCATGGCTGGCGTGTAGAGGTAGAGGCAGAGAAGGCAGACGCGAGGATAGAGGTAGAGGGAAAGCTAGACGGCGAAGGAGAGAGAGGAGGACGGCAGAGGAGACTCGAAGAGGGCACGAAAGCGAGATAGAGGCCGCTGGCGGATGGCGGGGGTGAGGCAGGAAGGGGGAGGAGAGGGTTACGAAAACGGAATAAAACAAAAAGGAGGCAGCCGCGGAGCAAATTATAGGGAAAAATAGGGAGGGACGAGGCGGAGGAGGCCAGCACAGGCCCCGGTGGTGTGGCACTCACCGGTGGAAGACGATCAGGTGGATGGGTGGAAGGGTAGGTGGGGAGGAGGGGTGGCGCCACGGCAATTCCAGGCTCGCGTTCAACGTTCCCCGCTGGAGTACCGCGGATAGCCGCGAAGTTAGTGCGCAAGAGATTCAAAGAGAGTCCACAGAGTGACGAGGCTACTCGTGTCTCCCGTTCGCCTTCTCCCGAGTGCCCCGGCCCACCGCGAGGAGGGAATCGCGCGACTCCGAGGAATTCACCGTGAACGGGACCAACTTGGACAGCATCCTCGAAAGGGGCGAGAGGGAGGGAGAGAGTGAGAGAGAGCAAAGTACACACGGTGCACGGCTCTCTCTTACGTGTTACGCGCGGTCAGTGCGAGAGGCTGCGACGTGCCGCGAGCATGCGTCCGCGACGGACGGCCCTTAAGGCGGACACGCAACACGCCGACTCGTCGACGTCGTTGCCGTCGTCGTCGTCGTCGTCGTCGTCGACGTGGTTGCCCACATCCGTGAATGCTCGCTCCTCACCGTCATCGCCGGACGAATGCACGCGCTGACGTCGTCCAGGAGGCGAAATACCGACGAACAGGTTCGTAGCCGCGCGCATGTCACCGGTAGAGCCTGGGGCCGGTCTCTCGATTCCTAGCCGATCCGTTCGGGATTCGCGCGGGAATCTCACTATCGCTACCGTTCGCCCTTCGCGTCCCTCCCACCACCACCCCCCCCTGTGCCCCCGCGAGATCTCGAGAAAATCATCGCTCACCCGCGACATGTCGGTGCACACGGGACGGGGAGTGATTCGACGCGACCCCGGTATACCTGTGCCCGGTACCCCCGTGTCGCGATTCGTTCCACCTTTCTGGCAATCCACATTGCCTGCGGTGCTCGAGCCCCGCTGTGCTGGCACAAGTCAGTGTGCACGATCTAGGAATAGCTGGGTGCCTGGTCGGCTTGTGTTTTCGTTGACCGCGAATGCATCCTTATCGGAACCGGCAGCCGCGGACTCCTTTTATTACCCCTGTTATTGATTCTCCCCCCATACTTTCGAAGGACGCACACGTGCTGATGATTCCTCAGTTGGACTCGAGCCGCGGAACGATACGGGTAGCCGGTCGTGGAAAGAATGCTTCTGAATCTCGCTGGATGGGTTGAAAGCTGTGACGTAGTGTTTCTCGTAGTTGTTGTTGTTCAGTGTGGACCGTGGTGCACGGACACACCGTTCTGAGGATCGAAGAGAGCCATTAGAGGGCCGCTGCGATCGCGTCCCAGCTGTGTATCAATACTTTTTTTGGGATCCACGGGACCAGCTGAGCCGGCAAACTGGACGCTGATGTCGGGGGCGGCGGGGGCCGCAGGGGTGTCAGCCCTCCAACGCATCTTGGCAATATAAATGTGAGTGTTTGCACCAATCTCCATTTAACAATATTTCTGTCGGCATTTTATTGTATTTAGTTAAGCATATTTAGGTAAATTTCTTTAACCAATGTTAAGTCAGTTGTGAAATATTTGACACACTGTCTTATCTTACTCGGTAGGTATGTGTTCTGCGATAAAAAACGCCCATAGTCAGAATTACTTAATAGACCTCGTAATGGAACAAAATTTCTTGGCTGTTTTACCACATTTCGTAATCGTTATGTGTGCACATGTAGGGTTGCCAACCGTACTATAAAATATAGTATTGTACTATATTTTTGTCTAGTGTACTATATTTTTGTCTAGTGTACTATATACTGTTAGAAAAAAATATTTACTACGCAAAAATACTATATTTCCGAACAAATTTTTACTTATTTCTTTATTTTATGGCGACATCAAAACTTTAATTTGCGAAATTAAACTTTAACAGAGAGGATGTTTTCTGTAATGAATATGAAGTGGCGGGGAGAGAAAAACAGAGCCAGTCTATCTCTCATAAAAAATGTTAATTTGGACGTTCAGTGCAATCAAACCTTTAACATATGTGTTAAAGACAATCAATTAATTAATAATGCAATATGCACAAAGAATATTACATTTATTTTAATGCAGTTCCATTGTGTACCACTTTCCTCTGAAAAACACTATATTTTTTCACGATGTACTATATTTTTTATCACATTTGGCCGTAAAGTAGGGGAGACCGGGGCAGGTTGTAACACGGGGTAAATTGTAACATAAGTAAAATCTTTTGAACGACAAATCTGGTAACCCACAGCATGCGAGAGCTGCTCGACGATATTAGCACCGTCGGTTTTAGTGACACAAACGAGCGTTATGTATTCATTTTGTGGTAATAGCCCAGAATTTTAGTATTTAGAGCACGTAAGTAAATGTCTTAGCACTTTTATTTCAATTAACCGTCATTAGGAACCGTTTGAATTTTTGTTTCTTTGTCGCAAACGAATCAGTACACATTGGTTTATTATTATGTGTACGCATTTTAGTGATTTGATGTTTAATTTCTCGTTTGCTGAGATAAAACAAAAAAACTCGACCTCGGGGTAAATTGTAACGTGTTACTATACTTACTCCGCTCCAACTTGTGATAAAGCAAGCTATTTGCTGACACACCGGAAAAGATGCTCTAGACGAACAACAGAACAATCGAGAATCCAAAAAATAGAGAAAAAGTATGAAGACAAAAGTAAAGAAAGCACAGAAGAAGATTTTGATAGAATCAGATGAATAAGCAATGATTGCTTAACTCATGTATATTAAATGTTTAATAATGATCTGTGTTTTCATTTATATTTTTTAGAAATGTTTATTTGTGTTCATATTTGTATTTAAATAAGTAAAACAGATGTGTTACAATTTACCCCGGACTGGGGCAGATTGTAACAAAGGTTCAGATTTGTTTAAGATTAAGCTAGATGTCTAAGTGTCCAAGATTTTGTCACGTACTTTCACGCAATTAGTTCACCACATATCGACGTGCGTTACGAAAAGTAGCACGTTTCAATTTTCTTACGAAAAGTAGCACGTTTTGGTTTGCCACGAAAAGAAGCACGTTCCATCGTTTCTGACGAATATTAGCACGTTTGGTCTTCTGCCGCGAAGACTAACACATTTGACTGCCTCGCCACGAAGAATAGCACATTTCGTACTGTTGCGACGAAAACTAGCACGTTATACTGTTTCGCCACGAATAATAGCACGTTTGGGAATTTATGGCGAAAACTAACATATTATCCGGTTTGGCCACGAAGAATAGCTCGTTTTGGATTATACTGCAGACTGCAGAAACTATCGCGTTTCAGCGCGTGGGCAGTTTAAAAGAATTCAACTGTTGAAAATATTGTTTAATAAATAATAATTCCATCTAATCTCCCAAAGACAACACATATGAAAATTTTAATCTACATAATTTAAGTAAGGGAGGGTGCGGGAATTACGAACGCGGGGTAAACGCGAACATGCTACTTTTCGTGGCAAACCGCTCTAACATGCTAGTTTTCGCAGCGAAAGACGAAACATGCTATTTTTCGTGGCAAACCGCTCAAACGTGATAGTTTTCGTGATAACGAAGGCAAACGTGCTACTTAGTAAGAAAATTGAAACGTGCTACTTTTCGTAACGGACGTCGATATGTAAGTAGTAAATCACGCAAATTATTTCCTGATTGAGGAAAACACTTTCGAGAAAAAACTGTGAAAACTTTTTTGGTTACAATCTGCCCCGGTCTCCCCTACTATATTTTCCCGAGAAAAAAATTGGCAACCCTAGGCACTTGCCTTAACCTGCCCCAATTGCTAAGACTCATTAGAAACACGCAATTACCAACAATAACTTATAAGTAGGTATACCACTGGTACGTAACATACGAAACTACTGTGCATCGATTTTTCGTTTATCGACAGCGCATAGGCACTGTCCTCCCCGCTTTTATTCTATAATCGCGATCATTACCTGAAATTATACGTACTAACCGGACGGTTTCTACGTTTGTCCGTTTCATTACGATTGGTCATGGCCACCCTGGACAGATGTATGTATTTTGTCAATCTCGCGACCCATGACAAGCGTACACGAGGGTAATTGGTGTTCCTTACATAGCTAACGAAATGTTACACGCCGTGTCGTTAACATCGCCACCTTTTTAGAAATTCACCGAGGCGTAGAGGTACGTTGCAGGTAGATTATCGGTAGGGAAACGCGTGACGTTCGATACAGGCAAGCTTTTCCCTTATTTAAGGCAGTCTCTTAGTCTTCTTTCTCCCCCAACGACAGAGATCGCCCGAGATTTACTTGTTAGGGCAGAGATCGATATCGGCGAGATCCTCGTAGCTAATCCCAGAGCTGTGGCCCGGTCGCACGAACTCGCCAAGAGAGCCGCTAGTCAGTTCCTGGCCGATATAGTGAACGTTACTATGTTGCTACGCCCGTTTCACGCCCACCATACATCATGCGTTATGCGCAGACCTATCTGCCGACGTGTACACGTCGTTTCAAAGGTGCTGCCTGTGTTTCTGATAAATTCTTATCGCGGAACTTCGTGCAACAACGATTACCCTCTTCCGGGAGTAGCAAAGTAGCCTAGAACATTCTGTTTATAAACCTGAACCTTGTCGGAGCTCGCCGTTATCGCGCTGAAATGTTATTCTCGTAATTATTTGATAACGTATCGAAGGATACATAAGGGAATTTGAAGTATGCTAATGAGAAGGTGGAAGCGAGGGATTTGTGGTGGTAGGCTTTTGCATCGAGAAAGGGACGTAGTTTGGGCATTGTGGAACTGTCTGTAGGCAGCGGAGAAGAGTAGGCCATTCGGTCGAGTTGAAACGTGGCCGGGCAGACGGTCGAAGGGCAAGAAACACAGTGCCGGCACTTGGCTGACACACCTCCACACAAATCTAATTAATTTATATCCTGAGAGAGGCGCCACTAGGGACGTCTAAGCCCGACAGGGGAAAAGAAAGTAGCAAAGCTGGCTGTGGTACCGGCTCTTGAATCGCGGGAACCAATGGTCCTACCTTTCGGTATGGGGAATGGCAACGGGATAGGATCACGGTTCTTCTCGAAGCTTCTCTATAAAGTATATGAACTTCTTTCTGAAGAATGAGCTTATCAATCCTTCTCCTGATGCATAGAATTCACGCCCAAAGTGTCGAATAATCTTCTGGAAACACCCAAAGCATCTCAAAGTTATTCGAACCGTAAAGCAACCATAGCCTCGCGATATTAAAGGAAAACGAACAGGGAGGTTAATTACCCCCTTACATCGAGCACCCGTCGTTAATTGAGAAGAGCCTTCGGAACATTCGACAACGACCGTCCAAGCTTCCGAATAACCGTTGGCTACATTGTCGGGGCTTGTTAGGAATTACAGAATGGAACGGACACGAAAAAGCACACGCCATAATACTGTCCGGCCAGCGGATCCAATTAACCAGCCCCACCCCAGAAAATCTACACGCGTCGCGCGCACGTACCCTCATTAGCGGTTCACCCCGAGAGCGTCGCGTGAACTTTGCACCTGCAAATTGCCACCACGCAGTTCTGCAGCGACAAACCACGCGTCCTACGGCTTTCCCGAACCTCCCCGTTGCGTCGGCTTGTCTCCGTCTAGAGCACGATCGTTGCCCACGGGCTGAGAAATCGGCGTGTGCCCGCACCACACCGCGCCAGATGCGAGAGCGTTCTCGCGCGGCCACGAGCGGGTCGTCGCAGCTGTTGCTGATTATGCAACGCGGTCGGGAATAAAGACATCGAGTTCTTCTTTGATGGCGAAGACAACGCTGGCCGGTTTCTGGGGCTCGTCATTGGGGAACGGGGGTTCCGTGACGACACGATGGCACTTTGAGGTCTGTAGCTGGACAGTCTGTCTGTATTGTTAGGGGTATGGCCGAGACACCGGGTGTTCGTACGAATTACAGAAAGTGTCGTTTAGATTCTCTCACAAATATTGGAGCTACTCTTTATCACCCTTTCCCTGTTTAGTACAGCGCACGTGCAAGTTTCGTGAATAATTAAGCACGGATACGCGAGAAAGTAGATGCAAAGCATGTCCCCTTTGCATTTCTGTGATAAGCATAGGCGACTCAGATAATTCAACGTGTAGACGATTTCTATGATAGTGTCAATTTGTACTGTCGTAGAGTAATGCATTCGGTGCAATTTCATTAGAATATCTTGGCAATGAATGGAATATAATATTCAACGTGGTTAGTAGAAAGTCGGAACGTTGGTCGGCTGCGCTGCCAGTGACAGGAACATGCACCGGTCCCAAGGGAACCCTGCGTTATTAAGCTATTATTCTTAATTAGCAACGAATCGAAGGATACGCGGTGCAAAGTAACTGGCCTCCCCTCCACCTCTCCTAGCATTATGTACACGATTAATAATTTGTTCGGGGCAAACGAGCCATCGAACATTTACGGCTCGATGGTAGCGCGTGCGCGGAATAAAATAAGCGGATTATGCTGATGAGAGTCCGATTCTGTCACTTTTGATTTACGGCCGGTCCTTTAGGAACATCCAAGTGACAGAACGAAAGGAGGGTTGGCGGAGGTTTTCCGCCGCGATTCATTCTCGCGGACCACGGTCTATTTGCGCTTCCGTCTGGATAAGTGCACCGTTAACTAACCTCGCGTTAATATTATGTTAATTGCGGAACCAGCGGCCCTCGGGGCCACGAAAGGGTACAGTCTCTGGTACCTACCTGTTTCGCGTGTACCATCGCCCCTCTTGTTACAATTACAAGGGGAGTGGAAAGCTGAGGGTAGAGATACATTTCCTCCAGCCATACAGACCATAGATAGATTATAGAGTTACGCGAACTCCCATACGATATTATTTAAAGCAAGCTGCGCGCACTAACTCTCGGTGGACGCGGATTAATTTAGTTAATTTAGTTCTCCCCGCGCAAGTCGCATTCCCGTAGAAAACATAAGCAAAGAAACTAGCAAACTTATGTGAAGCGAGAAATTAACGACACAAAGGGAACGGGCGGGGGCAAAATAAAGAAATAATGGGAAGCGAAGGCAATCATCCAGCTGCCGGTTGTGTTTTCCGTTCGCCTGTAACCGAGTCGATTCGATTAACCCGATCCCCGATCGATATTACCCTCTGTCGCTCTTCTCTACCCGAATTCGATAGAGAGACGTCGATAAATTTATTTACGAGGGGAATGCCTCGAACCGCCGATGCGCCGCGTCGATGCACCAGGGGTAATTGGCGGGGAAGGTTTTTAAGGAGCGAGCCTGCTCACGGTGGAGTTGCAGTGTAATCAACATTTAATGCGCTGCCCCGATGGATTACGGTTAATGCTCGGCGGATCTGGGTCCGGGGCGCGCTCGCGAATCGGGGTCCTCTCGATCCCGATCTGAGGCTGATCGGGCCGGGCCGCCACCGGGTTCGGCTTCGCCTCATTTTCCTCATAGCTGAAGAACGCCGTGGCCGTTCCACGGGAAGCGGACAAGCGTTCGCCACGCGATTATTGCACGCACGTCGGTGTGCCATGGAAACGAAAAGAGAACGGTAAAAACGGCGCCACCGTTGCCCCCGGCGAAGACTGGAAGCCGTTTCGTAATCGCTGGCTGGATCATTTTCTGCACGACTGCGCGGGAAATTAGATCACCTACCTCTCATCCCGGTAGCAAGAGAGATCTAGGCAGGTTTCATCGCACGCCACAGGAAGAGCTTCTTCTTCTTCTTTGTCCGCTCACCTCCCCCTCTGCCCCTCCCCAGCCGCCCTCTGGTCGTCGATCGCCTATCATCGACAGCTTGTCGCTGATAATTTAGCAATTAGCCAAGATTTTTCCCTCATCCTAGATCCACCGCTCTCCTACCGATCACGGTCTTTCCCGCGATGCCGGTTAGCTTCCTTCTCTCCCTTCTTTTTTTTTTTTTTTTCGCCTGTTGCCCCTTTATTCTCGACACGCATTTCTGGGACCGTTATAACCGTTCCGTTATCAGTTTATCGGGCAGCTCGTTGCTCTTCCGCGGCTTCGTGGAAACCGCTTTCTAACGACTTTGCGTCGAAATAACGGCGCGAATGATTGATATATGGAGCGACTGTGCGTGATTGTGAGCGATTTTTCGACGTTCAGGTGGTCCGGTTAGCTCTCACAGAGTACCCGGCGTCTCTCTGGATGTTTGCAAGATGTAGGGAACGTGGGAGAACCTGTATAGTCGCAGATGTCTGAGTTCTACCCTGGGACGAACCCTCTCGAATTTACCACGGCGGAGCCGCTCTACTTTCCTCGTCATCCTGCGCACCAGATTACGAACAGTCTCGAGGATTATCCGTGATCGCGGCGCGGTGCCCCGAAGAGGATTCGAAAAAACCTCACCGGCGTAGGAACACCGTTCGCCCTTCTCTCTCTCTCTCTCTCTCTCTCTCGCTCCTCACGTTCCCTTCTTTTCACCCGACTTTCTCCCTCCACGGGATCGTGCTCGCCCTCCTCTTCTTCCCTGGCTCTCGGCTCTGGCTTTGCTTTTGGCTTGGGCCGGGTGTAATCGGTTCCCCGAAGCCAGGGCTCATTATCGACCCGTCGGCCTAGCAATTACCTGCGAAGCCTCTTTCGACTTCGTGTGTGCCAGCCCGAGCACAGTTTCCGACTCTCCGCCAGGCCTTCCGAGATCCTCGCAGGATCCCCCGGCGGAGCGACTGAGAAAACCCCGGCGAGAGACGAGGAGGGAATGGGAAAGCCGTGGTGTATCCATCGAAACGGCAGTTGCTGCTACGTTGCTGCTGTTGTTGCACCGCGAAACGGCCAACGCCGCGATAAACCGTACGAAGATGCGGATAAACGACCGATGATAATTACTGGACGTGCCAGCAGTATGCGATAATTGCCAGGGCTGCCAAGTTCGCACCAGTTACGAGGAAGAATCCATCCGCGGGAACGCGGGGCCGGCGTTTCTTCCGCGAGTGCAGGAATCCTGCTCCCTCGTTCCCCGGGATCCTTTTCTCGCGATAGAAAGCGATTAAAGATTAAGCAAGGGATTCCAATGCGATGTCTCTAAGAGCACGGCGGCGTTACGTCGCACTCCCTCTGATTATTATATTCACTGCCGAATGTATTATGCAACAGGGTATTGTACTATCGCGAATGCAACAAACCTGTCAGGCCATTTCCACTATCGGGGCCGTTTAGCCTAACTAGTTTGCTGGGCAGCTCTACAAAGTAGCGCATGCATACATATGTATACACAGTCGATTTATCGGAAGTTAGTTACGATGGTCTTGTGTAATAGCGTGGAAGCCTGAGTTTTGCAACTTCATCGGGGCGATAAAAACCCCCATCTATTTACCAATTTCCTTGCGCTCGGTTCTTCTGGTACTGATATGTCGGTGGCCTGAGAGAGCGGGCTTTTTGCTACTGTCACGCCTCGAACACCTTAGCTTTCTTGCTCCGCCTGGTGGAGGAACAAATGGGAATCCGATGCAGCACCGAGCGTATGGGATGCTAGAATAATTTTCTAGAATATTCAAGATTCGTTGGGTGGAAACGAAGTCGAGGGAATAAGAGGCGAGCGAACATTGTGGCTGTTGCATAATTACAAGGGTATAGCAAGGGATGGATAATTGACAAGGCATGCCACACAAGTGGATTCTCGCCAGGGGAACAAGAGAACGAGGGCACTGCGGGCTATATCTGATGATCTGAAGTCGCCCAGGAGCTAAGGCCACGTAATTACACCTACATTTTATATCACGATTGCGACACCTCGGTTCCTCTCCGTGATTTTCTAACAAGTTCAAGTCGATGTTTAAAGGCGCTTTCGCGCGATTCGAGGGATAAAGACTTAAGGACACTCCACAGCGAACCGCGGCTTAACGAGTTTCGAATCCCTCGAGCGTGCAGCACAGGACGTTATCAGAGAGTGGTATCGACGTTTTTATGTAGCTCGTAAACATTAAGCCTTCTTTCTCTCGCGGCTGCAGAACGTGAAAAACGAGCGCCAGAGAAATTGCACTCGTTTAGCCGCGATGATCGCGGCGGACGTTTGAACATGGTGATAGTCCGTTTGGTGTCTTCTCACAAAGACGGCACGTTTGCCAGCTTGTGACGGCGAAAGTTGCACGAATCCAGCCACGAGGCGAGCTCCGGTTCGTGGAAAAGCGTCCAGCGCGTTCCGTGAGCCCGCGAGCTTAACGAAGAGAGAAAGGGCCACGACAAATGGCAATTTTGCAGATGGAGGACCGCCGGTAGCGAAATCCCTTTACTTCATCCCCAAACACGTACTCCCCGAGTATCGAGTGCACTCCAATCGCCAGGTTAGGAGCAATAAACGATTGGAGACTTTAAAAAGAAGATCGCCATGCGCATAGGGTAAATCCGGGAGACGCGGTCGACCTAATATAAAATGGCTATTAAAACTAATATAGATGTTACTTATTTTATCAGAACAAACCTAATATGTTCAGAATTTTATGCCGATTCAGAATAACTGGTCGATATTTGCTTTCAGACAATATTTACTGTAAAACGGGTTGAAAACTGAAGTGATGACATCTGACCACCTCTCCCGAGGTGCCGGGAGAAATGGTTTTCGTCGTTGGCAGAGACCACTCACATAATTATTCATGGAAAATTAACAAAGGATAAAGCAAAATTATTTATTAGTGAATACAACTACGGATTCATTGATATTTAATTTGTTTACACTAAACAAGTAAAGGAGACATCAAAGAAAAAGTGAATTACCTACTGGCGATTAGCAAGGCAAATGAATACAAAAGTGAATAAATAAACTAAATAAACAAAAATAATAATAAAATAATAATAAAAAATAAAAAAATAATAAAAAAATCATAACTCGACCATCTCACCTTTCTGCAGCGAGACATGGTCTTCTCGTTAGCTTCGAGAGGAAGAGTTAATATGGCCAAATACTTTGGCTGCATTGTCCCTCAATATCTCTACTATCTTATTATTCCAAACATTAAAGGAAAATAAACTTAGAAGTATATTTTAAATACGATTCTGTACAACCGCTGTTTCACAAAAGAGGTTAAATGTAACATCAATTTACCTTTAATAGCCTATAAATCCAGAAAAACACAGAAGGAAGCGAAATAACGCTATTCATTCAACTATTTGGCTTCTAGAGAAGTAATTGGTCTGCACTTTAATGCATTCTTACGTATAGACTCTGAAATATAGCGACACGACCAACTCTCCGGCCCGACCGCGTCTCCCGGATTTACCCTATAGTAGATCCTGAACAACGTCCTCAGGACCATTTCGACTTTTCCCGTGCCACAAGGGGCCACGGACCCGCGATCATCGACCTGCACGTAACAGGAACGAAGTAAATAAATAGTGGATCGATGAACGATCGCGCAGCTGGTATCAAATCGTGTCATCGGACCGCAATGTTCCTCGAATTATCGATCGGCCGTTTCCTTCGCGGTATCAAGCCAACGAGGCTGGAAAGCATGTCGATCGTTCTCCAGTGACGAACCTATGCAGCCGAACGGGCCAAGATTATCTTCTTCCCGTCGTTAGAGCGAGGTTTCGCGGCTGGCTCCGGCCAGCAACGATAGAATCGGTAAAAGAGGCAGCCAAGCTACCGTGGATCGCGAAGTCGAGCACACTCTATACCTACGTGCTTTCGTTTCCCTCGGACGGAGTTGCGCAACCTCGTGACCGCGAATCGGCTCGCGTTGCCGTCGTCGACGGCCCCCCACGTTTCGCAGACGTCCGCTCGAATTAATTAACGCCGGGCCACGGGCAAATTAGCGGCCAGCGCTGTTCGAAATCGAGCGGCGTTTCTGTGCAGAGCGGTGGAAAGTAATTAGGTGTCATTACCGCGTGTGGTAACGGGGTGTACGTGCCCTAGAGAGAGAAAGAGAGGCCGTGCCCGGATTCAGTTTGTTGAAGTGATTATTCTTATTGTCGTTTCCGGCTGGTTTCTCGGAAATCTCGGAAGCGGGCACGTAAGCTCGATACAGACACGAGATCAGCGGAGCTTCTTCGCCCTCGTTCCCCGTCCACTCATCCGCGGCGCTTCCTCCTGCTCGAGGATGTCCCTCGAGTACTCCTTGGACGTTTATCTGGATTTTCCTCCCACCTTAGGAGACCCCATCGAAGTCTAGTCAGTCCGATTCGCAGGAGCGTTCAGTCTTCTATTAAGATACCGTGCAGATTCCGAGGCGAACGCTGAATTCAATGGAATCGCGTTGCATTCAATTAATGGACATTTTGATCGACTTTCGCGGGTTCCGAGCAGGACAGCCAGTAATTTTCGCGCAGTACATCAGCGTCTGGCGGTTTTTTTTAATATCGTTGGACGCGGTATATCGTCGTTTCGTTTAAAGCCGAGTTCTCGTGCCCGGCTCCAGCGCCCCGAGCGCCGTGAAGAAAAGTGGCGGTGTTCGCGTAACCGCAATAAAACTCGCATTACGATCCGCGTAATACGTGCATAAAGTACTCGCGTGCACGGTAACGCGTATAAAATGCAGGACTCGTTCGCGTTACTCTCCCAGGCAACCAGGCTCTACCCTTCGCACGGACGTTGTAATAGATTTATTTCGGAGAAACTCGCCGTTGCCCCTTCTTCGCTCGGCGCTCTCTGAAAAAAAAAAAAAAAAAAAATCGGAAATTGCAGGCAACGCTGCTTTCCATTCGATCCAATTTATCGAGCGGCAGTGATACGACTTCCGTAATCGTTCGTAGAACACAGCCCACACGTGAAACGTGGGTGTGGAAGGCGCCAGCAGCTCTCTCGCTACAGCTGGATCGTGTTTCTGGCGTGGCGATACCGGTATCCCTTCATTCCTGAGTAATCGTCAGGCCCAAGGCACGCTATCCGCCATTTCCTAAATACGTTGCCCGAATATCGAGTGTACCGGGAATCTGGCTCTGACGAAACCTCGTTTCACGTTCCAAATATGCGCCCGGTTTCTCAAGCTACTCCTTTCCTCACTTTCGGCAAGTGTTTCCGTCAAATATGACGAATTGCAGAAGCTAAGTAAGTAGAAGCGTGGGTAACTTCATCGTGTCGTAGAGCCATTTGGTAAAACTCTGCTCATCTCTTCAAAGCGCTCGTCTCAGCAAGGATCGAAGGGGAGAGGGATGAAGACTCCACGGATCCGCGGTGCAGGGTCACGCAACCACCTCTGATGAACGTAAGAGCTGGATCTTGGGGCATTCACTGTCAGCTGATTTATTTTCGCCGGACCCAAAGTGCCGTTTATTATTAGCTTGATGTCTTGTTGCGAGAAACGCATTCCGAGAAGACTCGGCCCGGCGATGGGCCTAGCCTTTGGATTTCTGGAATCCAGAGGTTGTCGCTCCGAGATAATTGCTTAATGCAATGAACTCATTGAACCAAGCGGCGACTTTCTGCGTGCTCTCGCTGGAAAGGGGAGAGATCAGTGCTTTGAACCTCTTCCGCGTAATCGTGTCGGCGAACGAGGGCTGGACGGGCGCGAACAACGGCCTCCAGATGAAGCTGCGAGAATCGCTTTCACACAGAAGCAACATCAACAACACCATATCTGCATCCCTTATGTCCTGGCTCTCTCTCTCTTAGGCCTGTCTTCGGCGCGATAGACGGCGTCGCGGGCTCGTCAGGGCTGGTCCATTCGCGGAGAAAGGTAAAAGGCGCGAGGATCTTCTCACGAATCGAAGATTCCTCGAGCGAGCTGGACGTAATAACGAGGACGAACGCCGATGCAGGACAGTGCGTCAGCTGGAGCGTACGCGCGTCAGTTAGGAAACCGTAATCACCGTCGAGGGATCTCGAATAGCGCTGACTACGTTTTAATTACTCGCCGCATCGCGGGGAACGTGGAATGACATCAAGACGCCCGAGGGGTGACGGGGCTGTCTTGAGGAGAAAGGGAGAGAGGACACGAAGGAGCGTTGACCGCTCGTAAAAACAGCTTCACTGGTTTTCCAGCCCGCCCTCCTCTCTTAATCACTGTGCCAATGCAAATACGGGCGACGCGGCTCGCGGCGTCGATAAGGGAGCCGATAATCGGATGATCGCACCGTCCCTTCGTTTGAACTTTATTAGCGGGGACCGATTTTTTTCGATGCCCTCGAGTGTCATCCTCGGAACGTTCATCTGACTTGGTAATCGCGCCCTCTCGCGACTCTATCGAGCTCGTTACGCGCTCGCAAACCGACTCCTCCCGGTTTCTACGTCGATGGTGTTGGGAACACTTCTCACGCTTCATGTCCGACGGTTTCTCAGCCGTGTTCTGTAAGATTAAGCGGTCGGCTCAGCGAGTATTCCTGTTACGTTACTTGCGTAAGAGTTCGGGCGAGGATCGATGAGGAAGATCGTTCGTAGATCGCCTTCCTTTTCGTCTGTTTTCCACTTCAGCCCTCCTCGACAATAATCCAGTAAGCATGCGCGCCCGTTTAAATGCCCCTCCCCAGCACGAGATTCGTCGTTCTACCTGAAAGTCTACCCCATCGCGTGCTCATCTATCGCGGCGACCTTGGCGCGATTCAGATTAAGCCTCTGAAGAGGTCTAAATCCTTTCGTGTGACTTTTTCAATCCGTCGATGCTTGCGAGCCCCAGCTTCTTCCTTCCACGAAACACACCGCAGTTGAAAATTATCCCACGTTCGCGGCGACCTATCACGGACCTCCGACATCCTTTCGAGCGAATTTCTCGGTGACGAAACACGCTTCTCGGAAAGTAGCCTGAAAGTTTCTCACTGTTGCTGGCGATATCCTCGATCGATCGCAGATCAATCTTGCAATGTACCAATCCCATTTAGCGGCCCATTTTTCTCCAAATCTGATACTTGAACTTCGATCCATCCACCGCATCCATTCCAACCCTCTTCTTCAAAGATCAAGGACTGCGAACCCCCGTTCAGAATTTGAAGGACCGATCGCTGATCGGCGTATCAGATGCATCCCAGAGCTAATTTCTAAACGAAGACGATTCGAAGCGTTCCCCAAAGGCGAACGATCTCTTCGTAGAGCCTCGAAAGAGAGGTTCCCACGTAGTCCCGCGTCCGAGGCACCGCGGTGTTCGAGAGATCGTCGGCATGAAAACGGCGGGATAATTGTGGCTTCGTAAATACCGCTACTTAATACCCGGCGTGCTGCTCCGTACACGCGTGCATAGATCCTACACCTAGTTGCTATTCGCGTATTAGCTCCTCCGCTGGTTCGTGGCAGCGGCGTCAATCCGCTTGGAAAACGTTCCTCTCCTCGCGGCCAGCCTGTAGAAAACGAGGTAATTGTACGCGGCGCGGTTGCATACGCCGCAGACATCCACTTCCGCCGCGGATCTGGCATCCCCGGGTGTAATTTCACGGCACCGCGACCACCGATTTCCTTCCGAAATTTTCGGTCCCCCGATGCTCCCGCCTAATGATCGGCTTTCCAGCGGCTTTCCGCTGGTTGAAGCTGCGGTTCTTCCTGGATGGATATGGAGATGGAACACGTAACGCGCGGCGGATTCTTCTGCTCGTTTTAATCGATAGGTAATGAATGGGATCGGTCGCCGATACGAGGCACCAACCGGTGCAGCGAGATCGTTGAGGACAGTACGCTCGATGATTTCATAGCGCAATCGCGGGCTTGCTGTGCACCGGTGGAGCACGGCTTAATCGAGTTACGCGTTGTGGGATAGTCGATTAATGTACCGTTGTGGTGGTCGTGGATGGGAGGTTGGTGTTAATTTTCGTGCGTGTCGTGTACTGTAGGGTGGCTCTTATTTACTCTTAGTAAAATTTTTTTTCAAGATTTTCTTCGGGACACCCTCCAGAATAGTTCCAAATAATTAAAAAAAAATCTGTGTAAAGTTTCAGCTCGATCGGATAACGGGAAAGGGTGCCCCTGGGCCGTTAAACATTTAAATCATTATTTAACAGCTCGCGATGTCGATTTTATATAAGGTCTTCCAAGTTATTGATTAAATAAAAAAATATGTCAAACAAAAGTTGTAGATCCGGACAAGGAGCATCTTTTTTGGTGTATTACTATTTTTCGTGCGACAAACGGTTTTCGAACAAAATCCGAAAAACTAAAAAAAAAAAATTTTTTTTTTCAAATTTTGAATGTTTAAATGCTTCTAGAACGCTATTTATTTATGAAGGTGAACAAAAAAAATGGAATTTTTATTTTCGAGGACTATCTTTTAAACATTTAAGGAGGGGGCATATACCGAAATATGCAAACAAGATAAAAAAAATTTTCTTCTTCTTTTCAGTGTTTGATATGTGATGAATGTTTCCTGAAAAGTTGGGGTCGAAATTCGCAAAAATATCGGAGATACAGACGTCATGATTTCGGGTAAAATGATCATATCTGATGTCTATATCTCCGATATTTTTGCGAATTTCGACCCCAACTTTTCAGGAAACATTCATCACATATCAAACACTGAAAATAAGAAGAAAATTTTTTTTTATCTTGTTTGCATATTTCGGTATATGCCCCCTCCTTAAATGTTTAAAAAATAGTCCTCGAAAATAAAAATTCCATTTTTTTGTTCAACCTTCATAAATAAAAAGCGTTCTAGAAGCATTTAAACTTTCAAAATTTGAAAACAAAAAGTTTTTTTTTTAGTTTTTCGGATTTTGTTCGAAAACCGATTGTCGCACGAAAAATAGTAATACACCAAAAAAGATGCTCCTTGTCTGGATCTACAACTTTTGTTAGACATATTTTTTTATTTAATCAATAACTTGGAAGACCTTATATAAAATCGACTTCGCGAGCTGTTAAATAACGATTAAAATGTTTAACGGCCCAGGGGCACCCTTTCCCGTTACCCGATCGAGCTGAAACTTTACACAGATTTTTTTTTAATTATTTGGAACTATTCTGGAGGGTGCCCCGATGAAAATTCAAAAATCGAAAATAAGAGCCACCCTAGTGTACAGTGTGGAGGGGCGCGTGGAGCGTTGCCTAAGAGGTACATAACATTTGTGTATTCCAGTAGCTCTGAACAAGCGGATTGCTGAAGATTCCTAGGTGTACGTTTGGCCACATCCTTTTCGGCCAGCCTGTACGCGCGAGACCACCGAAACTGCATTCACCGGCCCAACCGATACGCATCGGATCTCCGGCTCCGATCGCTCCGCGAGCATACCTCTGTATTTACGATGACAAAGTCACGTGAAGTGTCAACTGGTTACCGCAGGTCAATTGTGACGTTGGGCAAAAAAACCCTCCTGATTGCAGTCATTACGCAAATCGAGCTCGTAACTCACGGCCGAGAGCCGATCTCTCGATGCTCCTCACGTTTCTAAGATCGATCGGCCGCGTATCGGGCTGGCATCCGAGGGGCACGTACGCGGGACGATTATAATCGCGAGCGACAGATCGATCGTGATATGAAACGCTCCGTCCCTGCATCGAAATCGAAATCGTGCGAAGGATACTGCCCAACTGCAATCGCCAATCAAGCGTGCCTTCGTTTCACCTAGATCCATTTCGCGCGGTGCTGTGCGCGGACTCTGAAAAAAATGTACGACCGCGTAAGCTTCGTTAGGCGTCATACGAATCTATCGAGCGTAATCGAGGGTAATTACGCGCGACATTAACTGCATGCGTAATTAAGAATAACGCGGTCTTGTTTCCCCGTGAGAGCTGGTTTACGAGCTATGCAAAGAGGAGAAGCCTTGGATATTTTAATCTTGGATTCCTTTAGCTCGGAGACAAGAGTTTGACATTTTAGAGCTTTGATTTTGGATACAATTTACCACCTACACCAGTCTGTGTACCTATTCTGTTTCTGCACACGCGACGTGCTATGACCCTGGCAGCTATTCTGTCGTCATCGCCAACTTCGTTAGAACTTCAATAGTCACCTATGCGACAAAGCTGTAGAAGGTTTAGAGCGATAAGGGGAACCGATTGCAATAACGGTTCTAAAGTGAATGCAACACCGTCTAATGGTAACGTCGACGTTGAAGGAACTTCAACGTCACTGGGGAGATATGCACAATTTGCCACAATGATAAACGGCCACCGTTAAATCGAGAAGTCGGTTAGCCAGTGACTCGGTGAAGTTCTCACAGAACTACCGTGTAGCGCGTCTCGAGCTGGCAATTTTACAAAAGGAACCCGAACCGTCTGGATCACGCGATCCCCGTGACGATCGTCCAGCATCGGGAACCAACTACGCAAGGACTCGTCTACCCGTGGCAGTAGCAGCTCGTAAAGGACCGTCGACAAGATTACAGGCGACTAACTAGCAAGTTCCGTAAGTAGTGTACCGCTTAATGATTTCTCGACGCGAAGATTAATTGGCAGCGGTACTCCCGTTGCTGATAAACCGTGTCACAGTCGATTGTCGATTTCTATATCGTCTCCCGGGTCTGTGTCGTCGTCCGGGACTGGTTTCTGGGCATTTTTCCACCGAAGGAACCTGGTGGAAAACGGGAACGCGGACTATCAGTCGCTGCTCGCAACGAAATACACCTTGCTCTTGATTAATGCGTTCGGTGCTTACGCGCTCGCCGAACGTGAGAAGGAAAGGAAGTTTGAGGCGAGGATGGCCCGTTGAACCGCCGCTGTTGCTCGCATGTCGCGCGGCTATGGCATCCTGGAACGCGGGTAATCGCGAAAGAACGCTAAAACGAGGGAAAAGAAAACGAGGGTCTCCCTTTTGGAATATTTAGCTGGCAGGCTTCCGCGTAACAGAGCTACCAGTCGACGTCCAATCGTGACTCTTTGCGAGGAGCCGACAGAAAACATCGTCATTATGTGTCTTGAGGCCTCGAATACGCATCGATTGCCAGAGCGAGAAGTTGCGCGGAGCACGCGATCCACGGGTCTCTTTTTCCATGGTGCCGCGGCCTTGAGCCACCGCCTACCCCCGTCGACGACGAGCAACGTTTACCGTGGCCTCTGAATGTCGGAAACGTGTCCGTCGGCATCTCATTTTTCTTTCTATCTCCCCTGTCCCACCTCCGCGCACCCGCCGTCCTCTCGAAAGCGGATTACTGCTCGTTAGCCTCCTTTTTGCCGATAGATTACGTAAAGGATCGACAGAGGAAGGACGAAAACGCGGCCGGATGTTGCTCGAACATCCTCTCTCTCTCTCTCTCTTGGGCATTCTCTTTAGTAAATCCTTGAGATTAGGAGAATCGAAGGAACCCTGCAGAAGGGTGTCGAAGTTCTATGCCCAAGGTGGTCCATGCGAAAGTGGAGCCAGAATCGATCGGCTGATGTTATTAAAAATGACCAGGAAAGGTGTACGAGTAGATCATGCATAACCGCAGCCAGGATTCCTATTCCCTATGCATATAGGCTAATGTTTAACGACCACCTGGACGCAGTTAATTGCCACGAGCCTTGTCATTAGTTCGATACGGCCAGCTTTCGATCACGGTTACAAAACGTCCGCCGATAATTATTCCCACACCGCTAAAGGGTCCAACCCTATTCTTCCCACCGAGACTACAAGTGTTTGTTAACGCGCCGACACCCGTTCCCTAGGCTGCCAGCAGCGTGCCCGCTCGAGCGGCTCGCATTTGCAATGATAAATCGATCGAGCAAAGTTCGCGTGCTGGATTTCTTAAACGGGGGATTGCGTCACATCGCGCAACCCACATTTCCAAAAATGTTACATAAAGCTCCGGTTTGATCCGGTCTCGGTCGAGCGCGCGCGCGCGCGGAATAAAGTACGAGCCCGATGAATATTCCGTCAATAGAATTCATGAGGGCAAAAACGAACGCATGCACGAGAAGCTCCGTCGTAGATCACTTCGTGCTTCAAGTGCGTTCTCGGTTCTTTTTCCTCTCTGTCGGCCTGGGTCCCACGTACTCTCCCCCTCTGGAAATGAATCTGCTCCGGAAAAGGGGACATTTATCGCGGCGTTTGCACGCTTCTCCATCTAGAACCCAAGCGCGCTCTTCGTCTGGTCACCGTCGAGACGTTCTCGGCCTCTGTGACCCAGTGCACCCCCTCGCCCCTCTTGCTCCTTACGTATTCAACGATCCTAAAACGGGGCGCACCAGAAAGAGGACGGGTCCGTGGCTCGTATCTCGAGGCTCTGGTAAATTCTCCCCGATTGGAAAGCCATCGGCGGGACGACGATATAAAACGGTTATCCGGCGTGTCGCGCGGAAGTCTTGCGAATTACGGAAACACTGCGTCAGCAGCGGGGGGTGCACGATTCCACGGAATGTCCGCATCGATTCCTGCGGTCACGTCGCTCAGGACTTCTCTCTGCCGTTCCCGTTTTCATCCCCCTGCACCCTCGTCCCCCTCGGAATATCGGCTCCTCCGACGCCCCTGGCTCTTCCTCTCTCGCGTTCACCCTCGAATCCCGCGGCATTTACCGGCAGTGCCACTCAGGGAAACCAAGATGGTTACCGCGTCAGCACTTCCACCGTCGTTTCCTCCCCCGTTCGCCGTTGTAGCTCCACTTTCGGCGGAGCAAGGACGACACGGGGTGAAGATGTCGAGGCTACGCGTTGGCACCGAGTAGTTCCTTCTACCTAATTGCTCTTTCTCGGAGGTTTAATCAGAACCGATCGGATAAAAGAATTTCAAACGACGAGGGAACACCTCTCGGAGTCATCAACTTGGAGTTTCAATTCACACCTCTTCCCGCGGTTATGGCCTTTAATTACGCGTTTCCCTATAAGTCCGGGAGGCTCGATCTTCCCGCAATTTAACCAGAAGATGCTCGAGTTCCGTTGGTTTATTGCTGCGAGGTGGCCAGCAGCGGCTGCACCACTGAAAAATTGTAATCGTTGGGTTTCGCGGGCTCTCGTGCATTCCTGACGGTCGGGGCTGCGATTTTCCATCCGTTCGTCGGCGGTAGTGCACGGAGGATGCTGGGCGGTCGAGAGAGATGCAGAGAGGAAGGAAAGCCACGGAAGGGACGTTTAGGATAACTCTCCGTCGAACGGATGGATAATAATCCGTGTACATCCTCCGTTACCGGTGCGGCCACGCTGCAGCCAATTAATCCGGCAATCACGAGCGGTTCTCCGCTCCACTCCACCTGCTTTATTTGCCATTAAGACGGTGCGGATACCGCGCAGGCCTCGCCATCGCGTCCAACACGAGGGAAGGGAAGAAGCACGAGGAAGATGGAGGGTAAACGAGTCGATTCTCGATCCGGGTGATTCGGTGTGGGCGTCGTCGCCGCGAATGCGTTGTAGCGTGCCGCGAACTCGGTATTGCACAATATTCCGTCCCATTTTTGCAATCTCCGTGTCGTCGAGTGTCGCGATACGCAGTGACTGTGATTACGCCCCTCTTGGACCTCGTTCCTTCCTGCCTCTTCTCTTAAGAACCCGGTGGTTCTTCTTTGCTTTGTTTTCCCTACGCTTGTTCATCTCCCTCCTCTCATTCGCCTTCTTGTTCGGGTCTCCTGCGTCTCATCCACGTCCGTCTTGCAAGCCCTCCACCTTGGTGGCCGACTCGGTGCGCACACAGACGTATCGTATCGTATCGTATCGTATCGTAATATGAAGTACGAGCCGAACGTGTTCTCTCGGGGCCCGACTCTCCTTTTTGCCTTCGATTTTCTCTCCGTGAAATCGTACCGCGGTGGATCGGCTTGCTTAAGGGGACTAGGCAGTCAGAAACTCGATTTTTTGTTGTTGCATTTTTCGAAAGTACCATCCAGCCCGATTAAAATGCCGTTTGGTTTATGTTAAAATTCGCAAAATTGAGGATTTTACAGCCGAAAAGGTCGAGCGCGCCATAAACCGTTTCTGCGCGCACGCAGGTAGACTAGATTACTCTTTCGAAACTTTAAGCGCGTTTTTCTCGGAATCATATTTCCTCTTCGTTTTGCAGTGATTGGGAAAAAACGGAGGTATCAGTCGATTTGAAAAAAATTCAGCATATATGAAACATGTCTAGTTACGACCTGGACCTACGCATAAGTCTGTAAAAACTTCTGGTTTGTCAAAAAAAAAATAGAATGGCTCTTTTCCCTGGCGAAAAATGACGTTTCTTTAAAATTTGCCGTTTTGCAGCCACCATTTCTATAATTTTGATTTTTTTTCCTTTTTCAATAGGTTCAGGGCAGAATAGGGGTCAGGGCAAAGTATAAATTTCAGAGGATATTTCACAATTAAATTTCTTACGGCCAGAATCACTGCAAAATTACAGCGACTCCAAAAAAAAAACGCCTACATATCAGACGACTGTAGCGCTGTCATACATATGTATATAATATTCAAATCATTTCTTTTTTACTGTTTATAGTATTAATAAACATTACCCGAACGTACTAGTCACAATTTGTGTTCATCTCCTTGTAAATAATTCGCAAAAAATACTTGATTTTCGAGCGATCTGACTGCCTAGTCCCCTTAAGCAGACAACAGCCACGGTCGCGTTAAGAGGGTCGCATTTGCATCGCGATCCTGGGATTTTACCGTCACCCTTGGTTCACATTCCTTGAAAGATCGTCATTGAATGTGATCAAGATCGTTTCTGTGCGGATCTTTGGAAATATCGAAACATAACAGCGAGGTGCGACGACCAATTTTTTCGGGATCGTGAGATTTCTCGTTTGCAAGGTGCACCCTCTGCTCGCGCGCCGGGGCAACGTGGCTCGTGCTCGTCATCTAAACGAGGGGGTTGGGGCGCAGCGGTTCCCTCTCTCGAACTATAAACTCCGTCACTATTTTGATTCCCAGCATTTGGCATGATCGTACGCGCGTCCGTGGTCCCCTCATGCAATATTGATGACCCGCCGCGGATCAAATGCCCCATGATAGCCCCCACCCACTGTATCTCCCCCTAACCGGTATCCTGATTGGGAAGCGGGTCAGAGCCACTGATTTTCAATGGATGGGAGCCGAATTTAAACTATGATTATACCCCCCGCGTCGTCTAAGTACGGGCCTCGGGGCCTCTACCCTAATGAAGCTTTGCCGAATTAGCGTCGCGTAAATTGCGCGCACTTTCGACCCCGGTTTAGATAACGACACGTGGCGCTATCGCGAAATTGCTGCCACCTCTAAGTCGCGGTAATTACAGCTCGTTGATTAGATAACCCGCACCGACCGAACGTTTCCGTCGAGCATTCCGCCCGTAGCAGCACTGCAATCGAAAAACGAATGGTGCACTTTCACCTGTATTCGAGATTTTTCGAGAGAAACCGTGTCCCTCCATCAAGGATCCGTCGCACCACGTCGCACTCTAACGCAAAGACAAAGCGTTCGACGTCCTCGCGACGAATCACCAATCACCCTTTCTCATCCTTGCTCCGGCCGGATGGGAATTTGCAAAATTCTGCCCGGCCACTGGCAGGCGTGACGGTGCCTCATTGTCTTTGCGCGTTCTGCATCCCCATTACCGTCCACGGCGGCTGCAGCTCGGATCCGGAAAGTCTGAAAATCGTTTGGAAGCCGAGAACGAGGGGTGGAAAATCTGGCTGGAGTTCGGTTTCTGCCGGTGGCGGTGAGACAAAGGGAAGAAACGGGGCGTCGTCAGCCAATCGACCGTCACGAATCCTTCGTCCTGTTAATAGTTCTAAGCTCGTGGATGCCCGCTTCCTCAACCAGGTTCCTCGAGCGCTGCTTCCTCCTTATCGTCAAAGATTTTTCACTCCGGACGGGGACTGATAAGCCCACGGAGATTCGCCAATTTTCACTTTGCCCTGGCCCGGTTTAAATGCTGTTTAATTACCTGTCACAGGCACCGCGGGCCCGAATGAAAAATCTACGCGCGGTAAAATTAATACGGCAATTAATCTTTCCCGTGTCAGACGCGAAAGTTATGATCGCTTTATGTAGCACTGTGCGGCCCGGCTGACAACGTGCCGGGCCCGGTAATGTCGGGGTTCGCTACATTTTTCCCCGGCGAGCGACAAAAAAAAAAAATTCAGAGGGAAGAGGACCGACGCGAGAACTCTGTGTAGCCACCTTGAAATGAGATGGCTGTTTTTGCGGGGATATAGGCGATGCGGCCGTATATGCGCGGCACCGAGAAGCGGGACAGTCATTCTCCCTGGTAATATTCCGCCGTCACTTCCAGAGGGTGTCCCTTTAATAATTTATTAGCGAGCCTGCTAGCGGAACAGGGAGTCCCTGATTGTGTCGTGTCGTCTGTCCCCAGCATTGTCGGGCCAACTCGCCGCGGGTGGTCCTTGACACGATCCTGGTACTCTGGATGCTGTAGCCGTTATTAATACGGGGACTGCCGATCAATTATTTACGACGCTGTCCCCGTTGTCATCGAATTACTTCTTACGGCAACTGGACTAGCAGTCTGCTGGCATTCCATCAGCATCCCGCGCAGGGTAACGCGCGACAGCACTCCGGAGGTCGTTAAAGGTCCGATTAGGACGAGTTCGCCGACTTTTCTGCAGTCTGCACCGACCGTAGATGAAGCATTATAGATACAAGTAGAATCCAATAGCCCCGTCGATTATTAATGTCGTGAGGAACGCATTAATTCCCGCCCCTATCTCTTGGGAGTATCGCGCGTTTATTATTCGAGGCTATCAATTACCGCGGTTCCTTAAAAATTGCTGCCATTTATCGAGCATCGATTCGGCCGTTAATTATCTCGTAATCTTTTCACGTTCAATCGTGGGACAAGACGATGTTACGCTCCCTCGGCATTTTCACCTTCATCTCGATCAGTGGTTGACAATACCGAGCATCCCCTATAATTCAGAATCGTAGTTTCTATCGACCATCATTGCACATGAGCCTACGCGAGATTTAGAATATTTTCGACGCAGAGGATCACGCAGATGGTCCATGGTACCGTGACGATAAGGAGCCTAGGTCGCGCGGATAAGAACGACGAAGGATCCCTCCTGGTCGTAAATCGAGTTTCGTCGTTGCAAGTGGCGCGCCTCCCATCGTCGTTCGCGATCGGGCCGCGTGCGAATTAATCCACCGACGGGCCGTACGTGTTCGCAAGCGAGGGCCCGCGCACGCGTGTGTATGTGCGTGAGTGATACATGCGTATTTCTGGCCGCGTATATAATAACAGGTTGCCAGTACTGGGCCCTCTCCTAGCCCCTCGCGGCCTCTCAACCAGTGATGTATGCGCTAATTGTGAGGCCCTTCGCTCCGACTCGGACTCTTCCCCCCGTTCTCTCTCCTCTTTTCTTCTTTTGCTACGCCGCCCCGCGATTCCTCAAGCAGGTTAATATCGAGTTCGATTCAATTTAAGTGCGGGAAAAGGCGAAGGATCCGCGCTGCACGATCGTTCTTGCCTCGTGCCCGGTGCATACTTACTCGGTCGCCAGGACGCCACGGATGAAGACAGTCCGCTCGTACCGTCATATTTTTCACGATGTGTCTTCCGTGTTAAACGGTCGTCGCGTAAATTTATTTCGAGGGGGCAGGCCGGATAAGACGGCAGGGTACTTGTTCTTCCTTCGCCCAAAGGGTTTCGACATCTGCCAGCGCGCGGCGCTACGCTCGCAGAACGTATCGGCCAGCCCGCGGCGGGCAATTAAGTAATTAAACAAATCCGTCGAAGGCGTTATGAATGAGTGGACGGACGCCCGCGAGCGTTCTCGGGCAATGAAAAGGTAGAAACGTCGTCCGGCAAGACGTACGATCCTTGTACTCGCCAACTCCGTTACGTCTTTGTACGGGGTTGTAATGTACCCATCCCCGTTGACTAGCGCTGTGATACAACTTCCCCTTATCGGGGCTAAAACTTTCTTCACCCGAACACCGTTCAAAAAGTGCGTTATCTTAGCCTTTTCATTTTCTTTCTTATTTAGCATTTAGCATTTTATCACCCGACGCCACGCACCCTCCAAGCGTTCCTCGCCCGACAGTCTCGGGGAGCGACTGTAAATGAATTTCGGTGGTGGCACCGCAGAGCTCGCGATCTCGTTTGAAAAAGGGAAATCAGAGGTTGGGCTGTTTTACGACGCGCGTCGTTCGCTGTCAATTCCGCTGGCGCGCAATCGGGCGCCGAGCATTAACATTGGTCTCACTCCCGGATTTAATCAAACGCTAACCAGCGGAGATTTAATCTGCCGCAGACTCCCCCGTGGTTCCTCCCTTGCCACAGCCCCCTCCTGTTCCGCAGAAACCCTCGCGGCGCATCATCGGTGTCTTCTCCGTCTCTCTTTTCGTTTGATTCCCTGGTGTAGGTAATGCAATCACAACACACACCCGGGGTGGCCTGCTCGTTATTTATAGTCGCTCTATTTGCGCCGATGGAGGCCGATTTTGGCGACGATATTGACTCCGGCCACGATTAAGGGACGAGCCGTGAGCGCGCCATCCCCCCACGGCACCCTAATGCGCCCTCGGGGGACGTTAAACGTCGGTTTTCCTGCGGACCGAAACAAAGACACGGTTCGCCGGCTGGCGGTTCCGTGATCGAGGCGATCTCGCGTTAATTGATCGCCCTTAAATAGGATTTCCGTACTCGGGACTGGCCGATAGTTGGCTAACAAACAATTTCCAGTGGGGTGGCCGAGGTTAAGCTAAATAAGCAGTTGGCGCAGGCAGGGGAAAGTTCGAAGCGATGAGTTTGCCGAGGATTGAAGGAAAATTAAGGGTGATAGAATCGGCACGAGGAGCAAAGTTTCCTTGCCCCGTCTGGTGGCACGACCCGCAAAAGTTTCGCGATCCACGTGTCGCCTGGGTTGCACGCCCACGTAATACCACGTGTCAACCAGGGGGGGGGGAAGAGGATGGAAAAGGAAAAATGCATACGTCACGTGTGACTTCCGGCCGGGATCGCCGATTGCAGCGGCCGCAGATGATACGTTGCGAGGCTTCGTCCTCGAGTTGGCAAATGACTAACCGCGATGCCAGCAGTCCTCCGGCCGATCGCGACCAGCGTTGAAAATAAGGTATCGTGGTCAAGGGAGGCATCAATATTGCACCGCCACTAGGGCAGAGTTTACTTTGATATTCCAGAAATTGTGGGCATTTAAGTCGCATGTATTACAACGAAGCATTTAAGGACAGTCGATCGGCTGATTACCTACTTCCAAGGATTTCGTTGCTGGCCGGCAACGACTGTGGGGCAGGGAAGTGACCCAAGCCGGTCGTCGTTTTGCGATTTCCACGGGGGGATCACGAATTCACAACCTGTCGACGACCGTACCACAGTTAAACATGGCTGATGACACGTTACCACGTTTCCTCGCGGCTCGAAATGTCGTGCAACACGCGTTTACGCAGAAGCGGCCAGCTGCTGGCGTCGCTCGCTGCAAAACGAATTCGTTTATTATTCACACGAGACAGAGGAGGAATTGCAACGATACATACAGCTTTACAATCAGGTCGGTAACTTCGTATTCTTGCCGGGAAGACGAACAGAAGAGGAGAAACTAGGGTACTGTATCCCATAAACGTTCGATCCCCTGTTCGACTGTGGAACAGCCTCGGTGGTCTCTGCGGCTTTCATCTAGACATTCTTGGAGGCTTCTCGGAGCGGCAGATCGGTATCTCTGTGGACGTAATTACCAGAGCTTGCGGTGGCGGTACAAGGACCCCAATCAAAGACAAAAGTTTTTGGCGCGTGGGCCTTTAGGCCTCTCACCAGGCTTCTAGACCCGGAATTGCGTGTGGACGTGGTCGGGAGAAGGTAAAGAGACGCCGCTCTAGGCCAGGCCACGCACCTGCAAATGTTCCTTCGACTTCAACCCAACGTAGCACACCATCCTCGAGGGGTATCGTGTCTTATTCGGTATTCCACGGCGCACGGTACTGCTGCCATTAAGGGGAACGAGGAGTAGGTACGTAGATGCAGGACGATTAGCGGGGAGTAGCGAAATGATCTGCAGAAAAGGGAAGCATCCACGATCGGCGAACATTCACCATCGTTGGATTTTACTTTTTACTGGACGGGCGCATGATTCAACCGTGCACTTATCCCGGTTTCTAAACGTAACTATCTCGTCGGTGCCACTTTCGTCGACGATTTCGATCATGGACGCGGCCATCCGCAAGGATTGCTCGCTACAATTTGCATTTTAATCCCGCGGAAGGAGCAGAGGCGACGCGAAAATGTTACCTGTCACCGACGAGGAAGTTTTAATAGAGCAGGGTGGAAACTCGACGTTATCCTCAGTCATCCTCCTCTCGATGAAGACGTTGCCGATGATTTCGATCTGCCATTTGGCGGGCTGGCGGCAGAGGGCAGTTTTATGTCTCATCTGCGTGGCGGAATCTATGGAACTGTGATCGGAAGGTGGAGCCTCAGCGCGAAGTCGCCAATTATGCAATTACATTGCCGCGTATCCGCTGGCATCGGGTTTCTTTCGAGAAGCGGCTCGCTTCGCGACAAATGGAGATAAGCTGCGAGCTGCTGCATATGTTATTAAGACAAATGAAGCCCCCTCGACTTTGTCCGTTCGGGGATGAGGATTAGATACGCTCATTGATCAAGTGGATTGTTTCTCGTCGAACTCTGCCGGCCAGCGAGAGGAAAAATTCGAAACGATCTTCTTCGCAGGGGCGAGTCGCGGTTGCCTCGGAACTAAAGGCTTAATTCCAGTAATCTTCGTGTCAGGCTGGCTTCTGATCCAGGCCGATGGCCGAGGAGCACCGATGCTGGATGCCCGTGTTGCGTCCGCCGGTGTTCAGCTAGCCAGTAGGTGCACACACCGAATAATAATACACGAGGCGTGGAGAAGTAAGGGGCGAAGGAGCCTTGTACCGATCGAGTAGGGCAAAAGGGAAGGGTGAAGATGGAGCGGGAGGAGGCGGAGGGATTCGATAATTACTACCGGGAGTCGTGGAGGCGGCCATGGAATCCTCCTCCCGCAACGAGCGCAAACGCGCAATTATTCCCCATCGCCATCCGACCGGGATCTCTGATTCCAAGTTTCCTGGCCCGATATAAACGTGCACGCGCGTACGAACGAGGAGCTCCCGGTATTTGATCTTACGTACCGCTCGTTTTCCGCCTGCTCTCGCCGGCCTGGGCTCGATGAACCGTGGATAAGCTTTGCTACGATTATCACGTGCTCCCTTCCATTGATAGGCGTATAGTTTCCTTTAAATTTGCCTGGCTGGCAAAGTGGAGTTGCCGATTATCCGAATGACTGTGAACAGGTACTAAGGCTGAACTGCACGGGGTACTTTGAACGAATTCTGAAGTACCCGTAGGGTGATAGGGGAAAGGCTTAGCAGACAGGCTCGATAATGAAGAATATTTAATCATCCACACTTCCAATTTCCATCGCACTCTCCAAATAGTTGGACTCCTTCAAGCGTCACGTCTCTGCGGTCTGACGTGCGTGTTCAGTTTCTCCTCTCGGCCGTCACGGTCTGACGCTTCTAATCGTTACGGGATCGGAGTTAACGCGGGATCTTCAACGAGTCGAAACCGCAGAATCGGCTCGAGAATCGAGCCGTTAAACCGGCTGAAAAAGCACGATCAAGAGAGCGCGATGGTTGCAGTGCGCGCTCGACATTCCAGCGATGTTTCCCGGCGGCGACTTTTCTCCGCGGGTATTTTCGGTGCCACCCCGGGTCCACCCTTCGGACACGTCTTTTGCGTCGCGAGACGACCGACATCGGCGTCTTTGCTCCGTGTCATGGACGAGCGAGTGCGGTCGCGATGGGCGTGGTGGTCCGCAGTCAGAGGAGCGTGACGCATCGAGCAGCACACGCTATTCACGCGCAAGCCCGCACGCACGCACGCGTACACACCGACCGAGCCCGGGCACGAGCGTGACACGGGACACGGCCTCTACAGGCTGTTCAAACTTCTCCAGCCGGGTCCAGCTTGTCATTTTGGACCGAAAGCATTGCCGAGGTGGAGCAGCTTGTTGGTCACCCTATGGTGCACCATCCGCGTAAGGTGTTCCAATATGGTTGACGGTTTTGGGTGACGTGTAGCTTTGTAGAATTGGGGAAAGGGATGATATGGGTACCTAGGGTTTGCCGGTTTTTAAAAACCGGTCTTTTATAAATTTGTGAAAATTCGAAAACCGGTTTAACCGGTTTTTTCAATAGTCGGTTTTTGTATGAACCCTAGATATACCTTTGTAGATGTCCCTTTTCTAATTACTGTTGGAGATTTAGTACCTTGAATGGGAACCCGCTAGGGTAAATCAGAATATGATTCGACGAGGTATAACTTAAAGTTTAGACTAGCTCTTTTGAAGCATCCTCTATATGTAGAAGTCCCCGATGCGTTTAGTTCGAGTTCTTCTACCCCGTTTGATTTTACTCTTCTTCCCTTTTACTCTACTTCTTCAATATGTTGCAGCCGATTTGCATAATGCGGCTGGGACGATAAAAAGAGAGGGAAAGGTCTCTTGACGCGTACTCGGAAAGTTAGACACGGACAATTACAGGTAGTTTGTAGGGGTCGATCGTGTAGAAGCTGGGCACGTATTCAGGAGAGTTATTCGCGATCGTGGCGCGCACGATGGCCGGGTGATTTGCACTCAACCTTGGCAACTTTTCGTAAAAATCGCCCCGAGGTGATGACGCGTGACGAAGTTAATAAATTCAGCCGTTGCCGATGCAAAAAGCGTCATTACTGATCGCTCGTAAATCCTCTCGCGCCTCGGAGATAAAACCGAGAGATTTACGGGGACGTCGGGACCCAGGAACTTTGTCCCGGGACGACGCGTTTCTTTAAACAGCGCCGACGGTATCTCGCGGGCGAGCCCAGCCCTTCTGACGCCCTCGTATCGCCGCGACAATCGCTTCCGAATGTGTTCCCGGTAATTGTCCCACTGACACGAAAAGCAATTCTTGTAGTGTAACGGTATAGAGAGCGCGGTGTCGATTCGTTCGTTCCGTGACGTAAGCTCGTTAGCGAGTCCCTAACGTGCATGCCCCACTGGTGGCAGAATAATTATGGAAAATTATCGTCCCACGCTGGACTGGAGATGCTCGTGGGGGCATGAAGAAAAAAGTGGCCGGGCTATCGTAAATCACGTGAACCGCCGCATCAAAGGAATACCGTGGCTCTCGCCGAATCACCTCTTGCGCTCCCTTTGCTCTTCGATTTTCAGGAACCAACGAATTTAAATCCGCTCCGACGTCCCACCACAGGGGAAGACGTTTAGGGGTTCTTCGAGTCGTTGACACGTTCAATTTCACTTGGAACATTGCATTCAGAAGTGTTCTATAGTCCTGATACCTAAGTAGTTCGTACCTATTAGCAATATTTTCCTAGTTGTCGTGATCAGTTTCCATAGATCACGAATCTTCCGTCGTGTGTCAAGGTACCCCCTCGTCTATCCGCAAAGTTGGCACGAATTGTTACTTTCCTTAATTAGCTCGGATTCTTTAGGACTTCTTCGTATCATCCAATTCGCAGAACTGATATCGGGTATACCATTCGCGGAAGAGGATCGCAAGCGGACCGCTGCGTGCTGTATCGTTTTTGTTCTCGGATGAATCTCCACGATCCCCGATCATTGAAAGGGTGTCCGACCCCCGCAGAGTCCAGTGACGTACCACTCCCCGGGTTCAGTGGGCTCGGTGTCAGTCGTAAGTAATGACAATGCGATGACTGGCCGAGCGCTAAACACCTGCATTCACCACCTTATCTCGCGGATCCCGCTGTTAGGACAGGGTTTCGCTATCGTTAGCCGTTCTCGACGATAGACGATGACCCGTCCCGGGACATCGACGCGTTGGGTGGTCCCCGGGGGTCCAACGGGGAACGCGATTCTGACGCGTCTCGCGCGCGTCCACTCCTCCGGCATTGTAAGCGACACGGCTCTCGGTCGAACTGCGACTCATGCAGCGTCGAGCCATCCGAAATTCAAATCCCGGCTCCTCGTTTTTTTTTTTTCAGGCATCCTGGTTCTGCCGTGCTTGGGACGGGGCGCGATTCGTTTAGGGGAGACCCGAGTCGAGACGATTCGTCGTTACCCAAACCAAAGAAGGGAGGGTCGAGAGGGTGGCCCCCGAGGTCCTTCGACATTTAAGGCACCCTGCCAGAACTTTGGAGAACGTCGAGAGTCTGCCGCTCCGCTTTAATAGCGACACGTTTTCGCGAGGACGGAAGTAATTAACGGTGTTCTCTCCTCCGGGAGGTCGCAGCGTCCCCTGTCTCGGGGATTGACGATCGATATCTCGGGCGACGATTCTGAAATTCCCGGCCCTCCCTCGACGTACCCCGTGACGACGGCACGCACACCTCCGTCTTATTGATCTTGACATCCACGTCCGTGTTAATTATGCCGAGCGTCAGCGGCCATGTCGGTGTCGTCCCTTTGGGGACAACTTTTTAAGTGAACCAATATTATACTTTTAAATTAAATCGCGACGAAGTCGCAGTACCTACGTGGCCAATTGCTGTGTCCTCCTGATAGAAGAGCTTCTCGACGATTCCTTCAAAGTATTTATGCCATTTACGAGGATGAAGCCATTCGTACCCTAGTAGCATTTTTGGTTGGCCACCGGTTGCCAACAGTTGGGAATTAGTTGGGATATAGTTAGTGTTTGTGCCTACAAATTCCCAACACAGGGCCTACGACAAAAAAGTTACGACAGTTTGCCAACGAATATTCAATGTTGGGCCTACAATTGTTATGGTTGGTTAATTATCAAAAAGTTACGACAGTTTGCCAACGAATATCCAATGTTGGGCCTACAATTACTATGGTTGGTTAAATAACAAAAAATTTACAACGATGATTAAATGTCGTCTTACAAACGTCAGAAAATTTGCTACATCAAAAAACCTGTTGTGATTTTTCTTTTCTTATTTATAAATACGTAATGAGGACGTCTGTCTTAAGACAAATGTGAAATTTTAAGGAATGAGTCTAAAGGTCGGGTGATGATATTTTGTAGAATATTTCGCGTCACTGCACAGTTTTCATAAACAATTAATACTAGTTATGTAACTAGAAATTATAAGTGTTTACAAGGAAGTGTGTTGGTCAGCTGCGAACAGCGGTTGCTTTGTAAGTGGAGAGCTTGGGTTCGATTCTCCTCACCGCGAATTTTTTTTTTCCCTAAACCAGACCTGAAGAAGACGTATTTACGACGTCTTTTGAAGTTCCTTAAGACGCCTTCTGGACGTTTTTAAGACGTATTTTGGAAGGAAGCCTTCAGTTGGGCCCAGTTGGGCCTATGGAAAGAAACCTTCGGTTGGGCCTTCGTGTTAAGTGACGTTGGGCCTACGTTGGTTACAATCATTGGCCCATTTAAAAATAGCGCGACACTTCAACAGTTGGCCAACGGATAACACGTCATTGGCCCAACAAACTCCCAACAAATAAATGCTACTAGGGTAGTTCCCTCGCATGGGCTGTCCATACTTTACCAAGGGTTGCTCGCAGTCTGGATTAAAATTTGGCTCAAAATTATCAACCTGCTCTCGCTTTACAGCATGACATCCTAGATGCAAGATGAAGATGATGTTCGCTATTTCCTAGCACGTGCTACCATCGCAGGTGCAGCCCGAATCGGGAAGCGAGCGTGTAGCCTCGGGGACGACGACCATCGGAGACTTCGCTCGTTTCGGCCAGCTCGTTGAATATTTATCGGCGTTCGTCTTGTTTGTAGCTCGTTGTGGCTCGGTTGAATTTAAATATCGCGGCTTTCGCGTTCCAGCGCGTGCCTCCTTCGCCTCCATTTTTCCTCGCCTTCACAAACTGCCTCGTATTATTTATAGGAGCGGCGTGCGTGCGCCTCCGCTCGCCCCGCCTCGCTAAAAGAAAACTCGCGGAAATATCGTACACGCGGCTATGTTTAGATAACCGCCCCGCGGAAAGCGACGTCCACGCGGTCTGTACGATATATTCGCGACGTTTCCCCCTATTTGCCTCGGTACGTGCCATTGTCATGAATGTCGCGTCACCCGTAAGGAATAATTCTTTATTTATCATATGAGGGCTATAGCACCTGCTTGCCGTTAAGTACTTATCATGGGGCACCTACTTAGGCGTGCCTAAGGAATGTGGGGTAGTGATATCTTCGACGATACAAGCCGCCAAGTGTGTTCCTCGCCACTGACTGCAGGGATTCATATTCGCAAAACGCGCGGAAATTGTACAGACCTCCCCTGGGCTTTTGACATTCGCCACTCCAAAGTGCACTACCATCTTCATCCCCTAGTCTCTCTGACATTTCTCTATATTCCTTCCAATTAAATACCTGCCGTGCAGGGGGTACGCATTTCGGTTGGTGGGGAGGTTAGTACACCATCTAGCGGTAATGGGCTCCGAGGAGGGGTTGCGCAAGTCGTTTACCATGAAAACCCTCCAACAACCCTCCATCTTGAAGCCTGTCGAGTAGGCAGACACTCGTCTGCAAGTGCTGCTCTTTAAAACGCCAAGGGAAGTCTTCATCCCTTTATCCATTTAGCAGTCAGAATCAACGTTGAGAGTGTCTGTGACCTCGGGGTGTCGTACAACTCTGTTTTTTCCTTTAAATTACATGTATATAGAGTCGCTAATGCAGCATCCAAGCAATTGGGTTTTATAATGAGGCACTCGCATGGGTTTAAGAACTTGCGCACATTTAAATTGTTGTTTAACGCCTTGGTAAGGCCCTTTTTGGAGTACGCTTCTGTGATATGGACTCCTCACCAAGCCTACTTACTAGTTGCGTTAGAAAGAGTCCAGCACAGATTCCTGCGGTTTGCGTCCTTCCGCCTTAGGCAACCTATGCATAGATTCAATCACGATTACCAGCCGTTGCTGCATAAGTTCAATTTCTTGACGCTGCATCAGCGCCTTCAGCTAGCCGATTTGACCTTCCTGTTTAGGATTCTCAATGGTCCAGTTATCTGCCCCCAACTTCTGGGGTTAATTAATTTTTACGTTGCGTGCAGGCCGTTGCGGCATACTCCGTTATTTTATGTCAAAGCCTACAGAACGAACATCCTCACGAGTGACCCTATTTCTAGAATTTGTATGCGTGGTAATGAGGTAGCTGACATTATAAACTTCTTCGGATCCTCTGTTGACAACTTTAAACGGATTGTAACTTCCTCATTTCGCACGTCGTTGCCATAAAATGTAATCTGTTATTGCTATCAGGCATATTTCTACTAGTCTCCGCGTATCTATGTGTATCGCGTTCTGTACATTACTGTTTTTCCTTCTGTTGAATATTGGGGCTAACCCGTTTAATAAATAAATAAATAAATAAATAAATAAATAAATAAATAAAAAAAACTCATTGCTCGGGGGTTGATGCTGCGAACTTTGCCGCTATGTGTCTCGAACTGCGACGTTCAAGCTAAGCGTAGTACCACTCAAAGGTTGCACAGCAATCGAGGGAAATTCGATCCAACATCCCCCTGCGGTCCTAACATCATCCCTAGAGTCGTCCAAGCGGAGGGCCAGAAATTTCCCCGCGTAAGGACTATCTCTGACGCGGTTTCGGGGCGCTTCCACCCCCCGAAGCGGCGTAACGAGAGGAGGCGAGAGGAGCACACGTCGCAGAAGCTCGAGAAGAGGGCATCGTGAATCGAGGCGAAGGCAAGGGTACACGCAACGGAGTTTCTTCTGCCGCGGGAAGGCGTGGTCGGGAGACGCGCGACGTCCATTTGTCTCGTGCGCCTCCCGCACCAGGAACGCCCTCGCATCCCACGGGCATCGATCACGTCTTCCTCTTACCAGCCGCGTCGTACCGCGCCTGTGTACACTTTACGCGCACCTACCCTCTCCCGCGTGTACGTGCACGTACGCGTACACGCGCGTCCACCATCCCCCGTCGCGTCTCGCCTCCCTCGCCGGAGTCGACGCCGATACATTCCACCCTTCCATTCCGCTCGCCCCTCGGCGAGCGCGGAGCCAAGCTTTCGGCTACACTTCGCTCGGGAATCGAGCTTCGAAAAATACCACCGCGCAAGCGACTCCGCTCCAACCATCGGCGGCTTGATTTGTCAGCTAAACGTTCGCGCTTTTCGCGAAATTTCAGGTGGATTCGATGGGCCGATTCTTAGACGAGGGGGTTGTTTTTTTACTTGGGGGTGACATTATCTTGCGTCTCTTCAATTGTTCTCTGGCCTGAAATGGGGGAGGGTGGTTCATTTTTCGAACAGGTATTCTACTGGCCTGCTTTCTTTCTGTTTCAGCCGGTAAGTGAAGTATTATCGCGTCCATTCGTTCTGGCCGACCATCAAATGTATATTTGATGACGATCTGACACTGCAACGCATCCTGCAGTTTTCTATTCAAATTGCCCATGCACGCGTCACTGATAACGAATTGCAGATTCTGTTGTCGATACGACTGCTGTACTTGAAACCCTTCAAGACTCGTCATCCGCAATTATTCGCCGTCACGGCAATTAGCCAATTCGTTCGTCGTTAATCAGATCTCCGGCGACGCACGAAATAACGATGCCACTCTGCATTCAACTATGCAAAACGCCGGCACATATTTATACGTACATCCAAGTCCCCGTGAATATTCATGCCCGTACGAATGATATAGCACGGTCCGTCGAATAAGCGCGAGCCATTCAGCGCCGAAGCTTCGCGACTTTACGTCACCGTTGCTAGCGGTGCACCTCCTGGAAGCTTATACCGCCACCCCTCCAAAAAGAGGAAGGTCCGAGTAGGCCAACATGCGTGGTGTGGAAAAAATAAATTATGGGTGGACAAACGACGACCATTTTGCAAACTGCAAAACGTGGTTTTTACACCGTTCGCGACCTGAAGGGCGTCCCTGAGCCCCGCAAATAGCTCTCACAATCGGTCTTCGAGCTGATTTATCAGCGCAGAATATTCAACGCCGTGTTTTATGCGGATTTCTCAGCACCGACCCGAGGAATTGTCCAGAAGAACGCGCTGGAAAATTGTCCGGCACGCAACATTTCGCGGAACTACTTACGGCGTAATTGCAGCCGCGAGCGACGCAGGATGTCGCAGTTTGCGATTGCGTGCGGGCCGGCGCGCGCGTCTCATGAGCGTTTCAGTCCAGATTCACGGCGCGCAATCGGCGAGGCTCGGTCGAAGAGGACCCGATACCGATGATGGTAATCGCTGCCCGGACCCCCATCGCTCGATCGGCGAGGAGTCGCGACTTTCGGCCGACCGAAAGGCGGCAATTAACGATCGCCGCGCGGTCACGCATGCCTACGCGCGCGAAATTTATGCGTCGCTATTTTTCTCCCTTTCCTCGGCGCACACGCGTCGAGTCCGCGCCGGCAAAGCGTGGACGGCGCGCTCGTTGCATATGCATGCCTCGATTGATATGAATGCATCGCTGCATACTAAACGGCCCCGCTGCTATCTGATCCCGTTTTCCTTTCGGCGGCGAAAGGTCTCCGCGACTCTTGGAGCCGCCTTCCGCGCGGAAACCCGCCGCGAGGATCCCTAATCACCGTCCCATTCCCTCGTTCATTAACGCCACGCTCGTCAGAGCGACCTAAGTAATCTTCCTTGGGACGAACGACAGACAAATTTCGAAGTATAGGCAATCGCAGCATCGCGCAACTCTCCCCTATTTTGTGAGGGTCCCCCTATCCCCAGCTTCCAATTTCGAAGTATCGCTCGGCCGAGACGCGCGTGTATCGTACTCGAAATAGAGCCGAGAGGGCGGCCATTATGAATATATTGGCCGGCCGAGCGAACCGCCGATTTTATCTGCGGAATTTCGAGGTCCGTCCCAAGCTCTGCGTGGGAGGATAATGTTTCCCCTTCTCGCGCCTTTCGCTTTTTACCTCCTCCGTGGTCTGTGCTCGCCTCGTTCCTTTTGCCGCTTCTTTCCGCTCGTCGTACTCCTCTTCGTCCCCTGTGCTATCTCCTCGCCTCGTAAACCGATCTTGCATGTACCGGTGACGTCACGACGCTCCTCTCCCGGCCATTCTTCTTTCACTGTCTACCCAGCGTCGCGACCTGCGGGCAGGTTCGCTTAAACGACGCTATTAACGGAACAGGCTCTTATCGTGGGGCGCTGAATCGTTGAAACATCGTCCCATCGATGGGGGTTTTAGTTTCAGGAGTCTCGTGGGCGACGGTTAAACTACAGCGAATTCTGCAGCGCGTAAGACACCAGAGTCGGAGCGTCACGGGCTTTGAATTATCTACAAAAAGAGGCAGATCGGCGCGACGCACCTGAAATGCGATCAAGTGCCAGGTCGGACAGCGATATAAACGAGCGGAGAATCAGCAGCCAACCACAAACGGCAGCTGTAGCGACCCACCGCGTTTAAGGGTGAACTCTGATCAGCCGAGGCAGCTGCCTCCCACCAGGGTTATCTTATATCCTTATCAGCCGACCATCGGCGATAACGACTCGCCCAACGACCGGCAGTCGCTAACAGCCCCGTGGCTCGTGTAATTCACCAGCTAGACGACTCGAGTCCTCCATTTTTTCCTCCTGCCACGATATTATATCCCGTTCGTGCGCGCTGCGGCTGCATCAGCCAGGCTCGGCACGTTCTCCCTCTCGCGCCTCTATCGTATCTAATTATCGAGAAAATTGCTCGATATCACTCCGACCAGCCGAGCACACAGCCCTTCGTACGGCTATGATTGCCCGTGACCACTTTCCGTCCATCCCCCATTACGTCTCTATCCACTTGGCCTGGTTGCTTTCTTTCCCGAGCGTTTCGTCGCTTTACCGTCTCGCATTACCGTGTAACCGGCGTGCTCCTCGATGCCGGTCATCCGGCAATCGTCCTCGCCCAGTGACACGTCGCGGTGATTGATAAGGCGCGTCCGTCCGATCGATAATTGAGACCGCAGAGCGGCCACTTTATCCAACCAGCATCTTGTACAGTTATAAGAGCTATGGAGGAGTTAATGGGCAGGCATATCTATCAGGCGGATCGATGTCTAATTGGGTCGAGTCCTCCCGCGGGTATGTAACCGGCGTGTACTTCGCCGTATCGGCTCTAATTATCGTGGAGAAATTGAACGGTATCATTGACACACGCGCACGATATCGCCTACCAAACGACGCTCCGACGGCTACGGGGGTAATTGCGGTTTTCCACGGTAGGTGTTGAGTCGATCTTCGGCCCGTCGACGGCTGAAAGAAAAGTAACTTGTTACCCGGGCTAATTATGAGCGCGGGGCATTAAGATACACGATGGCTCTCGACGTATCTTGACGCGCATCTTTTCGCCGACACGCACTTCGATACACGCCAGCCACGAAGCGACGGAATCGTTAACCTCTACATTTTATACAGGCATTAATATATCATGCGTGCTCCTCCGTGTCACGGCCGCTCCTCGCCCCCGTGCCCCCTAATTGCGTCTCGAGTCTCGTTTCCACGTTAGCTGGCGAATGTTCTGCGCATCTCGGGGCCGGGGCCCCGCGGTACGCGCGTCCCAACGTCGAAAAGCCCGACGTGTATAATTTCGTGGGCCGTTCGAAACGTCGAAACTCCGCAGCCACCGCGGAGATATATGACTGAGCACCCTCGTCACTTAACAATCTTGCGCTAGACTACGAGGGGAAGAGTTTTCGGCCCTCGGGGTCCAGGGCGATCTCGCGTGCACCGTAATAGGCAACTTGGGCGAGGTGTTATTAAAGCGTCTTTTAATTGTTCCCCCCAATCTGCACGTGGGAACGCATAAAAAGCATCCTCTGGCAACGTTTCTGGATCTCGGCGCGCGTCGCTCTCGATGCGTATTTCCGCGACAGTCGAGTCTTCTCGGGAGAAACGTTCCGTAATGTTAATCTTAGAGCCGACCGTTGGGGACCCGAGCCAAGAAATTTACGAAGCATCCAGTGCGATGGGTATCTGGTGAAAAATTGCCGAATCTCGGTGGCCGCGGGGTTCGGGAGAGGAGCGAGGGAGCAGGAGAGAAAAGGCAGCGAGGAATCGAGCGGAGAATGAATGGACCTGGTAACGTTATACGTGGACCGGTAATTATGACTCCTCTAATCACCGACAATTACCGCAGTTACCGGCCTCGCGGCTTTATCTCGACCGGTCCATCTCCGGCTCCGCTCCGAGTGAAGGAAGAGAAACGGTAGAGCCGGAGAAAAACGACGAGAGGACTGGGGCCACAGTCGCTGGAATCGAACGCGCGGCAAAGGAAATGCTCGAAAAACGCGCCGATTATTCCGCGGCAATTGCCGGCGATTAATAACGATTACCAGCCGAACGAACGCCCGGAATCATTCGTCATTGGTCCCCCGTGCAATCTGCGCGGCTCACAGTCCACAGAGAAACAGAAAAATTGACGTTTCAATTAGCCGCTCGTTCCCAGCAAGAAGTCGGATGGCGGTGGTGTAGGGTTCCCCCTGCACTTCGTTGCGTTTTCTTTCTCGCAATTAAAAGAATGGGTTGCTACCCTCCTCGAGTCGCCCTCGGAGAAGGGTGGCGACGCGGCAGGTTGAAGAAAGGCGATAGGAAAAGGAGTACCTTTTCTCATTACCGCGGAGGGTAATTAGTCTGAGGAGTGGATCGAAAGGAAATGGTCGTCTGTCGTCGGAACGAGGCCCGTTACGCGGCAATAATGGAGAGGATTCAATCAAGTTTTTGCCCACTTTTTCTCAGGCTTTGGAACGCTGCTCGAATCCTCGTTGCAAGAGTGATCCATCGCTCGAACGGGCAGCGCGGTGCCTTTGCTCGGCGCCGAGAAGGCACGAAGTGCACCTCGATTCTCGTTAACAACGAGTCGTCTACAATACGGTCGTGAATCACAGAGACGTGTCACTCTTGCCGCGAATCGCGTGCTCGCGAGCTTTCCGGCGAAACCGTTTGTGAATCGCCTCTCAACGGGCTCGTCTTCCCGATGACCGATTACGTCTCTAGAAACGCTGCTGCTGGAAGTAACGCGATTGAATTCGTGCACGATAGCTCGGGGGCTTTACCCACGATCATGTTCTGGCTATCTGCGACCCAGTAACGCGATCGTTCCCATAGAAAAATGCTCGTTCAGCCGGAAACGCTTCTGTCACCGTGCGTTTGTTACCGGCACCCTATTATAGCCCTGGATGGAATCAATCGGCCGCTCCGGGTCACTTTTCCACCGCCTCGAATCGCGTCGATGCTATCTACCACGAGCTTCTCAGCTCGCAGAGTACCTACTCCCTCGATTTACATTTCTCGCTGGTGTAACTGATCGAAAGCGTCTATAAATAGATCGATAGTGGTGGAAAGAAACGGACAGTCCCCGGGTCAGTCGGGGATTCGACGGCGGGTTAATTAGACGCGCTGTCAAAATTGTTATATTTTCGCCAGTCACCGCGGCTCGCGCACCGCCGTTACATCGTTCGAGGAGATATCAGATCGCCACGGTCCGGTGTCGGCTATGTAATTCGCTCGGGCGTGCAGGCCCGTCTGGTTTCGAGCAAGACGAGGGCGCGAAAGGGGAGTGGGTGTGTGTGGGGAGGACACGGGGATATTCAAATGCCGCCACTCTTGTATGGAAATACGCGAGATGTAAAGATGACGGTGAGATACGCGAGTCCCGTCGCGGAGATATTACCAGCTGCTAACGCGTCGACTAAATCACCGACCATAATACGATACTCGCCGCTTTCAAGACGCCGGCCACTTCACCTCGCCTGTATTAAGGGGACTAGGCAGTCAGAGACTCGATTTTTGTTGTTGTTGCATTTTTCGAAAGTACCACCCTTCCCGATTAAAATGCCGTTTGGTTTATGTTAAAATTCGCAAAATTGAGGATTTTACAGCCGAAACGGTCGAGCGCGCCATAAACCGTTTCTGCGCGCACGCAGGTAGACTAGATTACTCTTTCGAAACTTTAAGCGCGTTTTTCTCGGAATCATATTTCCTCTTCGTTTTGCAGTGATTGGGAAAAAACGGAGGTATCAGTCGATTTGAAAAAAATTCAGCATATATGAAACATGTCTAGTTACGACCTGGACCTACGCATAAGTCTGTAAAAACTCCTGGTTTGTCAAAAAAAAAAAAAAATAGAATGGCTCTTTTCCCTGGCGAAAAGTGACGTTTCTTTAAAATTTGCCGTTTTGCAGCCACCATTTTTATAATTTTGATTTTTTTTTCTTTTTCAATAGGTTCAGGGCAGAATAGGGGCCAGGGCAAAGTATAAATTTCAGAGGATATTTCACGATTAAATTTCTTACGACCAGAATCACTGCAAAATTACAGCGGCTCCAAAAAAAACGCCTACATATCAGACGACTATAGCGCTGTCATACATATGTATATAACATTCAAATCATTTTTTTTTTTACTGGTTATAGTATTAATAAACATTACCCGAACGTACTAGTCACAATTTGTGTTCATCTCCTTGTAATTAATTCGCAAAGAATACTTGATTTTCGAGCGATCTGACTGCCTAGTCCCCTTAATTCCTATAATAGTCGCCCGGTAAACGCGCCTAACGAAAATCTCTCCCGCAGCGTCATTAATCGCCTCTGCGAGCGATTCGCGCGAGCCCTCTGTCGCTTCACCATCCTCGTCCCTTCTTCATTCGAATATCCAGAACCCACGAACACGTGGCGCTTTCCGCGCACACTTGACTTGCTACGGCGAATCAATCAAGTAGAGCAAGCCAATTCCCTCTGGACGCGCGGCGCTTCCTTTCTGCGTGAGATTGCCTGGACCCAGCGCCTCCACTTCCCCTATCTCCGCTGAAAAGAGAGGAGAGCCGTAGCGTCTCGGAGGGAGGCGGGTAACGAGACCACGCTGATTATAAAACCATCCCACAATATGCCCCTGATGAACTCGCCCGTGCCAGCCCTTTCCACCAACACCCTTCCCTCTATTCACCCGTGGCTAGGCGGGCGCGCGAGTTATTTCTGTTGGCTCGATTTTCCTTGCCGCGGTCGTCTACGTACGCCGGCCCCGGCGATGCTCGTGTATATAGATGTCGCCGCTGATGACAGAGCGAGGGTAATAATTATTAGCAGTGCGCGAATCGCGATTACAGGGCAGCCGGACGGTCGATCGCTCGAAAGAGAGTGGGGTCCAGCGCGGGGCAACTCGTAGAAGCGACATATCCCAGCCAGCGACCAACCGGATATCGGATAGAATCCGATCCACCTACGTACACGTATCGGCGGAAACTGCAGGAACGCGCCCACGTATACCGTCATTTGCGGCGTCGATATCGATGTTTATGTATCGATATATCTTGGCCCCGTCTGGCCGGAGCCGTTTCCCCTAGAGCCGCATCGCCTCTTCTCCTCGGCGTCGCTGTTACTTTCGCCGTCTCCTTCCCTGTCGCCATAAATTCGCCAGTCGTATAAACCGTCCGAGGGAGACAGAGGGGAAAGCCTCCCTCGGGGACGGGGTATCCTTCCAATTTAAGCGCCATGCTCGCGAGCTACGTGTCGAATCGCGTACGAGCGATAACGATCGCACGATTTGCTTGGAATCGTCGAAAGCGCCGCGGAACTTGCCCCCTGAACACGGAGTACGCTCGCTGTATCTAACACGATAATTATCGGCAGCACGGGAGCTAGCGTTACCACCATCGACAGAATAATCAGCGGGGTGCTACAGAATGAAATTCTGTAATGAGAGCAAACATCAATATTTATCGCGCCGCGGGCTGGCCCGCGTTTTTTCCCACAATGTTAGAACGTACACGATCAAGATACGTCGATAACCAACTCTTCTACGCTTTATTCCATTGTACGTAATTACTCCGTTACTCACCGACCATAAAATCCCGACCACGTGATCGCGGTGCGGACATCCGTTGAATATTTCTCCCCTCCGTCTCTCTCCCTCCGCCTTGCCGTCCACTCTCCCTTCATTATTTTTTCCTCGCCGCGCCAGCGAGGAGATCCCGGCCAGGTTGCAGCGTCCTCCATTCGCATCGGGAAGACAGCGAAATGTGTACCAGCAAGGTGTTGCGAGAGATCACCGATCTCCCGCGCACCTTTCTCCATTGTCTTCGGCTGGATCTTTAACCCCGACAACGTCCAGGCGATTTTTACGCCGAGCCGAACGCGAAATTCGTATCGCGGCCGTCGCGGTCCGTGCGAGAACGAAAGGAGGCCTATTTTCGTGGTTGTACTACTTGCTAGCAGTCTTACGCGCGGTGTTCCGTTGCTGGTGGGCGTAAGTGGCATGTGATTGTGAAAAACGCTCACGCTGGCTTGGGGCCGACTTCATCTTCCTATTAAGGGGACAAACGGTCAAAACGCTCGAAAAATAGGTGATCTTTCGGATTTTTTTTTTCAAAGAAGTATACGACTTGCAGCAAAAAAACTTTAGGGTCTTTCTTTATTCGTTCTTCAAGGATATAAAAACTTTGTTTTTCATTTTCTGCAACAAACGAGGCGTAAACGGTAAGGTAAATGTACCAATACCCGGCCGCTGAAGGGGCTTAAGGAATAGCGGCAAAGTTTGTCTCCTAATTTAATTTGTAAAACCATCATGAAATAAAAAAATGTTGTTGAAATGTTGAAGATAACACAATATTATACTATTGGAAACTGAAAAAAAAAGTTTATGTATTATAATAGACGTATTTATTATTGAAAATACGAAAACATGCAGATGTCCCAGTAAGCGGACAACCTAAAACTGCATGTCCCGATACCTGAATTATATCGTCCCAGTAAGCGGACAACCTAAAAATGCATGTCCTGATGTCCCGATATCTGAATTATATCGTCCCAGTAGTCGAACATTTAGACTTGTTTAAAAAATTATTAATTTTCTTGCAAGTTTAACCATCTTAAACTAAATTTAAATCTATTTACTATTATAATAATGTATTATTATAATATATAAATATGAAATGCAGTCAATATTTTCTTAGTAAATGAGTGGCGTTTCTTAACGGAAGCCATAGAAATTTCTCGAAATCTGCTATGCGTACGAAGTGTGTTACAAAATAATTATTTCTATCTAACGATTTTCAATTTTCTATAATAATGATTTTAATTAATATTGCTGAATACTTATGCATTATGGTACTATTTTTTGTTTCTAATTACATTAAAAATTAAGCTTAAAAATAAATAAAATTCGCATTGTTGTTCAGGTAAGGGGACATGGCCGGGCACTGCTACATTTACATTAGACAGTAGAACTCGACGTAGGATTGTCTGAAATAAAAAAACCCAAGATATTCTTATATAGGAACACAAAGAGCTTATGCTTGCATTACTCTCCAAGTATTTGGTATTTCTCGTCATTTTATATTTAAGAGAAACAGTTCACTTGTTATAAGTCTAAGTTACTAGTCTTCTTTAAAAATTTGAGACGTTCTTTCCACAGATTTCTAATAGCGCAGCGCTCTGCCCGCAGAGTTTTCACGAATGTTCTCTGATGTTGAGGTACCCTTCTCTGATTTTTCCATCAAGTTTCACCCAAAGAATTTTGAAGCAGCCTCATTGAAACCGGTGCATAACATTCGTGCGGTTCTCTCGCCTTAGCCAGTGGTCGTTTCTTGACCGTGAACGAGCATGCAGACGTTGGAATCGAGGGGGAATGAATTCGGTGGAAGAAAGGGGATGTTGCACAGGGGGTACCGATTTACGAGCCCGCGCATCCGCTCGGCGCGAGCATTATTGAGATTAACTGGCTCGCGTCCGCTCGGTCTATCTCCATCGAAATGGTTCCTCGATCGTCGGCCGAGCAAGCCAGACGATCCAGTCGGGAAAATTCGCCACAAACGGTGCACAGTGTTTTCTTGACCCTCGCAGATCCCTTATCGTAGACCACCCAGCACGGTACACCCAAATGGATCTGAATTAATTAAAATAGATTAAAGTAAATGAAAAAATTACTAAATTAATTGCGCGTGAAGGCGGCAGAACTGAGTGAGAAATGACTCTAATCTAACCGCGGAGTTTGTCAATCACGCCGCGCTGATTAATTGCCTAGCAATTACACAGAGCCAATGGCTCGTGACGCCTACGCGACCTGTGTGGTCTTCCCCCGAGTATCTTTCAATCGTACTACTTCCGATGGTAGGAAATCGATCCACAATAACGTTGGAGGAGTGTTCCGTGCGAGCGCAACAAAGCGGTATTATTCACGGGTCGCCAGGAGTGTAATACACTCCTCTAATCTTCTTCTCCCGGATCAAGCGCCCATAACAAAGGAGAAATGGGCAGAGAGAAAGGGGCGAGCGGAAATTCTCCGCATGTCCTCGATAAACGGAGTTCAATAGCGAGCAGACACGCCGCGGAGGTTAATAACCAAGCGATAGAATCGCGTTCACGCACGCGTGTGTCCGTTGAAATTCACCGCGCGAAATAATAACGCGCCGCAACTACGACCAGGGAAATTTATCCTCGAATTACCAGCGGCGGATGTATTGACGGCCCTCGGACAGCGACCGAGCACGAGCACGCGATACATCAAGGGGACAATACATAAACCACCCTCGAGCCACCGAAGTGGATGATTTATCAGCGGGCCGCGTGTGGCGGGAAAATGATACAAAATGACGCGGCCAATCGGCCCTCCATCTTTCTCACTCGATTCAACCTCTTCCCCTTTCATTCCGCGCCGGAGAGCAAGCCACTATCGATACTTATCGCTCACCCATGCGCCGCAAACTCAGCGATCTTTCACCTAAAACGTCCCAAGACTCGCACCGAACGCATGGGATCTTTCTTGTTGCCGCGATAAATCTCGCGTCCACTTGCGAACGAATTTAAATCCTACGTGAAATTCGTATGCGCATTGTTAAATGCCCCTCGTGCTCGAAGGGGCGCGGTAGCGGTCTCGCGCCTGCTTTCGCCTATTCATCGGGCAGGCTGCGCGCAAGATGGTAGTACGATCTTGGATCACGTTACGCGGCCCCACGGGGCCCAGCCCCCTGGTTATTATCGGGATGACAAATAAAGCATTTTATACAGCGGCCGATAATTCATCGCGGCCACGCTCGTGGAATGTAGCGAGATGTTAAATCGATAAAGTGTTTCGCGGCGCGGCAAAAGACCGTGGCGGGAGAGGACGGGGCAACGGGGAGGCGAAGAATTATGAGAGTTATTACGGGGTTCGTCGAACGCGCCGCGTCTCTGCTCGTCGGAGGGAATCGAGAGATCGCGGTTGTCTCGCGGTTCTTTCTGCCCTTTCCGGGGAATCTGACTCGCTAATGTACGGAGTCGTTGCTCGGAGCAAGCCCGCGCGCGATTATACAGTAGATTCGATTTATGCGTGCACGCGCAATTATATCTCCAGCTGTTCACCGATCCGAAGGCGGATAACCGTTGAGTTTTCTTGTCGGATTAGTAACAGAGACTTTAATGCCGCTTTTTTTTCCCCCCATCAGGGAAAACGATCGTAGCACCGGACGCCAGTGGAGACCGAGAAGCGGCATTAGAAAGCTTCTACGTGCTCTGTTAGACAGTGCATCGGAGGCTGCATCGGTGCGAGCTGCACCTGGCCCAGTAAGTGATATCTCGTGCCGCGGATTGTTGAGGCAAGGACCTGGCTGCGATTACCGAGGAGTATGCAGCCGTTTAAAGTGGCATGGTAACTCGTTGCGACCGCAATCACGGGCCTCTAAGTAGCGAAGGGAAAACACGACGTAGGTTACACAGAGAGAGAGAGAGAGAGAGAGAGAGAGAGAGAGAGAGAGAGAGAGGGAGAGAGGGCTGTTACGGTAGTTGCTCGTACGTGTTGGCTCGCGTTCGACTCGCGGCCCAGCCAGTGCACTCGCCCCTCCGGGGCTGGCCGGCGGTTAGGCCGCGGTTACCGCGTGGTTATCAAGTTAACCTTTTACCTCGAACCGCGGCTCGAGGTTTGCGGCTGACTGGAGGAGGAGGACGGAAGGAGACGGAACAGCCGAGGTGTGAAACCGCTCCAAAGCAAAGAGGCGAGAAATTGCGTGCGATTATCCCGCGGAACGTGGCCGCTTCGCGGGCCTCCGATCCTCCGGTGCTGGTGAGACGTTCGATAACGATTCGACGAAAGCCTCCCACCGGTCGCGTTTCTTTTTTCCGCCGTGCCCCCTCCATTACGCCTTTCTCTCTGTTCCCGTGGCTACGCGCGAACCACGTGCACGCATAATGGAAGCCAGTAACGAGGCAACAGGTACCGTCCATGCGGACGAAAAAAGAAGGGGCGGCCGAGGGGGCTGGGGAAGAGCGCAAACGCGCATATGTACACTTTATTCATTATCCGGTTTGTAATCCATAACGCGCCATTAGTCATATTATTATAGTATTTACTCGGGAATAGCGGGTGTCCCGGGCGAAACTCGTTATTACACCGTAGAGCGCCCGCGCGCAGTAATTACCGAGCTCCAGGTGGAAAGGGAAACTTGGAGCTATGTAGGCGTACGCGCGAAACGCGAGCTCTGCTCGAAATACACGCTGTTACGCGTGCAGCCTGCCTTCTTCTTCCCTTCATAAGCACTGTGCGCTCCTGAATTCTGCGACTTCGAATCCTTCGCAACATCCCTATTTCACCCCCGAAACGATCCGGCTTTAGGACCGTTCCGCCTGCTTCTAATGTTCCCTCCGCTGACTGCTTCATTTCCCGCAACGGTATGGGTAACTCTCCGTTGCTGAGCGTTGCGCACGAAAACAAGAAGCCTTCGAGAGGAGGAGAGAATTACGTGGGGCAGCATTAAGCTGGGCCCAGGCGAACGGTATCGGGGCCAATAGGCAAGGGGCAACGCGCGGCGTTTCAGTACACGCGTTGCACGGAGACGAGGAGTTATGGCCGCATTCGTCTCCATTATCCGGTGAATCATTGAGGGAACGACCTAACCTCGGCGCTCAAGCTTTAACAGCGCCAATTCTTGTACGTCGATATCCTTCGCCCGGCCGTCTCTTGGATATATACCCTTCGCTGGCCGGTTATGCGGGGCCATGGGCCGCATTATTGTTTGCATAAACGCGATCCGTAAATCTCCCCTCGTTCGCCGATTTGCAATTTTCCCTCTTCGCATGCCCGACGCTTTCACGTGAATGCGCGTATGACACACGCGCCCGGCGTATATTTTACGCTGATTTCTGAGAAACCACCTGCCGCCGTGCGGGATTATCGTCGCACGAACCTCGGCCTCCTCCTGTTCCCTCGGCTTTCCCTCCGAGAACGGCGCCCGCCGTACGTTGGCGGTGGATTTTTTTTTGCAGAGACGCGGTCTTGCTTAAGCATCGAGGGCTAATATCGCGCTCGGGGCGCCTGGCCAGTCGCAATCTACACGAAGGTTCGCGCTTTCGTTAATGTAATCCAGATATTATCGCGCATCTCGTCCCCGGGGGGTGTGAATTCACTGTGCACCGATCGGCCCCGGGACACCCCTATCGGCGATCGACAATCGAGTTTACTTCTCGCTTTCCACTTAGCGCCTACATGACCCGTACATCCTGTTGCATTAGCAGCCTATTTGTAAAGATCGAAGCCACCCGCGGCCCAACAATGCGGCGAAGGTGTGTTGGCCCGGGAGGCGATCTTTCGCAGCGTGCGCTCGCCCAGCGGGGGTTCGGTTGTTCCTTTCGTCTCGGTGACTATTGGACACGTCGCACAGTGTTACGCGTAATGGACAAAAGTCAAGAATCCGAAGTGTTTGATCCAGAAATTCTTGTATCTTATAATGTTAATAAAGGAACGTAGGTTTCAATGTTACCCATAACTTCTGCTGAATTTACTAATTTCTTGTCAAAAGTGATACTATAAATTCATTACAAATTTCGATGCATTGTTTCAAACACGTGCCATTGGCAGAATGTTTATGCTTTTCATTTGCATTTTATAAGTTGTGTTTAGTACTGTCATACCTTCAAAACTGCCGAGTCAGTTTTTTACAATACTAACAATTTGAACTAATTCTTTATGTTAAATGTTTATCAACTTCGATGGGACTTTAAAAAAAAAAAACACCAAAAAATACCTCCCTGATTTTTTGTATATTAAATTTAGGGATCATTAAACTTTATATTAACGTCAATTTCAACTGCACGAATTTGCACGAAACAGAAAAAATAGCCAAAATCATTATTAAGACGTTCACCGCTCCGGCCCTTAGCGTAGTCCCTAGGTCTCCTCGTGCGTAAGAACCTTATGTGAATCTACACATCCGATATGCTTTTTCCAATTGTTTATACGATATCTACCATGACTTTTCCATCCTGGATGCTGTCTTCAGTTTTAAAATAGCAGTCAAACGCGATACACGTGTTAAAAATAATTTGATAAAAAAATGTTTCGAACAAAAGTTAGTCAGTATTCAGTTGACAACAAATTGCAAAAGTAAAATTAATAAAAAAACTTTTTATTCACTGAAATATCAAGATCGGCTTAATTTTTTTAATGGAACTGTATATTTTTAATTACACCAATCTATGCATTTTTATATTCTCTTTAAAAAAGTATTAGGGTACTTAGGACGAAAACTGATTACTTCAGAAGTTATAAGTTTTGTCCCGAACGCCCATACACGCGTAACACTGTGCGTCGTGCCGTCTCCCAGCTCTCGTCGCGCTCTTCGCCCTGGTTACTTCGCGCCATCGGCCCCGTGCGAACTCTAAGTGCAACGAGGTACATATTTCTACGAAACAGTTTGAGTAAGCGCTGCAAGTCCTTGGTACTCCAAGGGTTTCAGACCAGAGTCCTTCAGCGCCCCTCCTTCCGCTCACCCCCGCGGGGTGAGCTGGGTGGCCGAATCCTCCATTCTGCCAACAGCCCGCGATCCTCGTGAACAAGAACGGTTGCACGTGGCTTCGCGGAGTAATCAATTAATTTACCGCAGTGCAGTACGCAGGCATCCTACATCTCACCCTCATCCTCCTGCTGCGCCGTCTACACCGAACCCCGGCTCACTTTGCGAGCGAGAACGTCGGTGTGGACCGACACCAGCGACTTATAGCTCGGATATTAGTCGAGATTGAGTCTCGGAGAGAGAGAGAGAGAGAGAGAGAGAGAGAGTGAGTCTGGACGGATCACGGTGGATCCATTAGCTTTTATACGCGCGTAGAGGGTCCCAGGCGTACGTAGATGTTGCGTCGAGATAGCGATGCCCGTGCCTTCTCGATCGGTCTCGGGCGTCACGATAATTAGAAAATTAAATTGTCTGCTTGCTCTGGCACGCCAGGCCTCTCGAAAACAGACCCCTGCACCTGCTAATCTATATTTCATCGCGATATTCCCTTGCGAACTGTTCCTCCTCCGGCGTTGTCAACGCAGGAGGAGCGGCCCACAGCAAACCATAGGCCTTCGGCTCGCGGATAGAGTATTCGTGGAACAGGATTCCCTGCCCTCCGCTTTTTTCCATGAACGTTCACGCGGAAGGAAGGAGAAAGGGGGGCTCGAGGCCCGTAGATTTACTACAAATGCAAAGAGTCTTGGTCGAAAGCGGGGAGACTCGGCGATATCTTAGCCGGTCCACAGATAGGCTCCGGAGATAACCCGAGGGCTGGTGGGTGGTTGATTTAATGCCAACGAGGCGGCTGGAGAAGCTTGGGGTAACCTCGCCGTGCCGAGGGTGGGGTGACTCTCTGATATTTTAATACGACGGGGAGAGCGTGATGCTCGGTCATCCATCTAACCGCGCGAGAGCCGTTAGTGCGTGTGCACGCTCGGGCTTTGCATACACGGAAATCACGATGCATTCACGGCGACTTAACGTGCACGCGGGGAGAGAAACCCCGGGTCTAGCGTTCTGTAACAGGAAGGAAGACGGTTTGTTACCATTATCTCCCGTTCCTGCCTCCCCGCGTACATAATAACGACGCTCCACGGAGCCAGGAAATTCTCTATGAATCCTCGACTGACCGCTATCATCGGCGGACATAAACATGGCCCAACGTTGGCACAAGTCGTCCGGCATCAAATTTCAACGAATGACTTCTACTGTCGTCGGCGGACGCGCGAACGTTTGACGGGATTGTGCTCCGGGGCACTGTTCACGCGAAGATCGACCCATGGTCTGAAGTTCGACAGAGGAAGGGGCGTGCGAAAGGGGCGACCTGCCAGTGTAGATGCTCGTAGACCACGTCTAGGCAGAAGAACATTTCTTTCTCGATTAGGTTCCCACATATTACCAAGCCACCCCCGCGACGTCCACGTCCCAGGCCCTCGGTCGGTACATCCGTGTGCGAGGCTCGTTCGCGCTGGCTTAAGCAACGTTTCGGCGTTGTTTTTTGTGTCTGGCGGGCCCTTGGCTGGCCAGGTCCAGGGCCCGCCACGATTTAGTGGCCCTAATTGCAGGGTTCAGCTATTTAATTACCGGGTTTGGGGCCCAGCCGCGGCCGTCCCTGGCCCCCTACACGCCCGGTCAAAATGCGAGTACATTCATACGCGAGCACACGTAGAGATGCGCCCTGGACGAGTCCACCCACAAAGGCAGAGACCGATTCTCTCTTTGGTCGCGAAACCAGTAAGCGACAAGTGCCGCGTTGCGTGCTCCTACATGTATACCGAATCTTCATCGTTAAGGGTGGTCTTCCCGTTTCTAACGTTTCCCTCCTGCGGTGCACGCAGGTGGAACCCCACTTCTCATTTGTCGCTTTTCATCAGCGCAAGGCTTTCATGGATTCTATGCCCACTGGACAGCCACCATTTTCCTTTACACCCACGTATCAGTTTATGTGCCCCACTCGCCGCGAGTCCTCCTACCACGAGGCTGCTACGAAGCATATATCACCTTTTGCTCGCACCATGGCCCACCTTCTCGCGAGGATCGCCGCTGCACAGGCTTCGATGGGTTCCGCGCCATTTTGGTACCCGTCTCGAGACTCTCGACGAACGATACCATAGTTCTGCTCCCCTTCTTCTTCATAGCAGCCGTTACCAGTTTCCACATTGTGCTAGGTTCGACGTTCCACGCTGGCCAGTTAACGAGTGAATTATGTCCGGCTAATTAAGGGCGCGATTGATCGAGAATTTTGTAGGGTCGCGTCGGTGGTCCCTGGGTCTGTTTCGGGGGCAGGATGATCAGCGCCCGTCGATAGGCCAGGTGGCGCCAACGAGCTTTTCCAAGACGAAGTAAACGCCGATCGCGTTAAGGGATGATGAATGACGGGGCAGGGGAGGGAGCACGAGGTAGACGGGAAGAGGCGTATCGGCGTGCACGCCGGGGATGCACGATGAAAAATTGTGCTGGTGGCAGACTCGTGCGTTCTCTCGGATATGAAACTGCCAGACGGATGGACGGATGGCCGTTGTTTTCGAGCGCGAGAGCGGGCCCCAGCGCTCTGTTATTATATCTTTCTCCCTTTCCCGTTGCTCTTCTCTTTTCTTCGAGTCTTAGAAGAAACGGATCGCCGCGCGTTACCGACGAGAGAAAGAATAATAGCCTCCCCTTACGGTGGCCGCGGTCTACAATTAAAACTCTCGCGCGTTCCCAAAGGCGGGAAGGGCTCTCGTTGCTGATCGCCGGGGCTAATCGACTCGCCCGGTGTCCAGTCCGCGGACGGCGCTCTATCGCTCCAGAAAGCCTTCGGTCCTCTTCAACCAACCCCCTGGACGAGGCGCGATGCCAATCATCTCTCTCCAACTGTCGCCCGTGCGATCGTGACACCGTTCGACGGGAAATTTACGCGTTAGCCGTGCTTCCGGGACGCGTCGAGGTCCCCTTTTTCGCCGCCCGGAAAGGGAAACATTCGTTTTGCCAAGAACGGCGAAAAAAGCCGGGGTTAGGGGGACATCGAGGAGCGTAAAATACTATGGAAGGGCAGCCAGTGGCAGCGTAAATCGAAAACACGCGTGTGCAGCCTCCTTTCCACCAACCCCGTTTCGTTGCCGTAAAAACAAAACACGTGCAGCCTAATTGCCAATCGCGACAGAGGGACCCGTCTCGATTAATCCCGCTCGTGTTCGCCGCGAAAGCCTCGTTGGAGCTTATCTAACGTGGATCGAGAAGCCGTCGAAGCCGTCGGGGGCCTGAGAAATGAAGGCGATCAGTTGCTGTCCGGCTAATAATACAAATTAATCGACGCATCGGGATTAGATATCGTACTCGAATGGCACGGCTAGAGGGCGGCGGAGTGTGGAGGGGGCGCGCAAGGCAACGGTGGCAGTTGCTTCGGTGGTTTGGCCCGCATTACGGGTTACGCGGGCGGGGTAATCACGATGATTCCGACTTCGAGGTCGGTCATCATCTCGTCACCGCGTCACCCGCGGCCAAAAAAGCCGTGGCACGCACACGTCCTTAACCCCGTGCACGTTCCCCGGGCATCAACAGCTTCTACGCCGCCATCGACAACACCGGGGACCGATGGGTGGAACAGGGCGACGCGCTGGATGCTTTATGGACTTATCAATCATTTGGTAGCCCCGTGCGGAGAACTGGCCGGTGCCCCGCGTTTCTTGCCGATTTGTAGCCTGTTATTAGGGAGGATTGAAAGATTCCGGGGTCAGTCGGGGGAATCCACCTCCATTCACGTGAATTTACAACGATCTCTACGCGTGGGACTGTAACGGTTTGAATATCTCGAGCACTGTTCGTGTTTACCTGTTCCAAGGGACGTGGTCACCCTGCGAAATTGTTCTCGCGCACTTTCTGGCGAGATGGTTGAGGACGAGTCTGGGTAACTGTGGGGATTCGTTGTATTAGCCGGAGTTCTGGTAAACATTGCGCCACGGAAGTATAGGGTTACTTGAGGAGGACGGGGGCGTCGGTGTTCATCGTGACGTCTGATGGCTCGGAAAGGGAACAGAAGGGTGGTCGGTATCGGGCCCGTGGAAGGCGTAAAATAAAACTCCGGGACAATCGACTGCGGGCTAAGTTTAAAGAGCGTCGAATCCCCTTGAAGTATCCGCTCGGGGAGACGGGATGGACTTTGTCGGCAGGGCAGCCTCGGTGTCAGCGAAGCAATCCTTTGGGTCCTTCCTCAACATTCTAGCCGGTGGGTGAATGGAGATCACACGCGGTTCCCACTGTATCGAGTTACAAGCGAAGGGAGACGACGCGCAAGAAGAAGGAGCAAGAAGCACTTTGGCATTATGCGTCCGAGGGAGAATACGAATCCATTCACCGGCAATCATCCGTTCACCCAAGCGTTCTCGTCCGCCGTCTCGTTCATTCATTCCTCTCTCTCTCTCTCTCTCTCTTTCACTCCCTCTGCTCGCTGGGCTACGCTGCTCGGAGTAATTCACGCTGAAACGGGGGAAACTGCCTGGGTGAATCGTAGGAGGAGGAAAAAGAACGTTAAACGCGAGGAATTCTCGAACGAGCAATCGCGAACTATCGAGCGATCGCGAGCCGTGCCTACGAGTAGAAAGTCGAGTCAATGATCGTTGGTTAAATGTCGCATTATAATACGCGGCGTCATGCCGTTTGAACGAACTAACGGTGCTCGATTCGAATTATCTGCTCGGTTAACATCGTTCGCCGTTGTATCGCAAGCATTCTTTTCGATGAAATTTATTAGCGGCGGATGTTTGAGCTGATCTCTTGGCCTGTTGCCGGCTAAAGCCAGCTCGTGACGTTGCATAAAACTGTAGCTCTCTGCATGCCCCAGAAATGAGTGGCCCCACTTTGGAAGCTAACACCCTCGGACTCTTTCATACCGTCTCGGGCTCAAACACTCGTGTCACTTATGTGCCCCGTTCCCTTGTCAGAGAATTCTATCGCCCACGCAATCAGCGTGACTATGGGCTCGATCCCGAGGCCTGCGATCATTAGATCATCACGCTGCCGCGGATCGAGAGCTAAAAAGCCGCAAATACGAGCAGCGCAGATAGACGGCTGCCCACTATCCAGCTATTACGCTACAGGGTACCTACTTTATCGGATTAATCTCGCGTACGTGCGGCCGCGGTTTTTCTGAAACTTTCTCACCTGGTTTTTAATCGAAGCCATAACTCAGCCGACCCGGGGACCAGATATATATCGTTGTTTAACTTGCAGAGAGCCGATAACCGGCTATTTCCTAAGCAGCGGCAAATTGAATTAACCGCGCCGTGGCGCGCGGCGACAAACCGTGAGCCAGGGACGATTCGATAATTGAATTTTAATTGCCGGGCACAGTCGGCGTTGAATAATCGGCCGCGCAGCGAACAGGATACTCTTAACGCGTGCTTCCCATCCACCCTTAAAACAGACGATACCTCATTAACGAGATTGCCGCGATTACTTTCCACCGCGAGCTGCCTCGGTGGAATTCCATTAACGCGCGCTCGCCGCGCATGAAGAACGTCGGAGGCGCGCGCAACCCCCCGTCGAAGCTTTGCCATTGACTCCGTAAAATCGAGAAACCTGTTCCCTGGACCGTGACGATACGCTAATATCGCGGGCCCGGTCGTCGTTATCTGCCCGCTCGCCTCCCACGCGTGACCCCGTGCGAGTATCGAGGGGAACACGAGGAGAACAGGGGAGAGGGGGCGGCGAAGGGGCTGACGGGGTGGAGGGCGAGGAGTAAAAACAACGGCAAGGAAGCCAGGTAAAGGGCAGAGGAAGGAGGGCAAGGCGGAGTGGAGGAGCAAGACAAAGTAGAAGAGGATGAAGAAGAGGAAGACGATGAAGAAGAAGACGCTGCAGAGGCCGCGGCGGTGAACCACGTGATCGTAGCGCGTTTTAATTGGTCGGGAGTGCGGTCTGCGGCGCGATGGAGGGAGGACGCGGCAGACAGGGGAGCGAAAAAGGGGGCCGCAGGGGGACGGAGAGGGTTCGTTAGGGTTGCCAGGAGGATTAGACAATCGCGAGGTTGCACGAGGAGGACCGTTGCGAGGGCGGGCGCTGCTTCTGCCCCACCAGCAACACCTTTCAGGATGGAAACACACTTGTGGAGTGTTCCTGCGGGACGCGGCCCGCCACTGGCACTCACGGGACGTATTCTCTCCCTCTCTCTCCCTCTGCCTCTCCCCCTGCACGCACTCACGTATCCGAACACCTCTGTATGCTAAAAGACGCGCCGTGGTGGTTAGAGAAGGGAGAGATCGCGGGTAACAGAGAGAGACAGAGAGGGTCCGCCTCCGTAGAGGCGCTCCTCTCCCTACGTGGGGGACGAAAAAGCTCAGTTATAATTGTTGCACGCCGCGAGCTGCACCTCCAGAGGACCATCCGCTTAATTGTGACCTCCTTCCCCGTCGCAGCACCGCGGCACCACGCGAAAACGTCCTGCGTCCTCGACCGACCTCCTCGCGTCGGCTGACCTCCTCTCCGTGCTGCCTCTTCTCCCCGGCCGACAGCCACAGAAATTACTGTGATTACCAGGATATACGAGGGGCCACGGCAACCTTCCACCGGACTACCGATGCCGAGGAGCGCCACCGCCTCACGATCGACCCGCTGACACCGGAGATTCCCTCGACACTCCAAGGATCCGTAACGGCAACCGCGATCTTTCGAACGTCGATCGTGCGCCGAGCTGACGCCCGATGCAGGGGACACGTTCATTCACTGTTGCACCCGACGTCCGCCACACACGCGCGCTTCGAGCCACCGACTGTGCACTTAGTCAGCGTGACTGCTCGATTTGACATTTCGGTGTGCATCTGGCTTGGTCGTTGACGGATTAAGAGGAGCTGTGCGCAGCCTACAGTGCTGAAGGATCGCTGCTACCTACCGAGGATACTGGAGGAGGTCCCAAGTGATCGAGACCGAAGGTGTTCGACATGAATTGCGCGTACCAGTACCCGCACCCTGCTCATCCGCAGAACGTGATGACCATACCGCCGACGGCTGCCCAGCAGCCTCATCAGTCCACGGATACCGAGTACTTGGAGGTAAACTTGTCAATCATTACGATTATTTAAGGGAAACAGTCGGGGACGCTGATACCACAATGGTAGGGTGCGCGTCGGGGCTGCCCGTGAAGCTGCTGGCAATATTTGACAGAGTCTGCCGACAGGGCACGCTCCCCTTCTAGGCGACGACATCCTGGGCGGTCCAGGAACACCCCCAAGGTTAATTGTTCATCTCCCGGCCGCGAAAGAGGCCAATGCGTGGCCCGGCGCACCCCCGATTCTCCTTAACGCGCTGCCAATTCATCAGCTCTCGCTCAGAACTCGATTTGCACGATTGCCAATCGGATCTTGCAATTCGATTCTGTAGGGAATTTTTGGCCCCGACGGTGCGTTTACACTTGCTCCTATCAGGCGCGTCAATCATCCCTAGCAGGGTATGTACTTTTCAGCGGATACCGTCGAGGGATAAGCTCCTCGCAGTTGACTTAAGCAGAAAATATGTTCCCTCTGAAGTCTTTCTCGTTCCCATCCGCGAGTTCACTTTGCGAGATGGGAGCTACGCGATTCATGAGGTGGGTCGTTGATTGCTAGCTCTCACTGTGAACCCGCAAAGTATAGAGGCGTGCAATGCGTCGTGTTTCGCCTGACGATGGAAGCGTCGTGCGTCTAAAGTGCTCATTAGTGGACAAAATGACGCGTTCACGGCAACAATAAATCGGAGTCGATCGGCTCGCGTGAAAGGTTGGGGAAAAAACGTCGACTTTCACGGGGCTAAGGCGAACGGACGAACGAATCGACGGGAAAGACTGGAAGAGGGAACGAAAGTGAGAAAGAGAGACGTAGCTGGGGGATATTAATATAAGGGCTCGATACGTAATTATAGTGATTACCGTATTGCCAGGGGGCGGACGAGGGCGTCCCTCAGTTTGCACGTCATTTTGCAATCTCAACTTCCAGCGAACATGCGCGCGAATTTGTCGGCGGTCCTTCGACCAGGCTAATTGTTTCCCCCTTTTTCCGCTAATTCTTCACGCTCCTCTCGTTTCTTTTGTTCCGCGACACCGCTGGCACCGGAACAGAGCCACCATCCGCGCGTAATACCCCTCATTCCTGTCTGCTCCTTGCTGCATGGCACAGCGAAGAAAGGGGATGATGAATCCTCCTCGTCGATGCAACTTCCTCGTACGAGCAATCATTTCCAGACCTCTCGCAAACATACTCCGGGCACACATCCACCTCCCTCTTCTGTCCCGCAATCTTGCAAACCTCCATCTTGACTCACAATCAGCTGAAGAGAAACCGTCCCGCGAGTGATATCTCCGCGAAGTGCGTGGCACAGTTGATTACCGCCGCGACGCTTTTCCACCTGTCCGTAATTATTATCATTCCCTCTAATTACGTTAATAGCTCTATCGTGTTATCTGAATCTCGCCGGCATTGTCATTAAAACGCTCATTTGCATTGTTTAGCTGGCCGGGACGTTATTTCTAATGGCTGGCCGATTAACGCTTCTGTCACGGATGTTTTAGTTCAGAGAGCCGTCTGTTATGATCGTTTGCGTAACAGCGTAACGTCGTCTTCCCGTTCGTGGAAGAGCATCGTGGTTCCTTGTTCGCGGATTACGCGCCGACAGAGCGAGCCGAGTGCCGCGTGAATTACGGAGGATCGGCTTCTCTCCTCCCTGCGGAACACACCCCATAAATCTGGCCGACCGAGAGAGCGTCTCTCTATTCCGGACCACGGATGTGGACGGAGCACCGCGAGTTGTACGCCAGGGCCCGGCCAACGAGTCCGTAAATCAGCCCTAGACAAGTTTCTCTTCGCCTTGTTTCACGGCAAAACGTGCTGCTCGACCTTAAAAGCCCCGAAGAGACGCCTCTGCGCGCTTCCCCCGGCCGTCCGCGTCCGCGCGCGGAGACGAATCGCCGACAACGGTCAAAACCAGCCAGGCTGATATTTATTTGACCGTGGCCAGTGTATCGCTATAATTCTTATCGACAATTAAAACAGAACGACCGCCTCTGGGCCGTGTTCCACACTGAGAATAACTCGAAGGAGGGATTCTGTTGGTTCGTCGCCATTCAGAGTTCGGACCGAGTGGCGTTTTAACTGTTTCAGGTATTTGGATGATTCGCCAACTTTCAGCTGACGGGCTTTCTTTGAACTTGATTAGAGCTGCACGGTCCTTCGGTGGGAGGTGGTGTTTGGCATGGGTGTTGTTTTATGCAGGGGAGTATCTGTATTCTGTCAAACTCCAAGCTGCATCACGACCCTTTGGTAATTCGATTACAAGTTTCCAATTAGTGGAACGCGTGACCAGCTTCGGCGGTAGCTGGTGAACAAAGATTGAAGCTATTGTCGTGTCAGCGTAACCAGGATCGCGAAAACGTCCGCCACTAGAGAGTTAACAATCGCGTGCCGCGAACCAACCGCTGTATATACACGCCTGCGTCGCTCAAAGAATGTTTGCACGTTATCAGCGCTCTTCTATATTACGTACTTCACGCGAGTGTTTGATTTATGAAACGAGCATTGCAACTGGTCGACACACCGCGCGGCGCTGTTCAAATACAGCTTTTTACTCCACGCCGACCAGTGGACTGTTATTAGAACGCAAACGTGTGGCCGAGAGTAATTATCAGCAGTCATTCTAATGCACCAATTTCAAGGTATCATTGTCGGGATAGCGTCGGAGAACCTTGACAGACGGGTCGCCTACGAAGAGCACGCCTATCGGCCACACTTGGCGGTACTTTTGCGCTCCCAATAGATTATAAACGCGCCAGGCCGTGTACGACGCGTCAAAAGCTTAAATCGTTCGTATTAACATAATGGCCGTTCCGTCTCATCAAACTCGATAGCGATAGACCAAACAGATACCGGGTCATAGTAGTTATTAAACTCGAGGCACCTTGCCGAGCCAGCAGACTACTAAGCTTACACAACGATGCCGGCCCTGGTCCCAGCCGGGCCTGGTGAATCTTCATTTTCGACGGTCCCAGCCGCTATATGCGAAGCTGGTTCCTTGGTAATTATTAGTCCATCAGCATCTCCCGATGGCCACATGGCCGTATAAGAGGCAAAAGGCCGAGCTACGGGTCCCAACGCGGACCATCTTAGCTTCGCGAGGCCGCCCTGTCATTATCCGCCCCCGTCAGGCCCGTGGGCCCCATTTCCCTTTCAACCCCGTTCACCTCGTCTCTCTGCCAATCAGCGATCCGTCATTTCGTAGCCTCTCGATATCGTTCGATCGTTACCGAGAAAATCAATCGACTCTCCCTCGAGATCAACTTTTCCTTCTCCCACTCGCCTTGATTCATCGATCTTTTGTGTGCTTCTATGCGGAGCAACGAACCTAGCCCTGGTTTTATACGTCTCGAAGCCCGCGCACGTGATCGAGGCGGACTAGGCTCGCGGTAATAAATTACGAGGCTCATTTTTATCCAAATATCTAAAAATGTCGGTGTACGAGGGAAGGCAGCAACATCGATCAACGATACAAAAAACCACCCCTGGGGGGGGGGGGGAGAGAGAGATACCTGGCACCCTCATTTGCACGATCCAATGCCGTTTGCTCTTTCAAAGGACGTTCACGCCCGGTTCTGCTCCGGTTCATTGTAAAACATCCCTCTTTCTCGCCTCCCTATAACAGTGGCCGATCTATCCTCTGACCTCGAAGGGGTGGATCACACCTTTTGTGGCCCGATCGCACGCGATGCACGCATCATCGTCTCCTGGGGTCGAGGGGGATGGTTCGTCGATAATGCCCCACGTTCCGCGAAATATTTGTCGACGATTATTATCGATTTACGCGAGCGCTGCGTGCTCGATTTGTTTGCGCTCAGATTGTTTGCTCGATTACTCTCATTCCTTCGGTGGGGTATACACTTTTTCTTGTTGCGAATGAGGACATTACAATCAAGCTCCAATTTGGATAGATTATCGCAGGAATCTTGCACAGAAAAAATCTAGCCCCCAGCAACGTTTCTGTTTAACACTGTACACTACTCCTACGCTGTTGCTTGCGAGCCCTCCTGTTCGAAAATCATTGGACATTAAGGAGTTGAAGGGACTAGAGGACGAAACATCTAACGTATAAATTGATCGCGGAAATCTCGGCCACGACATGGAGGATGGCCTTCTTTCTCTAGGAACTGCGAAGAGCGGTTATGAATGGGCCACGATTAGGCGGTCGCCACAGTGGCGCCTCGATCTTCTTCCATTATGGAAAATTAGGACCTAATGCGACCCCAACACGTCTACCGTTCAGCGGTGTAGACGCTCTATATAACTCTGCCCCGATTTGCAAGCGTATCAAGCCGTGCCTTGCATAATGAGGCGACTCGTTGGGGGGAAAAAATGAACAGGCACGCCACTGGGAGCAACGGTCATAATAGATCCCTTCCTCATCCACTAAAACTCTGCCCGGTGTACACTCGGCCTGCTTTGTACAGCCGAGTCGATAGCATTTGAAATTCAAACTCCTCGATTAAAATCACATTAGAGGCTCGTAAGACGGCACACCCGTGATCTTCTTCTGCATGGATTCTCGCGAGCAACATCATAATGTCCTCCAGATCCGAGGGGTACTTGCTCGCAGGGCTGCAAATGTCGCTGTAGATTAGCCGACAATTTATTTCGCGGGTAAAAATATGATCGACACATCCTTCCAGAAGAATAACAATCATCCAAGATGGATAAACACACTTCATCCGAAGGTTACACAATGACAATCATCGGAGTGTGGTGTTTGACTACAGCGCGGACGGAATGTTGGATAGGAAATGTTTTCTTCGTTATTAAGTCATTTATTTCACATTAGTAGCCTCTGCCCGGTAACAATGAACATAGAAAGACAAAACAGCATGAGCGCTGGAAGTAGTGGAAAGCGCTGCAAGTGGAATGAGTCCTGTGCGTGGACAGACACTGGCGCACGCGTGTGTTGCGGGAGTGTCTGACACTCGCGGCGCTCTGTTCACTTGAAATTCCCATTTTAGAGATGACTAGGTACCTGGAGCATCTGCCCCGACTAGTCCGCCAGCCTCCCGATTAATTGGAACGGAGGAACGTATTCGGGAAGCTTCGGAAGGACACGCAGATCCGATTTGTATATCAATTATCCAGGCCGGTCGATGAACTTTGCTCGTTTCGCCGGTATCAGATAGCGGCGTGTCGGTATTTAAATACCAACGGCCTGCATACCGTTACGTCGAACAACGAGGCTGCAGCCCTAATACGACAACTTCGGGTCACGTAAGCCTCGGCCTGGAACAAGAGTAGAGAGACGGCCGCGAGAGAAAGGGGTTGAGGAGGAGGAAGGAGAAACTCGTGGAAAGAGGCTCGATCAGGCTGAAAGCCGTGGAAAGAGGAGAGGGCACCCACCGAAGTCGGCGTACGCGTGCCTCCTCTTGGGTCGGCGGCGTTGTGCGCGCGCATTTCACGGTTAAATTACTGTGGGGAGGGCTGCGAATAGGCCAGGAGCAAGCGAGAACATGCTCGGAAGGAGCGCGGAAAGGAGAGAGAGAGAGGCAGAGAGAGGCAGGGTGAGAGTGGGAGGGAAATCGGTGGGGGAGAAATAAAGTAAAGAGGAAGCGGGCAAGGCACGGAGGCGGTTAGGGGCGGCAACTGGTTAGGTCTGGGTTCCGCCCAGCAGGCTCTGCCCCTTTTTTGCCCGGGGGCCGAAGTCCTGGCCGCTTCCCTACCATTCCCCCTGCTGTCTGGTCGGGGCAAAGCCGATCGGATAGCCGGCAGTCTGTCACGGGGCGAAGAACGGGAACCACGTTAACCGGTTTCCTCGCAGCACCACTACGTTTTCGGGCCATTCGATTTTTTACCAAGCCCTCACAGGCCCTGGACACTCGACACCACGGCCCGCTCTCTCGTTGTACGAACGGAGTTTCGAGTCTCGCCTGTGATAATCTGCAAGTGAAGTGTGTACCATCAGAGACTTTGACGTCGCGAGAACGCCCGTCACATTCGGGGCACCCATCAGAAGGTTCGTGGTACTGCAGCGGAAAACCGGCAGGATTCCGCGAGCACCTGGACCAGGTCGCTGAAGCGTCAACACGATGTTGACCGACATGACACCAGCTGCGGCAGGCCAACTTTATCCGCAGTTACAGTCCATGGCCAAGTCAACGGTACACGGACATGTGGTGAGTCCAGACCGTACTTTCGTCGAATTTGTCGCGTGTCGGGTGTTAGGAATGCTCCTAATTGGGTGAGCGGGTGGGTATGAGAGATCCTTCCGGGGTGTAAGAGTTCATAGAATAGGATACGCTCGATTCGTAGGTAGAGTCTTTTGGTAAGAGCGAAAGGAGATTAGTTGTTAACGAATTGCCCGGATTTGTTCGACAATCGTGGCCCTTAAAGCTCTCAGAGACCTGCCTTCCGAGGCAAGGGTAGCTGTCAACCTCCGATCACCTCGAGGCAAGGTCAATTACTCAGCCTCCTCCCAGATAGGGATCTTAATCCGTCCAGGTAGAACGCGAATACCCGATCTCGTAGATCAGGTGCTACTGTTCGCCTTGTCACCTTCGACAGGCCGGGCGATAAAATCGCAGATCTTGTCGACAGGGTAAATTAGGAGGATTTCAGGCAGTGCTGTCTCGACTCGGCCTATCCGCCGATCTGTGGCGCGATCGATCGGATAGACTCGTGTGCTTATTGATCTAAAAGTAGCCAGTGGAAGTCAGCAGCCTGGGTACTAGAGACCGCAGGCGTTTCGCAACAATTAACCTCGTTGCATATTGAGCTCGTTCGATAGGAAGCGCAGTTCTCGCGATAACGATGCAGGTCGAGTAGTCGATGCGCCAAAAGGAGGACCAAGTCGGTCCCAGTTGCGCAGATGCAGGCCATTTCCACATCCGCATTGTCGCGTTGACGCATTCAGTGCCCCCGAATAGTTGACATTGTCCAAGCACAAGGATCCTCGAGGCTACCTGAGCCTCGCAGCATTATCGGGCCGTCTGTAATCCAGCGGATCATCCGGGATGATCTATTCTGTTTTGACAGAAGCGGCGGTCCCCCCGAGAAGCCACGGTCCGCTGCTGGTGGAACCGGCGAGCGCTGCGGCGGCCAGCTTTTATGCCTCCTCGTCCAACACCAACACGTGTTCCCAGCACCGCGCGCACAGGCTTTCGGGGGCTTCTTTTTTTTTATTCCCTGTGACTCGGCAAGAAGGAAGGACGCGGTGGCTGCTCCGTGGCCTCGGCGAGATGATTTACGAGTCGACGTAAAAAAGTAATTAAATCCGTGGCATCGAAAAAGGGACCCGTACGAGTATTAATTAAGTCAGCAGAAAAGTTTCCTCCGTCGGCGGGGCTGTGTATGTACGGTGCGCCGTCCCGAAAATTAATCTCGGTGGAAAGTCCTCCGCCTGGACCCTCTTCCTGTTTCGCTTCACACTCGACCTTGCTCTTTTTGCCGCGACCAACGGCTCTCGCGCTGCCCGTGGTGACTTTCGAAACCGAAACGATACAGGCCACGTCTTGCATATTAAGTCCGAGTCCTCGGTTCCACAAAGAACACGAGGAGGACGCGAGACCGTTCGCGGATCTCGGCATGTCCCATCAGCGTCCACAGTGTTGCAAACAGTTTATTTTTCTCTCGTCTGTTCCCTCTCATCCTGTTCACGTCTCTGAAGCACCCGATCCCCAATGTATCGAGTATCCTTCGTATAATGGTCCTTGCGCAAGGTTCTCAGGGATCAAAGGGACTGGCCTCTACCTGTGCGCCCAAGGAGCCAATTATTTGTCTGCCCCTCTTTGTGCACCGGGAGGATCCACTTGACAGGATGCGTGGGATGGTAACACGATCCATACTTCCTCCCCCGTCACTCGATCCTCGCGACGGGGACATACAAGCTTGCCAAAGAATGTTCTTTTCCTCAATACTTTTGTCATCCTCCTGTTTCGCTCGACATTGCCGTGCCACACACAGTGTCACGCTCTCGTCATGCCCCGTCAGCTTGTGTTATCGCGTAAACGTCGAATTATTTCACTGTATGGCCGCTTTAAAGAAGCTTCAACTGTCCGCTGTAGCGGATACTTCGCTATTCAATTAATCAGACGATGAAGGAAGTCTGTACAGGCAAATAATGTTGAGGTATAAGCAATCCCAGTCGTCCATTTCACGTCGACGATCGATCGTTGCTTCGATACCTATTATGTACATTGATCGTGGTCGCATGGAATATTGTCTGTATCCTCGTTAGTAATTCATGGACCGAATTCACCGCGCGCCACATCGCTTCCTCCGCGAATGTGATACGTCTCTCTGGTGAGCGGTGAGCTTATAGCCCTACCGCGATTAGAAACTGTCGCCGTCTGCTTGTATCTTTTCCATTCGTCGGAAGCTCGTGCAGTTCCTTCCTTCAGTGGGCGCATAAAAGTGGTCGAAAGAAACGCTTGCAATTATCGACAGCCACTGTGTAGTCGCCCGGCACAGGGACAAGATTCCTGCTGCCGCGCTCGAGGATCCTCGAGTCCTCGCTCCACTTCACTTCCACGCTGGTAATCCGATAATCCGATTCGCAGGGTAAAAGTGTCCTTTTAAGCGACGCCCCGTTGACATTTTCAAGGGTAACAATGGGCTGCGAACGGGCGCAGCGTGCAGCGTTTCTCGCAAAAATACGACCTCCGTCACGCTGGAGGGGATGAAAGCACGGCACGGCCTTTTTATGTGACCTAAGAGGATTTACCTGGAGCACCGGATGCAACGAGGATGTCATCCTAATTTGTCCCCTCTCGTGGACAGGGGCCACTGCCATTTACTTGGCCAGCCACAAACGCTTACATACACATCGTACCTATCTGCATGGAGGAGACAAAGGTCGTCGTTGCTTGGCAAAAGTCAAGTAACAGACATGTTTGATTCGTGCTGCTGAAAGAGTGACTGTCACCGCCCCTCGATTGAAAAAGTTTCACCGATCGGACGAGTCGAGCGGCGCTCCGCGATGCTCACGAGCTGCGTACGCTTCTATTTCTCGATGACAGAATCGCTCTGGATTGCCGTCACGCCCATGGCAGTCGGCGCAGGCCGGCTTAATGAATTATTTTCGTCGAGTACGCGTCGTAAAGACCAGCACATGTAAACACCCTTTCGAAATCTCGTTGGGCACGGCGTGTCCCGTTGGCAGGCGCGCGCGCGCGCGGGGTCCAAAACGCGGCAGATGTTGCTGGGTGACAACATGGCGGCTGTGCTCGATGTTCACGTCTTGGAAAACCGTTTTCGCGTATGATCGATCAATTTCCTGGCCCTTGGCCCGTGCCCGTGCCGCGACAAAGAGCTCCTTTTTTGTCCAGCCGTTTGCAAGCTGACGAGAACGGTCCTCGATGGCCATTGTGCTGCTTGTGGAGGATTTTTTTTAGACGTCACGAAACGTCGGCCAGTTCCACTAATTAGGGTGGCTTTCCATTGGGAAGGGTTTGCAAAAGCCAGTGAATAGTCCCCGAAGGAACGAACCGCGGGATGTTCATTACGCTTGCCGCGCTCAGTTTTCATCGAACGGTCAAAGATGCAATTTTATAGTCTCGGTGGAGGGGCACACTCGAGGGCAGAACACACGTACGCAACTCTGGCGCGCATCGTTATCGTGGTGGGTCCGATAATTGAAAACCCTAGCCGCCCCTTGGCTTCGTTGCCGTAGACGGTGTTCCCATTGCACGCGCCAGGCTCTGTACCTCGAATTATCGGTCATTATTCCAGCATAGCATCGTCGTCGAGGAAATTATTCGCTGTACAGAGACCTGGAATCCCGCGTCATATTTGTGCTTCCCTATCCCAGTAGGAGGAAAATGAAGAAAACGTATGTAGTTCCTGTACGCGGCACATTGAACCGTGTTTATATAAACTTAAGGGGGTGATGTACGATATCGAAGGATTCTATCAGAGACAAGGTACTTTATTAGACAAAACGAAAAGCGATTCGCTACATATAAGCGGAGGGACTAGAAATCCAGTTGATCGGAAGCTCAAACATTCCACAGTAGAGTCCCAAAATCATTCAAGGCGGACGGCACTTGTATTTCGTTCCGACAGAATTCATTCGAGGCTGCAATTTGGTAGATATACACCCAGTGCGTGTAGGTTTATCGTCGCCGTGCAACGACCGATGCACACACGACTTCCATCCACCGTCATCATCGTATCGCTGGAAGGTTCGATAATTGAAAAGCCAAGAGCCCTCTCTCTCTCTCCCTCTGGCCGGTGCATCGTCGTTGTAAACAATATTCCTGGCCGTAGAGCGCGCGCACGAGCCCCCTGCGAGATGGTACGTCGAATTACCGGCCATTATCGTGACGTATCATCGCGGCGAGCGTCATTCACCGGACCATCATGGGAAAGATGAACAATACTCGGTCTGGTCAACACCTCGGGGCCTTAACGCGCGCCACTCGAGCAAAGTGGAAGAACGATTATTAACCACTCGATTCTATTAACCCGACTACTTTCCTCCTCGTGCTAAACACAATGCAACGATTTTTTTCCACGGCGAGAGATTGCACGCTCGAATCGGTTCCTGCGCTTACCGCCATTATGAACGATAGATCCTCTCGCTCTACGGGGCTCCTACGAACGTCTTGCTCTTTTTCGTCTCTCGATCGCTCACCATTATCGCACGCACTCCATAAACCGCGGGGTTTTCCAGTGAATTTTGAATTCCGAGATTCGATCGAAGGAAAGGATATCTCTTACACGAAAAGCTTAGAGTGTTTCTCATAGGGGGCACTTACGAGGGGAGGCCGCGAATGGGACGAGCGATTTTTTTAACGAAACCGGGCAGAAAATGTTGAGGTCGATGTGTATAAACAAATTCCAGAATATTAGCTGTGAATGGCCGGCCATTTTTATAAAAAATGGCTTTAAACAGTAAAATTATGAAGTCGTCGAAACAAAAATTGAATTTTCTGGTTAAATTATTGATACTATGCCAATAACACATAAGACTTTTGTATTCCTTTCATCAAGATCTACCACTTAATGAAGTATAAAATCGATTCGACGACTTCATAATTTTACTGTTCATAATTTTTTATAAAAATGACCGGCCATTCACAGCTAATATTCTGGATTTTGTTTATACACATCGGCCTCAACATTTTCTGCCCGGTTTCGTTAAAAAATCGCTCGTCCCATTCGCGGCCTCCCCTCGTTAGAGAAAGGAAGGAATCGTGAACTTGTTCCTTTTCCTCCTCATTCTTGGACCCTCGGTCGTTGATCGTTATTATATGTACATCGCAAACAGTGGATTTCTTCTGAACATTGAATTTTCATGGATTAAATGAAGAGGAAGATGTGTTACGCGTGTAGGCCCTAGCTTTTCGCGTGGCAAACACCTCGGGGCTCGATCAGATCGCGGCGATCTCTCGCCACGGGGAAAGAAGCGTGGCAACAGCAGGGATTCCCCACGGGGATGCCAAACCCCCGCAGAGTCGGAACCAAAATACCAAACGTTGGCTCACCGGCCCACCAGGCGCAATGATTTATCGACTGCGCATTATACGTCCCATCAAACGCGATTTTTTTTGCAATGAACGCAACAGCCGAGGCTCGCTTGCTCCCCGCATGCCTCAGCTCCGGTTTGTACGCTCCAGATAGGATTTCTTACGGGTTAAGTATCGTTTAGTCGAGTGCAACCTGTTTCTAACGCGTCCAACGCAATTATCCTGTAATTTGTTGTTCGCCGGTTCTCTCGATGGCGCCGTGCAAAGGCATAAAGAACCGTAATCCCGCGACTCATTGCGACCCACGTAGCTTTCTGTACAGAGAACTCGATAAGGAACCGGTATTTTGGGAAAAATACAAATTCCCTCAGAGCTTACCGTGCCATTCTTTTCACGAAAGACGCGTCGACCAGCTTCTTTAAGTAATCGAAACACTAATTCCGGGTTTTGTTACTTCTTCGGACGGCACCAAAGGGTTTAACCGGCACATATCACCCAGCAGCTACTTCCAAACCATATCCATCCATCATTCTGCTGTTCAAATTCATACGAACTCTGACATATTTGCCGAGCAGCTACGTTTGACCAGCAAGCTTCTTGCCCGCGCTCCACCGCCACGAGGCCCCTGCTCAGTCCTCTCCCGCTTCACGAAAGTAAAATCGCCTCTCACGACCAGTATGGAGCAACGACCCTCTCCGGGGCCCGTAAAAACTTCCGGTATACACGGCACGAGAACATCCAGCCGCGATTTTCCCTTTGGCAGATGCATATGGCCGACCGGGCAGCTTGCTCGCGCCCCCTCCGCTCTGGAGGACGCCTCCTCGGCCGTTGCGTGCGTCTCGCGAGCGAAAGAGGAACCGGGGAGTTTCGAGCGATGCCTGGGATATATAATTGCGAGGGACGTTTACGGAGGAATGCGACAGAATCCGCGTCGAATCCACACGGCCACTACTGGAGCGTATATTAAAATTGCGCTATCGGGGCACGGTTCTGTGGCAGTGGCACGCGTCGGACGTGACCAGCATCCGTTCAACGATAGATCCTCGACTATCCAGCAGGATAAATCGAACGGAATAAGGACGTCTCTTTCACCCGAGTCTCCGTCCGCGTCGAAATTGGTCCAGGTGTGGCCGCAGGAGCAGTGGCGCGGCTCGTAGTAAACAAGGAATTATCTCGGGTGGATCGATCTGCCCGATTTTCATGGAACCGATCGGCAGGCGACCGTGCGTATTTGCTGTGTGCGTGCGCGTACATACGGTCCGCGAGTTACGTAAGAACGAAACGGCAGTAGTCGGCGGATCGAGGCGAAACCGGAATGGCGAACAGTCTCTCTCCTGACGAGATCGCCTCAATTTTCTGCGTTTCACTCTCCCCGCGTCCTTGCAGCCGGGTAATTTGCATTTCGGGGCCCGAGCCCGTGTCGCTATCGCGGCTCCTTCCCTACGGGGACGAATTATCCTCTCGACGTATTGCATAACGACCCCAGCGCGTTTGTCCCGTTAGATTTACAGATTGGACGCTTCGTTAGACGGCGCGTACAAGTCGCGGGGTTACGAGGGACGTTCCAGAAATAATCTGTCGAGCTGAGGGCTGTGTAACTGGCATTTTTTTCTCGGCCGTGGCTTGATACGGGCGGCTGATCGACGTACCATTTCGAAACACACGGTGCTTTGTTGCTTATAGACTCTTCCACCTCTTCTAGGGTAACTTGAGGCACCACTCTAGAGGCAGAAAGAAATACCTAAATTTGACAATTTATTTTGGGAGTACGACAAACGGAATAGAATTTCTTTTCAGAGGGTTTATTTAACACATATTGAAGTACGAAAAACAATTTTTTTATTGTCATTTTCATACAAAATGGCGGCGACAGAGCCCGTCGTCGAAACCACTTCTTTCAAACTGGGAGGACGGATTTCTCGGAGACTATTGCATGGATCGATTTGAAATTTTTACAGTAGCTTCACAACAATATTCTCTTGGGAAGTATGTAGCCGTTTTTTGATTGAATGTAAACTCTTTTTTTTATAAACAATTTAATGCTCATGTTTAGGGCAAAAAATCAATTCATTTCTTAAAAAGTGCACCACTTCCACAAAAATTGATTAAAAAAAAAACACTACGTACTCCAAAGCCAATTGTATATAGATTATAATTTTTTTTTTATTTTTTGTTCCCGGACTCATACATGCCGAGAAATCCGTCCTCCCGTGGCGGTGTTTTCAAAAAAGCTGTTTTCGACGACAGGCTCTGTCGCCGCCATTTTGTATGAAAATGACAATAAAAAAATTGTTTTTCGTACTTCAATATGTGTTAAATAAACCCTCTGAAAAGAAATTCTATTCCGTTTGTCATACTCCCAAAATAAATTGTCAAATTTAGGTATTTTTTTCTGCCTCTAGAGTGGTGTTACCCCTTAAGAAACTTGCTCCGATTTTGGATCCTCTGTGGTGTCACACTTGCATCTTCGTATTCTGCATTTTGATAGCCTTGACTACTAAGAATCATTCCCAACTTTCGTCACTGACATGCGCACCTCGTCGTTTAACAGATCCCTCGAGGAATCCCCGAGAATCGACCGCGAAACCTTTGAAAAATGTAATTCGTCAAGCACGCTCCAGTCGACAGGCTTTTACGTCGGTCATGAATTTTTATGGAGGGGAGGCGGTTTCCCGAGTTCCATGGGAATAAAGAGCGCCATAAATCCCCGACGAAAAGCAACGCCTTTCTCTTTAAGAAACTGGATCGTCGGTTTTATCATTCCCGCGATCCAGCCGCCTAATGATCGTCGAACGTTCTAAATAATTCGCACGCGATTGTCGCGTGCTTATCTTCGTCGCGGGGCACCGGCCTGGCGGTGTTTTTGGTACGGGGCGATAATTTATTTACGAGCGCGGGAGGGGGTGGGTGAATATAGCGCTGCAGCTAAGCGAGAGCAACCGCAGCCGCTCTCCCACGGCCGGTTCGGCCACTAAATCGCGAAACAATAAATCTGAGAGTCGAGTCACCCTCTTTATGGGCCTCTTATACGGGGATGATGCCCTCAGGGGGTAGCCTAATATGTCACAGTCTGTTGCAGCGATCTCTCCAGCGGAGGTTAGCGTCGTGAACGAGGGTGGATCCGCGCGAGAGAACCGTTCCTAAGGGTGGCGCGTTCACCGAGGGGTTTAGATACGCTTCTAATGGACTGATTCAATAGCGGCCCGATCTGATAAACTGATCTCTCCGTACGCGCACGCGCGTCTTTGTGGATATCGAATTAAGCGCATCGTCGTTTTTCAATCCGCTGCTAATCGACACCCTTGTGCTGGAGAATATGCGCGCGGCGGGACGAGAACCGGCGAATGGACTCGCACTGTGCAAGTAATGGGAGGTAGAGAAGTGGTGGGATTATTTGAATCAAAAGACAATTAGGATAGTTCAATTTTTTTTTTTTATTGCCATCCAAAGCTACACCCACTTCTCGCAGACGGTACATTACATTCCACATTCCCCCATCGATGAATTCCGTGTCGCACAGTAGAGGAGCTGATTCCATCGCCAGGCTTGTTCCACCAGCGAACAAAGCAAATTGAAACAGATCATATCAGCTGGCGATTACGTGATCCTCGCAGTTTTGTCGCGCGCTCGTGCCCCTTCATCCCACGGAACTTCTTTGTAATAAGTCGACGTCCAGGTCTAAACAAGAGGCTCGCACGCCGCGTGCTTCCATGGAAGTTTAACGAACGCTTTAGCTGGAAACGATCGGGCTTCGTGTGGCACGTATACGGCAAAGCGTAGAGCGCTATCGGCCGGGGAAATCGTGATCATTACAAACGAAACATGACAGCTGAAAAATTATTATAATCTCTGCCGCTCCGGGTTAACAGTGGCGATTTGCATAATCTCGAGAGCGGCGGCGGAACTTGGCCAGCGAGGAAAACTCGCCGGCGCGCACGCGGCTGCGTATATCGCGGATCTACGATCCACAAAACCGCGATGAAGCTATAAATCAGCCACCCCGGGAGAAGACACGCGAGCCAATTAACCCAGGATCCTCCAATAATCGCCTCCGCGGTATACGAATGAGCGAATCTACATATTAATCCCAATCGAATTATCGCGAGTAACGTGGCACTGGTGAAAAGTGGCTCGGCTAACCGAGAGAATTATCTCGATCGTCTAATTCGGTCAGCGATTTCAGCTCGGAGCGTTCCACGGGGCGGATAAAACTGCTGTACACGAGCGATACGATAATCGATCCGGCGAGTTACGAGCACGCTTATCGAGCACGGCGAGGAGGGAGAGAAATTAAACGATCTCTCCGCGGTCCTCCTTAGCGGTTTCTAGCCTGCCACGCTCGCTTGTGCTCGCTACACGCGCGTAATACCTATAATCGTTACGCGTATAATTCATACTCGGAGAAAGCGCGTGCTCTGCTCGTTCGCCTGGTTACGAGGTGGCTGGGAGCACAGGTTTTTCGGTTTGTCGGCTCCACTAAACAACTCCCAGCAGCGTGATTAACCGCAGCGGGCCTTTTCTTCGGATCTTTCAGCAGGGATCGTTCCATTTGCATGCATGCGCATTCTTTCCACTGTGACCCGATCAATGAGCTCCTTCGCTTGATGTTAAGGGTTCTCCAGGAATTATATCAGGCTTGGATGCCACGTCGAGTGGATTGAAATCGTCGTTCGCCTTTTCTAAAAGATGTAACAAGCCACGCATAAACGGGATTAGATCCTCGCCCTCTCGCCACTGCTTCTCCAGCACCTGCGTTCCACGAGATGAACGGGTTCACGGTCTGCCAAAGGTGATTTAGCGGCAGTTTGTTGGCGCAACGGCGTCGGTAACGCTTCGGACAAGCCGGCGCTATGCGTGTAGGTATTACACGAGCCAGGCCGCGGGTACACGCGAAGATGCCTTCAAAGAGGTGTCTGCTAGATCGCCTGGAGCGGCCGCTTAACTCTCGCCACGTCGCTCTTCGGCATCTTCGAGGTGTCTTCTTGGAGATCGATTCCTCGTCGCGGTGCTGTCGCGTGTCTAGACCCCTTTGACAAAGAAAAATCGACGGTGTCGAGGAGATTGATCGGTGAGAATCTCGAAGAGCTGTGATTGAATCGTCCTATGTTTTCTACGCATAACTTGCACCACCGGGATGCTGATACACTAAGAGATCCCCAGTAAAGTTCCCATTACCTGTCCACTTAATATCGTGATCGCGTCATCGCGCATTCTTGCAAAATCTGCCACCCATCTTCAACTTCGCCGCGCAGGTTCGTGCAGGCTTCGAGGAAGTCCCACAAATAGTGCAATTACTATAATACTGCCAATTTGGCTTTGATCCGCGAGCATGAGCCTCGTTAAACTCCTCCCAAAAATTGGCAGATTTTTCGTGGCCGCAGAGGGCCGAAATTGCCAAAGTCATCGAGGGGCAGGTGCGCCCTCGCCCCGAGCCGTCGACACGCGACAGCAACATAGTCCCTATGTCCCTCCCGGCAGAAGGAACGGGCTGCCCGTTTCTTCCCACGTACACATATGTGGGTCACTCGTTCGTTTTCGAGGAAGATGTCAGCGTCGTGTCGGCAGGGCGAAAGGGAGGAACCGCGTCCAGGCCCATTTAGATTTAGCCTGGTGCTAGGTGTTTACGAGCTTTTAATTGAACGTAAATATTCGCAGGTGCAGGCCTAAGATTCCGGCCGCAATTACCAGGAACGATCCTCCCTGTTCATATATCCGGCGTATCTTTCGCTTCAATGTAACCTTCTGTCGTAAAAGGAGCACTCTGGGGCCCGTTAGAAGTATGCCGCTCGGTGTAAAATTTATCAGCTCGCGCGTTCCCTCGTTGCCGAACTTCGTGGAGTTACCGTTCGCTTAGCCGGTCCTTTCGCCTCTCGTAAAACGTTGCCGCGGCTAAATTACGGCCGCCTAGCCGTGTTCTTCCCATATCAGCGGCCGTTTCGCGAATACGCGAGATAAATAATATCGACCGCGCGCAGGTGAGACCCCTGTGTGTGGCCACTGCCGGGGGGAAATAGTTCCACCTTCTTGGCTACCGTTCTCGCGTTTTAATCGTCGTCTTCCTTGGACGGAAACACTCCTGGGTGAACGTGGGACGGGTTACAGAACTCTTTGCTATTCGCAGAGGAGCGCGATGGGACGAGGAGGACGTCTCTGACTCGATCAATTTTGAGGCTCGAAGGGCATGACGGTTGGCAGAGCTTCGATCGTTGACAGGGAGGGGGGACAATGCGGAGCTTTTTTTCGCCGATAGATGCGTGAAAAGGTTCATCCATCAAGGCTAGATTGCTGTCGAAGACATTGATCGAGGGCAGATGTTGCGCGACACGGAGGCCTCGACAGTCGACGGTAATTCCCGGTCTCCCCCGATTTTTCGCGGACCTTGTGAACGAATCACGGTTAAGGGTCATCGGGATCTCGGAGCGAACCTGGCGGATCGTTTAAATGCTAATGTACGGTTAATTTATCGCCGTACGATTCCGTTTCCCGGGGCCAGCGGCGACGCTATTTACTTAAACTTTCGTAATTGAAAGAAAGCCGCCGACCGGGACCACCGTGCAGCAACGGGCGATAAAACGTGGAATATACGGGGACGCTGGGGAGCTTTCGGTAGACTGATCTAGGAGGCGAGCAATATATCGAGCGATCGACCGAGCTGGCCTACCTGGCCGAACAATAAAGACACGCTTACAGCTCCGCCCCCTTGACGCGTCCTAGGGACGCGAGCGCAAAAGATCTCTGGACAAATGGCGCGGAAAATATTGTCATTATAGCGGGTCCTCTTTGAAATATAGGCGGCGGATGGGAGACGCGCCCGAGGAGGCGACTTCGATTAAGCCCGGGGTGCCCCGTTTCATGGGGCCGACGAATTAACAAGCATGGCTCTCTAATTTCCTTTTGGAACGTTCTCTCCGCGATTGCACGTTACGAAAACGCACAAATCATTCTTTGAATATCCAAGGGCATCTGTCATCATGAAGGGAACGCAAAGTGAACGCGAAGGAAAAAGGTGATGCGGTTTACTCTGGTGTTCATCTTCCCAGTTAAATTCGCGTCGAGTGTAGCCGAAGATGGGAACCCCGAAAGGACAATTAAAGCGAGTACCTTCGCAAAAAGCCGAGGGAGGGCCCAGGTCCTCTTTGTCTGGTAATAGAGAGCTGGACGCGAAATTAGTCGGCGATCTTTTCTGGTTTCCGTATAAAAAGCATCAGGTCGTTCTCGAGAGCCGTTGACCGCCGTCTCTGTGGCACCTGCCTCGCGCTGCTTCTGTGATTGGATCCACCTGCGTGTCGACCATGGGCACGGTTCGACCGTGGACGCCGCTTGTTTTTCCGAAACGCGGGAATTTCGAGCGCACCGCGGTGATATCGAGTTATCTTCACCGCTGGCCCCACCGATATTCCTCGGAATACCCATAAACCGTGCAATAAACGCTTTTCGTTTCCTGGACAGCGCCGCGGTCGCATCCCAGGGCCCCGCGTTACGCCCTGGTGGACGGGCCACGCGCAATCTTAATATCGATCTGGTACCTATAAAGGCAACGCGGCGCCGGTTGTAAAAATAAGCTCTTCCGTAACAACTTGGCGCGGCAATAAAAGCGGCCGCGAAGGATTAAATTAAGGCGAGCCTGCGTACAGAGCGGTCAAGGGGGCCACGGTTTTCGGCCACTCCGCTCGGCGCTCTCTCAGCCCGCCCTCGAAGAATGCCATTCACGGGCATTCGCTGATAGCCAATTGAGCATTCATGATTTTCATGGCTCTGGGTACTGTCTCAGCATTCTGGGATTAAGTTGTGTCCATCGTTTCGCAATTGTAGCTTAGTTTTGTCAGGGTCGCGAGGTACATCGACACTGGGGTGTTTGTAGCTAGGAACTTCCATGTAGTGTGGAGGAATCTTGTGGTACCAAGCCCATCTAATCTTGTAGATCCGCGACTGATGGCCATCGTATAGTATTTGATACAGTTTGTTATTATATCTAAAGACACGAAGGATAGCATTGTAACGAGTCTCCCGAGCGGGCGAACGCGCTGGTAGCCAGCAGCAATTGTTGATCGCGCAGATACCGCGAGCGCAGCGCGCTGCTGATGCTAATTATTTGTTTATCAGTCTCCACATGCAACTGCGTCGACACGCCAGAGTTCCCGCGATAAACCAGCTCGCCCCTCTTCGAGCGGCTACCCGTAGAAGTTATTACTCCCTCGTACGCAGGGAACCGGCGATCGCAGCAGCAATTGACGCCGCTGGAATCGCCTCGAAGGGCTCGAACAACAGGATACTTAACGTCGTTTTCATCTTTTTTGGCGGGGAAAGAGAATCGTGGCGTTGGCCGAGACGAAATGAATTTGTAAACTAGCACGCAACAACTACCGTGACAAGGGAGAGGGGCCTCGCGATTGGTCCCCTGGACCAGGCAAGATGGCGGGTGCTTTTCTTGCCAGTCGGTGTCCTCTCTTTTAATCTCGGGCCGAGCCGCGACACTACCCTCGACAAATGGTTCTTTAAGTCCACTAGTGCCAGTGACGGTCAACCGTGCACCGATGGAAAGGAATATTACTGTTTGGCGAGTCTTCCTCGACGTCACCGACGAAAGGAGACTAAATAGGTGGGGCTAGCGAGGCTTTCATGAGCTACGGGTAAATTTGGAATTAGGGTCGGCGCCGTCGTTTCGTGGCTATTGGGAAACGATGTCCAGGGAAGACACACGATAGAAGCTCAGGTTGGGAGACGGGATTAATAATTTTATTCATGAGTAACCGAGGCTGCACCGCGACTTAGGAGGCTCCGTTAGTTCCCACCAAACGGCAGCTACCTGTTACCCTCCCTCCTAAATTATGTTTTTTAATTAAATCCATCGCGAGAGGGCGACTCGGCTATCTCTCTCTCTCTCTCACTGCCCCGTTTCGTGTCCCTTCTCGCCTCTGTGCGCGCCGCGTTACGAAAGGATCCGATCGTATATCCGAAAAAGTCTGCCTCTCTCGCTGTATAACCGTGGCCCGGGGCCAAAACAGGGAGCTACCCAAATTTATTCGGCTATCGAGCGACCGAGCAGGGAACAACGGAGGCTCCTTCGCCTTCTTCACCGTCCACTATCCTCTCTTTTTGCTCTTCCGCCGATGCTCGCGGCGCAACCGAGTTTTTTGGCCCCGATAGACCCCCCTCGACCCTCCCCCCGAGACAAATTTCAAATTGCCCTTGGACCTAATGATTTCCGGGTATGTAGGACAGGGCACCCACGTGATCGACGCCGAGGGAACGGCTTGAGAGGAGCCGCCGCGCGACAACGCCTAGAACAAGCATCGAAACCACGCTACCAATTCATTAGCACTCGTAAATCTGTCGCTGGCCGACAGCCTCGAATATTAAGCGGGCATTACCAGTTAGTTATAATTCGTGGCCAGTTAGCGCCGTTCACCCTCTGAACGTTCACCGTACGCCCCAAGGAGAAACACGCGCGCTTCATCTTCGAGCTTGAGGGACTTTTTATCGCCCGCGGTGGCGCGTACATCGTGTCCTGGTAGCTCCGATCGCCTACCGAGTCCGCGTTAATTCCACGAAATCCTGTCGCTGACAGCGGCCCGTCGTTTTCGCCTAAACGAATCAGCGTTACGCGTGGAAGGTATGCCAAAACGGCCGGTACTAAACGTCATCTAAAATGCGAGAGGAACCGATCCCTAGGTTCCTTGCAGCTCCCCGTTGCCCTTAGGGGCGTGATCGAGGTCATCCTGTGTCTGTGATCCTGAATCGGCTCGATGCTCAAACGAGTGTTTAAGACGCAAAGGGCCGCTTGACCGTCATTGGCGGAATATTCTGAACGTCTCTCTTTTTTTAGCGTTGCTCTTGTTACTCTTCTGATGCTCGTAAAGAGACGCGAGTACATCCCGTGAGATTTAGATACCGTTCGCGATATTCAGCATCCCCATGGCCGGCTCTTGTATCGCCGCTTTTGGAGCAGCGGACGATAACGAGGCCTTTCTCGGCTAGGCAATTGGTTTTCGGCAAAAATCGCGACTCGTTTCTCAGCCGTTACGTCTTCATTAGGATAATGAGGGCGGCGTAAATCTTGCAGGGAGAGCGGGCTGGCCCGTGGAGTTGCGCGTGCTTCAGGAATATCTCTGTGCCTGGGGGACGGAAGCGGCTGCATTTGCATCGAGTAATTTAGTGGTACATAAAATTCTGAAGCCAATTAGCGGCCGAGTGTCCGATCTATCGCCCCTTCCCTGTCCTTCGCCCTCTCTAAGAGGCTTCTAATTTCGGGAAGGTGACCCCCCACCCCCCTCCCTCCCTTTAGCCGACTAGCGCGGATGCTCTCCGGGTCTTCACAAGTATGTACTTTCGCCTCTTTACTGCCGTATACCTGCCTATCGCTATTACTGGACCACTCTTGCATAAGCACCGTGCTGCGAAGGACGCAGGCGGACATAAAATTTTGCATCTGCAGAAAAGATGGCTGTTGCTCCCGCCTTCGATTCAATTAACGTTACGAGGGTAGTAAAAATCGTATGCGGTTGCTTATTTCTCCTCGAGTTGCGTCTGTTTCCCCGATCGAGGCCAAGTAATGGGGACGTTTTAACTTGCGTCGGGGGTAAGGCGGTAGCTACTGCCTGATTTTGGAGCTGGATTTCCGGTTCCAGTTGCCCTGTGTACTTTAGGACGTACATGCATGAGGACTCCATTGGCGAAAGGCTCGTTTCGACCTGATATACTAGGGAGGGAAAGAAGCTTGACGCGTAGATGTCGGATGCGGTTCGCCACAAGCCACGCTGCATCGACACCCTACGGTTCACCGGGTTCGCACCCTCGTTGCTGGGCGGCTGTCGACGCGAACCCCGCCACCTCCATGTCCAGCTGTCGCGTGGCCCTCGCTTTCGCTCCAATATTCATGGACACTCACCGTTTCATTTTACCTATTCACCGACCATTCCGCTCTCTCGGGCCTGTTTACCATCGAACCAGCGTATTTTTGTTCACTTTTTGACGGGCAGTGGAGAATCGAGAGGAGCGCAAACACGAGGTAAATGGTTCGGTCTCTGAGTCTCGAGTATCTGGAGATCCATATTCAAGTGTGGATCGCGACCTGGTCGAGAGCCTTTTAAATAGAATCGGGCTTAAACACTTCCAGTATCAACCCCTAAAGACTTGAAATATTTGAAGTATGTCTGGCGATGCCATTTCCGCGCACCACGACAGCGTTTTCACGGTGTTGCTCTTCCAGTCGATTCTCCATCGACAGCTCATGAATCTCATTCGCCACACTGTCGGCCCACTTCGACACGCATCACCAGCCTGCTCGAGTGGAAGGTCCGCGCGAAGATTTCCCAGCCTCTTGACAACCTCCAAATCGTATTGTGCGCAGCATTTCCGGGCTCCTCGATTAAATGAATCTCGCCTAGCAGTGACTTCCAGTACTTGGTCGGTTGGTATTGAAGGACGCCGCGTGCCCATGGCGTTTTTACGACATCCTGCATCCCTTTGAGCACTCGGCTGGCGTTAGACGGTTCTCAGAAGGTAGCCACTCGAGTGGCAGGCAAGACGGGGGACAACGAAGCTCCCTGGTTTTAATTTATGCGCGGCACAGCCGAAGGCGTTATTAGTCCTAGCTGGGCCGCGATGGGCGTGACGTCACGCGGCTAAAACAAAGGATCCTAGCCGTGCCCATCCCACGGATGGGTCTCTTTCAACTGTGCCGACAGGAGGGCGCGAAACGTAGGACGGATCTCGTTTGCTCGGACGCTTTACGCTTCGCGTGCCTTCGTACCTCGAAAGAATGGATCTTTCTTCTCCTTTGCATAGGTACGAGGTACACTGCTAGTCCCCTAGTCAGCATTCTTTCATTATAGTTTCTGAAGAAATACTTTCAGCGACCCCAACGTTGATCGTTTCACGTAGTATTTTTCCCCTGTCGATTAACCCAAGGAAAACTTTGTCCTAGACGTTCAAACTCACCCTGGCTCGAACGGGACGAAGCAAAGGCACAAAAGCCTTCGCTATATGCGTGCGTAGCATGCATAAAACATAGACGCTACGCGAAGAATCGCGGTAATTGACAGAGGACAGGTATATAGAGGCGAGAGTGAGTAAGCCGAGTACTATGTATCGGCGACTCGAAGGCGCCTCCGCTCGTGCTGCCAGCACGGAATAACGACTCCTTTTCCTTATGTGCTGCGTAATTACAGACCGGCAAGAACTGCTGGCTAATATTGCATTAATCGATAACCCAATTAACGTGCTCTCGTTATCCGGTCATCTGAATTTCATAGGATCTGATCAGCCTGACCCAAGTAACGATCTCACCCCTACCAGATAGATATCAGATAGATAGTAACGAGATAGTTGGATCGAGTGGTGCAGTGACTTGTCTGCATCTCTCTGCAATAGAAATTTTTGTTCTGCAAAGTACGTAGCTATGAGGAAATAGACTCTAGCCTGTAAGAGGGTTGGGTGTTTTGATAGTTTGGAGCTATATATACATATATTGAGCGGAAGTAAAAGTAGAACGAGTCTTTCTGCTCGATCGCAGTGAGCCTCGATATAGGCTCGAAACGGAGTCAGAGGAGGCTAATTGAGAGACGTCGCGTCGTTGTCTCCACCGGGCCACTGTCATATCGTTCCGGCGGATCAATACGTAGCCTGCCTACAACCTGCACTCACGAAGCTCGAAGAGGGCGTGGCTCGTACACCACCGGCTGGAGAGATACTCTCTCTCTCGTGTTCCTCCTCGTTCCCTCTCCCATGTTCACCCTCTGTCTCTCTACCACTTTCTCTCCCCTTCCTGTCGGTTTTCACCCTAGCCACGCGGCCAGGAAGGACGATTTTGTCTTCCACCCCTCGCAGGGAGGCCGCGACAAGCGTCGAAACTCACCGCCACCTTCCTATTCGTCCACGACCCCGGACGAGGACCATCCTGTTCGACACCCTCCTTCGGGAACTCTTAGGGACCGGCATATAGGTATCCTTCCTTCGAAGATACTAGCCGAGATTGTCGGCCAAAGGGAGCATGAAGCTTGCAAACTGTCGCGACACATTCGAATTGGTATGTGTATTAGGATGATAGGCGTTCTAGTAGTAGGCAAGATGATAAGTCAGACGTCTAAAGTACCTGCAGGGAAATATCGTGAGGACGATTGCGGCTAACGAGTCAACGACACGACGAAATACAGCAATGAGGGTAGCGGGTTCCAGTCGACGACCCGTTCGGAATGACCCCGAGATTTCTTAAAGAGCGGAACGGGAGAGGAGCTTGGCGTTCGCCGATGACCGCAAAACCGTGGTTATTACCCTGGCAACCTTGCCCGAAGTCACGGGACACGGTGACCACCGATTGGTAGGGCTTTTTGTCTCCCTCTCTCTGTCTCTTTGTCTCTATCGTCGAAGGGTGCGCGTACTCGTTGTCTTTGGTCGGTGTTGGTGCAAGGTTGAACCCATGTGGGGGCGTGTCGCCTCGATGGCGCCGGCTGCTAATGGCTGCGCGGCCCGCCAGACTTTAATTTCCTGCCGCTTCCGCGGACCCTTTGCCTTTACCTTTCTCTACGTCCGAATACGCTCTGGACCCTCTTCCCAGCCTCCAGGCTTTCGGTAGCCACCGACCTCTGCTCGTCTTTCGTCCCTCGGAACGACATCGCGATGATTTGCATGGGACCGAGCTAGCGGAGCTGACCGTGTTCACTGGTCGTTAGAAAAAGTTACAACGTCCACCAGTTCGGTCGATCTGCGGCTCGATTGGGCAAGGATCACGAGAATTGCATGATTATTTCGAGAAGGTGGAGTAGAAGAATGTATAGGACTTGAGTGTATCTCGAGCCACCTTATCTTGCTCGACTGGTTGCAACGAGCTGGCGTTCATTTGCGTGAAGGGTATAAGTACAAGTACAAATTGCATTCAATTTACAAACGTGTATTTATCTGTTTAATCGACGATACAGAAATAGAATTTCACACGCATCGTAATGTTACATAAGTTTTTGCGAGTAGTGTTGTTCTGTCAGCTCTCTTCGTTACGTGTGCTAGGCAGGAAAATGGTTAATTATTGAGCTATCGGCTCAATTGCGTTTGATATCCTAAAAGGAATATGTAGGAGGAACGGTTTGTAGCAAACCACTCTGAAAGTGGATAGTCTGCACTAGTCTCTTTGCTCCCAGCCAATCTTCGATCTCTTCTAGGATAGGACCAGCAATTTTGTGTCATTATACACCCTCGGGGGAAGATTCGGTGGTTCCAGGGCCCGGTGGCGAGCGGGCCTGGTTGATCTTTTTGGGTCGATTTCGCCGCGATTATGGCCGCATACAGCGTCCATCCGCCCGGATTTCGATATTACGAGCTGCGTTACCTTGAGAAAGCGTCTCAATCGCCCGGGATCCATTTCGTCGGATCGATATACGCGAGCGGGCGAGCGGGAGGGCGCCTAATTCGCGAAGCCCGCCTCGAAACTCGTTATTATCGGCTTGCGTAATCGTATCGGAAGAGCGGGACCGTAATTCGGCCAGGTAACACCTGCTCGGGGCCGCGTTTCGCCAGTAATAAAATCGCGGGCTGGGGCGCGAGGCGCAAAGCCGCCCGACGAAGAAATTCTACGTCGAAGAGAATCGAGCCGAGTCGTAATCTGGTCGTTGGTTTTTCTTGTTTCAGGACCATCCGGGTTTACGGGGCACACCGTTGGCGATGCTGGCGGCACAGTGCAACAAGCTGAGCAGCAAGAGTCCTCCGCCTCTGGCTGACGCGGCGGTGGGCAAGGGTTTCCATCCGTGGAAGAAGAGCCCCCAGAGCAGCGGTAGCTCGCCACAGCATTCTGGGAGCGGTGGAGGCGGAGGAGGTGGAGGAGGGGGTGGAGGAGGATGCACAACGACCGGAGTGAGTCAAAGACCAGCGGCGACGAGCAGTGCCGGCAGCACGACCGGTGGCTATGCGAGAGTGCCGGTCACTTCTTGCGCGTCCACGGCGCCTCAGTACGGTGGCGACCTGTACTTTCCTGGGACAGCGAGCGCCCAGCCAGCGGGTGATCCGCATCATCATCAAAGCAGCCTGCTAGGAAAGGTCGAAGGAGCGACCTTGGGCTCGGTGTACGGCCGACACCCGTACGAGTCGTGGCCGTTCAACGCGATGCCAGGCGCGACACACGGCGGAATCAAAGCTAGCGACGGCTGGTGGGACGTTCACGGGGCCGCGACCGCTGGTGGATGGCTAGACGTAAGCAGCACAGTTGGCGTCGGAGTACATGCCGCCCAAATGGCCAACTATTCGGCCGATTATTCGACCAGCCTCGCCCTCGCTGGCAATCATTTGTTGACCACCGCGACCACCGCTGGTCACAATCTATTGCAAGACACGTACAAATCGATGTTGCCTGGTGGTCCGCCCGGTTTCGGGCTTCACCATCACGCGGCCGCGACGGCTGGCGCGGGCGCCGGTGCTGGTAGCCCGCAAGGAAGCGGCGGTGGGGTCGGCGTCGGGGCTGGCGGTGTCAGTCAAGCCCCGTCACCGCGGTCGCAAAGACGTTACACGGGCCGTGCGACCTGTGACTGTCCAAACTGTCAAGAGGCCGAGAGACTCGGCCCTGCCGGCGTGCACCTCAGGAAGAAGAACATCCATAGCTGTCACATACCGGGTTGCGGTAAGGTCTACGGGAAAACGTCGCATCTGAAGGCCCACTTACGGTGGCACACTGGTGAGCGACCGTTTGTTTGCAACTGGCTTTTCTGTGGCAAGCGGTTCACACGTTCGGATGAGTTGCAGCGGCACCTTCGAACCCACACCGGCGAAAAGAGATTCGCCTGCCCGGTCTGCAACAAGCGGTTCATGCGCAGCGACCATCTCGCGAAGCACGTCAAGACCCACAGCAGCAGCAGCAGCAGCAGCGGCAGCAAGGGCAAGGGGGGAGCGGGGAGCTCGTCAGCCGAGTCCTGCTCCGACAGCGAGGACAACGGGAGTCAGCAGAGTCCCACTTCCAGCTCGGTGCCGCCGCAGCCGCTGCCGCCGCAGGCCCAACAGCCGGGCCAGGCCCAGCAGCAACAGGCTCTGGTGGCGGCGGCGGCAGCGGCAGCGGCGGTGGCGGCGGGCCAGGACACCAACACCTCATCCCAGACCACCACCACCAGTCACGGCCATCAGCCGACAACGCCCATGACCCCAATACAGATGACCCCGCCGCCTCTGACCCCACACCATCCCCACCACCCGCATCTCCCTCCTCTAATGCACCATCCTCATCATCACGCAACATCCGTGCCAGCGGCGGCGGTGGCCCACCACCCGCACGCGGGGATGAGCATGCACTGAGCCCGGTGGGGCCCGGAGCCGGTGCCTGCAGTTCCACTGCCGCAACGGCCCTGGGCTCCCCCTTATCCTACCCCCTCAACCTGAACCTCGTGCAGAACCACGCGACCATAGGCCACCATCATGCCACCACCACCGCCAACACCCATCAACAACACCTTAATCATCATCACCACCACCACCATCACCATCATCATCACCAGCCACAGCACTCGCGCCAGACCAATTCCTATTCCGTGCAACAGAATCCTGGCACGCCAGGGACCGCGCAGACTCCCTCACCCTCGTCCCCCGCGCCTGTACATAGTCTCTAGGTTGAAGCTTCGCCTATTTCTTCTCTGTACCCCGAGCTGTACCATCACTTCCTCCCCCGAGCGGTAGCGGCCAACTTTGTCGTACCCCGAACCTTCGAGACCATTAACGGTCTTGTAATGTAAATTTTCGAGTCTTTTAAACATCCGTCGCTAGCCGCCCAGCCCCATTCTTCGATGTCCCCTTGCCCCTGATCCCTTCTTCAGCCCTCTGTCGGCAGCCCTCTGTTGGAGCCTTTCCACTCGGTACTACCGACTTTGTTACTTGTATATACTATACATAGCGCGTGAGAAAGGTATTATATTAATTAAGCGGTGTAATGTTGTAAAGAGTTCTATATAAACGCACTGTCGCGCTGTACCATACACTGACACACGTAGATACACAACCACACTGGCAAGAAAATGCATATATGAATAGACGCGAGCACGCCCGCGCGTTATAACGTATCGCCCTCGTGTGTTCGTCTTCTCTCCAGAGACACTTGGGAGCCGCGACGAATCTTACGATCCTCGATCCAGGGATAGAGAGATTTCTCTCCGAGCAGGTTCCAAACGACGTTAATCGTGCATAACACCGTCAAACGACGGGAACGCATATCGGATTTTCATTGTCGCTTATCGATATTATTTCCCCCTCCTGGCGTGTGATTGCGTTTGGAACTTGATATTCGGACCAAAAATCCCCATTATTCACCGACGACCCCCACCCCCCCTTAATATCACGATATTATGGATTAATTATTATTATTATTATTATTAATTATTATTATTAATTATTAATAATTATTATTGATGTATTATTATAAAGATTATAAATTCATTTTAAAAGAGATAAAGAGAAAATAAACGATGCTTTTGTGAGTAACGATGTGCCTGGATGATGATTCCCTTCGTGGTCGTGTTCTCCACTAAACTTCTATCATCCCCCTAGCTCGGCCCTTGCTCCTGCTGCCTGCTACTTTGGGGGTCCACAGTGTCGTCCCTGCCAGACAGTTCCAGACCGTTCCCCTTCGCCCTCCAAATAAAATGGGAGGATCTCCAACCAATGCAATTCCACCATTGTCGGCGTAAAAGTAAGTCTGTACTGTCACTTTCCTTCTTCACTCTGGCTATAAGCTCTGCTCTCTTGGAACATTCTTCCAACACGTGTCCCTAGCATTTTAGCCATATACACACACGTATATACATACTTCATCACTGTGCCTAAGACCCCTGAAAGCCTCGGATACCTCTCTCCTACACTCTCCTCGCAAGTTAACCCAAGCTAACAATTTCCAAACTCCGAAGTAATTTAGCAGAAGGATGAACGCATGCAGGAGCAAAGGTAGGAGCTTCCGTGATGGCATTATAATATCGCACGGGCCGTTAAATCCCTGATCCTGCGGACCATGAAACGTCCCGTCACAATACGTATATATACATACATCCTTCTGCTCATTTCCTCTCTCTCTGTGTTCGAACAGCGATGTGGGAATCTGTGTCTAACGATCTCGAAGGATATCTTTCCTAAGGGGTTCTAGTCTCGTGTCTACTTTCTCGTTCCTCTGCAAAGAACAACGTCATTGAGCGTCAGGTAAGCTCGATCCTTGGATGGAGGCTAATTTATCCCACGACACACGCGCTATTTACATTAAAATTGTTAGCCAGCACTTTCTCCCTTTGTCGGTTGGCAAAGGGGACCGGAGCTCCCCGTGAGCTTCTCCTTTTTTCCTCTTTCGACGATCTCCTTACTTTGATTAACCCGAAAAGGGTTTTTATCTACTCTGCTGATATGTATTCCTGTTGGCCTATTTCTGCCTGTCCCGAGAACGCTCGCCGAGAGCACTGCACGTTATTACCGAGGATGACTCGGCTTATTTGAACCCTGGCCCAGCCTTCCGCCGCTAATGCCTAAATAATGACGTATATACGCGACATGCAGCTTTATAAGCTTCGATAAATTTAATTACCCCCGGACGGTCCCGAACGTCCGCGTAATTTCCTTTTAATCGCGCGCCATTAAAGGGAGGATGCGTGTGTCTGCTGAATCGGGGGACCGTTCGTGAACAGAAAACAACCAGAATGTTTATTCTTGCTCCATTCGGAACACACGGTAATTACTTGGAAAGCATTCCACGCTTGCTCGCGGGGAAAATTGAGCGGTCTGACAACGACAGACCGTAACCGAGCCATAAACGGTCCCCGGGTTCGTGGTACGCTCTAAATCGGATCAATATGCCAGAGATTACGGAATAAGATCGTTATGCAAAGCAGCCATAGAGGGTTCTGAAGCGTCGCGACGCGACGATTCGCGAGCTAGGGGGTGCGGTTAATGCCGAGCTGCCTACAAGCTCAGGGGATGGCTTTCTCGGTGATTTAACCCAAGGAGGGTGAAGCTTTGTTATTCAATTTGCAACCCCCCACGGTACCAGCCACTGTTCACCCTCCCTACCCACAGATCATCGCGTCTTTACAACCGTCACCATACTGGTATCTAACTTGACAAGTACTTCTCCTTCGATGGGAGATACGATCGCCATTTATTTTTCATTCTCCTGCATATTCATGCTTCCAATCGTTTCTTTTCCTCCCCTCCTTCCAAACACATTGGTTACCGACACAACGAATTTATGGTACCCTTTGCTACATGATAAATTCGAGCAGGCAACAGAACTCGTCACTTCATCGATTGCTGGCTACGAGGACGGATCGCATAATTTCGAGCAGCGTGAGGAGGGTAAGCTGTGAAATTCTTGTATGCTTTTGCAATTTGTGATGAGTAATGGCAATGGGCGTTCCAACAGTATTCGTCCAGTACATTGCGGCAAGAAAATTGAAATTCGTCAATGTGCATCACGTGTCAACTCTTTCTTTTTTCTGTCATAGGAAATGGCAAACAACGCATCATCGGGGAATCTTCATGCTTCAGTTCGTGACCCGGATAGAGCAACCAATATTTTAATATATTAGGACACCGTACTATAGCAGCGTGAATAAAGGAAGTTTGCAATGTATTGGTGATTCAGGGAAATAAAGTACAGAAAAAGTAAAAATGGTATATCTTTATTATCAATAAAAATATCCCCTATCAATCCAGCAACGATTCCTTCGCAGAACATACATCCGAAACAAAGTTGCAAATCGATATTTGGTGATGAAGAGGTAAAGGAAGTGGAGAAGGATGTGGTCAAGAAGTGGTGAGGAAGTGGCGAAGAGAGGTAGAAGAATTGTATAGAAAGTACATAAAAAGTGGTGTATGAATGTTTTATAAGTAGTATGAAATAGTATGAATATTGTACCTATTGAGTACGAGTAGCGTACGTTGTGTGAATATTGTTACTACTGCTAATTAATAACAATTAAAAAAGTCTGACGTTTCCATATACCATAAATCTGAAAATGGGTATCGGTAATCTTACCAAATGATCATGGCTCGTGCCCCCAAGCTTCACTTACTGTAAACTTAGTGTAAACTGTTACCTCGACTTGAGTTACTCGCCTCAATTGGCATGTGACAAAAGTTGTGCCTCGAAACAAAAAAGTGGAAATTAAGTCATATTCTCCAGCAGTTTCTCCCTCGAAACTCGATTGCCAGAACTCACGGTGGAGCGCATTATCGAGCGGCTGGGTGCGAGTATCCGCGAATCTGCAGCAAAACGGAAATCCTGACCGGCAATCTCGGTGGCGCGTAACGAGCGAACAGATTAGGTCGCTTCGGTAGGATCCCTACGATGTACCCTAATAAAGGAGGCTAACGAGACCTGGGGCATGTGGTTAACGACACGATCTATCCGTGCCACGGACTCGAGTCTACGAGACACATGCGTGAAACGCTCTCGAATATGCTCGAAAAGGAACACACGCGTGTTCGGTGGCCGAATTCGAGACACACACGTGCAGGTCCAGAAAGGCACGCGAGTCTTGTTACCAAAGTGCCGCAGCCGCGACAAGGAACTCTCGTCCTGTCGGAAAATGGGGCTCGGTATCTTTTCAAGTTTCCCGAGACCACGACAGCCGAACAGATTGGGCCGCGGTGCCAGCTTTTGGGGCTCGAGTGCATAACCCACAGAACACTCGGAACGCGCGTAAATCATCGGCAAATTAGTGGCAGTTCGAGAAAGAAGCAGTAGACACTCAGGACTTGGAAGATTCTGTTCAAAGCGTTCCAGCAATCTCGACGACTGTAACGTCTTGTGTAGAAAGGGCAGATATATACTTACAAATCTTTCCTATCACTCCTCTAGTTCTCTTTCAACTCGCTCCCAATCTCTTCTCTCTATTCCTGTACATCGTACCCCCAAATTTGAATCTTCCTTCTCTTATACTGCGGCTCATTATTATAACTCCCTTCCTGCTTCTATCCGACAGTCAGACTCTTTTCCGTCCTTTCAACAGGCAGCCCGACAACACATCCTTCAGCTCTTTTAGTGTTGTCTCACTTTGTGATGTTTTTCCTTTCCGCCATAGCCCATGCTGTACCGTGACCTGCGCATTCGCCGCCATTGTATATTCTTTCATTACTATCTGTTTCATATTTCATATTTCATATTTCATATTTCATATTTCATATTTCGCATTCCAGATATCATATTTCATATCTCATATTTCTGTGTTGAATTAGTTTTAAGTATGGTTAGTATTAGTACACGCAGTACTAATAATGTTTAGTTTTATTTTATGTTATGGTTACGCCTATTAACAGTTTTTACTGCGGCCTCGCCTTTACTCGTCTTTACTTTCTCCCTATGTACTTTACCTTTGTTTACGAGTAATAAAGACAAAATAATAATAATAATAATATATTTAGGAATATAAATGAATTCTACATATTTTCATTGGTTTTCATTGAAAATCACCTTGTATTCTTATAAAACCTCAAATATAAAGATCGAACCAGCGAAAGACCCGCGATAATTCTCTCCCCGTTTAAAGGGCTAATGGGCAAACAACACCGACCTTACTTTTCGTCGTAACAGCATCCAGCAGCCGTGTTGATTGAACCTGTAACGCAAGACCGATAGCGTTACCGTCCGATTCTAGCTAATTCCTCCTCGTTAAAGGTCATCAAAGTATCTGGTTGGTTCATACGACACCCGCGTAGGGAACTGGTGACGCCGTGATATTCCACCCACTCGGCCAGTGAATCAACATCCCCCGACAATAACTTCGTTACGGGAGTTTACCCTAATTGGGACGGGTCGCCGAAGCTAATTACCGCCGCCACTGCTGCCGATTCACGATCGAACTAATCGGGGCTGGCTTCTACTCATCTTCGACCGATCGCGTTCCACGTTCGGGGGCACCACCTCGTTAATCCCCTCGGCGGCGTCGAAATCATTTTCTATCCCCCGAACAAATTGGAAAAGGAAAAGCTCGCCCCTCGCAGGGACTATGTTTAGAAGAGGTTGAAACCGGCGTCGCGCGACGCGTTTAAATCGCTACATCATATTTCCGTAACGTCGACCGCGGCGTGCCGCTCGACCGACATCGTTTCATCGTCGACTGTCAACTCCGGAAATTCGACATCAAATACCGTGCCCCGGCAACGGTAGATGCTTTTTGCCGGTCGATCGTGTAACCGGTACGTCTGCATGGGAACGTACCGTGGACAGGATGTAGCGTAGAGAAGTTTTAAAGAAGTTAGGAGTGGCGAAAGTCAAAGGATTCAGATCTGTTAGATGCAATTGGCTGAATGCATTTGCTGTCAAGTTTCTGGGCGATTCTTAGCAATTCGGGAGGTCCCTTCAGTTCTTAGCGTGTCCTAAAACCTGTCTCAGGGTTCGTAGGAAAGATAGACAATGAATGATAGATGGAATATGAATAGAATTCCCTTTTGATTAGTATCCTTCGAGTCCTAGACAGACTGGTGTAGCTGAAGAGACGTTTCCGAGTTCCCTTCTGGAATTATACTCCCTTCTCTGAATTGTCACGCTCGTACAGCTCCATCGCACGCACCCTGCCACCTTATACTTATCTGGGGTACAGTTGTAATCGTTGTAACACGTGCATGTTGTCGACGAGTTGTAAATTCGACAAACCGCGTGGACGGGAAACAGATGCAGGGAACGTTGCGGTTGCAGATGCACCAGGAACGCACGCATGTCGCGCGAGCATTGAAGCTCGACCGCGGACACATCGGTTGGGTCTGTGCATAGCACTGGTCGATAAGAGGAACCGTGCAAAAAAAGAAAGATGGGGACCGAACGGGAATAAAGGACGCGAAGAAACCTGTGGCGTGGCGAGAGTTGACCAATTGATACACATATGCGCGACCGCAGACCATACGAGATCAGACTGCATCCTGTATTTAGCTGCATCTGACCCAGTTCTGGTCCGCTCCAGAATCCCTGGAACAGAAAAGAAGTCGGGTAACCACCGACCCACCTTCTATTTCAATGGTGTCTGCATACCGTAGCGCATCCTGCGTGTCTCTCGCCACGAAAGAACCGCGCGCGTTTCACCGTATTTTCGCGAGGAATTTCTTTCACTGCCCGATTAAAATAATCCCAACGTCTCGGGGGGGGGCATTGTTCGAGGTGCCGTCCGGAAAGATGCATTAAATGCAAAATAGGACCGCCGACAATAGTATTATAATTGCGCGGTTCTTTGTCGTCGAGGCATAGCGGATTTCTTCGTGCCCGCCTCTATTCTGTTCCGCTGGCTCGAAGAACTTCGTAGACCCCAGGCGAGTTTTTGACCTCGTTTAACATTGGCGGTGGCTCGACGAACACCGAGGAAAGTTGGGCTATTGTCGTATAAGGACACCCCCGCCACTTTCACCCCTGAGGAATCGTCGAGAACTTTTTCGTCCAACTTGGAGGACGGAAAATAAACCTGTACCACTTGCTGACTGAGTATGAGCTGGAACTTTAAAATACTCCTACATCCATGCATCGACTGTGCCTCTAGGATCATCTTTGGGATCATCTACGGCCACCTCTTGACTGTCTTTGGTAATCGAAAGAACAGAGTTGGACAATTGCACTTGAACAACAACGCGACCCTCTTTCCATTGCCACCGACTCGAACTTGATCGCACAGTAGTAGCAGGGGGAACGTTCCAACGGGCGTTTTAACAGGGGAAAAACGAAGAGTTTCGTATTTTCCCGCGGTGGGTTTGCAGCCGGTATCCGTTCTTAGGAGCGCGGAATGAACGCGTGGAAGCGGGCAAGCGAGCGAATCGTTCACGACATCCGAAGCATTGTAGCGCAACGTGTCATTCCGGTAATGCGGCGCAAGGTACGAGCGTAACAATGCCGCGCATATAGACGTTTAATTATCATAGAGTAATGCGTCTAATGACATACATTAGCCAGCGAGTCGCCATATGGGGACCCTTTTGTTCGCCACTATATACGGTATATAATAATAGTCGCTCACGGAAAGAGTTGTGCACGCGCATGTGTGGCGAGGGAAGACCAGCCTCCTCTTCCCTTCCGTACCTCTTTTTCGGTCTCTCCTTTTTTCATCCACCGAGTTTCCATATTCCATCGCGTTTCCTCCCTTTTTCCTGCCTTCTTTCGCGACCTCTCTCTATCTCTCTCTCTCTCCCTCTCTCCCTCTCTCACTCTGTCTCCCCCGTTTCTCTTATTCGCTGGCGCGTCCTTATGCCACCGTGAATCATTCCGCGTGCGACTGCGTGCCACTGATTACCGTAATCAGCCCGTTCCTGTTCCGGTATATCGGCCACTAATTATAATCATCGATCCGCCCGACGTCACTTCCTCGTGTTATTCGAGCTGACCGCGATGCCTGGCTCCCTGGATCCGGTGGCTCGCGGATCTACGGCCAAACGGATTCAACGGAAAGCCTGTCATTCGTCTACGACCGTTCCAGGGGCCGGTCTACTCGCATGCGACCCGCAAACCGTCTCCCCGTGGAAACGGCCGATGTCTACGGTGCCCCCGATCGTATTATCGCGACGCGCTAAACGTCGAATGACAGGGAACACGGGCGTGGCCGTTCACTCCTCTGTACAATGAGCGCGGTGCACGTTCTGTGCGACCCCAGTCGATCGGCGATATTTGCAGAACTGGTCCCGTTTTATTCCGGAAGGAGTTATTAATCTAAGGGGTGGTTGGTCAGCGGATAATGAATGTGGAGATTCATTACTGATCGAATCACCCCCTTTTCTTCGTTTCCCAATTCGGGGTGGAGTGAGCGCAAGGCTAGAAGCAAGTTGCACGCGCGTCGCAGGACAAAGGACAAAAGGGCCCCGAGTCGTTACCGACTCCCAACCGAGGTATACGTCGTTTCCAGCTGCTTTGTAACGCAACCAGGAGACGGCCACTTCTTCGACCACACGAGTGGTCTCCTCCGGTGCTCTCGAAAGTCGACCCGGTGGGTCCAGCCGAAATAAAGGGAGCCTCTGGAGAAGCCCAAACAAATCCGTTGTGTGAATCGTTCCTGAGACCGAGACACGTCGTTTATGCCAAGTGCCGTTGCTCCCACTGGCCGTACAGCAATAATTCTTCCGTCGAGAGCACCGACGGATCTTTTTCTAGCTCGTTTGTCCAGCGGCATCGTTCTCTGCTAGCAGGGTAAACGATTCTAGACGTTTCCAATGGGATTTCTTTATTGCCATTTTGCGCGCGGCTCCACGACACCGACGGATTACCAGGGTGAATCTCTAGAAGCCAGACAAATCCAGAGGGATCAGGGAAATAGTCCCGGGAGGGACGAGTGCTGCGACGAATCGGCAGCAAACACATGTCTACGGGCTATGGGAGCCTAAATACGCCCCTCGTTCATAGAATTATCGTAGGAAAATCATTTCTGGTCGATCGTGATATTGGGGGCTGCGGGAATAATCAGTTTTAGGGGACGATTTAGCTCTAGAGAGGGTGACCAATATTTTTCTATTCAAAGCGTTACAATTATTGGTTCGTCCTATGTGTATCCCCGCCCTTTTTTCCATGTGCATTCAAGGAACCCGTCCATTATTTTCCTTTTAAGGTCTTGAAACGAGTAAAGCAGTTGACCAGCTACTCGCAAACTCTGCTGATTGTTAAACATCGACGAATGGTTGCCATTGAAATTAGACACTTACTTCACGTGGTTGAGGATACATTGCACATAGCTCTACTGTTCCATGCCGCGATCCTCAGGAAAGCAACACTACCTCCGGGGGCGACCTAATACTTTTACGGCAGGTTGCATAGAAAAGGCCGTACAGTTAGCTTTTCCATTGCGAAACGAGAGAACGGGGCACAGCGAGCAATGCGAATGATTACGTGGGATAGAGGCAAAGGCGGATATTTTACAATGCTAGACGTAAAAGTTGCCTGTCGCTCGCGCGAATACCGCCTTCGCGAATAAAACGGGCAATTTTTCCGCGTCGAAATCGCGCGGCCCGCCGATGGGAAAAATCGGAGCACATTTTCCACGAAGCGGGAAAGGCGCGCGCGCGCACGCCTTCTGAAAATCACCGGCATTATCCGGCTGAAATTGCCAGCCGTTCAATTTAACCGATTCGTTTCGGCGAAACCCACGCGTAATCGCAGCTTTATCGTGTACGTGAGCAGCAGCGGTGTGCGGATCGTTTTGGTCGAAAAATCGGCTGGCTCGGGGGCCGATTTGTTTCACTTTAATCGGCGCCGTAATGAGTTTACCCCGGTGGCCCGTTCTAGCCAAATGACAGAACCTCCTTAACTCGGCACCGGTTCGATTACCAGCAGCTGAAATTATTGCTCATCAAGGGTTGCATTGACCGAGGACCGAGCAAAACGAGGAGGACGGGCCTGGTGCAGACTGTGAAGCAGGTAGGTTCTCATGCCCGTGCATCTCTCCTCGGCTCGAACTGGAGCCAGTCGTCGATTACGATTAATTCCATCTTTGGAGGAAGTCTAATGACATAAGCACTACGTAGTCAGGCTCCACGTACTACGCGATACGATTCTAGGATAAACTTGCCATGTCGATGCCAGGCTCATGGATTGAGCTGCACCGATCGAAACGTTTAAGGGGTTAGGTTACTCTAGAATTCTGAAAAAATCGATTTATCTTTTTCGGGCTTAAACAATAGTTTAAAGTCTTAAAACATTATTTAGAAGGTCCCAGTGTTCACAAAATATTTTTTTCTGGAGATACAGAGCCCAAAGCGCAATCGCAAATTACGTTTTCAAACTTTAAACACGTTTTTCTCAGAACCGTGTTTTTCAAAACGGTGTGCAGGATTGCTCGAGTTCTATTTGATCAATCCCTTTGAAAATGTACAGTTATACTTGCTATTACATTTATTAAGCATTGACGATCCGTTTTTTTAAATTTTCTAATTGTTTTGCGAAACATAAACAATAAATTGACTCATTTTTCGTCGAAATTCGAACTCTAAATTTGAAATACCCGCCATTTTGTTAATTTTTACAAACATTGAAATGTTTGATCGTCAATGCTTAGGAATTTATCATAATTAATGAAATCTTTTCTCTTTTTGTTGATAGTAATAGCCGTTTTGCCGGAATACTGCACACCAGTTGGACATTAAAAAAAAAAGGTGTTCCGGAAAATGGCGTCGTACGGACTTAGTTTTAAACATTTTTTAAATATTGCAGCAGCTTTTGTTAGTACATATTATATTTAAATAAAGTACAGAGTTTCGTATTAATCGGTTGTTTACTCTTTTTTTGACTGCCACTTACAAATTGCCTAGTTTTCCGCATCCCTAAAGTAGCCTAACCCCTTAAGGGGTCATATACGTTTCTCGACACTAAAATGTACTCAATGTTTACAAGCAATTTGTGGACAAACTATTAGGCCGATTGGTTGAATTCTTCTTGTAACGTAAAAGTAGATGTTTATACAGCAGTAAACACGAATGAAGATGTATAAATTGTTAAAAATTTGGCGTCTAATTGCATTAACGCAGAATGGTTTTTTTTATCCTGCCACAAACGGTGTGCATGATTTAACTCGTACAAGTAATCTGAAACAAAAATTTGCGATTTATTTACACTTATTGAGATCGTAGTTATCGGTCAACGAGGGCTTTTTCCGATAAAATAAACCATTTCTTAATAACAAACAAAAATGTGCGGTTCTTTTTACGAAAATCATGATCTCCGTCTTCTAATTGTTACTACTGCTACAATATCGTGTTTTTCAAAAAACCCCCTCGTCAACCGATAACTATGATCTCAATAAGTGTAAATAAATTGCAAATTTTTGTTTCAGATTACTTGTACGAGTTAAATCATGCACACCGTTTGCGGCAGGATAAAAAAAAACCATTCTGCGTTAATGCAATTAGACGCCAAATTTTTAACAATTTATACATCTTCATTCGTGTTTACTGCTGTATAAACATCTACTTTTACGTTACAAAAAGAATTCAACCAATCGGCCTAATAGTTTGTCCGCAAATTGCTTGTAAACATTGAGTACATTTTAGTGTCGAGAAACGTATATGACCCCTTAAGAGTCCCCGGAGGATCGTTTTTTAAATGCTTGTTTAGTTTCTGGTCGATCGTCTCACTCGTTGTTTTCATTTATGTAATAGGAATGCCGTGGACCGTCGGCGTTAGCCTATGCATAATTCAATCCGCGTCGAAAATGGGGAAGCCGTTTTCGGTAGCGTTACCTGTCGCATCCGGTCGCCCTAGCCACGGGGAAATGTTTTCTGACGTGGCCAACGGGTTGCGAAATGCGCGCTCACGCGCGTTAATCGCCGCGAAAATACAAACAAAAGCGGCAGGTGGCGAAGTACAAAGAGGAGAAGTGCTTTTAATTGCTGAACAATGGGGTCCGCGGCGTGCCACACCTTCACGCATTGTCCCGCGACTTAGTGGATTACTTACGCTGACTGATCAGAGTCAATGTCGGTTGCCGACCAATGGAACTGCTCCACAATTTGCGGCCCGTGCTGCCAGCAAATTATTTTTACCGAGAAAACGTTTCACGTGGGAGCATTAGGAACCAGCCATTCCCTTCACCTCAGAAAATTGCAGCACGATGCTGTACCTGAAGAAGCCATTTACACACTTCTCTTCGTTTACGAATCAATTCACCCAGATTGAATGAAACATCGTGAAGATATTTTGTTCTAAGACAACGCGTAGCTCGTTCAATATTTCAAACGATTCGTCGATGTTCGATCGATAGAGGCTGCGGAAGTTTGATTTCAGATCGACACGGGAGAAAAGGTTTCTGAATGGAGAACTGGCACCGCGAAACGAGCCAACGCCTCGGCACAATCGGGATTCGTCTTGGCGGGTTCGAAACCGGCGGCGAAACACGTTCCACGCGCCAGTGAGCTCATTGATTTCTAATTAACGGTTAGATGGTGGAACAATCGTGATATAATTTCTCGTGTCCGGCACAATGAAGCGGCGCGACAATACAAATTCCCCGGGGTCTCCGCGTGTCTCCCCGGAGAAGCATGACAGGGGGGCGTACACCGTTTCAGAAATTCGTCTTTGGCCCCGGTCTACGGTCTTTCTCTTTCACGTGAAAAATGCCAGATGTTTCGCATGTGGCCGGCGTAACGTGCAATGCCGTTGTTCCGCCTCTGTCACGGCAATGCCTTATTCATACGCGGCCGCGAATTCGGATCGAGTGGAGGCCTGGAAGCCCTCGAGGCTGTCGAACCGCGCGAGACACGCGCACGATAACGTTTCCCCTCGCGACCAAATTCTTTCTTTCTTCCGGCATCGCAAAAAACAACCACCTCTTTTAAATCCCTCTTCTCTCTGAAGGAAGAAACGGACTGATCGAGTTCAATGACAGCACCTGGGAGGACACAAAGAGGGCTGGCTCAAAGATACATACACGATACGACGCTTGGCGCGATCATTTTTGTTGGATGTGACGCAAAAAAGGAGAGGAAATGGAAAGATTGGAGGTTTAAGGGGGAAATCCTATTCTTTGGGCTAAAATTTGGCTCGGGCTAGAAACATGGTCCAAATTTCAGATGAATCGAATCGCTAGTTTCTTAGAAAAAAATCCCCAATTTTGCTATGTTTTCAGCCCAAAGAATAGGATTCCCCCCTTAAGGGGTTATACCTAGTCAGGAGGCCGAAAAAAAGCGAATGTTTGCGAATTTTTTTTGGAAAAACGGAAGCACATATTTTCACAGAACTTTTTGCACTTTAAAGAGCAACATTTAAAGAACATTTGGTAATTTTTTTGTAGAAAAATATTTACGTTTATAATAAAACTACAACGACATCCAAGAAGCCTTGTTAAAAACGGTGAGTAAGATATCTCAACAACCACTGCACCAATCTTTCTATAATTTTGTGTGCTTATTTTTTATATAAAAATCAATCGACTATCGTTCGCCTTTTTTTTTTAATGTATATTTTCGATTTTATTAACGAAAAATGGCCGTTTTTCGCGCGAAAATCAGGACTTCAAACTTTAAATAGCCGCCATTTTATTTTAAATTAATATTTCGAAAATTCCCCCTCCGTCAGTCGATAGATACATTAATATACTAACGAAATCTTTTTTGTTTTTTGATTTGAGATAATCTGGTTCCGAGTTGCAGTGCTCACCGCAAAACAACTTTTTAAAAAAGCCTTCTTGGATATCGGTTGTAACATTATTATAAACATAAATATTTTTTTACGAAAAAATTGTTCAATCTTCTTTAAATGTTGCTCTTTAAAGTGCAAAAAGTTCTGTGAAAATATGTGCTTCCGTTTTTCCAAAAAAAATTCGCAAACAGTCGCTTTTTTTCGGCCTCCTGACTAGGTATAACCCCTTAAGGGGGGTCAAATCGGCCAAATCGGTCAAAGCTCTCCATAATCTTTTGCCAGAACGAGTACGCAGGTATAAACAGAAAGCCTCAGAAAGATACAAACGTGCAAGAAAAATGATACGAACTGCACAATCACGAAGAGAACAGGCATTGCAAGAAGAAGAAGGTCCAACGTACGGAGCAGGAGCGTTTTAGTTACTACCCCAAAACATAAAAACTTTATAACTCGGACAAAAATGAAGTTTTCGAGCTGAAATTTTTTCTGCAGTCTTTGTATACAATACTACAGAGATAAGGGTATGGATTTTAAAATCGAATAAATTTTTCGAAATTTTTTTTTTAAATTTTTGGAAAAAAAATGTCACTGTAGTAATTCTTACATAATTCATTTCAGCGTAAAAAATAATATGGAAATACATATTTTCAAATTTTTATCTGTAAAATAACTGGTAGTTCATTTTCACTTGAGGGACCCCCCTTAAGGGGGAACACCACTGTGACGGCCGGAAATGTAAGCCATTTTTAAGAATTTTTTTTCAGGAATAATTTACAGTTTTCATAGAAAATTTTTATTATCTATCTTTAGTACGCTGTCTTAAGAGACTATACAAAAAAAAAAAAAAATAGAAAAACATGCATAAATTTTAATATATTAAATAATCTTCTAGATCTTTCCACGCGAGCTGATCGAATGTGTAACTATGGAACAGCAGGTCCGAAATTAAATTTCATTTTTTTTCTATAAACTACATGAGAGTAGTTTCCGTTGTGCGTACGGATTCTTTGATTGAAAACCAATTTTTTTAAATACGCTCGAAAAACTGTCCATCTTGTTCGCGGATTTTCGAAAATTTTCTTCTAAAGCGCACCATTTTTACAAAAATAATTTGATTAAGAAATCGGTACGCACAACGGAAACTACACTCATATAGTTTATAAAAAAAAAAAATGAAATTTGATTTCGGATCTGCTGTCCAATAATTACACATTCGACCAGTTCGCATGGGGGGTCTAGAAGATTAATTAATATATTAAAATTTCTGGACGTTCTTCTATTTATTTTTTTGTATAGTCTCTTAAGACAGCGTACTGAAGGTAGGTAATAAAAATTTTCTATGAAAACTGTAAATTATTCCTGAAAAAAATTCTTAAAAATGGCCTACTTTTCCGGCCGTCACAGTGGTGTTCCCCCTTAAGGTACTTGCATTCCATGTGGAGCCTCTATAGATGAGACCTAGGTGGATTGTCTTCTGCTAATGCTCTTTCATTATTCTCTGCAACGCGGTCGCTAATTTTTATGCACTTTCCTATCCCACTCCCTCTGTACCCCCAGTCTTTATCCGCGCGATCTTCACGCTGTATTACGTATGTACTTCCTCGTGTAGCCGCGATGCCTCATTATACGGGACTCTTCTATCAGAATCGATCACTCTTCTCTCGTGGGCGTATGTACATTCGACGAAGGAGGTCCTCGAGATTGACGCGCGTCGACCTGGTAACGTATAACGCCTCGGATTTATTCAATAACGACGATCGTTAAGGTCTCACCCAGGGGGGGGGAGGGGGGGCGGTGGTTCGTGGCCCTTCCGATATTCGACGCCAGACACGTGCTGCGTGGACCTAGCGTGTGCTTTCAACGCCGACCACGTCCTCGCGCTGAGCTTATTAACGATAGTACCGTCTCCCGATATCCTTCGGTTGTTTGTTGTTTCGTCGTTAAGACGTCATTAAATCCGTGAAGCGTCACGGGTCCGTTGCGGCGTTTAATTGGCGATGATGGCCAACCCTGTGAAGCTTCCGGACGCTTCACTTCCGGCCGAGTAACGAGACGAGGATGGCGTGGCTGTTGACGGGCGTTTGGTCCTCGTTGAGTCGAACCTGAGGTGTTCGAAAATCGTGGTGTCTTTTGCTCGTCAACTTTTATCGCCGCCAGCAATAAGAAGCAAACGAATCCTCCCTCGCGAGAGGGGCGTAAGTATTTCTACTGGAGCAGGGAAAGAGCAAAGAGAAGGCTGCTGGTCCGGGGCGGCTCGACACCCCGCGAATAGCCGAAGATGCTCGCGATGTCGCCATCTATTTGGCACATCCGTTCGCGGCCGCTGTTTTTTGGTACGGTGCCGTAACAGGAGGAACAGCCACTCGCTCGTGGCGGGATAAAAATACGGCCGAGAGGGGTATTAGTCATGTTGCGATGGCCCGTGGGGTTCCAAGAGCCGCTCCGTGTATCCGTCCACCTCTCTCTTTTTCACGCGGGCCATCTTGTACGTGTGTTAACTAGATCGCCAGGAAGCGGAGCCGCTAAATCACGCGGGATACGGGCAAAAGGCAGAAGCCAAGGGTACCAATACGCGGGCCAATCCACGCATACAACCCCGGCTACGCGTCAACTGCCATCGTGCCCTGTCTCCCTGTCTCTCTTCCCATCCTACCACCCCCGTTATCCCCCGTCCGCCGGCTCGTTTCTCTTTCTCCTCTGTCAGCCTGTGTGTATATCCCGCCGTCGGTCTGGGCGCAGACGTATCAATTAACTGCGGAACTCGCCGGCCATCTCGACTAATTTCCATCCATTCTCGACATACCTACTCGATGTGCCATGAAATTATCGAACGATAGAGCTACGGGGCCCCGCTACCGTGCCATACTTTCGTCTCCACTCCCTACCGTGCGCCCCAGGAACCGTCTGATTTCGAAGTAGGAATACCTCTTACCAGCCTCTGCTGATTGATAGCCGAGAGAGCGGAGATTCCATTTTTCTCTCTCCAAGCTTTGGCTTCGAAATAGCGCGACTCCTCACTGGCGTGTTATTAAGATTAGAGAGCTCGTATCCGTATTCCATAAACACGCTGCCCAGGGATATCATTACCGTTTATGCTCCCGATTACACTACCGGGCTGTTGTGGGTGTCATTGGTCGACCGAGTAAAAACTCGGGCAAATGCGCGGACTCGCGATCGATTCTGCCTGCGGAGAATCGGATAAACGGGCACCCATTAACCTCTGGGAAGGGATCTATCCGTCAGTTCAGCTTTTCCCGACGATCCTTCGCGGCTCCATTGCAGCGGGGAGCCACGTAGTTGTGCGACAAGATAAATGATTCTCGATCGGGATCGGTTGACGGTGCCCTAGGAATGGGCCCGCGACACTGGTCGCGTACACGAGGTGTTAATCGACTTGCCGTGAAGGGATCATTTGTCAGATCAGCGAGCGTACGCGTCCCAGCCAGTCGGTTTCGTTCACAAGAACGATTTATGAGACGACGAGTCGACCATGCGAGTCAACCGGAAGTCCATCGGTGCCCTTTGTTCCCTCCGCTCGTTCTTACGTGCCCCGTCGTCCCAGGCTCTCCGTTTATCGCATTTACATTCTCCGCGGCTCGGCTCCTCGCCCACTCGTCGCGTTCAGATTATTGAATTAGATATACCGGCCGGAATTGAATTGATTTCTGACAGTCATCCCACGATCCGGCACGCTCGCAGGTATAACGTTCCTGGCGATATCGGCCGAAGAACAATCGGCCAGGATGAGAGGGTGGATATATCTCGGCTCTCTGGGATCGTTCGTTACTCGCTGAACCCTCGCACTTGCGTCCTCGCGTGTATATAATTTCTCGTCTCTTCCTGTTTCGCGTACTTCGATGCACGTGAATCGAACAGTTCACGCACTACGCGTCCACTTTTTTTTAGTGCAGGGGGCTATAACGACACTCATGCGGATCAAGAATCCTTTGGAATTTTTTGTTTCGAATAAGCCTGAGCCGGGAAATCACCTACGCCGTGAACATACGTCTTTACTTTTAGGTGCCACCTTGACACTGTAAAAAAAACAATTATAACAAATTGCAAAAATTCTCTCTATTTTTTTTTATATAATATAAGAGTAGCTTGATAAATACCAAAAAGATTTATTTCATTATATGTTGTATTTACTGAGAAAAAAAATCTTTACATGTAGCTCAGTTTTTCCGCCGATCGAAGTAGAATGACCCCTTAATAGAAGGCTGGTCGACCAATGGAATATAGTACCTAACGTACCCCTGAACTCGAGTTCTACAGGATATTGCGCATCCCGCCAAGCCGACATTTATTTCCTCCGCTTTTTAACATCCATGCGCGAGTACACGCAGACGTATCAGTGCATCTGCCAGACGACCCCGGGTGCGACACGGGGCACGACACGAGTGAATATTAGGGCACGCAGATCGGGGCGTGTCCGATGGTGTCGTTTCCTACGTGGCATTGTACTACCCAGGACGAGACGCACCTGGGAGTGAACCTACCACGCCTCTGAACCATGGGCATGTAAGAGGTCCCCGTGGAAGGTACATGCACGGACGTGTGCCCTGTGCACGGGTGCGTGTACGTGAGCCTAGCACGCATTCAGCGTGCACGATTCTCTCTAGACGCGGTTTCGGCGTGAGCGGTCACACATCTGACGAGGCGAGTATGACATACGGGATAGCGGCGAGAGCTGCGCGAGGAGACACAATAAGGGCCGGTCATTACTCGTCTATAGGCATTGTTCGAGGCATATACGCTGGATATGCGAGACCCAGTAAAAGTAATGGCGCCTCGGACTGTCTATGTACGTGGTGGATGTAGAAGGTGTCATGGATGGAAAGTATGCCACCCTAAACTTAGAACTGGGATCCAGCTTCGTTGAAGTGTTCTCTGTTTTTTTTTTTATATGTGGAGTTACTTGTATAGCAGGTCGAATAAGATTGTTCATCTTGATGACATCGCGACCAGTTACCAGGCGATGAGGTGTAAAAGAGAATGGCTCGTTTGGGAGGATGACATCACGATGCATCGTCATGTCTCACTGTTAAGCGAGTCGAACGATATTCTGCGGTAACGTGCAGCATTCGCGCGACCCGAATACGCCCGGGGGCGGCCAGGGCGGAGGCGATTCCGCCCCCAGGTGGGTCAGGGTGGTGCCCGCATATCTCATTCTACGCGTGCATAAATAACCCCCCGGAAAGGATACCGGCCGGCGCCTCCTAAATCGCGAAAACAAGGAAACACTAATCTTGATTGTAAAAGGTGTTTCTAGTAATCTCAGACTGGGTAGCCTTAAATCAGAATAGTCGGAGTGTGCGGTGGATTTAATTGTCTGAACAGAAGTACGGACACTCCCTAGACCTGAATTAAGATCATCCGAAGACTCTCTAACCAAACGTCCACCTCTCTAACCAGACTTCACCAACAACCGCTATAAATTTGTTACCCTCCCAGTGTTCTCTTCCTGCAAGGAAAGACAAACTTCTGAATTTTAGGGACCGTCGCTTCCTCAGAAGGGGTGAAAACAGAATCCTGGAATTCTCGAATAAAGGAGGGAAGGTTGAAAGGTCTGAGACGATGGCAGATGACGCCAGGAAGAGCTGGAAATAATTTCGCGACAACAATGCGCTCCCGATATCGCGTGTCAGCACGATATATCGCCGCAGCGAGTGCACTCTGGTACGGTCAGCTCGAGGAGGACATCGTATCCTCTGTCTCGTGCATCTTGCCAGAAGGTTTTTGTCGGCTAACAATAAGGTAACTGTAATTCCTGGAGGCGAACGCGAGCGGTGTAATGGCAACAGATGGAGAACCTCGTCGGGCCCGTCAATGTCTTCGGAAGCGTTTCGTTTCAATGGCTGTCCCACATATGCCTGAAGGAATAATAGCGATCGGTCGCGGGAAGCAGAGTACACGCATGCAACCGCAGATACGTCCTCTGCGCTCGGGGTGTACCTACTTCATCCGCTCTCCATCGACGTGTCGCACGACTCCTCGCGGACGAATCAAGGAACCCCATCGCGGGTATGAAGAGCACAATACGCGACCCAGCGTTTAAGCACTCCTCATATTCAATAATCGTCCAGGGACCATAAGAATCGATAAGTCGGTCTGCGATCCCACAGCATTAACGAACAAGTGGTCGCAGAGTATCCTTGTAATTGGACGGTGTATTTCATTAAGCGATCCTTAAACGTAAATAATTTCTCGGTAGTAAATGCGAAATATGAGGAGCGCGCGCCTAGACGTATAATTTTCTGACGCAAGATATCTGCACATACGTATCGATACGAAGGTAAGCTAGCCACGGAACGAAACGTATTACCAGCACGCCACTCGATCGTTTTTACGGGCAATTAATCGCCGTCGTTTCGTACGGGATTAAAGGATGCTCGCGGACCGAACGATCCACGAGAGCGCGAGCGGATCAGTCCCGGCGCGGCTCGTTGCACGTGCCGCAACGCGGCGGCGCGGCGTTTAACAAGCGGATCATAAACTCCTGTTTACAAGAGACACAACACACCGATAATAGATGACAAATATTGGCAGATGCTCGAACGTCGGAGGCGCGCGGACGTGCCCCGTAACGTCTAACCGCGCCGTCCTTTTATTGCCGTGCTTTAGGGGCGCGCGAGGGGAGGCAGAGGGAGCCCGGTAACTCCGCAACCCCAAAATAGAGGATGACATTTCTGTGTGGTTTCTTTTTCGGTTGTATTGTCGGGGGCCGCCTGGCATCTCCCCGGTCGGGCCGAAATGCATAAATCAAGCCAGATTCGGTGCGAAACCGGGCAACAACAATGTTCGACGTGGATCGTTCCATCCCTTCGAGGAGGACAGGGATCCATGGTCGGCGGTGGTATTTTCGTGGCACACAGAGGCGCGACCCATAATGCCGTGCGCGATGACAAATGGTGTCTCCGCGATCATTCACAGTGAACTAGAAAACCTGCGTGTCGCCCTCGATCGTCCGACGTTTGCGTCCGCGCTACGAGGAAGCCGCAACAACCCCGCGATCCCATTGACGATTCGAGAAATCTTTCGAGTAGCCAGACAATACGGCCCTCTTTTCACGCGGCTAAACCGTGTCCCTCGTGCACGCCACTGCGGGAAATGTAGAACACCGGTGAATGCCGCCGAAGACGGAATCAAAGGGAGCGGAGGACCGTTCGATGCCTGTGCGTTTTATTGCCCGTTTCATCAGGGGTGTCTGTCAAATCGGGGCTAGGCAGAGCCGTGCCGAGAAGTTCCATCGACGCCCATAATCGCACGTTTAACGGCACGTAGGTTCATGCAGTTTGCTGGGTGCTGCGTTTCCGAAAATAACCGATCGGGCGTCTCCGAAATCACGTAAAAATGTCCCGAAAGGGGTACCGGAGCCGGGCACAGTGTCAGCCGTGTGAAGAACTGCTCGCAAGAGTTACGAGTTCACCGGGCGATAAAGTTGGCCCTCCGTAACGCCTCGCGCAGACCCAACCAACAGATTTCTCTGTCGACGTGGGATTTGTTTTATGGGACCGTCGCGAGATCGTCAGGAGGAAGTGCGCCCTTTCTTTCTGGCCCATCTGAGCTTTATGGTCCCTTAAGGAATTCGACGTGAATGAGAATGATGGGCTGTTTGGTACACAAAGCGTCTTCGATCGGAGTCCAATCGATCGAACGTTGTACGATCGTGGATAATCATGCGCAACTCCAAAAACGGTGGGAGGAATGTATAAGAAAAGGCAGAGTACAAAGAACTAGCGCACAGAGAACACGCCTCTGGTGATTCGCCAGCACAGTTGCGCTTCGAGTGCACGCCGGAGGTCGGAGGCTGGTTTTTAAGGATCGTTCCAGCCGACGGGGATGGGCGTCGTCGCGGAAAGAAACGCACGACGCCCGAGGTCAGGTGTCAAACAGCTCGACAGCGACGAGAATTCGTCGGACAAGCTTCGAGGCGAGCACGATGGATACGATGGATTTCTGGCGATCCGAGAACGGGGTTTACGGCCTCGCCGTGGACCAAGAAGAAGCTTAAGAAGAGTGCTGCAGGAGAAGAGGGGCCGTAGGTGTCTCCGACAGCATGTGCTCGGGGCGTGGACCAACGCGAAAGAGATATACTGCTTCGCCCGAGTATTTATGGCATATCCGCACTTCGTCCGATATATATACATCGGGGACAGCGCGGAATGCGCGAGCAGCCATCCCGAATAATTGTTTCTGGAAGTGCGAATGGTGTGCTTATTAACAGCCCCCGATGCTTTTTCCCCCAGCCGTTGCTTGGCCCCAGTCGATGAAACGATCAACGCGGCGTAGGCCTCGAGATAGCCGCGGTCAATTGGCCAGAGACAAACGACGCGATTACGGGCGAGAGAGGCTATCCGTGGCTCCTTTCACCCGATCTACGATGTAAGGATGCACCTTTCCTCGACGCTGGCGCAAGAGCGCGCGTGTTTCGAGCGAGGACAGAATGCAATTAACGGCAGAGGCGGAGTAAAGATAAACGCGTATTATGATTCTTCAAAGTGACTCTGCAGTATAAGCTTTCTACGTTCCACGTCCTCCGTTCGTTCCACCTACCGACGTTCCTTACAGCTTGTATTTTTTCCCCCATTCCGTCTTTCCCTCGCGCTCTGTCACCTGACTTCTTCATCCGCACGACGATAAATCATCGGCCTACGTGTGTACACGCTTCTTTACACGCGAGCCCTGTACACATCGCGCGCGTAACAAATAACGCTGGGTGCATGCGTCCAGCGATCGTGTGCTTTCGACTCGGTCGACGTGCACCCGGTCTGTGTGCTTTATCGGCCGCCTCATCTGCGGAATGATCATTAAGTCGCGCCACCGCGACAGAGGAATAGCCGAAGGATGCGCGCTCGGCGTGCAAAAACTCTGCGTTCCTTCGAGAATTCTTATTCCAACGCGGTCGATGCACGTAGGAAGCTTCTAGGGGGAAAAATAGTGGCCGTAGATGTGCAATGTCCACGTAGAAATTGGGAACTCCTCGGGGCTTCCATAGCGGAGTAAGCGCCAGACTTCCTGTTGGATCGATGGATACAGTAGTGACACAAAGAAAGTTTAATGGTGACTAGTAAGCTAGACTTTGCTTACTGCTCGCACTAGAGAGTCGATTTGCAAGTATTATATCCACGAACAGTCAGTACCATGCACCTACGATCACAGCAGAATCTACCGGCGCGACACATTCATTAGCGGGAGTTGAATAGACCTCTTTGGTGCAGCCCCTTCGTGTAGCCACCACGCTTCTTGCTGGAATACGAGTGACACCCATGCGAGTAAACTTCATATGACAGGCTGCAGCCCTCCATAAAATAATCATGATTCGAGCAATGAACGTTCGAGGCGGAGTTTGAAGTGAACCAGGTTATGCTTCCCATACGAAATCGATCAATTCGAAAGTTCCCGAGAGGGAAGAGTAAGTTTCGGGGGCTCGGAGGGATGAAAGGTTGATATCGAGCAGAGAAGGGCAATTAGTATCGAATGTCGATAGGCCTGTATATGTATAGCAACCTGTACGAATCAGGGCTACGAGCTTCTCAGCAGGGCGCAACCTGTGCGACTCGTAAGGATCGAAAAAGGGCGACCATTCATTCATCTGGCCAAGCAGGACACTAATAGCTCACCTTCGGTTCATTCAGAACGAAACCGTCGGGGATCCGATTCATGGGAAACCAAAGGGATTAAGCCCGCGTTCTTGTGGCCGTTCGGAATCATCTTCCACCGGAGACGCAGGGCTCCATGGTCGTAAATAAAAATTGGGCAACCTTTCATTTTTTTTTTTTTTTTGTTCGTCCAGCAGAGCTTCAGGGCCGAGCAACTACCCCGTGGAAAGTCTTTCCGTGGCCATAAAAAAATCATGGGTCATCGCGATACGTTTACAAAAATTCCCCGCGGTTTTCCTCACGGATAAACGTCCGCACTATTTTCACTTTATGACCACTCGATGGGCGTTATTTATCGGGGAGCACGGACGTAAGGACCACCCTTGGGATTTGAGTAGACTTCAGATTTGCCCGGTCAATAAATATCATTCGTTCCGATACTCGAGAACCCCCCCGGGCCACGGTCGAGTTCTGCGTGTAACTAAACAGAAGGGCTGTTTGCCACCATGTGTTTCCCTCCCTCGATTCTGGACGCGTTCGTTACTTCTCCGGGCGAATTCTAAACTCGCATATGGATGGAAAAGATGGGGAACGACTTGGGAATCTGACAACCTACCTAGCCGAACGAACCATTTAGTGGGCAATATAAAATCTGAAATCTTATACAAGATTTTTCACGTCTTCGCCGACCCCGTGCTCACCCCTTTCCTTTCAGAAGAAAGCATCCTTTAGTCAGGATAAACGTAACGATTGTCGAACTCGGAGGGTCGAGACCCTCCGATGCTCGGTGGACCCTCGGGAACTCGTTTCCATCATTAGGGAGCGGCTAAGTGGCCACTACTGCCCAAGGCCGTAGCAACCGGGTACTTGACGTGGACGCTCCTGAAAATGGCTGACGATAAACTGGACATTCGGAACCAACCCCGATCTCTGCATGCTCCGAGCTATTTCCTGTTTGCTTCGGGCCCAACCACGGCGTACCTTTCGACCATAAAGCTAATACATCCGCAGGGGCGAGGACCAGTGTGTCGCGCGGACTACGCAATTCTCTTGCCCCCCTGGCCACCTTTTCCCAACGCAGCCCCACGTCGTTTCGTCCATTGTCGAAGCCGCATCGGATATCGTTGAAACTTTCTGACAAATCGGTCACGTGGCGAAGATGCATGCACGTCCACTCTCCAACCGTGAATGATACTTAAAACGGAAGGAAGCTGTAACCAGGATACAAGTAGAGTCCGGATGAATTGCACGGTGAAAATTCACATGGAACAACGGGACAATTCCTGGAAACGGTCTTGATGTTCGTCAAGAAGAAAGGGCGGCTGTTTAACGACCATTTCGACCACGGTGTCCGACGATCCGCGGAAATTTTCAACGAATCCCGTGGTGGGAGCCTGGAGGAGCACTAGGCCCGTTGTTCGGCAGGTCATAAAGATAAATAGTTAGCCAGCAAATTTACACAATTTGTAGCGAACGACGGCCGACGCTGATCGTGGAGAGAAAAAAAGCCGCGTGGCGAGGTAAGATTCTGAGAGAAGGAGAGGCGGACAGTAATCTACGGAAATTGGCAAGAACGACGAACCAATTTCCGAAAGAGGGCCGCAAACACTGGCCCAGGGGTCAGTCGAGGTGAGGGTTAATCGTCGATAAAACGACCCTCGTTAACGCGCCCGACCGATACGCAACGAGCCCGTAAAATGGTGCATCGCCTTTGCCACAATCTCGGATACTCCTCGGCTACTGTGTTGATATCGCGACACAGGAGTTCCAGCACCTAACGAAGTCCAAGAATCGTGGATCGAAGTATCAGTGGACGGAGGATTCGACGGTGATGAGGTGACGGTCGCCGAGCAAGGGAGACATACCCAGTTTTTGCAGAGTAGGAGAAACGAGAAACGGAAGAAGTTCAATGGACGGAGTTTCGCGAATGGGGCGACCTTAATGTGGCTTGCATTCGGTATCCTCGGGACCGAAAACGTAATTTTGGTCTCGTGGACCACCGACCGGCGGCTCGTCCCGGCGATTAACATTCCCAAAGCAATTGCACCCACGGCGACCAGCCCCGGGAGAGCCAATTCCTTCTCTCCGGCTCTCCTGGCAGCTCGAATCTCGTAAGCATGACTAGAACGCGTGGCTCCGAGAGGGCAGCACCGCTCGAAAGACTACACCTGCTCGCCAGATCACCCCTGAAGATACTGTAGGGTTTCGTCGCCGAGAATCTGAATTGAGAAGCAATGATCGCTTGGAATTTCCACATTATTTTTTCCTATTTCGACTGAGGTTAGAATGAAGCATTGAATTCAAAGTTTGTATCTGCCACTTCTAGTGAAAAAAAAAAAAAGAAAAGGGAAACGAAATTGTGCTGGGGGTTGGGAGGAATGAGAAGACTTATCTACGTCGTTTCTGCTCGGGAGTACGCGGTCGTTTGCCAAGCCTTGATCCTTGATTCGCGCAGACAATTTTGTCCTCGAGTGTCGCGATCGGGCGGCCTCATCACGCGAATTACAGGCTTCGCTCGTGGTTCGTGGGTGCCTTCGAGAGTCGCGTGGATAGGCGGAGAAGCCTGAGAGTACAACTGCCTCGGATGAATTGGCAGGCAACCTCTGAGATCCTCCGGTTGGAGTACTTTCCAGCGTCTGTCGCGTTTTGCGCACCGGCGCGCGTTTCAATTATGCGACGCGATAGACGCGTCTCGGTTCACTTTGACTTCAATTACGCTATCTTATCCTATTCCTGACTACCTGGCCTACTACCTAGCCATGTATTAGCAATGTCTTGCACTCCTGTATGCGCATACTTGCTCCCATATCTTTAATAGCCTATCCGCGGTGCAAAGCCTGCATGTATTGCAAAAAGTCCGCAATAGTTGCCTCGATTAAAGCGATAGGAGAGAAGTAAATCGGAGCATGGGGGCCAAAGGATGCTGCCGCCTGTGTCAGGCATCCTGGGCGAACGAGGACGTGGAATCGCGTCGTGTCGGCGGCACGTCGCATGAAATGAGGAGCGGCAATGGCAAATAAATCGCTTCGCTCGCGTCACGTCCCGATCCGAGGCGAGACCGAAGGCTCACGAAAGCTTATGATGGACCCGCACGAATCGTTCCCGCGGTCTTTGATGTTGCCGCTCCGCTCGGCGAGCCACCTCGGGTGACAGAATCCGATCTTTCCACCCACGCCAGCCCCGTCCCGCGCACCGAAACGTTCGCCCAGCATCGAGCAGCGATCGTTTCTTCGGCCTTAGCCGGATGCATTCTGATGAGCGATAAACCGAGGATCCTGCCAGCGATTCGTTTTCCTGTTTTGCATGGATTAGCCGCTCGTTGCACAACTCCTCGTAATCATTTTCCATCACGCAACGTCTCCGGGCATAAAATTCGCGCAACTGCATCATGCGAGGGGCTTCAGAACGAGTTCTCCGGCGACTGACTCGTCGTCACCGTCGCGTAATCGCTTTCCCCGGTGCCTTTGCATACGTTTCGACAAGTTCTCGTCGGGCATAGTTTATAGGGGTTCTCCTCTGGCCTAGGTCCCGCAATTATTTTGCAATTAAGGGACCTTAACGATGCCTCGCCGGTCATTAACCCTACCTTTATCGCGTCTCCAGCGAGTAGGGGTCTGACTAACGGTGTTCCCCCCCCTGCATCTTGACGAACGCTCGCCTGGAAAATCTGGTAAAATCGGTGTTACGACATCGTCGCGTGTTCTCGCATGAAGCGCAATCGACTGTGCTCCGTTCTTTTCCGCGCACGCCGATTTCCCCTCGCTCTCCTGCATCGTCATTACGCCCTCCCGCTGCGAAATTATCGAGTTGTTATTACTCCACTGGCGAATCTAATAAAAGGCCATCCTCGGGCTCTAATTCATGTGGTACGCGTATCCGCTGGAACGCTGGGAACGCTTGTCGTTCCGTATCCTCCTGGGCGACGTTACTAGTCGCAACAGCGGTTGTGAAAGCGGTGCAACACACTGAAATTCGTTCAGAAATCGAAGGCCACACCACCCTCTGCTAATTGCAAGTCCGTTCTCGGGGTGTCAAAGCAAAGAATGCTTTTAAAATCAATTCGCTTTCGTTCGTCCACTGAGATACATACCCACGACTCACGCTCTGGGACTCGTGACGCCGCGTAACGCCTGCAATTCATGGTGAGAAAGTATCCAAGTTGAACAGACTTCGCAATGTAATGGTAGAGAAGCGCGAGTAGAAACGCAGCGCCTATGCAGGCGGATATAGGTACATTTTTGGCATTTCGCCTCGGCCTGCCTCTCCCAAGGAATTCAACCTTTTTTCCTCTCCTCCGTTCAGCCTTCCGCGGCCTATAATCGTGTATGCAAATCGTCACACGGCGGCGGGGTGAAGCAATCGTCCCGCAATCGTGCCTTATTAAGTCGTTCCGCTGATTTTCTGTATTCGATCGAGGGGAACCCATTGGCGAAGGCCTACCTTGACCCCGAAGCAGCAGGTCGTCGGGGATCATCCGTGATGCGGAGCCACCGATGCATCCAGCCCAACGATACGCGCGAAAATCTCCTATGCAAGGTGAATCGCTGGCTGCATCACTCGAAACCGCTGAGAATCCAGTCCCAGCGAGTATCCTTTCGAGCTGATTTCGTCTACCTCGCAAACGATGCACCTGCTTCCTCGGATTACTGTTTACGCCTCGAATTAGCTGCGCGGGAAACACGGGCACAACTCGATACGAAAAAAAAAATTCAGTTCCTAGGTGTAGTCTCAAAGCATCCTACCTGTTCTTTCACCGTGCGTTGCTCGGGCTTAACGGCCTGGCTCCCACCACGGCACGTTAATTATCCTTAATCACGCGCGGAGCTGCCGCGACTGATTTCGAGAGGACTAAATCTACGCGCTAATCTAGCAAACGTGACGCTAACGATGTAACATTATTACGTTAACGCGACGTATACAGATCACGGTGCTTGCACGCCTCGTCTCTTGCTCCCATTAATAATACTTTTCTCTCGCGACAGGATGGTCCGTCGAATAGGTCTAGCACGAATGCTGCCTCGCTTTTTCGATAGGGCTAATTTACTTGCACAGAGCGTGGAATCAGAGTAGGCGATTTTTTGTTCGGAAATCGAACGCCCGTTTGTTGGATTGGCCCGATGCAACTCAACACCGCCCTTTCTTTCGCTCCATAGAATGCGCGGAACGGAAAAACCCACGTCGGAAAAGCTCACCTAATAAGCTGTAATCGGAGAAACGCGTAACCACCGTGTCGGAACGGCGCGGCGTGTCCTTTCTGTACGGGCGTCGGTGAAAAAAAAAAATCGTAGCTCCGCGAACTTCGGGCGAAATTACGAAGTTATGACAATTTTCCACCGCTTCGACTTCTATCCCCTGTCGAATTTCCACGCGCGTTTCGCGCGGAGGGAGGGACGTCAGTTTTAGCGACGGATTCGCCCGTGAATTAAAGGAGACGGGGTGTTTATTGTGACGTTGCACCCTTCCGACGTGGGAACCAGGGAAAAGCTGCCAAAGGGGGGCTGGACCCATGAATCGGGCACCCCCGAGCTAATCGCTCGATCGCCTCTCGGCGTTGACAAATTCGTGAGACGATGATGGATGTTATTGACTACCGAGCGTCGCATACGCGCCGCTCGGTGGATCGTCCCGCGATCGAACGCCACCGATAACTTCCTATTGAAGAACTCCAATCTCTCTGCGATCCCCCACTGTAGATTTCAGATATCACCGTCGAGCCTCTTGATTAGTACTTGAATCGAAGCGTTTGAAAAGTCACGTGCCTTAAGTGGCACGATTCTGGCCAGGATCAACGGACCCGGGCAGGACGGTAATTGTAGTTTAACTCTCAAGGTAAGAGAGTAAGGCTTTGGCACTAAAAACACTAACGGATCTCGAATACGTGGAAGCAATAACGACGATTCGCGTTAGTCTGGAACGATTTTCTAGACGAGCCCAGTGTCTACGTGGGGATCTCGCTGTGGGGTGCGAGAGACCGTCACTTTGATATGTAAATATCAACGCACTGCAGGGTGTGTACCACCGAATGTGTACCATCCGTTGCACACAGGCAAATGCGTGCACGTAGACACCAGCGGGGCGAAGTATCGAGGCTTACGTATGGACGCGGCAGCCCCGTCGAAGAGCGGCCCGATGTGCATTTGCTTCATCGAACATGCCACAATGGGGCTCTGACTATAAAGGCAAATCTATTGAAAAGGGGGGGTAAAAGACGAGGGGCGAAGAGGCTCGTCCCGTTCCTCGATTCCACGAGGAACATCCAATATCTCCGTTATCTCTATTCTGACTGCGTCAATATTGACTGCTACGAGTTCCTCCAGACTTGAAGCACTTCTTCCGACGAATTTTCCAGGATCTCGGTGAACGCTAGAAGAAGCGAGATCATCTTGTAAAACGTCCGGAACGTTGAGGTTTGCCCTGTCGAGGGAGCTGGGGAGCCACTTAAAGTGTCCCCGATCCCAGAAAATGCGCGATCAATGGCGAGAATTCCGTAACACCGATCGGAACTCGAATGGCACCAGGGAAGGTGGGTGGCCTCTAAGAAAACGATCGCTAAGTAATACGCGGAGCCAGGTCGAGTCTCGCCTCCGCGCTGTATATTAGGCGAAACCACGGTGGCGATGGCGTATAATTGCCGTGCGCGGTCTGGCGCACGCACCGTGAAAGGATAAGTGACTTAATGGCGACGTATTGTGCGGTAATCTCGAAGTAACCGGGCTCTCGTTTTCTTTTTTCAAATTACAGCCCGGGTCACACCCTTTTCGAATGGAACGGCTCGAAATGATAGCGCGGCCGGGCGACTTCTATCGTCGCATGCCAAACAGCAATGACGTGGAGTGGGACGACGCGACGTGGTGCTCGCCGCGGAGACGGCGACGTAGTCCTACGTGCGTTTCCCTGCGCGCAGCCACCCCTGGGAGTCGTAAGCTGGCTTGTTGCACACGCACGCCACTGTTGATCCGCGCGCGTGTGTGTGCGTGTGTGCGCCGTGCATGATGGTGCCCATTTAATGTTAACGACGCCATTTTCTGAACATGGATATCAGCCGCCTTTGACTTCAGGCGCTCATGAATTTTCATACACGGGTTAGGGCTCAGCGCGTTCCTCCGCGCCATGGTGTGCCACCGTTGAATCAACACCCACTGCCTTCATTCCGACTCTGCCCTTCGGCTTTCCTCCTCCCTCTGTCAAGCGCGAGAACGTTTCTTTCGAGGATGCTCACGCTACATCCCGTTGGCAACGTCCATGCAAAGAGAATATTTGAAGGGGGCTCGTGTCTCTCTGGGTCTGACGACCACTTGTCGTTCAAATACGTCAAAACGATGGATAAGTTTTAGGGATGCGCGAGGAATAAGTGCCACTATATAGGGGAGATAGCCCCTGTCAGTGTTTACCTGGCAGCGGCAGGAGTAGCGTGACTTCGGTGACGTCAGCGTCAGGTAAGTCTTATCCCCACCATGGAATGCGTTTAGTTGCAGGTGAGCAGGCGTGGTCTTTCCTCGACCAATGGTGTTCGCGGGGCAGGACGATACCTGAACAACCTGATAGCTCACCTGAGACGCGCGCACCTCTCGCGCGTATTGAATCGCGTCCACGATTAATCGCGACATGCGACTCCGCCGTGAATTATATTAATTACCGTAATAGTAACTCGCGGGCGAGTCGCAGGGCCGCGATTGGCCCGCGGGCAAGCAGCTCTGAATTCGACTCCTGGCGGCCAGGAATGCGGCCAGTGCTTTGAAAATGTCTCCATAAGGCAGGCACGCTGGTAGAAATGTACAGACGAGGAGGAGAAATAACGTCGGCAGGGATTCATCGATATTTGGCAGCAAGCATTACGTCCGACGTATTGTTTCCATGATGGCACAAGTATACATCGTCGGAACATAAGTGGACGTAATAGGAAAATGATAAGGTAGAGAGGGTATAGCCAATGTGCAATCATTCTGACGGTATCTCCGAGAGTATACAGTCGTACGGTAAACACGTGAAAAACAATGTGACGTACAAAATGCCATCGGCGCGTAAACTCGTCGTCAATGGACGCGGGGAGTCGGTAGGAAATATTTTCACCGCCCCGCGAGCCGTATGCGTGACAAGTTTTTCTTCCAACGAATGACAATGATTACGCGTTAGCGGAATGACGTAAACACACCCGGACGTTCGTTTAAGGGGTACGAGGCGTGACAACGGCGTCATCTCCGCGTTCACGACGTAATCTCAATTATAGGCGACTTAAATAATAATACAAATTAGAGGAATGGACCTCCTGAGAAGATAATTCCGCGGTAGCGTCCGATACGGCCGAGGTGAGGAGAGTAGCAGGACCTCCCAGCTGTCCTCCCACTGCGCGGAGATTACAATAATTACCATTCTTATTTGCCTTCTCTACCTCTCTCTGCGGGCCCCCACGGCCTTCCCCGGCATCAATTACACCCGTCAAAGTTTCTCACTTTAATCTCGAGATTAATCGCGGCCCCCAAACTGCGGGCAATTGCAGTTTCGGCGCGTGGATACTCATCGTACCTGTGAAATTGTTTCCGACGCTGCCATTAGCGTGAACGGGACGGGCGCCCTCTCGCACCCAGGTTATACCAAGTATTCGCCTTTGGGGTATAACGGAGATCCCGATTCGGGATGTACGAAAGCTGCCTCGCCACTGAACCATAGCTAAGTGGGACACTCTGTACTTAAAATTTTGCTGCGAACGGAAGACGAAATCGATGAAATTGTACGAAAGGCGGCAAGGTAGGCGAAGTACACACACCACCGTTGCTCATAAGACGACCCAAGATAAAGCACCATACGCGTGGTCCGGCGAGGCGAGGTGTGAATGGAGCACTAGTATACCGAGCAAACAACGAAGACAATAAGTTGGCAAATCTCACGGCGGGACGTTGGCAGGCGGTCGCACGTGCTGAGAGGAAACTCGAGACACCAGCAATCATCGCGGCGTCCACCGGTAAGAGAAGAGAACCGGGGAGAAACGTCGGGTGGGGACGTAGAAGGCACGGTGTGGCACCTCCTGGGACGATAATTCGATGTAGGGGCACCCTCAAGCACCCGTCGTGCCCCATCGGCAGGAGGCCACCGGTTACGCCCCTGAGATATGCGCAACAACGCATGCACGGCCACCCTTTGCCGGTTTTCGCCGCGTACGCAAGCTTTTTCTCCCGGCTTTCTGCCCGCCACTCTTTTCCCATTCTCTTTGTGCCATTCCTCTTTATTTTTTTTTTCTTCTCCTCCGCCAAGCTACCGTAGTACGCCTGCAACGACGCAGCGGAGGGCTAGCTCGTTGCATTTCGGCCGGTAGTCAAAGAATCGCGAACCCGTTTTCACGTGAACGCCCACCGGAAGCAGCTGAACCGGCGCCTGAATGGCCCGTCGATAGAAGATATAAGAGCACTGGGATCCGATTACGAGGACACGCGGTACGTTGGGTGACCGTTTCTCATTGAACGCACGTCAAATCCTTTTGAGACATTCCTACCCGCCCCGTTCATTAATCGAGCCACGATAGCCGATCGTCTGCGGCCCTTGGACCCCAGCGATCGGAAGTCGGAAGCCTTCCCCTTTAAAATAATATTTGCTCCCCATCGTTTCGAGCGCAACGCGGGAATTTAGTGGAAATTAGCCGATTGGTCGCACTGTCTAACGAATGGAAGATTTATGGCGCTGCGGAAGGTTCCCTTTTTCGGAGCACATTTCGGCTGCGCCCTGTAGGATGCTGGAAGAACAAAAGAAAATCGTTCCTGTTCCACGAGGCTATCCTGGCTGGATGAAACTCCGCCCACTTCACCCTTATTACGACTCCTTTTCCGCCGCTTTTGTCGGCTGAATCGGGATTCCTCAGGAAACCAGCGCGTTTCTGAAACCGATAGACGCTCGGAATCTCTTCATCGGGGATGCCGATGTTCGCGTATAACGGGAGCGATTTCCAAGGGATGACCATACGAGTACCGTGGACATCCAAGTGAAAGCAATGGAAAGGTGCCAGGCTAACGAATGTCTGACCACATGGTGCCTCGATTTCCCGTGTCACGTCGACAGACTGCGAAAGGATCGGTCCTCCAGATGTCGGAGATACGCGTTCAACTCGTTACACATCCACTGAAAGACGTGTCTCGTCATCTGGGCCCGATAGACACCAGTTGGCCACAAAGGCTGAGGGAACTGGATGCCTTACGAAAAGGTCCATAATTCTCAAGTGCATATTGATCGATATCTGGCCGATGCAACGGCAGAACGATCGGGTGTTTCAACGACCTTGTTGCTTCCTAACGATCGCGTTAATCCGCGCACAATGGAGGGGTAAAAAGTGGGTGGGAGGAGGAGGTATCGACCTATATTCGAGCGCACGCGTTTCGGAGAATGGTACGGGAGAACGCGTGTCGCGGAGCTTTTTCTCCGCGGGACTGCCAGTCCGTTGAATTTCGGGGGGCTGTCCAGGGGCACGCCCTCGCCCCTGCGAGCATAATTCCGATTCTGGTACATGTGCTCCGCAGAGCAACGGGCGCAATCTTTATCCATGAGTGAATAACGCGTGCGGTGCTACCAGCTCCGGGGAAGTTCTTGCAGCACGCGCAGGGGCGTATCAAGGACGCCTCGTACCAACGCCCCTGTCGACCCCTAGGTGGTCCAGGGCGTCACTGGGTGGTACACTTTAATTCCAGACCAGTGGGTCCTTCGTTACGACTCGGTGCAGGCCCGGGATCTCATCGATTCCAATCGATGCAAATGTCCGCCGCGCTTGTCGTAAATATCATTTCGGCCGAACAGAGATGCGAAGCGGCCCCGATAATTAACCGCGGTATTAATCGCAATTCGTTAGCCAACCGTCGCGCGGATCAAGCGCCGTCCCTTTGATGCGACGTTTCGGGGAATGCGCTTGAATCAAGTGGCATTTAATAAATTCCAATTAACGATGGGACATGGACCACCGGGACACGGTAGTCGAATCGCAAGTCGCATAAACACACACGGCTCATTAGCCAGCTAGGGGCAGGATCGGTCGCCTTTTATAGTAGAAGGTGGCAGGAGCTACCGCCCTCTCCGATGCAGAGAAAGGACGCCGGTTTTACGACAGGGCATAAAGTCTATAGATATTGCCAACCTATACCTTCCCTGTGGCCCCTAACCTTCCTTCCTCCCCTTTTTATTCATCCGCCAGGATTTTCACGCCGGCGTATCACACGTGGCTTCCTTATCATCCCCTCTGGCTTCAATTTCCCCCATTTCTGCCTTGGGAACTCTGTCTTTTCTCCGGGTTTCTAGGGAATTTTAGTGTTTAACTCGCGGATGATGCAAACTCATAAGGGTAGTCTCCTAAATGAGCTGCAAGGGGTTGAATGACGAAACGAAGACGCTTCTAGCGATCGTCTTCAGGTTTCTGTATTCTACAATTTCGTTGTAATACGAGGTTAAGCAAATATAAAATCAGAAATGGATGGATATAAAAGGAGATATGCGTGAAACAGTTGAGAGGGACGGCGATATCGACGCTAATGAGGGTAATCGGGGGTTTGGATTTCCTACCCTTCGGACGGCGATAAATTATGACACCGGGATAATTTTAGTTTTCGGTACAGACGAGATTGTGACCGTGGCTCGACGACATCCCCGCGTACGCTTGATAGTCTACAATTCGAAAGGGCTGATTGATGGGAAAACTGAATGTGGCCTGGGCGTACCTTAGCGGCGATAATGATACGCTTACATTTACAACTCCTCGTGGAGGGATGCTACCACTTCCTTCTATATACGATTCGTAAGCCTTCGCCCTTAAGTAATGACAGGCCAAAGGAGTATCGACAAAATGCGTACGGATACTCAACCGGGACTTCCTCCTTCTACTCGATTGGCCACTTATCAACACGAAAGAAAGATCGTTTTTTTTTCCACACTCGGTATTACGTAGAAAAAGGCCGCGAAGTATGCCGTAACGAGCTTTTAATCCCTTCCTTCTTTTTCCCCGTCGAATCAACTTGCAATTTTCCCTGATTCCAGAGCAGATGCATTACACATACCTAGGCGGCACAGGCAACGAGGCGCGTACAGAAAAGCCGCCATGTTTCGACTTATATCGATCCCAAGGCGGTGGGTACCGACAGGCAACAATGTCGGGCATACATTATCCACGATGCATCCAACAAGAGGCAATTGTCTGCCAGGCATTCCGTGTAGCATTAGGTGCAGAAACGGTTCAGAGTAAATTGTCACGGGAAATACAGCGCGGGGCATTGAGAATGTCATTGCAAAGAATAAACGGGACAGTAATGCTTTCCACTTCCGTATACACGGAATGCCGCGGTGCATCGGTGAAAAATGGCTGGGTATACGATGATCGTTTGCATAACAACGAGTGCGGCTTGTTACGTCGAATTCAGCAGGTCCATCCGATAACTGGCGGGAGCACGCGAAGGAAATCGGGGATAATGCAACGAGAGCAAACGCGATCTAGATAATTGGCGATGCGCGCAACGCTCGTTTCGTTTTCGACTTGCATCCTCCGCGATTGGCGTACCGGCCGAATGCTGGTTCCAGTCTTCGAACACGCGCGTGCAATTTTCTACGGGCGCCCGGCGAATCACGAGCGGGGCGCAGGGGTTGGCCGGTGGAAAGACAGAAACGGTAACGGCGGTTCGGAAATCGAGGAGCGGGTTGTAATTAGGTGGCGCAGAGCGGGAGAGAATCGGAGGGCGAGCCGGGGCTCCAATGCCCTGGCGTAGCGGCGAATGCGCGTTTGTAATTAATTAAATAACGATATAATTGGCCCCATAGACCAATTAGTTGATTGATACGCGAGACCCTGATGAACGAAGGAAGAGGGACGATGGGCGAGAGCCGCGCGAACAGGGAAAGAGAGAGAGGGAGCACCGCGATGCGAAGCCAGAGGGAAATCGTTTCACAGAAGTTGCATGCCGCTCGAGCCGTGGTTAGGGGTGCAATTTATTTGTAATTTGCATTCGATTTACCAGCGAAAATTTATCGCGATTCAGTCTGCTCCGTGCGATAAATTAATCGGATTAAACGAGCGCCGCAAAAAAAAAAAAGAGGGAAACACTGCCCGTATGCGATTCAACGTTCCAAGAATTCCGTGAGGAACTGAAAGTGATTAACGATTTAATAATCAGTCATTGTTCCCTGGATAGCAGTAGTCTGTGAAGGAACGATTAAGCGAGATCACCGATAAGCCCGCAAGGCTGTGAGAGGCTCGCGCTGTGGTAACGTCGAAAACGTTCGTACAAGAAGAATCCTATCTAGGCAGCCAATTTGTCGTGGTTCAGATCGACGGGTCGATACGCGACAACAACTGTTTCACACTTTTTACCGGTCCGCGGCGTGTCTTATCTCGCCGTCGGACGGAATCTCCGGCGTAAAAGAAAGGAGCAGCGACGTGTAAAGCCCGGTGTAAGCGGTGGTGTAAGACGTCGACGTGGTTCTTTGGTGGACGCAGGCGGCGCCAACGAATCCTTTGATGCCTCGCCGCATGGTCGCTTTTTCAGGTAGCCACAGACGCATTAGTCACTCTTCTCGTTCTCTTCGCTTGTCCCTCTTCAACGGCGAGGATGCTGAAGGCGCAGGTATCTAAATGAGCTGCTCAGAATCGTTAATAGGCGCTGCAGCCGCGAACAACGCGTGTCTCGCCGACACGGATCATCTTCTCTACGTCTTCGACTTCTATGATCGTTCCTTTAATTAAACCTCGCGTCTAATGCTCCTCGAGGCCTGGAAACGTCGGGTTCTCTCGCGTTTCCAGTCGGGTTGTCGCCGAGCGGTGTACATCCTGGACGACTTTTCGGCGTCGGATTCGCGAGGGTAGAGGAGCCCGACGGCTTGCTTTATTTTCCCTTGAAAAAGTGGTTCATCCAAGGTCCGCGTCTCTTTGTTCTTTATGAAATCAAGTATAAAGCCATCAAGCTGCCAGCATAAACCGCGTTGCCACGGCAGCCTCTGTTTTTCTGCGCCTCCAATCTCGGCGCCAGTCGGAGAGGCAAATCATGGCCTCATTATAAAGTAATTAAAACCCATTACTAGTGCTATCCTTTATCGGTGGAGGCAAAGGGCAGAAGCCGACACAATGAAGAGGCAGTCAGACCCTCGTCTTCCCCGGCTCGAATCTGAAACCTCGATTCTGGCTGCATAATCCAATAGTGATACAAGAGATACAAGAGGACACTTCAAAGCTCGGACCCTTCGATCCGTCAATATCCGTCCGGCGATGAGCTGCAAATCGAATCGTCGCATGTTTTAATTGAATTGCCTGCGACGTTGTCAATAGAGGATCGTGTACGCTAAACGGGCAACAGCCTCGATGACCATTTTCCTCGTGCGCTTGAAAGTATATTCGATTCCCGAGGGGAGAGAAAATGGTGGACAGAGGAACCGAACGCTTCGGTACGGGTGGGACTTTTTCTACCCGCGCCGCGGGCGTAATTACAAAAATCTAACAATCAGGCTTCTGAAAGAGACAGCGACAAAAAGCGGCCTTAACGAAATAAGGCTATGACGAAGCCACTGGCGCCAGGACTGCTCCAACTAATTATCCGATTCTCCTCGCTAAACCTGCGTCAGACTTCGGGACTGGGTTTCAAAATTTACTCCACGTAACGTCCGAGTGTTTCTCAATCATACACGAAATGGTACGCTGCTCGTTGTACTTCAATTACAACTTCAAGCATCGCGAATAGAAGCGGCTAGGAACAAGTGAAAAGTGAACGGCCGTTACTAATTCGGTCCCGATACGTTGGAGAAAGCCTTCGCTCTGAATCGGTAGAGACCCGCGTTTAACCGTGGAAAAGGGAACGAAAAGAAGGATAAACAAACAGGATAGTTCATCGATCACGTTAATGGCGGGAACGAATCCTTGGCGCCCAAGGGTCGGTCAAGGTTCAAGCAGACGAATTCCAAGCCCTCGGATCTTCTGCGGGGCTGATAATTCGCAGGCCACGATCGCTCGGCGCGCCTAATTTTTCACCTGTGAAATGGAACGTTGATTCTCCCCTCGCCTCGTGAAGCGGGTGATTAGAGAGGTGCGACATTTTCGCGATCTTATCGGCGAGTTAAGCATCGCTTTTTCGCATTCCGACAAAGCCGGCTTGCCAAAGGTACCCCGTGATGATGGGGGAAAGATACAAATTGGGGTCGAGAGAGTAAAGGTCCAATCACCCTGCAACAGATCTTATCCATCTAATGGACAGAAGCCACTGCAGGCAAAATCCAGAGTCACTTATTTCGGGATCTTCTCGCGAGCCTTCGAGAATTTTTATAATGCTACGAAAGCCAATGGCAGAGAGTAAAGACAAAAGGAAGGATGCACAAGTGGCACGATGGATAAAAGGAAAGTAAAAGACGGTTAATCTATTCCCGTCCCTTCTCCCTTTCGAACCCTCGTTAATTCGTAAGAAGAAATAGAATTCGTCGATGAACACAATGGCTGGACGAACGAAACGGTGACTCGTCGAAACTCCTGTCGACGGATATTTCAGCCGTCTAATAGAGGCGTGGAATAATTTAATTAGCTGCCTCGTCGCCCGTGGCACGATACCTTCTCGAATCTCATCGCTAAACTCAAAGGATCGCTGACCACTTGTATGAAGTGCAATTCCATTCGGTGCTACTAATCCTTGTCGAAAGGTTCCCTTTCTACCTGTGGCAGGTGTGAAACGCAATCTTTCCGACTAGCCGATTTTCACCGGAACGCAAGAGAATCCGGGTCAGTCGGTGGTGTTCACTTTTTCGACAAAAAAAAAAAAAGAAAGAAAAATACCACAGGTGAAATCATCTCGGTCCTTTATAGATTTACTCACGCCCCCGGATCCTTGTTTACGTGGCCGTAACCATCCGTCGCTAAACATTTATCGTCTCCGTGAACAAAACCTCGATAACGTTATTATTACCATTACGCCGTACCCGAGGCGTTCCCTAAGTGCTTTTCGCTCTGAAGTATCGAAAGTGCTTTTTAAGATGAGATCGCGCCTGGATCGAGAAGCATCTACCGTTGCATCCGGGATCGTCCGAAGCGGTAATGCTGCAACCGTAAATTGATGGACGTTCACCGGGCACAGTAATTGAAACTCTCCAACTTAGCAAATGAAATCTCGGGCCCCGGTGATTGGTATTATTATTATACCCCGGACAAACGTTATCTCGCGAGATTACAAGTCTGGCGGGGCGGGTAACTTTATGGAAACGCGCCGGTGAAATTCTGCCGTCGGTGGACCGGCGCATATGTAATTGCGCGAGTATTTGTTCCTCGTTATGCATGGCCCCTCTTCCACTGCGCTCGCGCTTAATAAAGGCGTATTCTATAAGACGATGGTTGGTCCGAGCGGATCGTAAAGCTGGCATCAGCCGCAATCCCTCGTCGCCGGCTATTGCCGGTCATTCACGAGGTGCTAAGAGAAGTCAGCGTCTCGTGGCTATTTACGTTTGCCCGTGATTTACGGCGTTGCATTCACGGATCCAGCCGAGCCAGATGGTATTGATAGAGAGCGGAAAGTTCGTAACATCTTCGAGTTCCAGAGTCTTTTTCCCTGGCCCCATCGAGCACGGCGGAATTCCACTTTCAACTCGCTCGGTCTGATCTTTTATAGGACGAGAGAGAGAGAGAGAGAGAGAGGGGATCGATGCCGCTGGACCCTCGTAAATTGTACGCAGGCTGGCGCGTATTGTGTCCGGTGATTTACCGGTGCAAGTCCATTAGTCGTAAAGCAATGCTCCTCTCGCCATTGCTAGATGACGGACGATAAGACAAACTGCGTTTCCAGCGAGTATAATACCAGGGCAGAGCGGAGGCTGCGCGAACCGCGGCGATCTCTGGTCCCAGCAACGTGCTTCCACCAACTTCCCTTTCATCGACAGTCGGAGCTTGCTCTCTTTCTCGTCGGATCTCCGTTCCACTCGCAGGCGTAATTTACGATCTTGGCCTCGTCATTACGAGCCGAATGCCCCCGACCTTCGTTACCGCTCCCGGGAGAGGCAAGGGTAAAACAGATGAACCTCCCTGCCTGGTAATGCGCATTATACCCCTCTCTGTAATGAGCCATTGTCGACTACGAACCGCCGAAAGATTCCAATCCTCTGCTCAGTCCCGATCGAACTGTCCCTCGATTCCTCCACGAGTTCCATGCCTGACCAAACATTAAAAATGACTAGTTTCAGCTGGCAGCGCGACGTGTGCCTCGTTAGGGAATGATACACGAAGCTTCCGAGTTGAAAAGGAACTTGTCCTCGAAGAATGCTCGCTGGATGCTGAATGGGTACAGTGGACTTGTAAAAGAAACCTCGCGCAATTCACGCTAATAGAGACAGCGCGGCTAAAAAAAACCACCCCGACATTCTCCAGGGGAGAATTACCAACGTGGAGGATTATACACACTCTTATTCGACAATTTCTTGCGTAGAAGGGGATTTTAATTGAACCCCGGCCTCTTTCGTCGGCCAGGGGCAATGCGCAATGAAAATTTACAACGCCCCGTTTGTTTGCCATTTCGAGCCAGCGGTGTCTATAATTATCCTCCGCGGGAGGAGGGGGCAAGACGTTGATTTTAATGATAGCCCGCGATAGACCTTTTCGTCGCGGGATTTAAGCACATTTTACAACATGACGCGGCAAGAAAGCGCCCGAGTTCTTTCCACTTGTCCGCCAAACCCTCGTGCACCGCGACCATCCGTACGACGCGGCGCAACCGTGCGTACGCGCCGGTAAACTCGATACAAGATCCTCATTACGCCCGGTAGAACTCTATTTTTGTACGGCAAATAATGGTGATTACCCACGGCCTGAGCGATTAAAGACGCAAATGAGGCAGGATCGAGGGCGAGCCTCGCGAGTGTTGCGAGGGCAAGCCGCGGGCAGGATCCCGTCCGCGGAAAAACTGGACGACAGAGCCGGCCCGTCGTGTACGCGTTAATAACTGCCGCCTCCGAAGAAACCTAACGAGTCGGGTATTAACGTACTCGTTGCACGCGCGTACAGAGGATGCCCGCGATTTTATGGGATTCTGCACGCACCGCGAAATCGCGGCCGACGCCGCGACGGAGCGGAGCGTGGTCGCGATATCAGCCAACATAACACGACATACGCGAATGCCCGTGATCGTGGGCGGTCCTCCACGTAATAAGACTATGATAGACCATGTACCGGCAAATGAGCGACAGAGATCTATTCGCGGGCGTTATACATCCTTCCTGTGCGCGGCTAATTATACGATTTGCGTCGCGGCCATAGCGAAACAATGACTGCCGCGCAACCACGGTTTTATTATTCAGAGAGGATGCTCCTTTGCATGTGTCCGCTGGCGGAGTACCGCGAGCCTCGCATATTAATTGGATAGGTACTCTCGGCGCAACACTCGCAGGAAATGCTGCCGAATCGGGCCCGCCATACTTTTTCTTGCGCGAACAGTCGCGAGTATCTGTATCTTCTTGCGCGAGATCGTTTGCCGCCGCGGTACGTTTGGATGCTTAGAAATCGGTGTCTCAGAGATCGCCGGTGGAAACGGTAATGCAGCAATAGTAGCGTTGAATCGAGGCTGGCGAGTACGCTTCGCAGGGACCCTTTGTGATTCTGTATTTCCGTGACAAGAGTACGGTCTTGCCGTCATTGTGGCGGATTTCCTCGGTTTCTTTCTTTGAAAGGAGTCGCAACAGGGTCGCGGCACAAGGCCCCGACTCGCCGGTATAATGAAATTGTAAGGGTGCGTCGGGAAAGCCGTCTTCGTGGGCGTGTTAAATTTTTATCCCGCGGGAAGTATATATCACCTTACGACGGAGCGGGAATTGTCCTAAATCGGGCAGATTTCACGGCAAATTTTTAACTGGTTTTCCCGATTGTGCCACGAGCGCGCAGCCGCCCCCCACGCAATCGGCCGAGCTGCAAGAACGAATCGCTTTCTACGACTATTAACGTTACACGTGGCTTCCTCGAGACACCATCTGCCGATTCGAACGATGGCTAGTGCTACGATCGTTTGGGAAACAACGTGCCCACTTTGCGATCCGATCAGATACTATTGTATCGTCCCCGATGATTGTAGTCATTACACGCCCCATTCAACGCATTAGAATCTCTGCTGTTATAAACCGACTACATTTTCCATATCGTGTATAAACTTCTATAGGGGCTCCGACGAGGAGTATGGGCGAATGTACGAATATAATGTGAGGACACGTGACTGTGCTCAACCGAAAGCAATACAGATATTGGGCTCTATGTGGGTGCCGCATGAATTTCTTCTTACCAAGTTCAGGGCAATTCATCACAGAACTATGGAGTGTTCCCCGAATCGAGCGCAAGCTTCAAAGACGGCTAGGTGTCCTTAAAGGAGCCGGAAGTCTCCTGAAAATCGAGCGCACGCTTTCTCGTTTGGCTCTTCCTGTCACTCGAGACCCTTTTGCTAGCACCCTAAAAACCCGCTCCTCCCTCCGTGGCACGCTAATAGGTGATTCTTTATCTAATGGGGTGGCTGCCGTTGGGCATTCGTTATTCTTCTTTCGGGGCTCGTTGTTGGATGGGAGCGTTTATTATTTAGCAACAGGACCATCGGCCTCGGTGGGCGTCGTCGGCCATGCCCATCGCACACGTCCCGATATTCTTGCGCAGAAGTTGACGGTCCATGTGTCGGCCACTGCACCGTCAACCACGTGCATCCTCGCGCGTGCACGCGTGTGCGTGTCACCGCCAGAGGAACATCGATCGCGGCACAAACGCAATTAGTGAAAACTGAATAGTTTCATGGGCAAGCTATCGGTGCGCCGTGGATCCACGCGAACCTTCATTCGCCGGGGACAAATTAATAGATATTTCTATGCGCACACTTCTGTCCCCACACACGCACACGCACCGACACGCGTGTACAAACGACTCCACGAGCGACACACAAGACGCGTGCAGACCACGAGTGCAGCTGCAACTCTCACGCCCCCGACACACCCCCAAGGATGCAGGGGGTAGCACGCGTTTTTGAGTAACGGTGCATTCACGTCAACGCGCGCACTTCTGTCACTGCCTCGATTTCAATACAGACGGGACACGTACGCGTCACCTTTGAATTCCAAGCACAGACTGATCGAAAATTTCATAAACACGAGCGTGCCCGAGGCGAGAACTGGAAACTCGAGACCCCTGATTCCACAATGGCGAGAACGGAAACAAACTCCGTTCTCGGTGAAACGGCCTGGGTGTTTGAAAATACAGATACCAAACAATTGAGCCGATTCTGTTTACCTGATCATCTTTCCACCCCTACCACCTTATGTCACCGTATTTCGTAGTTTTTCTCGACGAAACAAACTCCGCATCGCTCCAGTGACAAGGGAAACAGCCAGGGTTGATCAATTTCGTGGTTTTCTACTAGGAACCAGTGTCCGGTCAACGCATGACTTCGGTGGTACCAGAAGATAGTTAATTAGCTAACGATAGGGCGTACTGCATTGGCAAGGATTGACAGAAGACAATCCCATCGCCATTGACAATGGTAATGGTTTTCTAGGCGATGACGTCAGCCTGTTCTATCCACCACTCTGTTAGATTATGAATGGGAGGGGAGCCCTAAGGGTCCGCCTTTCGAGTAAACTGCTACAACTACCAATATCGGAACCAGCACTACCACCTCCACCGGTGCCGTCGCTGCCACCCCCGGGGGCAGTAATCTCGCATGGAGATCCGGCTTAAACGATAGGCCCTGTTTCCAGCGCCGCCCTCGTACGCGAGACTCTTAATTTCCAAGCAAAACGAGTATACCGCAGCCACCACCCGGTCGCTTGGTTTCCACGAAAATACTTTGCGCCCAGTTCCTTCGTCGCCGTTTACCAAAAGAACCGCTCGATGCCATGTTATTATACGTGGCTTGGATATTTCCATATCGCGCGACTAGGCGAGGTTAATGCTACCATCAGAGCCGAGCCAACCCCTTTCGCGAAGATGGCGCGCTATTAAAGAGATTCCCTTCTTCTTCCTCCCTTTTTCAGAGAACGGTCCCCTCTGGTCTTAGGACCATCCTCCTCGAGTACACCCATCGTGTGCTTTGCTTCTTAATGTACTGCTTAATCGTCGATCTCGCGAGCACACATTCCAGATACTTAATCTCTGGGGACGCGGTATGCGATACAACCGTGCATCCCTTTTCTTCGGTAATTACTTGGACGCAGGGGTGTGGAAATTATGCGCAGAAGTAGGAGTGGGTCGGAATGTGTCGCAAGCGAGGAAAGAAACGTGGCATCCGTTTTGCGGAGGAGAAGCACGAAATTAAGACTAGCATCGGTTGAGGGAAAGGCAGAAAGGGAGGCAGAAAACTAGACGGTCTCGATGGGTTGATGTAGCCTGGAGGAATATAAAACGAGGAGAGATATCATCGCGCCGGTGAGTCGGAATAAAACTATAAACCGGAGGAAACAATTACCCTGACTGCTCGGTAGAAGATGCGGCTAATGATAAGTGGTCGGCTGCTCTCGAAGCCTTCCATAGTCCCCGCGTTGCCTTCGGTCGTCTCAGCGCCATTTTCGCCGCTCGGATAGAAACCTTCTTCATCCTTCGTTCCTTCCTTCTCTCTCATTATTTTTTTTTTTTTTTTTTTTTTTTTTTGATTCTCGTAATCGTTGCGCAAGATCACTGAAACTACGCGACCAATTATGGCCCCAGTACGTCCGGTCGACTACTCCGCCGAAAGCCACCGACGATTTTTCCGCCCTGTACGCGTCGATCGCGGATCGATGCCGGTCACAGTCATTTTCCAGATTATACCGGTCGGTGACACGTACCTGGCCACGGGAAAAGTAAGTACAAGGCGGCTGCATGAAAAATTCATGCCCACATCCGAGATGGAAAGTAATTTTCGAACCGCGACTAAGTTGTAAAACGGCATTATCCGCAATTATATCGATCACGATACGCCGCAGGGGTTACGATTAGATATCCAACTGCCGCGGAGGTGATCCACTTCGTCCACACGGCTTCGCAATTCATGCAACGGCTCCCTCGATGGTGGGTCATTTACGTGGAAACTTGTTTAGTCGCATTGCTGCGCCTTGGTCTCTCGATTGATCGCGGACCAACTTGCCCAAAGGAAGGAAGTTGACGCGAGAACACGGGAGAAGCACGGTGGTTAGGGAACACGAGCAAAGCGATTTTCGTATTTCAATTTCCTCGGCCGGACGAGTAAGAGCGCATCCTCTAAAGAGACTCTCGGCCAAGCTTTGCACACGGTCGTTTTCTTTCGCGTGGCGAAGATCACAGTGTTCACAGAAGGCATCTAATTGCCAACCTCTCGCATCTCGCGCTCCCCCATAAACTTAACGACCGCCTTAACGGTTGGCCCTGCCGGTATGCTAAAGAGCGTTTCTTCGGCTATTTCGCGAAGTACCCTGTTAAAGACTCCGATGGGCCGTGGCAACGTTTAAACGGCGCAAAAGACCGCGTTTCTACGCGAGACGCTCGTTCAATTTCGTCTATCCGCGAGCGTAAAATTGTCGAATTGATACGCAACGCGCCCGTTTACGAAGCGACTTCTCGTTTAACTCGAGTATCACAAAAAATGATCGCGAGCAAAGACAGACAGATTCCCTCTTCGATGCTGATTTCCAGAGGTAGGGCGAAGTAGCCGAATATGACGACCTCTCCTAATACGAGACCCCAGCTTATCTCCGCTACAGAACTCTTGAATATCTTAGCGAGAGGTATTAGAGAGTATCAAAGGGAGAACAGATTCTATCCCAGTTCTGGTTCATTCGTACACCCTGAAATTTTGTTCGCTAAAACCGGGAGGCACCCTGTACATGCCGACAGTCTGCTGCGTGTCCCGACGATGCTGACGTTACTCGATTTTTGCATCGGTTTGCATGATTCTGATTGGAGTGATTGAGAAAAAGTGTAGGGTTTGGCGGGGTGCAGACGGCGGAGGGTCCGTGATTGGTGGGACATTAGTGTAATGAGAGTCTTGAGTTAAGGGGTAAAACGTGGTAGCAGCTACCGCGCGGCGTGTATCCGCCATGATTAGAGCCTCGGCTGCATTTTCGCCGATATCGTGAGTTCGCGAAATCGCTCCTGCAATTTTAATCCGGTCCCGAGACTCTTCCTCCGTCCAAGGGAAAAGGGAATGCCGGTGGAGCGATCGATTGGCTAGAAATCGACCCACAGTAAGAAGGGTGCCCGACAGTGCCGTGTGTCGAGCGAAAGCAATCTTGCCGATCGACAGGTATACATCTATGGGATATTCGCACAGCCTCCTATCAGGCCGAGCTGGTCACAGACACAATCGGGCGACGCCACGCGTGCGTGAAACGATGAAAACGTTGTGGGACGCTATCGATATGATTTATGACTTGACGTAACGGTGGACTTCTGGCCGTCGCAAACACGTGCAACGCGTTCGCTGCCGTGTCACGTTGACGGAGAGCTTGCAATATTCCGTCCGAATGTGTCCTTCCATGCCAATTTCGCCGTAAATATTCTACGACGTTCCAACGACGCGACGTTTCCGAGTTCTCGTGCATCGGGAACCCGCAACCGCGAGCGACTCACGCTTGCCGTGGAGGCTCGATACGGCGAGCTCTGTACACCGGTGCCTCTTGGGTTGCCTGCATTCAGGCGCGCATGGGACTAATGAGGTGCTTATCTGAGTCCCGCGACTATGTACTTGAACGGTATCGTGTTTCTGTGTGTAAATTATGTGATGGGCTAATAAAACGTTCCAGAAATTTCAACTCGTTATCGTTTTTAATCGCTGTATTAATGAAGCCTAGGGCGATAATACGTTGCAAGTTTCGCAACAATGTTCCTTACTACAAGAAGGCTGCACCTTGGGTACAAGAGTGGATGTAAGCTGCAGAGTTACCCTCTAATCATAACTGCGAGTCTGACTGCAGTCCGGATGCAAGGAAGCACGTGTTGTGCCGGTTCCGCCAGCAGGTCGGCCAGTCTCGTCCATGGGCATTACGTATTCAGTGGCCAGCGCCATTTTGCCTCGACCATTTTTGCCGATCAAATCTTAATTGTTGGCTGGCGGCTGTCTAAGGAGGCGTGGCCACCGGTTGGTTCAGTTTCTGCCACGCGATGCACGAACGCATTGGTTTTCTTCTTCGTCCTCTTCTGCTTCTTCTTCTTCTTCTTCTGCTTCTACGACTACCACCACCACCACCACGTCTTCTTTCCTCTCGTCTTTTTCTTACAGCTCTGCAAGGAGCACGATACATCGCGACTTTCGAGTCGTTTTTGATTCGCTGCTCGATCGCTGGTTAAGCTATGCAACGTGCACTCCAATCATGCCGCGCCATCGAAGCTTCATACAAGATCAAAGATCGGTGCTTCATCTACGCTCTCGTGCAACCTGCGCGAATGGCATGATCGTGCGTAAAAACGGCAAGATTGCAAGCTGGTAGGATGCCTATCAATGCTTATGGAGGCATACACGAAACAAAGATGTCCAAGCCCTGACGCGAGACAAGAAGCTTCAGATAAACATCGTCGCTGCAATTAATCCAAACGGTGCAAAACGGCAATTATCGACTATCCGGCGAGGAATCTCTGCCGCAGCTTGCCGCACTTGGTAATAAAACTACCCTCATGGGTGGCTGACGAATATAATCCTAGTGATACGCCGATAGGACGAAAGGCGGGGACTAGTAAGTCCACCGGATTTCTGGACTGTAAAGTTACGCCATTAGACGCGGCGTGTTGATTTCAATGAAAAAATCACTTTGTTGCGCAGCGACAGTTAAAGGCGTGTCGAGAATCGAATTCCCTCTATGTGTCTCGGTAATGAATCTGCGTGGCGCTAGTAGCATGCATTAATTGATAACGGACCATCTTGACGAACTGTTAACATTCAAACGATCGCGATGCTGCGGGGGGTAATTAATGTTTCGTGTGTTGAAACGTCCACGGAAAGTGGTTGCCCCGCAGGGTCGCGGGCAACGAGCTGTTACTGAAAATCAGCCGGCCAAATTATAAAATATATTAATCTGAAGTGGCGCGCGTGTCCAGCGCACACCGGGCAATTATCGTGAAATTAATATTATTGCGCGAGGTGTAATCAGATCGGCATACGGCGGAGCTGTGCGCACTGCTGCTAACCTTCGCGCCGTAATGACACGTATTACTCTGATTGGTAACAATTGGTAACAATTGACGGGCGGAACCCAGCCACGGAGGTTCCGCTACTTTGCCCGCGTTGTTTACGACCAGAACTTCGAAACGTTACACCTTAATTGCGCGGCTACATGCTCGAGGAATTATCAAGGCTTCTTTACGTCCCTACGCAATTAGTCATTAGAGACGTACCCGCGGTCTATCCCGACACGCTGCTACAATCTGGTTCATCCTGAATGCATGTAATTTCAAGCTTCCAAAGAATAGGGGAGCTGCGGCTCTCGTATTAACATCCTCGAGCTGATCTTGCACTTCCTTCTTCTCCGAAAATATGAAGTAACAGCTTCTTTCTAATAATGACGAAGAGATGTCAGTCCTTGAAGAAGATGAAGAGCGCGGATCATTCATCCAACTCCCACGCTAACTCTTCTCAGTTGCTTCAAGATTTTCTTGTATTATCTCCAAAGAAGAAGGAGATTAATATAACCACGACTGAAGTAATTTAAGAGCTTTGTAACAAAATCTGGATTTTATTCTCCAAATTTTTATAATCGCCTAACGAATTCTATTGAATTTGCATTAAAACTATATTTGCCCGTTCAACTCGGCTCCTCCAAAATTAAATCCTGAGCGCGCCACTGCTCAACATGCTCCCTAATGTGGATATACAGGAGAAGAAACGAAGTGCAGAGGTATAATGTTTCTAAACGATGGACCAACAGCTGAGGAAAGAGAGAACGGTCATCCTATAATCCTTCATTTGCCTCGTAAACGCACGAAACAGCGGATGCAACGTAGAAACAGCATGGGGTTTTATGAGCGCGTAATGCAGACAATGGACCATTTCTAGCCGTATATCCAACTCGTCGGCAAGTCATTAGAAGATCCTTATGTCCTAACGATTCCTCCAGTTCTTTCTTCAATTCCTCAATTACAAAGAAACAAATTGAAACTGAGACTTGTTCTTTGGCATGAAGTTTATTAACATCATAAGCTTGAAAAAAATTGAAGTTAATGAAAACTCTTATTCTGTATGAAAAGAAACTATGACCTCATTTTTTGGGACTTGGGGGAGGGTAAAACCTCATCAATGGGGTTTTAGTTTCTTTTCATAAAGAATAAGAGTTTTCATTAACTTCAATTTTTTTAAAGCTTATGATGTTAATAAACTTCATGCCGGAGAACAATTCTCAGTTTCAATTTGTTTCTTTGTAATTAATTGAAACCACTAAACTTGCACCTTCATACCGGCCCATTGATTCCATCGACGCACGGACCTGCACTGGTTAACAATCCCTGCTCCCCATTACTCACGTTAGTCCCAAGATCCGTAAATAAAATTTTCACCGATGCTTTCCCTCGCTTCTACATCGAACAGAAGGTATACTGAAGTCGACTTTAATTGCCAGGCTAGTGGAGAACTTTTCTAATTCCAAACGGGCTGAATATAGGGTTATCAATTAGCGCCGATTAAGTCATCTCCAACGATGATTGCGGTGCGTGCATCTCGGCAAAAACACAAATAAACATTTTATGCCCTGTCTAATTGGCCCGCACTCGATAGTCGCGATGTTAGTTGCTCGTAAAGCCGAGTGCCGCGAGTTTGCTCATTAAACAATCGTTTCTACATTGATTATCCGCGGATGCCAGCTCCGTTCTTATTTCTTCTACCCTGTTATTCGGCGCTCCATTTACGATCCGTCTTCTATTTTGTTTTTCGTAGCTACAAAACCACATGGCGGATTCGAAAGCACCGCTTGCAATTGCCTTCTAAGCAAACGCGAGCCCCCGAGGAGGTGTGTAATATCTGGGCAAAAAGTTAATGCGCTTTCTTTGTTGGCTCAGCTTTCTCCCTCGATCGTTACGACAAATGGAAGGTTGCTTTTTGTTCGGTAACGAACACGTTCGAGCAATTATTTTCCTTAGATTTACGTATCTGGAGGCACCAGTCGATGTGAAATAAATTCAAACACAAATTTGTTTCGCAAGGATTAGAGAACGTAGAGAAACCTAAGGACGTTGCTGCATGGACGAGGCCCCCGTCAATGGCGCCGTACACAAATAAATCTCGACGTAACGAACGGCGCGTCGGCGTTTCGCTGGAATTAGTAACGCAATCCTTCAATTCACCGCATATCTAATCTGCCGAAATTCCTATAATTCGTCGGCCGTTAATATGCTTTTCATCGAAATTGTCGGGCAATAAGAAGGCGAGGAGGAGAATCGACCGTGCACGCCGCGCTGGCAAGATGCTCCAGTGCACCAGTGACGTCAGCGGGTTTGCGGTCTCCAAATTACAATATCACGAAAACGACCGACTTGAGATGGACCTATGGACCGAGGGGGTGCAGAGGAAAGGTCCTTTCCGCCGGCCGTGCGCTCGTGGAATAATAGCCTTCTGATTATATGCATTATATGGGCCGAGATTGATACGGTTCGTAATAAAATAATTGAAATAATCACACGCCACAGCGAGGACTTCACGTTAGAAATCTGTTGACTGAGATGCAGTTAACGCGATACCGTAGCAAATGCTTCCTGAAGCTCCAGAACGTTGCAAGCCTAATGCAAATTTATTTGCAACATCTGCGATCGATCATAAGGATGCGCTTCCGCGAATAAGTCAACTACACGAGTTTGAAGTTGAAGGACCATAAATGCTGGCAAGGAAAGGAGCCACTTTTCTCCAGCGATTTTCCTTGAGAACGAATTAAATAAATTTCCCGTTTAGATGAGAAATAGCCGCTCCCTTTCCTGTTCTGATCTCACGGCGCCACCAGGGCAGACATCAGGGCACACACACACACACACACGCGCGCGGACGTGTTTGATTCTTTTTTTGTTTCATTCTACGGCAATTTTAATATTATCCTTCGAATTACGGCCCTCCGGTGATCCACGACGTGCGTTCCCATCACATGCGCGCACCATCGAACAGGACTCGAATAATCGCATACAGATTTCGGAGTGGACCACTTTTCTTCGCGAAGATACGCATTATCAATACGAATCTTCGGTTGCATCGCGAATTACGTGGGCCGAAGTGATCGTACATCTGTCCTGATCGAATTGAAGTACAATTTTCACAGCGATAGGGGTGCATTTTGAATCACCAGTGCTTTTCTTGCGATCTCGGAAGGGTTTTAAGTTTGTACGAAGGCAATGTGCGTGTTTACGGTTTCTGCGAAAGCATCGCAATCAGCCCAGCTTGATGGCCCCTTTTTCTACGAGAGATTAGCGGTAGTGTGTCATTTTGTAAAGCTATTCCTAGAATTACAATGAACTCGCTCGTAAATAGACGCTTCGAGGAGATAGAATGATTAGGATCAACTAGAGGCTCATTTTACGCAGATCACAGACTGATGAATACCGAAATGCCAATGGGAATAATTAGTTCACGAGTAAATGTCACTGAATTGGACACTGGTTTTTAACGAAATACTGTAGGTCAAAAGTGGTAAAGACGAGTAAAATAAACACCTAGTGGTAAAACTTACGTGTGACCTGTACTAAGGTCATCAAAAGCTACATTTCATAAACAGGTCTAATCTGACATCGCAAGTTCTGGTTCAATAATTTGAGTGGCCCTAACTGAAGAATTTAACACCACCAAATGCTGTGGTCTCTATTACTTCGACTGTGCGATGGCTTAAGAAAGGCTTCGTTCGTTGAACAACATTATAATCGAATCTCTCCTGAGTATTTTTTATCGAATTTGAAGAGGTTCTCTGCCGGTAATAGTGTTCCCTGTTTCCAGCCAGAAGGCCGGTTGAACGTGTGACCTCACAGTGGTGCTGTGTTCCTTTCTGTGCCACGCGTTGTGCAGTGATATTTACTTGGTGAAAGTAGCGAGAATCTACAAGGTATTTGACCAAAATTTAGCCGCTGATCACACTGTACAGTGAGTGAAAATGATCTGATTTTCATACATGTTACCGTAACTTTCGAGGAAGTCGGGTAACGTACGTGCATGCAAAACTGACTCGATGCTAGTCTCTCCCGTAGGATGGTACACGGTAGGCTTGCGTATGAACGAAAAACTCATGCCTCTTGCGATAACGTCGGGAGAAATGAAATTCAAAATGATTAAAGATGACTATAAAACTGCTCCATTCCCTGATAAGAGTAAGGTTAAGTTTCAGTGTGCATCTTGCGCGTGGTTCCAGAACCAAGTGCTACGTGGCAGCACCGCGCAAGGCCGCGCGAGCGTGCAAGCTCCCCCAATAACCTTAAGCCAGTACTACAAACGCGCGGTCCATTCAAAAGCTTGAAGCCTGTATTCGATGCTAGGCGCAAATAATTTCGCAAACCTTTGTGCTAATTACTCCCCGTTTCACGTTAATTGCATCGCATTCCAACGGTCGATGGTTCGCGGAGCGTGTACATACACTCACAGCAACGGAGGATCTGAAAAGGGGGGAGCGACGGTGGTACCGCGGCGCCAAAGAGGCTCTTGAGTAGCATCGCGGGCGGATACCTTCCTCTCCTCCATTATCGTAATTTGCAAATTTCCTGGGGACCGTGATGAAGGCCGACGAGAGGTGCCGCGCTTACGGTTTCGCGTTGAACCGTGCTGGGGGACTCGATAGTTTCGGGGATAGACGGCGAGGGTGAAAGGGAGGAAGGTCGACGATGGTTAGAAGACGGAACAGGGAAAAGGGAAAAGGGGGAAGGGCGAAGGAGAGTTGAAAGTGGAGAAAGGGGGGAAGAAGAACCGCGAAGTCGGTGGCGGATTGGCGGCCTGAGGCACGGTTGCAGATTCCCGGCGTGATGCCGGTGATTCGCGGCTTTGGTGCCCAGTAATCGTCGGTCCCCTTGGCCAGCGTATTCCTCCTCCCTCGCATCTTTGCTCGGTGAATCCTCCTCGTCCCTTCTTCCCTCTCGAATTCGCTTCTCCGCGCTTTCCTTCGCCTCCCGTAGGCGTCTGGTACCTGTTTCGTCCTTTGATATGGCGCGGGCCGTTGTACACCGGAGGACGGGGGGAAGAACGGGGGGCAATCTCGCGGTAAATACAGCAATCGCTTGATGTGCCGTCCGCATTAATATAATTAGTCACCCGGAGCGCTCGAAAGCGTCCCGATGCTCGAGAAGCCGACTGGACTCCACTCCACTCCACTCCACCCGACTCGACTTGATTCCATTCGAAGCATCGCGAGGCCGGGGGCATTACACGTACACGCGAAACATGGTGGACTCTTAAAGATTCCGAGGGTTGGAGGAACAGGGGCGTGGCTGATCCATGTTGGATCATTTTCATTTCTATCCATGCAAACCGATATCCCTCCTCCGGTGTATCCATACTGGCTTCATTTTTGCATGCCGGTGCGTTAGTCCGTGGGCTGTAGACAAAGAGGTATCGGTGTCTATGGTCATCCTGGGCCAATGACGCTGTGAACACGTGCTAGGTAGTTATCGGATAACAGTGGACCCGTGATGTAGGATTCGTTTCTACTTGGTATTGAGTCTGTTGGAGTAGATGGGATAACACTGGATCCATATTCTGTCCTAGAATGGCGCCGAAAAAAATCGAAGAGCCCGAGCGGAAACCACTTATCGGCCGTGTGGGTACCAATTTAAAAGTTGGCATAGTAGGCATACCGAATGTAGGGAAATCGACGTTCTTCAATGTTCTCACCAAAAGCCAGGCGGCTGCCGAGAACTTCCCCTTCTGCACCATCGATCCCAATGAAAATAAGTATCTTAATTCACTATGCATGCTTACTTTTTCATCCTAGTAAGGTAAATGTCCCCATTTCTGCTCATGTCCGCATTTCTACTCATTTCGTATTTTTCTTATTATTATAAGCATTACGTTTGTACTGTACCTAGTTGTAACAAAATAATTCTAAACTGTTTGAACATTTACGCGAGTGTTGCACGAGCTTGGGGCTAAACAAAGTGCAGCACAAGCAACGAAAAACTTTTAAAACAAGAGACTCATGAGTTTTCGATAATTGGGCAGAAAATAGTTTTCGAAAGGTTTTATTTAATAACAAAAACAGATACCGTATTGTGCTCTGGATTTAGATTTTTTTTACTATTTCTAATTTTTTTAAGTAGAAAACAGCTGAGTAGGTTTAGGGTCAAGTGAATCACCGATATATCCGCACTTCTACTCACCAAAATGTTAGTAACATAATCTCACAATTCAATGTATGCCGTAACCCTTTATTTCGAAGGCATTTTATTTTTTATTTATCATTATTTTATGCGTTACTATTGTGTTATAAAACCTCTCCATACAAGTTGTAACTTATTTTAACCTGAAAAGGCAACATATTATGTGAGCAGAAATTGGTACAAATGGTGAGTAAATAGAAATACGTACATCGCTATTGTTCGTGAGCAGAAATACGGACATTTAGAGCATTGTATTTAATTACAAATTAAACATCCTGAAATATCTTTCTTAAATAGTTTTTGAATTGGCTGATTTATTATTAAAGAATTCATCAATTACTCAAAATTTTGATCACAAACAAATTTTTTACACCTTCTTAATGACGAGTAACCTTTTAAATGAGCAGAAATTGGGACATTCGCCGTAGTTGTTAGTTATTTGAGCTTCGATTTACCTGGCATCTCCTTGATAAAGCCTTTTGTGAATTGCTAACCTCCTGTTAACCTGTATGTCATTTGTCTGCGACGTATTACGGCGTAACCTCAAAATGAATCATTCAAGGAAAGGCTTTGTTGAACGATGTAATATATTCAACAATGTGTGACGAAGTATCCATCCGCGAAAAGCGCGATGCACATCGAGGCGACGACGAAGAGTTCTACGCAGATGCATCGTTTATCGTGAAGAAGAGTTTCTTTCGCTATATTAAGGGATATCCTCGCGAAAAGATTGTTCATTTATGGCCCGAACCTCATACATGCGTGTATCCAAAAGCTAACGCTTACTATGCTTTCCTCGAGGATACGAATCCATTTACTAGATTCTCCTTGGAGTGTGAATCGAGAGAATATGGAAACGTCAAACCACACTTCAAACCGCCGGAACATCCTTACGAAACTCGAGATCCCTATCGCGAGGCCGAAGCAAGAGAGAAATACCTCAAAAGAAAACCAATCTGCTTCGCTATTTTCAGTAAACCTGGTCTCAATACCACCAATCTTGCAAGCATGATTGCTGACACGTGGAACTGCGTTCTGATTTCTCCAGTGTCCCTCGTGAAGGAAGAAATCGACAAGGGAACAGAAAAGGGTAGAGCGATTAAAAGTATTTTAAAGATGGGCGAATGTTTAAGGCCTGATGTTATCATGAATCTAATAGAAGCCAGGATTAATAAAAGGGACATTTTTCACAAAGGGTACATCGTGGTTGGTTTGCCGCTGATTCCAAATGAGACGCTCGATTATTCCTCTTATCCGAGTTATCCGAAACAGCAGTCGGACGTTCAGAATCTCTCCGACAATTTCATGAAAATATTCGACTCGTCGTTTCATAGAATATGCGGCACAAAGGCTGTTCTCGAAGAAAGTCACGTACTTTCGAGCGACGCCCAGGCGCTTCAAATTTCTTCTGATCAAAAATTCAAGAAAGAGGAGTGCGCGATTACGCCTAATTACGAGAATTTTATTGCTAGTCAAATAGAAAATATCTTCACAACGTGGCCTATAAAGCCATCCATAATTATCCAAGTCATGTGTCCCGATACGGACGTCGTGAGAAAGCGTGAACATTTTCGCATAGATTCAGCAACAGGTCGCATCGTGGACTCCGGTTTCAATGGGATCACTGAGAATATCGAAATGCTGTTTTCTCAGAATAGAACGGACAACCAAACGAACGTTGGCTTCGACTTGTATGAACCACTGCTGACCGAAGAGCAAATTTTAGACCAGTACCTGAGGAAGTACTTATTAAAACGCCCTTCCGACAGAAAACCGAACGTGGAGGCGCAGTGCGAACTGTACAGACGTTTTGCAATGCCAGTCCTCGACACATGGCTTCGGCTACATAAAACAGAAAACGTGATACGCGTGGACGGTCGGCCGTCAGTGTCTGAAATGCTTCAAATCGTGATTGCGCGTCTACGCACACTACCCGCTCCACGAGTGATTCTCCCAAAAAGATTCATAGATCTTGCTGCGGCAAACGTCGGAGGGGAATCGCTAACGGCGCCATCCGTGGACGAGTTCGCGGGCGAGTCGAATGAAGAAGCATTTCTACATCTGACCAACAGGGAGACCATTTCACCTTTATATCCATGGAGACTGTCCTCTTGGAACTTCCTTTGCCCAGTGGAACTAACCAAAGGAAGAACCACGGAAGGAGAGTCGAAGTATGCTGTCGGATTCATGAACAAACTGTTCTTCCTCTCGTCACTCGAGGCAGCTGACACGTTCATAGAGAATCCAAGAACGTTCCTGATCCCTTTTTCACCCAGGCCGACGTGCAAAATGGTTGTGCTCGGTTCTAAATATTCTGGGAAGTCTGATCTCTGTAAAAAGTTAGCGGAAACGTTCGGGGGTACGATAGTAAACGTGAACGAAGCTGTGAAATCTCTCGCGGACGTTGATTCTGATATGTTCTTCGACTCATCCAATCGTAAAAGCCTGGAAGACAGGGCTGACATCATTGTAAAAAATGTACAAGACATACCGACGGAAAAAATAGATATCGAAGTGTGGAGAGATGGAGGTTACATCGTGGATGGCATGTGTCCTGATATCGATACTTGGAAAACGGTTGTCGAAGACTCAAAGATCACCTTTGAAGATGTGATCCTCTTATTTGACGAGGAGCCATATGAATATTTGTTATCCAAGTGGCGCAGCATTCATGACGCTGAGGAGGATTCTCAAGCGAACCTTGAGGGAGGGATGGAATACTTGGAGGGTATGAATACGTACGAAGACAATGGAGAAGGAGAAGAGGAATCTCGAGGATTGATAGAATACCTCGGGCACATTCGACAGTTTCAACTAGATTGGGAAGAAATAAGGGAGAAAGTGGAAGATGCTTGCAAAAATCTGGTCACCTGTAACATTAGCAAAGTCGACGACGTCCCCAAGTACGTAATCGAGAGCATCAAGGATCGTTACACGGATAAAGCGAAGGTTATGAGCGACGATGAGAAGGAAAGGGAAAAGGATATCGCGGAATACATCGCCATGGCCGACGATACGGAAGATTTCGAAGGAGAGGAAGAAGGGGATGAAGGGCAGACTGTGGAATTGCATGATAAAGAGGACAATCGTCGCTTGGGGGACACTAATCACTATTGTCCAGTAGCGACAATAAAATATGATGTTCTCTGGAAAGGTAAAGAGGATTTCAGCGTAATTTTTATGGATAAAATTTATCTTCTCTCCAGCGACGCTGCTCTCGAAGAATTCATACGTGGTCCGCAAAAGATGTCTCTTCCACTTCGGAAACCACTGTCTTTAATTCCGCCCCTTCGTATTAGTGTCATTGGCCCACTGGGTTGTGGAAAAAGTGCGTTGGCTGATGGGCTATCCCGAGAATACGGTCTGGCGCATATCGATTACTTTGAAGGTTTCACTACGTTCATGAAGCACCGAGGGATGCTACCAGTTACGCGTAGAGATGTCCTGACTTCGTCAGAGGATCTCCTAGAGGAAGTTGAATTGCCGGAAGATCTGCACGACGAAAAGTATACCAGCGACGAAGCCACGGCGCAAACTTTTGTCCGACGCTACTGGAGCAGTGGTGGTGATCTTCCTAAGAGGATGCTTCGCGAATGTTTGTTAGAATTTTTCGATGGACTTTATAATTTACACGGTGTCGTGCTCGATCACTTTCCAAGTTGCCCAGAGGACGTGGAAATTGCACGGGAGTATTACACAGTACCTGAGGTGATAATAGAACTTCGTTGCGGTAGGGACACGTCCTACGAAAGGATAATGCCTGAACTACTACAGTCCTGGAAGAATAATTTGGAAGAGAAGAAACACGCTGAAGAGGTGCGGTACATGGACGAACTTGACGAGTACGAAAAGAATCGAGAAGCATGGATCGATAAGATGTTGTGTGAAGCGTTCGATCCACGAAATATGTTGGAGGGCGAGGAAACTTCTTTTCATTCAATCAGTGATCATGAAGATGATACACATACGGACGTCTATTCACTTCTCGATTACGTTGATTCAGAAATCCTGGAGCTGAAGCGGTTTGAATTGGTGGAGACTTGGCACCAAGAGAATCCTGAACCTGTACTTTTCACCGACTGGGAAGAGTTCGAGACAGCGAGAGAGAAAATCGAGCAACAGTTCGGGGAAACTTACGAGAGCGAATCACAGAAGTTAGATGCTACGCGAAACGCTTTGGAAATTGAATCTATACCGTACATACACGTGGACGCAGAAAAAAGTGCGAGGGATGTCCTCTTCCAAGTTATGAGGCTCCTCGACCCTTTCACCAGTCGAGACATTTCCATTCTCGAGAAAGTGTACACGATGGATCTCGAAACAGCCGAGCTGCTCCTCGATTATGGTTACTATCTTCTAAGTTCCTTCGGTCGCTGGTGCCCTGTACAGTTGTACGAAAATAGAACACCGCTGCAAATGTTTCTGCCATTGGAGGCTCAGCAGGAAATTTATCCAGTGGTGCATCGACAATTCATTTACTTTGTCGGTGGTAAAGATGCTCATTCCGCATTTTCCAAGAATCCATTCAAGTACCTCGAGCAAGATTGTCGTGCACCTATTATCCCTTTCCGATTCTCCATTATCGGCCCACCTAAATGTGGAAAAACGACCCTCGCTCGTCGATTCGCGGCGAAGTACGGTCTGAAGGTAGTAACTCGAGGCGCTGCTCTGCGTCATATCCTGAGGTATTTTCCTTGGACGGAGTCGGCACAATCCGCGGAACCTCGCCTTCGAGAGGGCCACGTCGTCCCTGAGAAGTCTTTGTACCGCGCCATCGAGATGTACTCCATCGATCCTCGTTCGACTTCCCAGGGTTTTGTGCTGGATGGTTTCCCCTCAAACCGCCGCGAGTACGAGGAGCTGACGTTTCTGGGTATTCAACCGATGGTCATACTCGATTTGAAAGCGAGTCTGACATTTTGCACGGAGTGCTTGCTAAACGAAGCTGACGAGACGAAGAAACCAGCGAATTTCTCTGAGAGATTCTTGGCGCATCGCTACTCGAATTGGGCAGTGGACCAGGAGGCTTTTCGCGACTGGCTGAAAAGATTCACTCAAAACGTGATCGAGCTCGATGCAACTAGGAGCATGTGGCATGTGTGGATTCGAGCTGATGAAGAATCGTGTCTCAGATACACCAACATCAGACGGTATTTCCGTGAATGTGATTACGATAAAGTCCACAGCTTAGAGTTTATGAGTGTCTCGCCTTACGAATTCAGGAGGCGGCAGAGTCTATTCGAAGTGTATTGCCCACTGTGCTTATTTTACGAGAACACTATGAACACTTCTGGACCTCCGCCTGACCATCGAGGAATGGTTCAGTTCCGGAGGCACTTCTACTGGATCTGTACGCGACACATGAATGATTTCATTAAGAATCCAGAGAAACACCTTCCACCCACTAACACGGCACGTCTACCAGAAGATCGTCCTCGTGTTTTGACCGAAGTGGTTGATAAAGAACACTCTTGTTGGGCTAAACGCCTACAAGCGGGAGGGTTCTGCTTGGTGACATACGTGGAGGGCTTGCCACTTCGCAACTTGATACCTGGAAAGTCGAGTATAGGGGTTTTGTACAAGGACAACGTGTACCTGTTTTGTACAGAAGACTGTCGCGACAAATTTCTGGCGCAGTGTGACAAATACGCGAGCGTGGACGTGAACTTTTTACGGACAATGCCACCCATTGACGTGAAGAATCTGCCCAACCTTGGTTTCTTAGAGCAGACTGTGGTGAAGGTGATAATCGAAGCTATAGATCAGATCAGCATAATTCGACCAAAGTTACCTGGCTTGTCGCCTTCTACTACAGCTGCGATTCTCATCGGCGTGTACCTGAAGACGCACAACGCCTCGTGCGCTATGAACGAGACGGAGATCTACGATGCAGTTAGCAGGCGAATTTTCGGTCGCGACAAGATCCTCAAGGTGGCAATGCGTGCGATTAAGAAGAAGTTGAACCCTTTCGTGACCATGCCCGTGTTTAAAGATAGCAGGTACAGTCAGTATAGCGTGGGTATAGAGATGTCTCTGATGTCACATCTATTCGCAAGACCGTCGCATTTTATCACATTCCGTCGGACATCACCGACGCAGATTCTGGTTGATCCGGAATCTGACTCGGACGATTGAATCCATACGTTTTCTACAGGATCTATATTGTAGAAACCTTGTAATCTCAGTATAATAAACGAGTTTTGAATAAGCGAGAAGCCTTGAATTATTTCATACTCTGTGGTTAGACGTAAAGTACGGCCATCGTTCGAAGTCTAACAGTCCTATTTCCTTTCAGCACGTCGCGTACCTGTACCCGACACGAGGTTCGATTATTTGTGCGAATATTTCAAGCCCGCTAGGTAAGTAGCATCGCAAATATTGTTCGATCGTGACGCGACAAATACCCAGTACGCGTTGCCGTTGTGTTACCGAGGGGAAGCAACTGGAGCCCTATCTGGAAAATGCACCCTCGCGACGGGAAACGAGTCGGAATAACCATCGACATTTCCATACTTCTTCGCTTTTATTTCCGCGAGCCGGTGTGCGGGACGGGGGTAGGGAAAGCGGCACGTGATCTGCAATGCAGATTGAACTAAATTCGTCTACGCGACACGGAGTCCATGTAGAACGTCTATCGACTTTACACGTACCTTTTCTCCGCTTGCTTTCGCGATGGTGCGTTCGAGGCTCCGTTCGTCGGATAGAATCGTTCCCGTTCAACTACGTTTCAAACAGGCGCGACCATCCTTCGATTAGAGTGCGCATACACACAGCGAGGAAAAGATCGAGGAGTTAATGAAAATCCGCCGCGCATATTCGAAGTCGGTCAGCCGTGATAATGGCTGTTTCGCTGGAACACGTGGAAACCGCTATACGTGCTGCGGTATGCATCAGCGCGGTAACCATCGATGAAAGCCGTGTTTACCGTGCCGCGCGTCATCACGCTGGCTCGTTGACACGATGAGATTGAATGTACAAAGAGGAGGAGTCACGGTAGGGACGGGGGCTGCAAAGCGTACGTTCGGTTAACGGTTAAAAAATATTCCTCGACGGTGTAGCGACGAGTAAACAGCACGGCGACTAATAAAAGAATAGCTGGGGGAGGGAATCGATAAAGTGTAAACCGTGCATAGAGGGAGTAATGGTAAATAATTATCAAATGGAAGGCCGATAGGAACGGAGAGTTTGCTTTGCAGGACACGTGCTGGTTCACAATTGCGTTAATTCGGAGAGATTAAAATGCGAAACGGCGGCAGATCAAAGAGGCGCCCGTTCAGCCTGGCCTGCCACGATCCAACGCTAGAATGCTTCTTGCCAACGACATCGCGTGGTCCGACTACTGGCACGTGTCGGATGATTCAACGATCCCT